>CM032480.1:6005473-6698300 GCA_019059595.1 Marasmia exigua | reverse complement strand
AATTGATATATTCTGCTACTCAAGCCCTTTTATATGATACCCATATTGTGGGAGTTGTGTTAAAACATAAAATCCAAATCTTTGTGACGGCGGCCATCTTGGATCGATTTTTATCCAACATAGCTAAGAACACTCCCTCCTTATTAATCTTTCAAACAAAAAAAAAACAAATTGGTTCATTTGTTCGGGAGATACGATGCCATAGACAGATACACAGACACACACACACAGACACGTCAAACTTATTACACCCCGTCTTTTTTGCGTGGGGGTTAAAAAATATGGCTGGGCCACTTTATAAAAAGATTATTTATTTTGGTTTTGAAATGCTTATCGTAGACCAGGGAAGTTCTATATGACGAATAAAAGGCGGAGTGGAGTTCGCGGGTCAAGTTATAAGTCACTCACCGATTATGTAGCACTCGTAAAAAATCGGGACTCATGCTGTTTCCTTTACAAATGTCAGTATTTTTTGCATTTTCCTATAGGAAAAATGTTGTATTAGCTACATAGGTGCTGTTCAAGAATTATGTAAGCACTATTTCTTTGCTTTGCTTTTTTGGATGACGTGGGGGCAGAGAAGTCAAGATGATGATTACGTCATCGATAATTATTTTCTTTTTAACACAAATTGCAAATCTCACATTCTGTTTGCTTGAAAACGAAACGTATTTTCGTGGATTTACCTACAAATAAATGCATTCGGTTCGTAGGGTTGCCGAGCTGTGACAAAAAAATGTTTACGTAAGCATGGGAGGAGGGGGTTAGAGCGTTGCTTACTTTTGCTGACAAGGGGGGTGGGGGAAAATAACTGTAATAAATCTGCTTACGTAACACTTCAATGTCCCCGCATCTGGTTACTACAATCTGTCAAAATTCCTCAGTTGATATTGCACCGAACGTGTTTGACATAAAGGTTGGGCACGCTTGCGACGCCAATCGACTTTAATTTTTAAATACTAAGCCGCATCTATTTTTAACAATTTCGGGGTTATAACCTCTCGGCAAACACTTATACTATATATTAAATAACCATGCACAAATGTTGCGACCGTTTTTGTACGCGACAAATTGATTCACGCCAAAAGCGGCCACTTTTAGCGTGAATCCATTTTTTGCATGTGTGCAGGGACCCAACATTTGTGCATGGTTATTTAATAAATAGTATAAGTGTTTGCCAAGAGGTTGTAATTCCGAAATTGTTTATAATATATGGGGTTTAGTAGCTAAAATTAAAATCGATTGGCGTCGCTAGTGTGCCCTACCCGTCACCTTAAGGTGAGAGTAGACTGAAGAATTTTGAGAATTTTGATGTATTATTACTGTCAATATCACAGTGTCTTATGATGCCTTGGTAGTAGTTGCACAACTAATCGTAGTTCAACAACGAATTGTCAATTAATTTTGACATAATATGTCCGATTTTCCAGATTATCAGCTTTTATAAGGTTTGTTCTACAACACTGCTAATGTCATTATTATTCGTTATTAACTTTGTAATTACCATTTAGATAGTACCGAAATCAATTAAGATTTCGATCAGATTATAGTTATCAGCTTGGAATACAGTGATTAGTGAATACAGGTGAGGCCATTTGCATTCCCATCCTTCTGATCATAAAATTTTATTCATAGTTCAAAATTAGTTTCGTGTAATGATTGGTCTGTTACTGGAATAATATACCTTACTTGATCACCACTCTTGGATAAGTCTCTTATTTTAGAATAGTTATTTACGGATTTTTATGTGCCTTATTTTTGAGTTTCCGATATTTCGGCATTGTTGCAAGCGCCATGGTCACGGAGTAACTGTGTAGAAATCCCGTAAATAATGACCATGAAAGTTTAAACGCCTCTAATTACTGATTAACAGTTACATTGCCACATTCCCTATGAAATATTTATTCAAACGTCTGCTAGAAGGTCTCCGAGTATTTAATCGATATTAAAAGAAAAGTCCATACCAGTAAGATTTTCTACATCACCTGATGGTATGTTATTCCTAGTTGCGTCCAAAGCGATGTTTATATTCAATCTTGTTTCAAATGACATGTCAGTTAGCCTAGAGAAAAATAGGATTTTACGGTTAAATGCTTTTTATTTTTATTTATTTTTTTATAGAAAGGCCAATCAGGATGACCTCACTCCGCCTGATGGTAAGCGGCCGTGAAATCCAATGTAGTGTGTGACGCACCTCGCCTCTAGGTTAGGCTAGTATATAAGTTAATTAGTAGGTAATAAACAAACAGTCATAACGCATCACTTGTTTCAATTACACGTCCCGAACCTCCGTCATTGCATGGCGACCCTGCCAGTGCTGCCTATGGCGGCGCTGCGCACGGGCACATGTCGGGTTTATTTTTATTATTTTTTGTTTTGTGCAAGATGGAACTTTAATTTAAACAAACTAAAAAAAAAAAAGCGTGAGATTTTCGTGAACAATGACTATATTGTGAACAAAACCGTTGATGATAAAAAAAGACAATTCGGTGTATGGGCGTGCGTGCTGTGATGAGAACTTGAGGAGTGCTGGGCGCAGGGCGCAGATGGAGCCAGAGGACAAAGTGGTTGCAGGCTGCCGGGAGATGTTGGCGTCCGATGTAGTGTGATTGCCGGCAGCCGGGCGATGATGGAGTCCGTTGGTTGGAGAGGAGATGCAGGGCGCCGGGAGCATGTTGGAGACCATGGACTTCGCATGGTCCCATGGAATTGGAACAGCCGCCGTCGTAGATTTTTACATTTTTTTATTCGTTTATAGATTTTTATTATTATTTTTATTTTTTACTTTCTTTATATTTAAATTTTTAAATGTTGGCAATCAAATAATTTTTCAGTAAATTTCATTTTTAGGTTTCTTGTCATAATATTTATTATTATTATCGTTTTACAGAATTTTACACTTTTAGAATAATATTGATTGTCACCAACCAACTAATAACTTGGATGTAGCTCGATTTTTTTAATTTTTAAATTTGATTTCATTTTGAAGAAAAAAAACTTAGTGTTCTTATAAGGTCGATATAATTATCAAATTATAAATTTCAGTAATTTCAATAGGTATGATTTGTGAAAGCGCACATATCGAAACGCTGACATAGCAACACGTGTGGCGTTTGTTACCATGCAGCCTTGTAGCGTAGGTACTGTATCAGGTAAGTTACTAATGTCGTAGATAGAGTTATTTGAAATCTGAAGAATTATCCTTAATGCATTTTTTTTACGGAGTTTTAGTAGATATTTTTTTTTGAGTCAGATTGCGGTTCTAATCTTTTTTTATTATGATAACATTTTTGTAGACAATCATTTTAGTCAGATTACATTATTAACATTTTTTATACGGTAATTTTGGTAATAATTAGTAAAATTTAACAATTTAAATATTAACATTTTTTTTAAATTAAATGAGGGTTATTTTGTTAGTTAGGCTTGAGATATGTAGCCAAAGGTTTTTAGATTACTTACTTTTGTAACTGTTAATTAATATACTTAATATTCTGGCCAAATATTAAGTATTTCGTGATTTTTTAATATTTTCATATACATAATATACTATAGTTACTCATAAATAGTTTGAGTACATATTAAAGTTCATCGTCATGATTCAGATTCATAAGAGTACATTTTCATACTTATAAGGATTGGTTAGATTAAACATAGGAATTCATGGAAGATAAACCAGAAGATACTTTTACAATAACAAGTTGCATCATACATTTAGGTAAAGCGGTAACATGACGCTTGATGAACAATGCCACACGCGTTAGCTGGTTTTGCTGATTGTGCTGATTCTTCAAACTTTCCATATAATTTTAAAGTAGGTCGTCAGATTTGAAGCATTTTTGCATTGAATGATTAGTGAGCCACAGTATAATGAAGGACAGTGATTGAGTATAGTAAGATTGAGTTATGGGTTGAGAGGAAGTAAGCTGTTTTAAAAATCTTTTTGGAACTTTAGATAAGTATTCCATTAGGAACAGAATGTATGAATTTTGAAAATGGTATGAAAGTTTGCTAGCTGTATTAAAAATCTTTTTGATACTTTTGGTTTCAATTAGGTACAGCATGGATGAGGTATGGCTAAGGATATGACGTTTAATATGAAGGTTTTCGAATGGACGATAGTTTTTTAAATAAAGAAAGATAGGGAATTATTTGGTTATGAAAGCTACGCATGCATTTGGATTGATCACCCAAAAGCTTTTATTGAACTAAATTTTTCAAATAAGGGAATGATTATGATTTACTTTAAGAAGGATTTGAAAGAGATTTATAAGTATTTATTTGCTCGAGTATGCGGTACAAAATATTATGGTACATGGAGGGGCGGATCCTTCCATCGATCATGGTGAGAAACGAGATTTCCTCTGTGAGATGTGTTGGAGTCCAAAGTAGGCTTAAAATACGACCCCCTAATGGCACTATACAAGTGACCATTTTATAAGTATGAAGTGGAATGTTTAATAAAATGTGTAATAATGCCGGGCCCAGGCAAAAGAAGCAAATAGGCTAAGTACCTATGTTGCAAAGTGTACCGATACTGTACGAATGATGAAGAATAAATAACGAGCAAGAGTTGGATTAATGTGTTGTTCAAAAGAGGATTCAAAAGGAATGTAAAATAAATACGGGTATGAGTAAATAATTATAGAGATTCTGAAACTAAGATTTTGATTGGAAAGTTTTGAATATGAAAAATAAATAATACTTAGCATAGAATTTGGAGAGATTATGAATATAATATACAAATTATGGGAACAATTAATTATTGAAAGGAAGACTTGAAATTAATCAGTTGTATTTTTTTTTGTTATAAATAAATGTAAGTGACCTACTTGTGCTGTCAATTATAAATAAGTGCCGATAAAAGTAATTTTAATAGAAATTTAAAATATTATTATTTACTTTCTTTTTTGTTATTTTTATTGTTGAGTTGTCGATGTCAAATGTTTTAAATATACACATGTAAAAAAAATATAGATTTTTTTTGGAAATTGTTTTAATTAAATTCTCTACATACTTTTACATTTAAATTATAATATTTACAGGGTTGCCAACAGGAGCATTAAGTTAGTATTGAATATAGTTATTTTAATAAGAAACAGAAATGTAATTTTATCAAAACTAATTGTATTTTTTTAATTTTAATAAGAGTGTATCTTGGGTATCAGTTATTTATGACATACTTATTTGAAATACTCTAATTTGTGTTATTGCTCTTAATTTTTTTACGTCAAAATATTAATTTTGATTCATTTTTTATTTCAAAGTTTAAAATTTTTATGTTTACAAAATAATTTGAGTAATTATTTTCCAAAAAAAAACGGGGGAGGTGTAGTGTGTGACGCACCTCGCCCCTAGGTTAGGCTAGTATATAAGTTAATTAGTAGGTAATAAACAAACAGTCATAACGCATCACTTGTTTCAATTACACGTCCCGAACCTCCGTCATTGCACCAAAAATGAGGCTGACAGGCACAGAAGAACTAACAAAGTACCCATTGTGTCTACCATCCTCACCCTAATGGCCTGCTGAGATGCCGTTTCCCCGCCTAAAAGACCCCGGATTGTATGAAGGAGGAAACACATGAGCTGGGAGGGCATTACATGCCTTGATGGCTCGGGGCAGGAACGAGGAGTAAAACCTCTTGGTGCGCGCCGCCATTGTCTGGATGGTATGCGGATGGCAACGCTGTCCAGCACGTGTTGTTCGGAAGTTGAAAGGGGAGGATGGGATAAGTTGAAATAACTCATCAGAGCATTCCCCGTTATAGAGGCGGTAGAGAACACTTAGACTGGCAATGTCTCTACGTAGCTGAAGAGGTTCTAGGGACTTAGTCACCTCATAATCTCCAACAATACGGATAGCACGTCGCTGCAACCTATCGAGAGCCTCTAGCAAGTACTTAGCAGAACCATCCCAGAGATGGGAGCAATATTCCACACACTGGCGAACCTGTGCCTTGTACAAGAGACAAAGCTGCGCCGGAGTAAAATACCGTCATTATTAATTTCTCATCGTTGTTTTATGGTAGTGTAGTACATGTGCTAACCTTAGCCTGATGGTATGCAAAAGGACAGTCCATGTTGAAAATTAGGACGTCTAACGCCGTCTAGCCCCTTCAACTTACTCCCTTTTTTTCTCACTAACTTGTTCTAGCTTTCATTTAGACTTGCCATTCCACTCGTCTTGCATTCTGTTTCACTCTCTCATAGATAATCCCACGTTCACTAAAAAGTTCACAATTGAAAAATATTACTGACTTTTAAATACAAAGTTCCTTGTGCATCATAGATGGAAAATATCTTGGAGTCTTACATTCTCCATGGAAAATATTTGGATCTTTATTGGAGCGCTAAATGCATGAGGAGCAGTGACGCAGCCAGCGTCCAGGCACATCTGTCGTGGAGACGGAATTCCCACGCGTATTTCCGACGGTTTTCTAAACGCTTTTGTGAGAGACACTGTGTCGAGCTGAGCGGAGAGCGGTTACAATAAATAAACAAATATAAGACAAAGTAGGTAAGTTTTTTTTAAATGATAGGTGGCGAGCAGACGGATCACCTAATGGTTAGCGATTGCCGCCGCCCATGTATCCCTGTCTCCTGGATTGGGCATCCGGTACCCTCACTCACGCAGCAAAACACAGCTCAGTACTACTACAGTTTTCGAGCCGGCCCATTCATGCCAAAGCATGGCTCTCCCACGGTAAGTTTGAAGAAAGACGAATATAATTTAATAGATAACATTTGTGTAAAGTTTTTTTTTTTTATTCAAGATGGGTTTGCTCTTGGCTTCACACTAAACTCTAGAGTTGAGAGGCAACCGACGATGGAGCGAGCTTAGCCAAAAGTAGCCTATTCACACTAGCTTTGAAAATATTGGGGCTGTATTCACTGGGAAAAACAGTCGCTGGCAGAGCGTTCCACTCCTTGCCTATGCGCATGATATGCGTTTTACGAAATTGTTATTTTATTTTTAAAGATAAGATTTCGAATGCGCCAAGATTGCCTATGCCAGCATAACAGACGGCAAGAACACTTTAATCCCGAAATAAACATATCGATTGTTGTACAAAGTGATCGCTGTAGAGAAATCGGCTGAGAAAGCATCATCATCATTATATTTTTTAACAAACCTCTATCACTTTATATCTACAAGTAACGTATTCACTTATACTGTAAGTTTTAATTGTAATAAACTAAGACTGACAAATGCAAATGTTAAATTCCCATACCTACATTTAGAGTTTTTACATGATTCTGGTGGTAGGACTCAAACACTCCTTAAGAATTTTGAAGATTCCCTTTTCAGCAGAACAGCTTAAAAACTTTCCAAAAAAAAAACGGAAAGGCTTTTTCCACATTTCTTTATATAAATAAAATGATCAAGGGTTTATTTAAATTTTATTTTTATTAATTCTTCTTAAATCGCTAATATCGATAAGATCGCCGAGACTATTTACCAGTGACCATAGCATTGAGTTGTGTAAAATTTTGTGCATCATCATTATCAGCCCATTTAAGTCCCCACTGCTGGGGCACGGGCCTCCCATAATTACATGAGGGGTAGTTGCCATACTCACCACGCTTGGCAGACGGGTTGGCGAGGGTTTTGATATAAATGCAGAGTTTTCCTTCTCTGGGTGCTGATGATCATGCCAGCAGCTTAACCTTAGTCGCATTTTACGACACCTCGGTAAGAGTGAGGGTGGCCTATTCTACTCTGCCGAGACCACACGGCAAAATTTTGTGCAATAAAGAGTATCTATCTATCGCTTATAAGTCGCGTCTATGATCGCACCTTAAGGGTCGCAGAGTTAAATCTTCTTTCATATTCTATGTAGGAAATCGACTTGCGAACTTTCTTATCAGATGACGGTTATTTTGTCACAATATGGAGTGAAAATCCCAACATGTTTCTAGTTTTATGAAAAAATAAAATTGTGGATTCTTATCTGATTATACCTTCTTTGGCCTTTGGGGTGCCCTTTTCCTAGCACTTGATACCGTTTCCAGCATTTTGCAAGTCATTTAATTTCAAATAAGTAGGTATCAACCTATATAATATCCCACTGCAGGGCAAAGGCTTCCATCATAGAAATAAAGTCAAGGATACTATAATGAGGTTAGGCTTTATCACCACGCGTGCCTAATGTAGCTATTGTGTCCTTTGTAAATGCAACGTGGGCTCTCCTCTTGCATACCATCAGGCTGAGGAGAGCCAATATCTGGCTATCAATGTCAATTTAAAAAACCTGAGCTATAAAACATACGATTACTTACTTACATAAAAATAAATTCACGACTGCCGCAATGCCGCATTTAGTAATGTGCCTGGTCGCATACGCCAAAGGTATATTCGATCCCCACTGACACATATCCCTATGATGCAATTGTTCATCATACGAATGGGTGTCCAGAGTGGGGATAAAATCGATCGAATTTTCAGTGTATAATATTAAATATTTGTGATTCCTCTGTTTTCCGATATCCTTATTACAAGTGCTTAAGAATCAGGTGATTTATTCTTAAAAGTGCGGCGGAGCGTCGTTCAAAATTCAATTTGTGGCGAGCTTCGCCGTTCCTCGGACATCTCGTTATCTCTGTTGCGTCATCGCGACCCTTCTGTGCAAGTAAAAATAACAAGATAACTGTTTGAAATTAGTAAGAAAACTGTGTGCATTTGCGAATACCAAAAATTATGAATGAAACTTGATTATATTTTAATTTTCTTTATGACATTGTGTAACTAAACAACATGACATGTGTTTCTGTTTAATTTTCATGATGAATAATTGATTTTTATATATAAAACAAATAGGCAGAAAATAGGTCGTTAATGTCGAAAAATTTACGAAATGTAATCGCACATATTATGTACAATTATGTGGGTAAAAATTTGTAAGAGCAGGTGTTAACCGAGACGTAGATAATACTTTTTAATCCGAGTAATAGCAACGAAATGTTGAGATATCCTTAAATTGCAAATTATATTGGTATTACGTTTGCATGGGAAATTCTTTGTTCGCTGGACCATTAGGGGTGACGGGTAAGGCACACTAGCGACGTCAATTTTAAATTTTAGCTACAAAGCGGATCTATTTTAAACAATTTCGTGGTTACAACCTCTCGGCAAACACCTATACTATTTATTTAATACTTATAGTTGACGGTTTGGTCTGCGTTTGCACTCGAATTTCGGAGTAGCCGCTTTTGGCGTGAATCAATTTTTCGCGTACAAAAACGGACCTTACATTTTGTGCATTGTTATTGAATAAATAGTATAAGTGTTTACCGAGAGGTTGTAACCTCCAAATTGTTTAAGATAGATCCGGTTTAGTAGCTAAAAATTTAAATCGGTTGGCGTCGCTAGTGTGCCCTATCCGTCACCTTAAAGTCAGGTGTTGTCTTTGTCTGTTATTTGACAAATTACAGAGCCGCATCATCATAATGGACGATAAATTTACATGATATTTTCTGCAACTCACCGTAAGCTACTAATATAATTGATGAATTTGCAATAAATCTCTCTAATATCATTTTAACACACGTTACAACAATTTATCACGTCACATTGTAAGAGCTTTTCAGTCAAGTTGTCACAATTGTGCGAGATCTTATTACTAAAGAACACGAGATGTAAACATTTCGAGGGGAGGTTGTGTTAAGATCCACTCGGTGACAAGCAAGATTATGTAATTTACTATACTAATGTACAGTCGCGGAAATAAAATGTTTAGGCTACAGGTCAAAATAATCCTTATTTTTTAATTTTCTGATAGTTTTTCAAACGTGTTACCATGTTTCTCGCTATGCTTCATTGAGTGGAACGAAATGAAATGAAATGAAATGAAATGATATTTATTTCTTAAAATATGCATTTTTTTTTTTACATTACAGCGGACAAACGAGCAGACGGCACACCTGATGGAAAGTGATCACCGCCGCCCACGGACATCTGCAACACCAAAGGTATCACATATGCGTTGCCGGCTCTTAAGAAAGGAGTACACCCTTTTCTTGAAGGTCACCAAGTCGTATCTGTTCGGAAACACCACGGATGACAGCTGGTTCCACAGCATTTCCGTGATGTGAAAATTATTGAAAGTTTGAAGACGATTCTTGTAGAAAATATTGAAGTTTTTTTTATGTGATAGGTGGCAGACAATTAGACGCATCGCCTGATGGTAAGCGATTGCCGCTGCCCATAGACACCCGCGACACCAGTGGAGTCACAACTGCGCTGCCAATCTTTCAACGGATTGGGCCTCCGGTACCCCCACTCACGCAGCGAAACACAATGCTGCTTCAGGCCGGTTTTCTGTGAGGCCATTGTATCGCTCCAGTCGAGCCGGCCCATTCATGCCAAAGCGTGGCTCTCCCTCGGTCAAGTTTATAAGGATTTACTCAAAATTTGGAACATATGTAGTGCGACAAGGAATAATTTGAGACCTTTTCTTAATAAGAGTCAAATACCCTGTTACACGACTAAGATGAAGAAGATTTGATGGAGGAATTTATGAACATACGGGATGTTAGCGGAAAAAACCTTAATACACTAGATAAGCGTCCGTGGCACTCATTCAGCTGGTCTCACTGAAAACCAGCGTCATGGCCTTTGTCTGGGCTGTGACATAAGCTGAGTGAGGGCCATTTATACTAGACGTCATAACACATCATAATATTCATTTGGCACTGTCTGGACATGATTGAATATAGTTTTGTTTTTTTTTTCCTTTTGTTTTATTTTTATGTATTTTTAATTGTTTTATGTTTTGTTTTCTGTTTGTGCCAAATTGTGTTCTGTTTATAATTGCTATATGTTCTGTGTTGTGATGTCTATAATAATAAATATTTTCTTTCTTTCTTTCTAATACGTGCTCAGAAACAATTTATTTTAAACCCCACTCGATCTCTCGTCCAATACTCGTACAAGAAACAACAAATCGCGCCATTGTAGCGACAAATGGCGAGGACTGTACAGGAATCTGCACGATTCTTGTAAAGGTCCCATTTTTCTTGAATCTGAGAATATGGCAGGGGACAAAACAACGAAGTATTAGATAGTAAAGTAAAGTATCAGCCTATAAACTGTCCCACTGCAGGGCAAAGGCCTCCATCATAGAAATCAAGTCATCGCTACTATGATGGGATTAGGCTTAATCACCACGCTTGCCAAATACGGATTGGTGATCACAAACCCGAGCTATGTTCGAAAAATTAGAAACATACTTTTCGCTCGACCCTTGAATCGAACCCAAGACCCCGAGATCACGGCCCGGTACTTAAACCACTAGACCAACAGGGCGTTATTAGATTGATAAAATGTTTATTCGCTTCAAAAAGCACACATACAGAGCATAGATATAAGAACAAGAATCTAGAGGGGCTTATACTTAGGCATGTGTGCATCAGTGGTTCGAAATGGAAATGTTTACTCGACGAGCAAACCACTGATTTTTAGCCATTATATGTTTCAATTTTAACAAATCAATATTTCTGTCGTAGGTTCAGTGAAAAAATTATAAATAGGTAATTTACAAAAGTCTATCATGGGAAGTGCTCTGAGTAACTGTTTGATCTACTCCATGCAGCTGAATTCTTAAATTGAACCACACAAAAACATCTTTTATTCCATCCCTATTATCTCGATGGATGGCGGTCTAATACTATGCGTATCTCGCGGAACTTGCTACCACGTTCCTTAGTTCTGAGGAACGGCTTGGCTGCGGGAGTATTTCCTGACGGCTACGACTTAGGGACCTTCAAGACAAGAGCGTACTCTTTTTTAAAAAGGACGGCAACACATTAGCACGCTCCCTTATTTCGCGGATCTTTATGAGTGGCGTTGATTACTTTATACAGATGACTAGTTTGCTCGTTTGTTGCTAAAGGTAGCATAAAAAAGGAATTTTCTTTTTTGAGTTTTATTACGAAATGATAAAGACTTTCCGAAAAATTACCAAGAGCTATGAAGTGACATTGGTTGGTGTGCTAATTTCAAAGGAAATGATTAAAACATCGTCTGAATACCAGTTTAGCTTACAAAAGATATTTTAACGTAGTAGAAGATACTAAATAAACAAACATATAGGTACAACAACAAACAAACATTTGCATTCATCGTCATCGTCAGCCCATTTAAGTCCCCACTGCTGGGGTACAGGCCTCCCTCAATCACATGAGGGGTAGTTGCTATACTCACCAAGCTTGACAGACGGTTGACATTTGCATTACAGGTACTTAAAACTTGAGCCTATTTTGTTTTATTTAGGTCCTTGCTTCTTTAAAATTTTATGCAGTTGAATGCCACTGCATTAAATTTAAAAGAAGATTTGACATTTTACAGTTAAATTTAACCCAGTCTTTTCAAAGTCCTAAGTCTCAAATCACGTGTTATTGTGTGGTAGAAATACCGGCAATAGTTAAGTAAAGTAAAAGTAAACAGATCTTTCTTTATTGTCAATAAAAAGGTGGAAACAAACTAACAATAAATCTAAGGCTACAAAGCAATATAAACAAAAACTATAAACTAAGTATGGCTGTAATACAATTATTGATAAAAGGTACTAGTCTCAGCATTTGCTCGGCTAAATGGCCAAGCGCTGGTTTTCAGACTAGCCCTTACGGCACGTCTCGGCCGTCAGAATTAACGAAGGGTGTGTAAAAAGGAGAGGAAGAGAAAAAGAATTAAAAAAAAGAAGTATGTAAAGCATGTAATAATATTAATATATAAAATAATGTATATTTCTGCCATTCTCAATTTCATTTGTTAAACTACTTTGCACTGTCTTCCCTTATTACGAATACGATATTTCTTTCCTCTACCCAAAGGTTGTCTGGAAGAAATCGCTACAAGCAATAAGACCGCCTTATTATACTGTCTGTTGCTGTTGTATCATGCTTGTATTTTATTTATGTACAATAAAGAATATCTATCTATCTATCTATCATGTATATGTGAGTTTCATATTATGTGAGTGTGCTTATGAGTAGGTAGGTATGTTTTGTGCTTGTAAACGAGTGTGTTATAATCTTTTGCTAGGTTTGAAATAAACAAACATATCAATACGTACCGAACGGTTCAAATGTACATTCATGTTGCGTACAGCTAAGGAATGGAACTCTCTGCCGGAAGATGTGTTCCCTGAACGCTATGATCTGAACTTATTCAAGAAAAGAGTGAATAGGCTGTTACTAGACAGGCATGATCCATCCTCGGCCACATCATCACTTACCATCAGGTGAGATTGTGGCCAAATATCTGGCTATTCTAATAAAAAGAAGTAGTGGGGGGTCACCCCCCAAAAAATATTTACGGGCCCCTTACAAACACCTCCTTCGAGAAAACAATAGCAGCCCATAGAGTTAAAAAACGGCGCAGCCTTCGCAAGAATCCGATTGTCCTGAATCTCCCGATTCTTATGACCGCCCCACTTCCCCTGTATCCGGGGATATGACAATGAACGTCACAAAGCCGGTATCTGCCGAGATTTCACAATAAATAAAACCGCTGACAATGGTTGGTAAATAAAGAAAAAAAAATTGTAAAAAAAACGGCCTAAGTGGGAGAGGAAATTGTACTTTGAGTGTTCCGTATAATAATTCAATAAGTTTTTTTTTGGTCTATTGGCTGAAGCGTTAGCCTCACAATTGCACCTGATGGAAAGCGACGATGAGGTCTAGGATGATACGCGTTTGCCTAAACATGCACTGTAATGGATGCGTCAAGCAATTCACACTAATCACTTGTTTAAGGACCTCATTCCTCCGAAGTGGAGCTGAGCGGTATCTAAGCGGAGACTTATAAAAATCCGCTCCGCTCGGCCCGAAGTCTCGAAGGCGGTATTGTACTCCCTGTGCCTCGGAAAGCACGTTAAGCCGTTGGTCCTGCGCCCGATCCCTCTCCGGTCGTATCACACTGGTATCCCATAGGAATATGAGGGCAAGGGAATAGAGAGTGTACTCGTGTTTACGCGCACACTTGAGCACCTTAATATATCCTACGTAAGTGGCTGATAGATATGACATTGGCCGCTTTAGCCTCAATCAGTTGGAGGATATTATTATTTTTATAGCACCGGGCCGTGATCTCGGGGTCCTGGGATTCGATTACCAGGTATGGTAAATGTATGTTTCGAATCTATAGATATATATATATCTCGGGTTTCTGATCTCTAATCCACATTAGGCAAGCGTGGTGATTAAGCCTAATCCCATCATAGTAGCGATGACTTGATTTCTACGTGGAGGATTTTGTCGTGCAGTGGGACCGTTTGCATTTATTACTTCAGTCGGGCTAGCTTCATTGTCCAGCTTTTTGAAATAATGGACAATACGACAAAAAAAAATTTTAAACACTTCTTCTTTTTCACGAAAAACTGGAGAATGAATCTTCATTCTCCAGTATCTCGACTGGAGTAATAATTGCAAATGAGTTGACACAGAATTTGTTAACAGAAAAACTCAAGTACAAATTTTGTCCCGACCCGGGGATCGAGCCCGAAACCCCAAGGGCAGCCGTCGCTTAAAAGCGCGACCCTCTAAGCCATCGAGGCAGCCGGTGCTATAAAGAAACTACCAAACCACTAGACAGGGCGTTGCTCGTCTGCCTATTACTAAAAACTAATTAACGTGTTCAGTGACTTCAACATAATTATTAGCGTACCCAATATCGTTAGAAGCCTTGCGTTTGTTTTCACACATCAACAACAAGTTAATACTTACTCATATGTAGTCGTTAATTATTAATTATTAATTATTATTTTGAAGTCAAGCTTCTACTTTGAAACTCTAAACTAACGTAAACAGCTTCCGAAACGGCTTTACTGTTTGTTGCAAAAAGTAGACAAAATTGACTTTTCAAAAAATCTACGGAATTCGTTCCACAGATCGCCTCTGTGGTGACAGTCGGACAGTGACACAGGGTTTCTTTTTCATTTTGTTACGGAACCCTAAAAGAAGAAAACTTTAACTCTGTGGTCCAATCGGGCGGTATTGTTGTACCATTGTGCCGTTCGAGATGAGTGTGAGTAAGCCTGTGAGTGTTTGAGTTTCTTATTCTAAGTTTTCATTTCGATTTAAGTAGGTACTGAGAATTCTAAACTAATGATTCGACATTATTTTAGTATTCTTCAGTACCTACTATAATCCTTTTTCTCAGTTTCTGATGAAAGATAAAGATAAAGAGTCGTTTATTCCTTTAAAATATGGTGTTGCAGAAATGTTGTCATAATACATGATACATTGATCCACGTAGTGCTTACATTCTCTTTGCATTGTATTGATTACCTACGCGCGTATGCTAACGCGTTTCCCTTCGTGATCTCTAGATTGATACTCTAAGATCTGAAATTTGAAAGTACCAGAAAGATGTAAGTTTACTTAACTAGAGTAATGGAGTTGATTTTTTTTTATATTAAATGGGTTTGCACTTGACCTCATTTCACCTGATGGAAAGTGACAATAAGGTCTAAGATGTAGCGTGCTAACCCAGAAGAAGCCTATTCACTTTCGACTTAAAGACGACCAAATTGTAGCTCTCTGGGAATACAGAAGCCGGCAAGTTGTTCCATTCCTTAGCAGTTCGTACCAAGAAAGAGGAAGCGAAACGCTTAGTACGAGCTGGTGGAACTTGCACAGTGTAAGGGTGGATTCCTGTCGCCTTCCGTAATGTCCGGTGGTAGAAAGCAGAAGGTGGTATCAGATCGTGAAGCTCATTCGAACACTCTCCAAAATGCATCCTATAAAAAACCGATAGACAGGCCACTCTACGTCGGTGAGCGAGGCTTTGGGATTTACCCTCCACTAATTCTGCGTCACCAACTAACTTCATGGCTCGACGCTCAATCGAGTCGAGTTGATATTTTTTATTTAATTTTTTTTTTGCAACGCACTTAAAAATCATACTGGCCATTAGTTGATTTCTATGATGGAAGCCTTTTTAGTGGGATTGTTTATACTTTACTTTTTTTTTTGTAAATGTTAAAATTGCTAAAAAGAAATTAGAATTCTATAGTAATTTATTATACTCCATAAGTATGTGAAATAAGTTATTATTACAGTTGGTGGTATCTGATCACTAATTGGATTTAGTTGCACATTATTTCACGCGATAATGTAAAAAATACTTAATCTCATTCACCTATCTCTGTTATTACTGATTTTGTATAAGCGCTGGAACTCTGTAATGGGCTAGTGTGTTAATTTAACTTACTTTATCATGTAAAGTGTATTTAAAGCTGCTGAGTTTCCAAATAAATAAATAGACTTAAAAAATCATTTTTTGTTTAGTCGGAAACCGAACATCCTCCACAGTTTCACCAATAAACTACTGACCGTGGTACTAAGTCGACGAAATTGATAGTTCATTATTCGGCATTAGCAGGCTATAGTCTTATCATTATTGTCGTCTAAACGCGAGATGAATTTTAAGCAAAAAGCAAAGAATCAAGCCTTTAAACTGTCCGACTCCAGGGCAAAGGCCTTCATCATAGAACTCAAGTTATCGTTGCTATGATATTTAAGTACGTTGACTAAAAACTTATGTGATCTATTAACTATATTTGATTGAACAAAAGAAGATACACTTCAGAAAATTAAAACAATAACTGAGACCTAAAGTTGATCTAAAAGTTATTAAAAAGAAAAATTAAAACAAAGTAGGCAGTGTCCCCAAATGCTGGCAGCATTATAATTGACTTGAGATTACGATGGCAATTCCCTGGGTGAGGCAGTTGCCAGCCTTTGGCTCTCCCGACTCGTCTAAACGTTTAGCTAAGTCACGGAAGAAAGAGAAAGCGTCGGGACCCCACGGGCCCAGTGTTTAAACACCGAGAAAACTTATTGTAACTACTTTATAATAGTTAACAAGTGATAAATTCCATCCTCATCATCTCGATGGATGGCGGTCTAATACTGTGCGTTTTTTCGCGAAACTTTCTACCACATACCTCAGTTCTGTGGAACAGTTTACCTATGGGAGTATTTCCCGACGGCTACGACTTAGGGACCATCAAGAGAAGAGTGTACTCCTTTTAAAAAGGTCGGCAACGCATTAGCGATCTCTCTTCTCGTCAATGGGCAGCGATGATTGCATTCCATCAGGTGACTCGATTGCTCTTCTGTCGCCTCTAGCATAAAAAAAAACTACCGGTGAGTTTAGCAAACTTAGTAAGCTCTCAGTCCCGGTGGAATAGAATCGACTACCGCTGCGATTTGTCTTCATTTGTCGCGACACTCTACGGACATTATAGATGCAACCGGTGTTGCACTGAATTTAATTTATTGCACGCATGAGCATTTTAGAATTTAGTTTTTTTCTTGGCTTAGGAATATGTTTCTCCATCCAATGATTCAATAAGGGTGTTTTGGGCTGGTTGAGGCCGGAGGACACACTGTGGATTGTACAAAAGTTTGGCGATTAAAACGAGTAACTGGCGAGTTTCTTTCCGGATCTTCTCGACCAGAAACAACTTTCCGAGCCGGTGGTAGAATCGCATTATGTTTATTTATTTCTTTAGTATATTTAATGTATCAACATATATATGTATTAACATGTAAATTATACATAAGTACTTATAAATAGTTTTAAGTTATTCAATGTATGACGATATGTAAGTGCTGTGTACAAGCCTATGCAAATAAAGAATTATTTGATTTGATTTGATTTGATTAGAAACATGGTAGATACGTGTAAGAACTTGCGCCTCCAAAACAGGAGTCCCAAGTTCAAATCCGAGCATGCACTTCTGGATTTTTCAAATCTATAGGCATATTTCTACCATTCGCCTGGCTGTGAGGGTAAGACATCTTGAAGAAACATGCTCGTTTAAGCTTTGGGGGAAACTCGGTCGAAAATTTCAAAATTTTTATACTGCTCACTGTTCTAACCATAGAATTATTTTAATTCTAGGCTTCTAACCTAACCTAATCAATATCCGAGTTTTCCTTTATGTTTATCAAACACTGTATACCCACAATTAATGTTAAAATAATGATTCCGAACGCGTAACATGATCCAGTTGATCTATTTCCCTTTTGAGGGTTGCGAGATCAGAAAGCAGTCGCTTCATTGTAATAATTAGACTTCCCTTAACCTTGATCTTGGTCCAAGCGTACTCTGAGCTCCGAAGCGATAGGCGTAGATTTTTGCTAGCCTAAACTATCCCCCTGCTGGGCAAAGGCCTTTCCTAAACTCCTTCAATAGTCTCTGTTAACAGCCAGCGCATGCCAATATTGATATTGGTCTAAATCGTCACGCCATCTTTTTCTGGATCTCTATCAAATAAGAAAAAACCGGCCAAATGCGAGTCGGACTCGCCCATGCAGGGTTCCGTAGTAACAAGTAAGATATATGCTTCCATAAAAGATGATTATTTATTTATTTTTAGGAGTAAGATAATGAATTGTTCTTACATTATAAATGTCTGTTAAATAAGAAAAACGAATCTTGAACCGTGTCAGTAGTTTTAAGTTTGGTTCATGGGTAAGATATAATATTAGTGAGCGCTTCTAATTTAATCATGTTTATCCAGCACTGATTCGTTCGTAGTTATATGTATACCTAGTGTACATTAAATAAATTGTACTGAATATCAGTCTAGGATACAGATCGTAAAGATATGGTTCGATCACGGTTGTTTGGCACGTGGGAAGGGTCGGAAATAATGCTGTTTCGGCATAATATTTTCAGATAGAAAAGACGTTTTACAACGCCCCCCTGTAAATGTCACTGACGTGCCTTCATCTTGGTCGGTCTGCAGTTTAAGTTTATTAATGTTGATGTGTCTTTCTTTGTTCTTTTTTTTCTTCATATAATTTACACATATTTTTGTATGATTTTGTTTGGGTTTTGTATAATCTGCCTGCCCCCATATTGCGCATCTGTTCAATTATATATTTTTTCTTTGCTATCTCAATCTTAATTTTATGCATGCAACTGTTGCATAGATATGGAACAGATGCGCTATAATGTTATGGTAGTCGCTGAAAACCAGCGTCGGGGTTGGTCTCTTGGATCAGCACCGATTATTGCTGAGCGGCCGCCTGTTTGGCACATTACAGGGATAATGTTGTCCTACTTTACTTGCGGTTTACGGTTTATAACGTATTAAAAAATCTACTTCTCTAATCTAGTTCAGACCAATTTTCGTAGTATTATTCATTATGGATGGTGGTTATCGTATTATTTATTATGGTGTCCACGATCGTGTATCCTTGACTTATTATTATTGTATTATTTATTATTATATTATTTTTAAAAATCGTAATCATCGTCAGCCCATTCAAGTCCCCACTGCTGGGCCACGGGCCTCCCTCAATCACATGAGGGGTAATTCCATACTCACCACGCTTGGCAGACGGGTTGGCGAGGGTTTTTTTGATATAAATGCAGAGTTTTCCTTCTCTGGGTGCTGATGATCATGCCAGCAGCTTTACCTTAGTCGCCTTTTATGACACCTCGGTAAGAGTGAGGGTGGCCTATTGTACTCTGCCGTGGACCACACGGCGTAAAAATCGTAATGCGTTTAACAAAATACGTCTATTTACCAATTTCAATAGTATAGTTCTTATAGTTTCGGAAAAAAGTAGCTGTGACATACGGACGGAGGGGCGGACAGATGGACAGATGTACAGACGGACAGACAAACATGACGAATCTATATTCCTGTTTTTTTGCCATTTGGCTACGGAACCCTAAATCAAACCAAATGAATGAACATACATAAAAAGCAAATATAAAGTCGAACATAAAACCTCCTATTTTAAGGTTGAAAATTATTTGTGCTATAGTTATGAATAGCGTTCATTTGACTATTGTCTCAATTACTGAAACAAACGGATTCATTTAGAATACCTAAAGCCCGCGCTGCCAAACCCAATATTCAGCGTAAGCATCAAATTCAATTCCAGTATGAACTGAATATTTGGCTCAAAGTTAATAAAATAACTAACGACACGTGCATTCCGAACAGAATCTGCGGTGTTTACCTGAACTGTTATGAGTTAAGGGGACGCAGGTTTATGAAACATCTAACACATTCTTTTTACGTGAATGTCCTCATTACTGACGGTTATGATCTCCCCACATTTATTTCATTGCGTGATCGTATCAGAAATGATTAGATCCGCAGGAGTACTAAGGTCACAGACATAGCCGAAAGGATTGCATGTCTCAAGTGGCAATGGGCAAGGCACATAGCGAGAAGAATAAATGGCCGTTGGAGCGCAAAGGTCCTCGAGTGGAGGCCGCGTACAGGAAGTCGCAGCCGTGTCAGACTCCCCACAAGGTGGACCGTCGATCTGGTAATGGTTGCGGGAATCCATTGGATGCGGATGGCACTGGACTGGATATGTGTGGAGAACATTGGGGGAGGCCTATTCCAGCAGTGGACGTCTATTGGCTGAAATGATTAAATAAAATATATATTTCTCCAAATAAAACCGCGCACCCTTAACAGTGAAGTTGAGCAATATCAATAAAACTACCGCCGCGAGCTCCTGAACACGTCATCTTTGTGACCGTTTATGAGTTCATTAAAACTTGCGCGCGCCACATACCATCCCTTATCTTTGTCTATTTTAAGTCCCCTTAATAATTGCTATTTTCTGATTGGATACTTCGAATACGACTAGGCGCTGTTTACCAACTGCTTTATTTAATTGTAAACGGAAAGATCATTCTTTTTATTGATGTTTTTCAAGTATGAGTAGCCGGGGGCGACCTGAGTGATCCACGTTTAAAAAACACGGCGTGAATTTACGCTTGTGATGTGTTTCGCCGAGTGAGTGAGGTAAGAAGCGCACTTATGATTTTACTGGTGTTGCTAATCAATAAGTAATTCGGCTGCTCGTCTCATCATCATTTTAGCCAATAGACGGACATAGGCCTCACACTGCTAGACTTAGGCCTCCCCGAATGTTCTCCACACAGATCGGTCCGCGCTGCCCGCATTCATAGGATTCCCGCGACCTTCACCAGATCGTCGGGACCTTGTGGAGGGTCTGCCACGGCTGCGACTTTCTGTACGTGGCCTCCACTCGCGGACCTTTCGCCGTCTGTTCACTGCCCATTGCCACTTCAGACAACAGGACAGTTGTTGTTTGCTCGTCTTCTATACCTATCAAATAGAAAAGCAGTGCATGGACTGAGGCCGTTAACTAATTTATTGCTGTTTCATGTTTGTTCACCCTCTAAGACTAAGAGAACTATAATATTATCCCAGGTTACTCGGAGTTATAACACCAGGTTTATTTATTTACTCAGCGAACACGGAAATTTCGTGCTTGAGCTACCTATCTCGAAGTCAGATTAATGTGTATGTGATGTTGTGAAGTATTTATCTACCTTATTATTATTATTATTAACGATATGTGCACTGTTTCAGTAGTGCAGTCGGCCAAGCGCGCCAAGAGCAGCTTCGTGTACGCGCCGGCGCACGGGGTGCACGGGGCGCACGCGGCGCACGCGGCGCAGGCGCACACGAGCCGGCGCAAGACGCCGCTCGTCAACCGCGTTGCGCTCATGTGAGTCGACACTACACCTAGTTTTACAATTTGTGATCATAAGATATGGGGTCAAAAATACTAGTAGTATAGGAGTACTTTCCAGTGACTTTTCCGTTATTTTCTTAGTTGTGAGGAGTGACTCGAATTTTAATAAGTTTGCTGTGAATTTGGTAACGTTCTCGATGCTTTACTAGATGCGAACCAATACAAACCAAGCCTAACTGTTTCACTTTCCACACCATAAAGTTAGCTAGTAGCATATCTTGAACACACGATTAGATTTATGAAAAAGCATGAAAGGCTGTTGTTTAATTAAAAACCGTCCCGTAATCAATAAGAATAAACCCGTCACACCCAAACATAGGAGACACACAGCGCTTGTGAATGGGAGGGAAACTCCGAATCGGTCGTAACGTCTGGTTCAAATTAGGTCCCCAGGCGTGTTCTAATCGCAGTGTCAAAACTCGTGTATTTGAACGTGTACCATTAATGTGTGTGTCATGTGATGCTATGGTTGGTGCCGTTTTTACCTACGACCCTTGGAGCGAAAGCAAGGAAATAAATAAATTTAGCATAAACAGACACAAATGTTAAGTCACTTCCTTTATTAACACTGTGGTTTCACTTACTATCTCTGAGGGCTTAACACATTACTCCAAATCACGCATACGATTATAATTAGTATTCCCTCGAGTTAAACCTTAAAATCGCGTGTGTTCTAGCACGCTAGCGCAAATAGGTCAAAGTGCGCCAGAACTGGTGTTATAGCTTCATTAAAACTTGCTTGGTCCAACAAATTGGCGAAAGTATAGGTAAACATACTAGTTATCTTTTACTAGTGAGGGGACATGTCGACAAGTGGTCATTTGTTTCTAAATCGACGTCATCACCATCATCGTCCACCTATTAATTAAAGGTCTTAGAAGCATCGCTTACACGACAGTCGAGGCAAACGTCGCGGCAGTGGCGACGATTTGAGGCGCGGTATAAAATTAGTTATACTCGTAAGTGCGGGTGACTATGCTTCTTTCTTATTATAATTCACTCATGCGCACGGAACGAAATGACAAAATGGCGGTGGAGTCGTGGCACGGGCACAACTGAACGTCACCTCCGCGCCAGCAACTCGACTTCGCGCCGCCTTCGCCCGGCGTGCGTAACCGAAAGGAAAACCCTTCAGCTCTTCTTAAGGGTAGGGCACACTAGCGACGCCATTTCATTGATGAGACTATCGACAGCTCATGTCGAATCAAGGACTTACAAATTTCGTCGGCTTACTAACGCGATCAGTGGTCTAATTGGTAGAACTAACACCCGGATTGTATTGATAAGATTACTATAAAAATATCAACTATCCTTTTAACAATTTCGTAGTTCGAGCATCTCGAAAATAAGTTATACTATTTATTCAATACTTATAATTAAATTCTTGGTTTGTTTCCTACTCGAAATATGAATTACCGCCAAAAACAGCCACTTATGGCGTTAATCCAAATTTCGATTGCAAAAACAGATCAAAAAGTTAGTTATAAATATTAAATAAATAGTAATATATTCTTTCCGAGACACTCGAACTTCAAAATTGTTAAAATTATATCCAGTTTAGTTGCTATCAATTTAAATCGATTGACGTCGCTAGTTAGGGCCACCCGCCGCCTTAAGGCGCAACAAAACAGTTCATATTTGAATGAGGTTGTATTTTTATTAGGGCAGTGACTGTACAACTTTTTTTATCATGCTGGACTTAAAATTGTGTGATAATTTCATATTAAGCTAGATATTTGAGAGTATCATGTCTCGATGTTGGTTCCACGGAAGGTTTTCCCTTTCAGCGGGAACAAACTCGACAATATAATATTTCCTCTCACAGTGTACGGTCACTGGATTTCCCCCGTATTATCATTTAAATTCTCCGGTCACAGAACTTATTCTACGATGCTCCGTTACTCGATATTTTAATTAAATATCAATGTTTCGATTCACCCTGCCCTATCTCATAATGACAGCTACCTGATATTGTAGCATCGGTTATTTTCATCGAAAACTTTGGCGTTCTGATTGATTCGCCGAATTGGAAAGGCGAGCTAAAGTCAACATCTCGCTTGCTCGTTTGTCGCCTCTAGAATAAAAAAACATCCGGTTTACTTGAGCCTGAGTAATATGACTGAGGTAATTTACTTGTTAACGTTAAAATAAAATAAATAAATAAATAAAAACTTTTTATTTGCTACAAAAAGTATATCATGATGCTTTGCAGTATATCATGTTAAAAGTTTACAACATAATCTGGATGATAACAGTGCGAAACTATACCGTCCAAATTAACGTCACACTCGATGTATTAAAATAAAAAAATCTAAAAATCTTTCGATTTTTTTCGTATAGCACGGTGGTGTGCTTATATTTTCAAATAAAATATTCTAATCTGTGGTCACCTGGACTGGACATAAGGAATCGATTAATACCTCATCCAGGCTGGGTAGTTTAGACAGAATCTTGGAACATACAATAAATATATTTACATACTTACATAAATATACTAATAAAATCATAACCCTTCCTTTTTGGTTTTGCTGTGACCTATGAGGGGAACCTATGTAGTCGTGCTCACTCAAATGTCTCTGAGGTGGTGGCGTTATGTGGCGGGTCATTACATTCCCTCTCATATGATTGAGTGAAAAGATGGCTGACACATACGTCATACTTCTGAACAGGTGCCACCTTTGGGGACTGGTCCGCTTCTGTTTACCTCATATTTAGCTTTTAATTTGTTTCATTCTATTTTGTGTTGCATTAGACTGTATGACTTGGTATGAGGATAATAAACCATTATATAAAAAGATGGCGATTAAAAAGAGTAACTGGCGAGTTTCTTGCCAAATCTTCTCGACCAGAAACAACTTTCCGAGCCGGTGGTAGAATCGCATTATGTTTATTATTTTTTTTTAGTATATTTTATATATCAACATATATATGTATTAACATGTAAATTATTACATAAGTACTTATAAATAGTCTTAAATCATTCAAATGTATGACGATTTGTAAGTGCTGTGTACAAGCCTGTGCAAATATAGAATTATTTTATTGATTGATTGATTGCTGTTGCCGGGTAAACATAACGATTGACAAAAGTTAATCTGGCCCGATGGCGCAATTGTTGGCGACCTGCCTTAACAGCTTAAGGTCGTGGGTTCGATCCCCACCCTGGACACACATTTATGTGTAAAAATAAAACTGAAATATAATTTATTTAAGTATTACATTCTTTATTCCTCTGTTACGTTGTCTGATATCCGGTACATAAGTTTTCAAGCTACTTTAAGTGACGACCCGTTTGGATCAGTGGTAGTGAACGCTGGAACCTCTGGTGCAAGGGTTGCGGGTTCGATCCAGCACAGTACAAACATTTGTGTGCATGAACGTGTTTGTTTCTATTTGTCTGAGTGTTTCTATGTATTATGTTTGTATTTACAAAAGATAAGTATTTTCATATTTTGATTCCGCTGTTGGTTCTGTCCAATTGTGAATGTTAATATGTAAAGTAATAGTACATAACATTTAAAATTATAAATTCATAAAATATAAAAATGTATAAAGTAAAATCATTTAACAATAGAAAAGGTAAATAAGCAATGTTCAACTCTAATTAATTCTAATCCTCCACAAGAGATGGCGCTGTGCTAAATTGCATCGCACAAGCTTTATGTTTTTCCGAAAGTATAAGTGTTTTTGGTACTAAATAAATTTTGTCTGTCGTTATCAATGATTATCAGAGTTTTATTCAGGTTCTGATATCCGTAACGCTGGTGCTTGAGCTGCCTAACTCATAGTATGATCATTGTATGTAATGTGAAATATGATTTATTTAAATAACGAATTCAGCTCAACATTATGAGATGTTGTATGAATATATTTATAAAAAGTGATTACCAGCAAAATTCGTGTCGCCTTAATTTTATTATTTTCACAACTTTTTAACCATTTCTGGTAGGTAACATGATTTTTTTACAGCGCCGTATCCTACGAGTCTACTACTATCGTATGAATCCTACGAAAAAAATACCAGACAACTTTTGCCGATTTATTTTTGCGATAAAACTTACCGTTTTCGAGAAACATTTAAAAAACATGGATTTTGGATGAAAATAAATTATTATTAATTCAGAAGTCGGTTCGACGGAGACTTTGATATTCAATTTATAATGGTGTATTTTTGGGCATAGCAATATTTTGCAATGTATTCTTAAGTATGCACTCTTTTTTTTCGACAGTATAGGCAGGTACATACACATAATAATATTGATGAAGCCATCGTCGGCTCACGGCGAAGCAAAAAGCACTTACAAAATTCGTTGACTTACCAAGGTCTGCGGTAGCTTAGTCGCTAAAGCAGTTTTCCGGTTAGCAAAATATCGTGGTTTCGAGTCCCACCCGAAGACCCGAAATTTTAAGTGGATTATTTACTTTTAATGGTGTATTTAAATATCCGAAAATTTTCAGCTCTATGTGATTTTGTCCTAGGTAAAATATTTATTTTGACTGGAGCGTTTTGACTGGACTGGAACGTGTAGAAAATCATTCTTGTCTATACTAATTATAAAGAGGGAAATCCAACCCACAACGATTATATCTATTCCGAAAAGACGAAACGCTTGCGCAATAAAATCGACACCTATAATCATAATCATAATCTTTACTGTGGAATACAGGTGTAGGAGATGTTACATAGATTATTCTTAAAGAGCTACTGTGACCTTTTTTTTTTTTTTTTTGTTGACCCGGTGGAAATGCCGCCGGCCCACTGATAGGAGCCGACGTCGGCGCCGGGTGGTCGGCGCCGCCTTATGCACACCCGGCCGCTGGGAGTCGGCCGGGTAGTGTGGGGCTCTCCCCTGGATTAGGCCTCTGCTAATCAGAGGCCGTCCAAGGGCATACCCACTAAAACCACCGGGGCTTTTTCCATTCCACACCCGCTAAGTCGGGACGGAACGCGGGATTACCACCAGGCTGCCACCGCGAACCGTCCTGGGCGAAGAGGCTCGCCAGCACGGCCTCCTTCCAAAACGCTGGTCCATTGGACCCAGGGCCTCTCCCACGGCCCACCAACTCCGCCCCCCGAGTGGCATCCACACTGCTGGCTGCAGTGCAGAATACCACCGGGAGGAAGACTGCAGGTACCCCTCCCCACCCATACACTGCTGGCTGCAGTGCAGAGTGGGTTGGAGAAACAAAACCTGCAGGCTTCAAAAACGAAGCCGCCGCAAGTCCCAACTACGCTGGATGCGGAGCCAGGAAGATTGGCAACACCGGACTGCCGCCGAGCCGCTCTGGCTGAGAAACCCGACGCAGAACCTCCAAAACACACGGCCCTACGGCCACCGAGCCCGCGGGCTCTCCACCCAGGAAGGGGTGGCACAAGACAAAGCGTGACCAGAGTGGGAGGGCTGGACTGGGCACTGAAGCCCTCAGTCGTCCGACATCCCCCCAACTGCCACTGGTCCTGCACCGCCTTAAGTGCGCGGACGAATTGGGCACAACCACTTTCGTGGCGAGTGCTGAGGGCCTCCACCGGTCAGAGACGGCATGCCGGATAACCGCCGGTGAGAGACCCAGGTCCGCGCACAACCAACCAAAACTCCAGGGTGTCAGAACACCCCCCACCAAACGCCTCGCTCCAGAACAGAGCGGTCCGCTCAAAGACCCAGACCGAGACCGGCCTAGGTCCGTAGGGGGGGTTATGAACCATAACCCCCCCTCCATGTGTGCAGCCGTCGGCCGTCGGGTAGCAATATGGCGAGCGCGCCAAATTACTATCCGCCGTTGCCCAGGGACGCCAGGACCCCTTCGATAGCAGCTCCAAACAGAGCAAAAATACTACCGAAGGGGCCACACGAGGAGGCCGCCGCACCGTAGTCCCCAGCTACTGTGACCTGCCTCTTAAGGCGTACAAAATATTTTGACTTAAACTCTATAATAAATTCAAACAAATCAGTTATTAACATAGGTACATAACCAAACAATTAAATTATTAAATTAAATCATGCAATATTAAATTGAATAAAATTTTAATGTCATACTTATTATATTATATTTTTGTCAAAAAAGAAGTCTTTGACAGAATAATAACATTTTTTAATTTGGTAGTCAGATCGTCATCAGTCGTTTTTTAAATATATAAATGCCATTTACATCCCTAATGAACTTTGGAATGTGGTTGAAAATGCGGGGAGCCATGCAAAATAAAGATTTACCTAGCGACAACTATTGGTGTAAAATGGAACTATTGTCCCGAATCGAAGTAAGGGCGGGCCACTTGTGTTCCATTAATATACATTTTAAAATTGGAATGTCTCAAAGCGTTCCAACCCAAAGGACAAAGAGCAACCAACATTTTGCAGAGAATTAAAGCAATACATTGTTTGCGGCAGTTGCGGCTGCCGTTCATTAAAAGTTGTCCTGTTTGTGCGGCTCAAAGGAACACGCTAGGTGTTCTAAACGTCGTTGCTTCCGACAATATGTGACTAAACTGCGACCACAATCAGAAGGCACTTCAATGACACTGACAGGGGTCCTTGTAAAACGTAATTGAAATTGTCAAAACAGCATTAGTTGTGACTTTTTCCACGTGCTAAATATCCGCTAACGGACTGTACTTAGGTATTAGTTTACTCTATCCTGTAAAAAACAAAACTTGTCAAAAAATCCAAGTCTCGCCCTAAGTTGTTCTACCGTGAAAAGTAGTGAGATCTATGTTACCATTAAGTTGTGAGATCTATGTTATGTTATTAACTTTTTTTAGATTTTCGCGTTGCATTATAACTATAATGTATGAATACGGGGATTAACACGATATTTATTATGTATTAATAGCGGTAGCCCCACCCAAGCCGCTACGGATAGCAAGAAGCCTATAAATAGACGAGCCGATCGGACAGCAGCGCATTTGCTTGTCGGCGCTCAGAGCGCACGGATCTAGGAATCAGTCATGCGAGACATTATTTCAGTCAGTCATTATTCGAGTCATTGTTGGATGAGTCATTCATTGTCTAAGCTATGTTCAGATTATTGTTAAGTCCGTTATTAACTTTACTTATGTAAAAGTCATAGCAAGTGTGCAATCGCAGTTTCAGTGGTTTCAAATGATATTTGTTGGAATTATAAACGTTTTCTCATATTTTGTTGTTCTTGTAAAATGATTAAGTCCAAATTAAAACCGTTCGTTCAAATTGTCTTTTTTTAGTCATTTCCACTTCTGAACCTAAAAGTATATATACGAGCGGTATATCACGAGCGGACTGTCCGCTCGTGACCACGGCTGCTGTAACGTAGCCGAAACGTCGAGCCAAATATGTGAGTACACAATGTTGTTTCACATAATAAATATCGTGTTAATCCCCGTATTGATACATTATGTTATTAACTTGGCAATCTGTTTCAATATTTTTGGTTTTGTTTGATTCAGTATGTATTACCACTACAAAAATATTGGTTGGGTTTGGATAGAACAGTGGCTAGTAAAAAAATCCTCAAGTTCTGGGACGAGTTTCCCTCTGCCTTTTTTCAGTCGGTCAGTTCTGTCTTAGTCAGCAAGTTCTTACAGAAAACTTAGGTACAAATTTTGACCCGACCCAGGGATCGAACTCGGGACATCTTGCGCAGCCGTCGCTTTAAAGTGCGACCCACTAACCACTGCGCCACCGAGGCAGTGACAATGGACAACATTTCAAAATTGCTAAGCTCTGAAACAAAAAATACCAATTCTTTATTTACTTTTCCGCTGCTCGAATATATATTTATTAATTTTTATATTGCTTATTTACTGAGAAAAAAATTAAAAACTAAAAAACGTAAGATGACATCATCGGTCGGCAGAATGTAAAATATTTCTTTGCTAAGCACATTATAGTTTTAAATTTACGAAATGCCAAACCCATGACATGCAACTGTCAAAAAAAAGACAAGTTGTCAACGTTGAATGAAATCCATTTTCATATAAAAAAACAATATGGACATGTTAAAAATATGAAATGTTGTCCATTTTATTACAATAGGTACTGTTGTTATTATACTGTAGAAGAAGACAAAAAAACTTTCTTTGAACATTAATTTTAACCAGATGGTTTTTTTTCTATGCAGTAGCGTGCATCACGGCTACTAGAAGAAGTTATTTTTTAAAACAAAACCATGAATATCTATCAATCTATGACAATTATTGACGAAATGCGAACTCTGTAATGTAGACTTCGCGCCACGAAAGACGTAAAATTTTTGATTCCTTGTGTTTATAGACAGTAAGCTCAAATTTGAATGTTAATGGCGATTGAAGCACGCTCTTCACGGGCTTCTTTGGTAGCGCGGGCTTGTTTGCGCGATTTTAATTAGATTCTTTCATTATTTCTTTTAGTTGCGCCGCGGCGGCGCATCTAACCAGCCAGTTTTTTTAATTAGACAATATTTGCGTTCGACTTCTTTGGCACAGATACTAAGATCCATATTGGTTAGTTAGTCTGTGACCATAGTGAATTCAGTATGTAAATGTGAATAGGACAGTTCTATTTTGACATTAAAAGTGGGACGATCCTTTTAAACCTAACCGATATTTTTAAGAAGGCCGCCGTGTGGCCCCCGGCAGAGTAGAATAGGCCACCCTCACTCTTACCGAGGTGACGTATAAGGCGACTAAGGTAAAGCTGCTGGCATGATCATCAGCACCCAGAGAATGAAAACTCTGCATTTATATCAAAACCCTCGCCAACCCGTCTGCCAAGCGTGGTGAGTATGGCAATTACCCGTCATGTGATTGAGGGAGGCCCGTGCCCCAGCAGTGGGGACTTATATGGGCTGATGATGATGATGATTTTTAAGAATCGAGAATAATTTCTTTACAAATCTGATCGTTTCTTTCTAATTTTTATTTGTTTGATTTTCAATCCTTTGCAACATTTTATCTACGAATTTGAACTATCTGGATATGGAATACAATATGTTTATATTTTTACTGGTACACTCTCAATAAATCATTAATAATGAAATAATAATATGTATCTTATTCATCTGAAAAATAATAACTCTGGCATGACGTGTCGGAATCACTTTCGTCACCAAGAGAAATTACCAGTCCTTGGTCCCTAATGCAATCAATGCGGACAAAATTGGCACGAGACAATAATCGCGATTCAATGGTAAGATGGCTGCCATACCGGATACTGATTTATTGTGTTTATTTGTGTGATCCCTATGCAAGGAGGTTATTCTTATTATAACCTCGTGTACCTATGAGCGAAAACTCCGATTAGCGCATAAGATATTTTTCACAAATTGGTAATAATTCAGATTAATTGAGAAAGATTAATACTTGTTATTTTGGATGAATGAGAACACAAAAAAGTTAATGATTTTTACAGCTTAATAATTTTATCTGTAGAAAGTTGGATGCATGATACGAAACGTTTTACCAGTCCTATTCAACTTCAGATCCTGAATGGACTATAATTTGTTCCAAAAAAGTACTTTTAGCGGACACTTTTTTTAAATACTCTTATTTTATAGAAAACACCACCTTTGGGTGCACATAAAGGCGAACCAAGTTGTTCTTTTCGAAAATATTTGATCAAAAATTATAAAAACTAGGCGTTGAGGTGAACAATTTCATAAACCACTCGGGGGAAACGTTTAAATGTTAATACTGAACTCCTTGCCAAAGTCTGTTTTTACGGACAACTACAATCTGGACATCTTTAAGGCAAGAGTGAACAGGCATCTTCCTCATCCTAGACCTCATTGTCACTTTCCATCAAGTGAGATTGTGGTCAAGCGTTAGCCTACAGTTAAATTAATATATATTTTATCGGACAACAAAGATCCATATGTGTTAGTAACATACAACTTAATAAAAATGATGAATTATTAGATAGATACTCTTTATTCCACAACAAACAAAACTTAAAAGCTAGGTATACAGATATACAATGTACAATTTAGGCGGTCTTATCGCTGGGAGCGATCTCTAACAGACAACCTTCAGGTAAAGGACATTAGATAGAAGAGGGCAGGATGGTGCAATCTTTTTGATTTTGAACATTGATTAAGTAAATTTATAGTATAAATACATATATCTAGATAATAAATAAAAAAGTTATCATGCACTAAGTTATCATATACGAATGTTACCTAACTAAAATACAATATAAGCTACACAAATTATATAAAATATACTACTTATAGATACGTAATATTCTTATTTTACTCACTGTAACATTTCAAACGTACATTGTGGCGGATTTTAAGTTCAGCCTACAAAGCCGAATATGTCAGAATATACACGTACTAATAACTAAGATAAGTCTACATAGACATACTTATGTTAGTATTAACCTAATCCTACACCAAGCTACTTGCTTTCCAGTTTTAGAACAGCTGACAAGACAAGAGGTTTCTATCATACAAACATATGAGGTACCCAAAGAGGACGCTGACAACAAAGGTGGGTCTTTTTGCCTAGCAAGCTAGACACACTTCAGATAACGACCTTTTCAACCTTATCACAAATAACTTAGAGTTCATAACATGATAAGTGTAAATAAAGCACCTGGGTTGTGTATTTAGGATCGGTGCCGCGTTATTTACAGGTCGGTAAAGTTGTAAGGTTGTTTCATCTGTTTAGCTTGATTTATTTGAGTTTTATAAATTAATTTCTGTATTCTGTTAAGAGGATTCTTTATGAGGTGCTTGAACCCTCTTAATAGATATTGGTCGCCTTGATAAATGAGAGGACAAAAATGGTCAGAGTAAAATATATCATCGCGTAAATTTCACTTATTATTTTACAGTCAGCATCAAAATGGTCTTAGCAATCAAAAATACCGTTAATATCTGACCAGTTGGCAAATATCACTTTAAGAACTATAGCTTAAAGTCTGCTTTCGTTTGTTATCATTTGTCCTTGAACAACAAATTAAATTGCAATTTGGCGAATTATAACGTACGGTTTCCTCAAATTCTTAAACATGTTTGGTCAAATTCTTCGATATTTCTAGTAGGTTTGAACGCTAACATCATTTTGATGCTAACAGTACCTTAGTAAAATATGTGATTTGAGATTTCTGTGATTTGTGGCTTGTGGAATGGTCTTTTTACTCGCTAACTGGATATTTTGATTTTGATTTTAGAAATAAGTGACATTAATTTGACAATCCCATTATTTGAATGTATTATTATTAGCCAATAGAGTAGATATTAACTGTTTAATACTGACATAGTTTTTACATACATTGTTATTATATTTTTAAGTGACATCGAATTGTTATTTTAAATCTATGTATACCGTTATTAAATATTTGCACGCTTCTTAACTTAAGCAAACTTCTGTGATAAATATAAACAAATAAATAAATATTTCACAACATCACGTACATTGATCTGACTCCAAGATAGGTACCTCAAGCACCTGTGTTACGGATATCAGAATCAACAGTGGGATTACAAATATATACATATAATACTTTTCTTTTGTAAAATATATACTTATAATACATAGCAAACACCCAGACCAATACAAACAAACATGTTCATGCACACAAATGTTTGTACTGTGCGGGGATAGAACCCGCAACCCTTGTATCAGAGGCAGGGTTCACTACCACTGTTCCAAACGGGTCGTCCTGATGGTACCTGGCTAAAATTGGGAGCTAGAAGACCAGGTAGAAAGACCAGGACTAGAAAGAGCTAACATCATAACGGCCTAATTAAAATGCATTGACCTCGCTGTTTCTTCCTCGAGAGGATGGGATAAGATCAAGCGGGGAAAAGATCGTAGGTACCTAAGACAGGCAATAGTTCATCGCTGATTGTTCACACTGGTTGGCGAGGACTTGCTTCACTAGTTTCTCGATAAGGGCTATCAAGATTATAGGCGAGACCTATCGCTCAGCGATGCTCATCATCAGCAACCAACACTCGTCCACTGCTGGACATAGGTCTCCCCTAATGCACGCCACTGCTCCCGATTTTCGGCCACTCTCATCCAGCCCACACCAGCCAGCCTTCGAATGTCATCATCCCATCTTGTCGCAGGGCGTCCTACACTACGCTTGCCGAGTCGCGGTCTCCACTCAAGGACTTTACGGCTCCAACGGCTGTCAGTTCTGCGGCTAATATGACCAGCCCACTGCCACTTCAGTTTGCTAATTCGGTGGGCTATGTCGGTGACTCTGGTTCTCTGTCGGATTACATCATTTCTGATGCGGTCCTTCAGAGATACTCCGAGCATAGCCCTTTCCATAGCTCTTTGAGCGACTTTGAACCGGTGGACTAGTCCACAGCGACGCTCGCTTGGGTTCAACTTATTGTCACTGTCGTACAGTGCACCCGTCGCACTTGCACGGGACGTGCGCACACCTACTGGAGTCGCGGCAAGCTGAAGATGGGGTGGCGCCGAGGCAATATGGACGTGGAGTTCCGATGCCCGGCGTTCAAATATGCTTTTGTCATTTCGTTCCGTTTGTATGGATGAATTAAAATGACAAGGAAGTATAGTCGCCCGTTCTCTACATAGAAACCAAACCTGAAACGCGCCCTGACTCCAAGCCACCTCCGCCGTGATGCCGCTGCAACTGTTTTAAATGTGGGAGAGCCACGCTTAGGCATGAATGGGCCGGCTCGACCGGAGTGATACCACTGCCTCACAGGAGACCGGCGTGAAGCAGCGCCTGCGCTGTGTTTCGCCGTGTGAGTGAGGTTACCGGAGGCCCAATGGTGGGGAAGGGGAAAAGGTTGGCAGCGCACTTGTGACTCTACTAGTTTTGCGGGTGTCCATGGGCGGCGGAATTGCTTACCGGATCACCTGATGATCCGTCTGCCCGTCTGCCACCTCTCATATATAAAAAAAAAACTGTCATATGAGTGGCTTGCCTAAGACAAATACACTTGAAATTTTGTCTTTTGATTGCTTTGTTCTTGTTCCGGAATGTATAATACATAATCAATAAACTAATCGGCTTAACCTACAATCTACGGATTATCCATTTTTGGATGGAATTTTCCCGGAGTCATTCAATCCCGTCGTCTTATACTGATAATACTTCTCGTTCCTGCTGGATTAAGTTTTCTCTTGGGGACAAAAGTTGCGTTGCCCTGTATGTTAAGGGCAGAGTTCTTTATTTCAAAAAACAAAGGCAAACGCCACATAGCAATATACACACGCAATACTTACTAACAAAACGAATGAACAGGCATCTTAATTTTTAGCTACTAAACTCGGGGTTACAACCTCTCAATAAACATTTATACTATTTATTAAATAAGCACTATAATAATTATCCTAGACCTCATCGTCACTTTCCATCAGGTGCGATTGTGGTCAAGCGTTGGCTTATTGACCAAAAAAAAAAAAAAAAAATTAAGCATGAAAAAATGTTGAATCCAACGCGTACGCGAAAAATTTATTCACACTAAAAGCGGCCACTTTTGGCGTGAATCAATTTCACGCGTACAAAAACGGACCCAACATCTGTGCATGGTTATTTAATAAATAGTATAAGTGTTTGCCGAGAGGTTGTAGCCCCGAAATCGTTTAAAATATATCCGGCTTAGTAACTAAGAATTAAAATGGATTGGCATCGCTAGTCTGCCCTACCCGTCACCTTAAGCGGGTGCAGGTCGCGGGCGTCCGCTCGGCAAGCTGTTTCTTGTAATTTCCATAGAGCAGCGCTGCGTGAAGCGGGTTTCCCGTCGCACGCTGCGCGGACGAAGTAGCACGCCCCGCGGACGAAATAGCACTATTTTTCTAATAGCCGAGCTAATGGTGGAAATGTGTACATAGATTTTAAAAATCTAGAAGTGCGTGCTCGGATGCAAGGCGCGTTCTTAAACTTCTAGGCAAATGCGTAACATCATTATACCTCATCCAGTCAGTAAGAGCCAAACTCAGCAATAATAGGCCAGCACGACTGGAGTGATACCTCGACCTTTCAGAAAACCGTGAATGAGGGTACCAGAGTTGGAGTTTAAAGGTTGGAGCGCAATTGTGACCGCACTGTTGTTGCGGCGGCAACCACTTACTATCTAGTAACCCGTCTGCTTCTCTGCCACCTATCACATGAAAAAATTAACACATTTGCGATCTCTCTGATTTCGCGGAATTTTCATGGGCGGCGTCGATAAGTTTCCATCAGGTTCACTTGCTGCTTTATCGCATCTAGCCCAAAATAAAGATTACAAAGAAGCGGTTACGAAACGGTTACGAAGGTAACCGTGCTAAGGGTAGCATTCCTGCTAACATCTTTTCCCCAAGAGACCGGATTCCTCCTTCCCTACGTCGGATTTCCGTCAACATCCATCCGAAATAAATTAGGTTACCCTGACAATATCCGACTAAGCCATTTTTAACCCCGATCATCGTTCTGTATCGCTCGATTCCTGCTAATCCGAATATCCACCTAAATTGTTCGGGGAACATTGATTTACGTCGCAAGTAAGACATCTTGGATGGATCGGTGGTTAGAGAAAGCTTGCTAAAACAGTGGGGAGTCTTTGATTCTTGTCTTAAGAGCTTTATTCATAAACGTTCAAGACACCGTTGTTATAATCCATTTAGTATTTGAAGGTGAATAGGACAGTTCCATTTTGACATTAAAAGTGAAACACTCCTTTGAAACCTAACCCATATTTTTTAGAATCGACAATTTTTTTTTAGAAATCTAATCGACTTTTTATTTGTCCGTTTTTTTAATTTTAATCAAAATTTTATTTATGAATTTGAACTATCTGGATATGGAATAATAATAATAATAGTTCTCACAACATCTCTCTCTCTCTCGTTGACCTGATTCCGTACTAAGTAGCTTAAGCACTTGCGTTACAGATATCAGACAACAGAGGAACACAAATATATACTTAAATACTTATATTACATCCAGACTGAACAAACACAAGTGTTCATCGCACGAATGTTTGTCCAGGGTGAGGATCGAACCCACGACTTTAATACAATATTTAAACATTATTAGTGGTACGCAAAGTAAAATGAACGAAATTATAAAATTAATATTGTCAGGTAAACCGAAAAATACCAGTGCCCAAAGGTGGCATTTGTTCACAAGTATGACGTATCAGCCATCATTTCACTCAACGATTATTATTCACTGAGAATGAAAGAAAAAAAATACATTTATTGACCATCACAACAGAGAATTTCGCGGATGTTAATGGGCGGCGATGATTAGCTTTCCATCAGGTGACTCGCTTGCTCGTTTGTCGCCTCTAGCATAAAAAAAGAAAAAATAAATACAGTAGGCATAACACTACACGACACAGATACTAAGAGAAGAGGCGATACAAGAAGAGAAAATGATGTGGTTGTGTGTGGTCAATCAGGTCCTGACCTCAGCATTTGCTGCTACGACATTATCTGCAGTGCCGCAGCAGCCCTGGTATTCTGGTGGGACTTGGTTGCGAGTGAATATAATGAAAATAGCTATAAGTAAAAAGACGTATGATGAGGGGAACGTCATGCTCACTCAAATGTCTCTGAGCTGGTGGCGTTATGTAGTGGGTCATTACATTCCCTCTTATATGGTTGAGTAAAATGATGGCTGACACATAGGTCATACTTATGAACAGGTGCCACCTTTGGGACTGGTTCGCTTCGGCTTACCTCATATTTAGCTTTTAATTTGCTTCATTCTATTTTGTGTTGAATTAGACTGTATGACTTGGTATGAGGATAATAAACCATTGTATAAAATGTTGGCAAATAAAAAGAGTAACTGGCGAGTTTCTTGCCGGATCTTTTCGACCAGAATCAACTTGTCGAGCCGGTGGTAGAATCGCATTATGTTTAATTACTTTTTTTAGTATATTTTAAATTATTACATAAGTACTTATAAATAGTCTTCAATCATTCAAATGTATGACGATTTGTAAGTACTATGTACAAGCCTATAGCAAGAATTATTTGATTTAAAAGATATGAAAAGAGGTAGCTAGGATAAGAAACCGAGACCCTAGATAGAGCAAGATAAAATAAACTAAGATAATTCAAGTTTCTACTTCAAAAATATACCTGTAGCTGAATAGACAACGTTCGCGACAACTCAGGCAAACAAGTACCAAAAAGGAACATAACCATCTCGTCGACTTCCAATACAGCGTCAAAGCAAAACTTACACCCCAGAGTTGGAGCTAGTGTTGCCCGATAATCGAATATAAATTAATCGATTGCGTCCACCCTAAATAATCTAGAAATCGATCGGACTATCGTAAGTATCGATAATATCAATACTTATTTTGGGTCAACATAATCTATTACTAGTAATTATTAGATTATACCTGTTTAGATAGAATAGTTATTTACGAGATGTACCATGTACCTTATTTTTGAGTTTCCAATATTTTATTCCGATATTTCTGCCAGTAACAACTTACTCGCAAAAACTTCAGTATCTAACTTCGTGACCATAGCGCTTGTAATAGCGGCAAAATACTGGAAACTCAAAAATTAGGAACATGCAAGAAATCTGTTAAATAACTATTCTAATGTTAGTGACCATGAAAATCTAAAACAATATGTAATGATAGTTTAGATACAATACCTACTATTGATAAAATCGATACTGGAATCAAGTCAATACTATCAATTATATCGAGTATTATGTAGCTATCGATCAATTTGCAATAATTTCTAGATGTATAGTCATTTATACACAATAGCGTCTTCTTAGACATACAGATATATCATCGATTACATTGATAGAATTAAGTCAAAACTTGATATCGATACTATTGATTGTATCGATAACATTTTATTTTACTACGCATTATAATCGATTATGTTAGATAGGAACCGTATCGATTTTTAAATTATTTGGACCCCATTTGCACTATCGATTGATAATTGATGCACAAATAATTAATGTACAGTGGCGGACAGGTCAAGCTATACAAAACTGTCAAATTTCCTCAATCGATTTCGAATTCAATGAGTAACAATATAAGGTTTATAATCGAATGAAGAAATTTGACAGGATTGTTTAGCTTGATGTGTCCGCCACTGTACACGGAAAAAAACGCGGTTATTTTTATATGTAAGTACATACTCGTAGTAGCATATACTCACAGCTTGACGTTTCGACCGCGTTACAACGGTCGTATGTATGTACTTACATATAATAATAACCGCGTTTTGTCCCGTGTACATTAATTATTTGTATAATGCAACGCGAAAGTTTAAAATCGATGCACAATCGATTGTACGGCAACACTAGTTGGAGCTGTTAATTCTGTAGCCCACAGCGAAATAAATAACGATATTAATGAAGGAGTACCGGCAAACAAGGGTACCCGGTTTACTTAACCGGGCTAAGTTTTAATGAACGAACTCTCGCACGTATCCGGTAGGGATGTGGATTATCCATTGGTTTTTGATAATCGATAGATAGAAACTCTTTTTTTATATGACAGTTGGCAAACAAGCAAACGGATCTCCTGATGGTAAGTGATTGCCGCCGCCCATGGATACCCGCGACACCAATGGAGTCACAAGTGCACTGCCAACCTTTAAACCCTCTTTCCCCCGAATAAGGCCTCCGGTACCCTCACTCGCGCAGCGAAATATAGCACAGTGATGCTTTACGCCGGTTTTCTGTGAGACCGTGGTGTCACTTTGGTTGAGCCGGCCCATTCATGCCAAACCGTGGCTGTCCCACGGCCAACATGTCACCTGATGGACACCCGCAACACCAGTGGAGTCACAAGTGCACTTGTCTATGGTAAACCAAAATCAACCAAAAACCTAATAATTATACAATTTCGGCGGATACCTTCCAGACAACCTTACGGAAAAGAGAGATTACAGCGAGTTGAAAGAGGGATAATTATTATCGAGTAACTAATTTAATATTCTTTTCATGTAAAAAGGAGGCATATCACTTTTACATAAAAAACTAAAAAAAAATAAAAAAGGAATGTAAAAATTGTCCTTTTAATTTAGCACAGCTGCTGAATGTCTTATGATGTGATTTACCATTGATTCGGAAATATCGACTTTTACTAAAAAGACCAAACACCACAAACCAGAGATTTTTTGTTGTTTTCAATATTTATTTTTGGGTTGACACACAATAGCAGTGTTAAAAATGATATAATCCAACGATTTTTATTATTAGGATCACTTTGTGGCACTTCACTACACAAATAAACACCATATTTGTACACTAACAACCGCTAGACACTAAAATAAAACCTTTGAATTGCATCAGCCCACGCGGCTTGTTTTAGCCCTACCCGCCGAATCGATTATAGCATATTAATTTATTTCTATGTGATAGGCAATAGACGAACAAATGCCAATCGATAAAAAAAAATCAAAATAACTTGCAGGATGTCACATGCCTAGTACCGGTTTGAAAGGACGTGTTGGCTTAATGACTTCCGCGGTAATTGTGCGATGTCATATCGGAAACGGTTCCTTCAACTTTGCAAAGGGGATGACTTGTGCGGTTTCGATTGTCATTTCAAACAGGTTTGATTCCCGTACAGACACAAATGTTAGTTGGTACAGTACGACAGGGAAGCTAACGCAGCATATTTTCGGCCCATCTACCGCAGTGTCTCAAGACGAAAGTCTTCAATGCGTTTGTTTTGCCAGTGATGACTTACGGAACCGAGACATGGCCGCTTACAATGTGCCAATTAAGGAGGCTCAAAGTCACCTAGAGAGCAATGGAGAGGGCTATACTCGGAGTCTCCCTGCGTGATCGTATCAGAAATGATGAGATCCGCAGGAGAACTAAGGTCACAGACATAGCCCAAAGGATTTCATGCCTCAAGTGGCAATGGGCAGGGCACGGCCGTAGGGGTGGAAAGGTCCTCAAATGGAGGCTACGTACAGGAAGTCGCAGCCGTAGCAGGCGCTCCACAAGGTGGACCGACGATCTGGTGAAGATCGCGGGAATCCATTGGATGCGGGCGGCACAGGGCCGATCTGTGTGGAGAACATTGGGGGAGGCCTATGTCCAACACTAGACATCTATTGGCTGAAATGATGATGATGATGATGACAGTAGGACTATTCAGTGATTACCGCTTCTAAAGCTGTTTTAAGTGATTTTTTTTTCTAATGGTAATCGATATTGCCCTCCATGGACACCCAGCACCAGTGGAATCACAAGTGCGCTGCCAACCTTTTTACATGTTTTGTATGTGTGAAATCATGTTGTATATTTGTGTGCGTTTTGTTTTGGTGGTGTTAATGTATATAGGAATAATAATGAAAGCTTAATTAAAGAAAACCAGTCACCAGCCAAATCAAACAAACCAAGGCACAGCACTCTTCGGCTTGAATGGGCTGGCTCGACTGCAGTGTTTTTTTATGTGATAAGTGGCAGACCAGCAGACGGATCACCTGATGACACCAGCGACACCAGTGGAGTCACAAGTGCGCTGCCAACCTTTAAGCCCCCTTTTCCCTCGAATTGGGCCTATAGTACCCTCACTCACTCAGCAAAACACAGCACAGTGCTCTCGCCAGTTTTCTGTGAGGCCGTGTTATTACTCTGGTCGAGCCGGCCCATTCATGCCAAAGTGTGGCTTTCCCACGGATTAAAATATAATTGATAGCACAAGTTCACAGAAAACTAGGGAATGGCACCGTCAGCGCTGTATTTTGCCTAGTGCCTAAGACCCAATTAGAGTAGAAAGCGAAAAGGTCAGCAGCGCACTTGTAACTCCGTGTTATGCGTGATCATGATGTTCCGTCCGCTCATTTGCCTTTTTTATGCGGTGCCAGTCGAACAATCGTACAGACACCGGCAACATAAGTGAAGTCACAAGTGCACTGCCAACCTTTAAACTCCCCCTTCCCCAGATTTGGCCTCCGGTGCCCTCACTTACGCACCGAAACATAGCACAGACGCTGCTTCACGCTGGTTTTCTTTAAGGCCGTGGTACGAGCCCACCGATTGAGCCGGCCCATTCATGATGAAGCTTGGCTCTCCCTCACCTTTATTTTTGTCGGAATTACTTTTTAGACTGTGCTTATATTTTAATGCGCCTGTTTGAAAGAGCTCTAAAGCTAAAGTTCTCGAATAAGCACACTCATAATTTCATACGTAAAATATATGAAATACCTGTGTGTATGTTATTAGTAAAGTTAAAAGGAACATTTTAATTAGCTTTCAAAGAGATAGCAATTTAGTAGCGAGATAATATTATTTTCAAAGTAATTTAATATACAGGACTTTACAATGTAGTGTTTGGAGTGTTAATAGGTTTAGTTTTAAAGAGTTCGAATCATGTCGTTGATTTACTTGAATCGCGGTCTTTAGCTTAGGGTGTATTTCCCGGTTGCGAAGGTATGCTTTATTATTATTTGATGGAAATGGGGTGAGCCTTGCATCTCAAAGCCACTGCGACCAATAGATGATCTATTGTGGCAGCCCCATAACCTATTACAGCACCTCATGTAGCTCCAGTTCCAAGGATAAACCCGAGAATGGAGGTGATAGGGGAGCTTTTGATCTCATCTGCCGAGATCATGTGTGCTGAAGGTATGCTTAGACCATGATTCAGGATTTGGTGAGTATTGTAAATTCCAGTACAATGAAGCGACTACCGTCTTAGCTGTCAGTGTCAAATCAGTGCGTCGGCCTCCTTGTGTCACCCCTTCGGTGGTATTTGTGCTCTGTTTGGAGCTGCTTCCGAAGGGGTCCTGGCGTCCCTGGACCACGGCGCGCTCGTCATATTGCTACCTGACGGCCTACGGCTGAACACATGGAGAAGGGGTTAGGGTTCGTAACCCCCCTACGAACCTAGGGCCGAGTTCGTAGCGTGCGACTGAATTCATCCCCGGATGCTCGGTGCTCTTTTTTTGCCCTAGGTCTCAGAGTGGACCGCTCCTTCTAGACCGAGGCGTTTGGTAGGGGGGTTTTCTGTCACCCCCGAAGTTTTAGGATGGCTGTGCGTGGACCTGGGCCTTCCCCGGATCCGGATGGGCTGAGCCGTTAAGGACCCTGCTCCTCCCACTTGCCTTAACCGGCCAGGCGGGGGTTGAGAAGTGTGTTGTCTTCGGACATAAATTCCAGAGACTTCCACGTCCCATCGGCCGGGGTCGGACGGCAGGGTTCACGCCGTAGGAGAGGCCCTGGTCCAAAGGACCGGTGTTTTGGAAAAGAGGCTGTATCCAGGGGAGAGCCCCACACTACCCGGTCGACTCCCAGCGGTCAGGTGTGCATAAGGCGGCGCCAACAAATCAGCGCCGACGTCGGCTCCTATCAGGTGAGCCTGGCAGGCATTTCCACCGGGTAAACAAAAAAAAGTGGGAACCAGGCCAACTGAATCATGGTTACACTTTTTAGAAACTATCTGGAACGTGGTTTCCAGGCGATGTTTTCCCTCACTGCCGAGCTAACGGTATAATTTCGCGCATAGAATTGAAAATTCCAGAGGTGCATGCGGATTTAAGGCAATTGTTTTTTATATGAAATAGGGGACAGACGAGTATATGTATCACCTGATGGTAAGTGATTAAGCTGCCGCTGGACACCTGACATGTCAAAGAGTCACAGGTGCGCTGCTGGCCTTTTTGATAGATATTGATAGTGAACGGAGGGGTCTGTCCGTAAGAGCCCGCAGGTTTGCACGCTGTACTCCTCAAGTAAAGATTACTCTATTTAGAGCATACTGTACCTCTTTTTACACGTGCAGCCTGTGGGCTGGTTATACGTAGAGGGCGTACGGGGCCCTCCATGTTCAATATAATAATGCCTTCAGGAAGTTAATGGGGCTGCCCTGGCGCTGCAGCGCGTCGGGCATATTCGCGGCGGCGCGAGTAGACTGATTCTTTGCCACGATGCGGAAGCGCGCTGCGTCGCTCGTGCGCAGAGTCAGGGCTAGCTCCAATTCCCTCCTGAAGATAAAGATAAGATAAAGATGAAAAATTCTTTATTCAATTTAGGTCCACACAGAACACTTATGAATGTCAAAATAGTACATATTATCTACCGCTGGTTCAGAATGTCGATTTTTACTGAGAAGACACCAGCAAAACTCAATAGTTAGTCTTTTCAAATATTGATGATGTTACAGAGTTTCAATTGAGAAGAGAAAAAAAAATACAATTATGAAAGTTAATAGACTACTATGAATAACAACTCAAAAAAATTATCAATAAACATGATCAAGAATCCTTATCATTTAAATAGTCTTGTACACTATAGTAACCTTTCTTCATTAGGCAGGTTTTAATATGAGACTTAAACTTATCCAGTGATTATATGAAGATAATTGCAGACCGAGTGGACTGTGTCTACTTGATGCACTGTGGCGCATTACATGTGAAATAGATCACTTATATCTAGGATTAAGATGTTACTAACAATACGATACGATACGAGTTATTGACTTGAAATAAATGATAACCAAATGAAAGGGAGTACGCCTTTTTCCTTGAGGGTTTGCAGGTCGTATCGGTCCGGAAACACCGCAGGCGATAATTCATTCCACAGTTTTGTCGTACGAGGTAGGAAGTTTCTTGAGAAACGCACAGTTGACGAGTGGAATGAAGCGGCAGGAATCAGTCGGGACAATAATCCTCAGAGCATTCCCGATGGTAGAATATACATAGCGAGGCTACATATTCGCGCAGTCCCAAGGGGTCAATAAATAAAAAATGTATTATTATGTGAAAAAAAATAAGGATTTGCGATTTTTCAAGCTCATTTTATAATTGCATATTTTTATACAAAATTGTAAATGTATTTAAAATCCGTAAATCTATAAAAAGTGCATAACTTTTTACCCGACTACGGTGAAGCTAAAAGGAGGGTTATGATTTTGACCTGTATGTATGTATGTATGATTGTACATCTGTTCCCTCATAACTTCTAAGCTAGTTATCATATTTGAACGAATGAGGTGTCGTTACAAGCGTCTTGATTGTGTTCTGGTTATAGGCCTATAACCAGAAGACAATCAAGACGATGAGGCCTCATGACGTCACGTTTAATTGACTACAAGCGCTCTCTAGGGGACTTAGGGCCGCACTCAGAGACGTCATTTAAGCTTATGTTCATTAACTTTAGTATCGGTAGTCTTTAATGCGTATCAAATAAGTGTTAATATTTTTTCGAGTTAATCAGCGACTCTGAGTGTAGCAGTTAGAGTAAGGAACTAAAAAAAAAATTGCTTGAAGGTACCGTGTGGGATATCAAATGAAAGTGCTTTTTCAGAACATTTTAAATATGTAGTTTATTTAACATAACTAAAAATATTCTTAGGTAAATAACACACTTAAAAATTTCATCTCGTGTTCAGCCGGGACTCGAACCCACACTTTTCACAATCAAGTGGATGTTCTACCAATTAGACCACTGATTACAATTACAATATTGATGAGACTATCAACAGGTCATATCGAATCAAGCACAAATTTCGTCGGGTTAGTAACGCGTTCAGTGATCTAATTGGTAGGACATTCACCCGGATTGTGAAAGGAGTTGGTTCGAGTCCCGCCTAAACACGAGATGAAATTTTTAAGTATGTTATTTACTTAAGAATAAATTGCAAAAGATTGCTATAAAAAATATCAACTAAAAATATGTTAAATAAAAGAGTTTAAAAATTAAAACCGACTATATTACTACCGCCACCTATTGTAGCAAAACAGATTCATTATAATCTATAATATAAAAATGAATCGCAAAATGTGTTGGTAAGTGCATAACTCAACAACGCCTGGACCAATTTGGCCAATTCTTTTTTAAAAATGTTCGTTGAAGTCCAAGGATGGTTCTTACGGCGAGAACAAATAATTGTCGGGAAAACCCTAAAAACAGCCCTTTTCTTTTTCACATACAAACGTTTTTTAATTAAAACGTAGAATCAATTTGAGTTTTATTGCTATTATATAAAGTTCATATTTGTTGCCACATAACAAATTTTTTTGACAGGACGAAGTCTGTCGGGTCACCTAGTAATGAAATAAAATCCATGTGGCATACGACCACGGCGAATCGGCAGAGACAATTTTCTTGATTCGTACTTTTAAAGCGTGTTTTTTGGTAGTCAGGCTTTATTTTTAAACTTTTTACATGATGTAATATTAAGAGCTGTGGTCTTCTAAAAATAAAAATAAATAAATACGCCTTTCAAGTTGCAGTCTCTAGCAAGGTTTAAAAAAAGTGGCCACTAAAAATGTAAATCTGGCTAGAGATAATTGTGACATCAATGGCGTGTGCCTAATAAGCTTGAAAAATCACAGACCCTTTTTAGGGTTCCATAGCCAAATGCCAAAAAACAGAACCCTTATAGTATCGTCATGTTTGTCTGTCTGTCCGTCCGTCGCCACAGCCACTTTTTCCCGAAACTATAATAACTATAATATTGAAACTTGGTGAATAGATGTATTTTGTTGATCGCATTACGATTTTTATACAAATAGGGGAAAAACATGTGGGGTCTCCATATTTAGAACCGAAACTCTGCGTTTTTTTTTCATCAAACCTATACATGTAGGGTATGTATAGATAGGTATTTAAAAATGATGTTAAGGTTTCTAATATTTTTCTAAACTTAGTACTTTGTGCAAAAGACGCTCCCAAAATGGTAAAATCCCCCCCCTCTAGCATCTTTAGTAAAAACATTATAAAACTAAAAAAAATATATGATATACATTACCATGATAACTAACAAGAAAAATTGGTTTGAACTAGATCTAGATCTAGTATACTAGAATAATAAAAAAAAAATATTTCACAACATCACATACATTGATCTAACTCCGAGATAGGTAGCTCAAGCACCTGTGTTACGGACATCAGAATCAACAGTGGGATTACAAATATATACATATAATACTTTTCTTCTGTAAATACATACTTATAATATAGGAAACACCCAGACCAATACAAACAAACGTGTTCATGCACACAAATGTTAGTACTGTGCGGGGATCGAACCCGGAACCCTTGGACCAGAGGCAGCGTTCACTACCACTGTTCCAAACGGCTCGTCATACTACTAGAATACTAGTAACTACTAGTAAACCGCAATTTACCTTCCATATATCTATCTTGCTGCTACGGAACCCTTCATTGATGAGTTCGACTCGCACTTGGTCGGTTTTCATTTTGAATGGTTTAAAAAAATTACATAAATAAAATAATAATAACAGAGACAACCCAAAAAAACTCTGGCAATCCATTAAGGGCATATGTCATCTAAATAATATAAAAAGTCAAGCCACAGAACTCTGCGATACTAAAACTGACCCTGTAACATCTTTAAACCATTGCAATGAATATTTCGTAAACGTAGGAAAGAACTTAGCGAATCAAACCTTGGAACAATTATCCACAACGCAAGCCACTCTCGCTGCAGCAGTGAGACACCGAAATACCACCCTCCACTCTTTTTTCATGACACCAACAGACGAAAATGAAATAGACAAATTGCTAAGCGAGCTAAGACCTGACAGCTCTCCAGGCATTGACGGATGCCCTCCACTTCTCATCAGGCAACTGAGAAAATGCATACTCAAACCACTAACACACATTTTTAACCTGAGCCTGTCCTCAGGCACTTTCCCAAGAAGCTGGAAAACTGCAATAGTCACACCAATTTACAAAAATGGCGACAAGAGCCTTCCGTCGAACTACCGCCCAATCTCACTGCTCCCTATATTCTCAAAGCTGCTAGAGAAAGTCGTTAATAAGAGACTAGTAAAATACCTGGAATGCAATGACCTGCTCCCTGCAAGGCAGTTCGGGTTCCGGCAGGGAAAATCGACGGAGGACGCACTGTTAACCCTCAGCAAGGTGGTGTCAGACGCTCTGGATTGTAATAAAAAATGTCTAGGTGTTTTTGTCGATCTTGCCAAGGCGTTTGACACTGTTTCGATCCCTATACTCTTACAGAAACTAGACTGCCTTGGCGTTAGAGGTTTAGCTCAGGACTGGTTCCGAACCTACCTGACGGAGCGTAGGCAGTGCATACGTGTAGGTCTCTACCTCAGTGACCAGCTTCCTGTAGAGTTCGGCGTCCCGCAGGGAAGTATCCTGGGCCCAACACTGTTCATTTTATACCTAAGTGATGTTTTAGACCTCAATCTGAGCGGAGCAGACGTAATATGCTATGCCGACGATACTGCGATCCTTTTCCAGGACGCATCTTGGGATGCTGTTTACAAAAAAGCAGAAGAAGGCATGACCACCTTAACAGAATGGCTCAAAAGAAACCTACTTACCGTCAACGTCGAGAAGACCAAGCACATTGCATTTCACAAAACCTCTGCCTCAAAACCGCCGAACATAATATTACCTCTGAAAAACCAGACAAATAGCCAACCAACGAGTTTCACCGCCAACAAAAGTCACTCTATTAACCGCACTATCAATATAAGATACTTAGGAGTCATTGTAGATGAAAACCTCTCCTATAAACAACATATCTCCTCTGTTTCGGGTAGGATTAGAAAATCAGCATACGTTATAAAAGCCCTCCGACACTCAGCCCCGATAAAACTACTAACAATGGTGTACAAAACCCTGTGTCAACCTGTGCTAACATACTGCATAAAAGCCTGGGGTGGCGCCATAAAGTCCTCAATGCTTGAACTTGAAAGAACCCAACGAACCGTGCTAAAAGTTATGCTCTGTAAACCTTTCCGCTTCAGCACCAACCTGTTATATGCAGAAAGCAAAGTTCTTAGAGTCCGTCAACTCTTCATTTTACGAGCGGTAATTCACACACACAGAAATGTCATTAAATCGCAAGAGTACGACAATCTTCTCAAGCAACGTGTGTACAAAGTTCCTGTACGCCGCGTGCGCACGACCTTTGCACAACGTCATCTATCATTCATAATGCCACGAACATACAACAGAGTATGCCACAAGGTCGACATCAAAAAGCTTCCCCCGCGCCAGGCCAAATCAACAGTAGAAGCATGGCTGATGGGCTTGGACTATAACGAAACGGAGAAGCTCGTGAAATAACCCCTCCACTTCCCGAAAACACCGTATGCATGAACACACCCTCGTAAAAACAGACACACAGACATACACACACACCAGACACACATACACACACACCAGACACACATACACACACAACACCCACGAACCCATACACACACGCACATACAACATAGACAACGCATGACATATATCACATAGTACTAGGCACAACATTTTTGTTCCTTTTAACTTTAGTGCCTAATGTACTAATCCTAATTAACTTCAGCATTTTTGCCCATAATGTTTAATTACTTACAAATTATCAATCTTTAAAATGTTAATCCGAACCTAATGTCTAACGCCACCAGCAAGTCAACACTGTAAATCGTTCTTGGCTGCTGCGACACAAACAATTTTGTTTAGTGCAGAGCCAATAGAAATAAGTGAACAAGACTGTACTTTTTATGGTAAATAAAAGATTTTTATTTTATTTTTATTTTTATAAATATTTCACAACACCACATACATTGATCTGACTCCCAGATAGGTAGCTCAAGCACCTGTGTTACGGATATCAGAATCAACAGTGGAATTTGAAATATATACATATAATACTTTTTTTTTGTAAATACATATTTATAATACATAGGAAACACCCAGACCAATACAAAATACAAACGGATATGTTTATGCACACAAATGTTTGTACTGAGCGGGGGTCAAACCCGCAACCCTTACATTAATTGTACAATCAGTAAAAATTGGTGGTTGGTGGCGCCCCTGAACCCTGAATTAAAAGCACCCTTAAATGTAAAATGTACCCATAAAGAGCCCCTTGCTCGTTTTCCTGTATTTCAAATATAAACAAATACAAAACAGCCATAACTCAAAATCATTAACAAACATCCTCCAAGGAAGCCAAATGAATGGCTCCCATCTCCATGTCAGTATGAACACAAGGCTGTATAAAAGTGCCCGCGATTTCTGAAGCTGAAAATGTATTCAAAAGACTTGATGGATAGCGTTTCAAATTTCAAATAAAGGAGGAGGTAATTCATATACAGAGCGGTTATTATACGAGCACTTAGATGTTCTTATTAATATAATGCTATTAATGGCATGAATGGGCTGGCTCAACCAGAGTGATACCATGGCCTTACACACAACCGGCGTAAAGCAGTGTCTGTGCTGTGCTTCGTTGCGTGAGTGAGGGTGCCGGAGGCTCAATCCGGAAATGGAGAGTTAAAGATTGGCAGCGCACTTATGACTCCACTGCACTGGTGTTGCGAGTGGTTATGAGCGGCAACTGCCTTCTTTTAGGTGATCCGACTGCTCCTTTGCCACTTATCACATATTAAAGGTGTAATTTTGAAACAGTTATCGGATTCCGTGTGGCAAAAACAAACGGCATCTCAAAAGACCCGGGGATATGAGGACTGATTGAAGAACCTTACTTTATGTTTCTCATCAGACAACAAGCTTACTTGGATTTCAACTATCAACCTTTTGATTCAGGACATCGTTACCTTAGTCTCTCGAACATAAGATGTTCTTTGTTTTTTGTTGTACATCTAGATTCGTGCCCACAAACACTACGGATGATGAGAGTGCCTCTAGATGCCTATGGGTTTTAGCAGATAAACCTCCGCCGTTATGCAAAGGGACTCAGACACAACCAATCCACCCCCCGGCGGACCAGTATGAGTAATGCATTTCCACTGAGCCAAAAATAAAACTTCTCTCCTCAAGCGGAAGACCCGTTTATACTGCGGGCCTGATACTGCCTTTCTCAGTCAGGCTGGGGATGGGCGATTAAGTGAGCCGGGAGCGTCCCTACCAGCTTTAGGCAGAGACCAATACAATCTGGGTGCTGGTACCCTCGTACCAGGTGCCGGCTGGTCTCTTCCTCGAACCAAGTAACCTGCAACTTCAAATGACTTGCTTTATACGTTGCGACCCTTTAAATCCCTTAAATCTGTGAAGGTAAACGAAAGCCAGTTGGCCGTCCAAGGTACCGTTGGAAAGATGCAAAAAGGACTTGAGCGGAATCTTGGAGGATGACTGGCGGGAGGTGATGTAAGACCGATTTAGGTACTTAGATGGAGGCTTTTACGAGTATAATCGGAAGCCAAGTCTCACTTTGGGTCGCTGCCCGGACTCAGTTTCAATTTGAACTTATTTTTTACTTTAACTTAAACCTTATTTTTAGGTAAATCTTAGAATAACTTCTAGATGCGTTTAGCGGTCTCTCTAATTTCGCGGATATTAAATGGCGGCGATAATTGCTTTCCATCAAGTGATTCGCTTGCTCGTTTGTCGCCTCTAGCATAAAAAAAAACTTGTGACTCTCCATCAGGTGACTACCAAAACTGATTCATTACAATAATAAAATAAAATCAATGTGGCATACGACCACGGCGATACGGCATAATAATTTCAGCAGAGACAATTTTCGTGTCTCGTACTTTTTAGAGCGTGCTTTTTTTTTGGTAGTTGGGTATTAGTATTCAAACCTTTATTTTTTGATTAATAGTCTTAATTTTATTATAATCAGGAAAAATCCGGTGACGGCACCTCTGAACCTTAAAGGGGCCCTTTTCCAAAAACGATTAAAACGCGTGTTTATTTCCTGAGTCGTCAACTCAAAACCCACGGAAATAAAGTAGGCGGGCAGATAATTAATTACATTTATCCCTTTCAGCAGAAACGAGACAAATAGGGGTAGAACCCACCTGCAGTAATTAAGGGGAGCGTAAGCAATTTTTAATCTATGTTGTTTTTTTGTACTAGCTTTTACATCCGGGTGTGCTCGGCCAGTTCATACATTTTTCCAGTTTTTGCTCCCTTTTTTATCTTATACTTTTTTTTATATATGAGAGGTGGCAGACGAGATGACAGATCACCTGATGGTAAGCAATTCCGCCGCCCATGGATACCCGCTGTCACAAGTGCGCTGCCAACCTTCCCCCCCCCCCCCCCATTGGGTCTCCGGTAACCTCATACTACGTTCAGTGGTCCTTATAAGTAGTCAAATTTACTAGATAGAGATAGTACAGTACAGTGTCGGTTTTCTGTGCGGTCGTAGTATCTGTAAGCCGGCCCTGTCATTCTGAAGCGTGGCTTTCCCACGGCAAAAATATCATATTTCGAATCCCCTGTATTTTTCAAATCTATTTGCTTATTTCTCCATTAGCTCGGCAATGGGAAACAGCTTAAGGACACTGCATGTTTCGGATAGATTCTGAAACGTGTAACCATGCCTACTGAGGCATGGTTACCAGACTAATTGTAGTCTGGTTCCCCTGTCAAAGGGTTGCTAATGTCAGGCGGCAGTCGCTTCATTGTAATTACCAGACTCCCCAAATCCTGGATCATCATCATCATTGTCAGCCCATTAGAGTCCCCACTGCTGGGGCACGGGCCTCCCTCAGTCACATGAGGGTAATTGCCATACTCACCACGCTTGGCAGACGGGTTGGCGAGGGTTTTGATATAAATGCAGAGTTTTCCTTCTCTGGGTACTGATGATCATGCCAGCAGCTTCCCTTAGTCGCCTTTTACGACAACACGATAAGAGTGAGGGTGGCCTATTCTACTCTGCCGGGGACCACACGGCTGGATCATAGTTTAAACTTTTTTTTTATTTGAAACTGCGACCAGTAGACGATCTATTGTGGCAGCCCCAGAACTTATTACAGCACCTCATGTAGCTCCAGCTCCTGGATAAACCCGAGAATGAAGCTGATGGGGGAGCTTTTGATCTGGTCTGCCGGTCATGTGTGTTCCCAGTATATATATACAACACCAAATACCCTAATTTGCAATCCTTGCACCAGAGGCAGCGTTCACTACCACAGAATTGATCTATAGTAAATAAATATTTTACAAACATCACATACAGTGATCTGACATCGAGATAGCTCAAGCACCTGTGTTACGGATATCAGAACCAGCATCGAAATGAAATGAAATGAAAATTGTTTATTCAATTTAGGTCCATACAGAACACTAATGAATGTCAACATGTTTACCACTGGTTCGGAATGTAGTTTTCTACCAAGAAGACACCAGCAAGAAACTCAGCAGTTACTCTTTTAAAAAAAAATGTTTTACAAAATGTCACCATTTACTTAAAAATATAGTACAATTTTTGTGTTACTAATATGTCCCTAAATTATTGTCATTCAAAAAATCGTCTATTATTAAGCCTTTCTTCATTAAACAGTTTTTTATATACAATTTAAACTTTTGTGTTGGCAAGTCAATAATAATCTGAGGTAACTTATTAAACACTTTTATGCTCAATCCTATAAATGAACTGCCAACCTTATGGACCCTGTGTAGGGGACGAAGTGGAGAGAAGAAAGAACTAATTTTTTGATATAAACAAATACTTATTTACTGTATCTATATTATACAGGATTGTAAAAAAATCTAATTAAAAAGATGCGTGCGCAGTTGATGCTTCAAAAATTTGTGTGTCATCGCTTCCTCCCATTGGCCCGCCGCGTGTGACGTCGCGTAGTGAAGCACCAATGATAGCGGGCGCCCATCACGCGATAAATTGATAGTGTTGCCGCAACATGCTCCCGGCCTTGGAAGCGTCAGCTTCCAAAGTATATCTTAATTTGGTTCCCAGTTATTCATCATGTAGTGGGCAAATTTTGGAGAAGGCGCGTCGTACTATACCACCTGCTGTGCGAATGTCAGCGACGCGTGCGATTCTGTCTTGACCTGGATATGTTTTGGTAATACGTCCCAAACTCCATTTTAGTGGTGGTAAGTTGTCATCTTTAAGAAGAACCAACGTATTTTCCTTTAAATCATCCTTGTGTTGATGCCACTTCTTCCTGGTTTGAAGTTCAGAGATGTATTCCTTTGCCCATCGATTCCAGAAGTGTTGACGCAGCTGTTCTACTCTCTGGTATCTAGTGAGACGATGAGTAGGCATTTCGCTGATGTCAGCCATCACAGGCGCAGTCAATGGGCGACCAACTAAAAAATGGGCAGGAGAGAGGGGTAGCAGGTCTTGTGGATCAGATGACATAGGACTTAAGGGTCGGGAGTTTAGGATAGCTTCTATCTGAGTTAACACTGTACTGAACTCCTCGAATGTCAAATGTGCATTGCCTACCACGCGTCGCAAATGATGTTTGCAACTTTTGACAGCAGCCTCCCATAAGCCTCCAAAATGGCTAGCATAGCAGGGAATCATTTTAAATTTAATATTCATAGATGTAGCGTATTCTTTTATATCATTTGAACATGAAGATAAAAATTTTGCGAATTCATTCATGGCACCTACAAAGTTTTTTCCATTGTCGGAAAATATTTCATTTGGTTTTCCGCGTCGCGCAATAAAACGTTTAAGTGCTAAAATATATCCATCTGATGAAAGATCACTGACCAATTCCAAGTGAACTGCGCGCGTGACGAAACAGACAAATAAACAAATATATGATTTAAGCAATTTCGAACCTCTGCCTTTTCGGTTTAATATGAGCACTGGCCCCGCGTAATCAACACCGCAATGGAGAAAAGCAAAACCTGGATCCAAACGTTCCGCAGGTAAATTTCCCATGATAGGACTAACCGGGATCGCGCGCAGTCTTGCGCACGTGACACATGCGTGGGTAACCTTCTTTGCCAGGTTCCGCCCGCCCACCGGCCACCATGCCTCTCTCAGAGTGAACAATAGTAGCTGTGATCCAGCGTGCAGAGTTCGCCCATGCTCGTGTCGAAATAGCAAAACTGAAAATGCATGTTTAGCAGATATTAAAATCGGATGTTTTTTACTGTATTCAAAATCTGAGTTTTGAATGCGGCCACCGACGCGAATTATTTTGTTTTCGTCCATAAAAAGATTTAATTTTGTTAAATGTTTATCTTTTTTTATGGTTTTATTATTTACCAATGCCTCATATACTTCGGGATATGACTCTTGTTGACTTAATCTGGCTAATGTAATTTCGGCATGTTTAAGCTCATCAATAGATAGTGATCCTATAAACCGTTTACTTTTATTGCGCGCGTTATGTATAAACCGAAGCATATAAGCTGTGGCTCGCTTCATACGGTTGTACTGTGAAAACCTATGAAATGGAAATAAAATATTACTGTTATTTTGACTTACAATGTAACTTAGAACTTTTGTAGATTTTAATTCGGGTAGATTCAAATTATTTTGCAATGAATTATTATTCAATTCATTGAGTTGCGAAATGTTTGGCGTATCATAATTATGTTCGTGCAAAAACTGTGGACCGTTCCACCACAGACTTGAACCTATTATTACGTCCAGACTTTGCCCTCGTGAAACCAGATCAGCTGGGTTTTGCTTGCCAGCTACGTGTCGCCATGGATGTTCCTTAGACAATTCGTGAATTTCTGCGGTTCTATGTTGAACAAATGTTTTAAGCAAATTAGGTGACATGCCTAGCCAACCCAGAACAATTTTCGAGTCTGTCCAAAAGACAACTTTGTGGAATGGCGAACGCAAAGAACTATTTATTTTAGCGTATAATTTTGCACCTAAAAGCGCACCCATCAATTCCAATCGTGGGACTGTAGTAGATTTTACTGGTGCGACCTTGCCCTTAGAACACAACAAACGCACGGTAACAGCTGATTCGCTATCAATGGTTCGTAGATAGGCGCACGCGCCGTATGCCAGCTGCGAGGCGTCCGTAAATATATGCAATTCTATAACTACCGGATCTGTACACATAACATGTCGCGGAATATTGACAGCTTTCAATAGGGACAAACTATTTACGAATTTATTCCATAATGCCGAGACTTCACTGGGAATCGGTTCGTCGTAATCGAGTTTTAATAGCCAACATTTTTGTAACAATGTTTTTGCAAATGTAATTATTGGACTAAGCAATCCCAATGGATCATAAATTTGCGATACATTTGACAATATAATGCGTTTTGTTATTGGTTCAGTTTCGTGATTAATTTGTGTTTTGTAATATAATAAATCTGCATTATTATTCCAACCCAGACCCAAAATTTTACTTTGATTATTATCGCCTAGTGACAGTTGTTTACTATTATGGTGTGGTGAGTCGTTAGGGTTGGTACAATCGAAGTTGTACAGCCACTTGCGCAATGGGAAACGTGCCTTGTCTAACACTCGGGTGATTCCCTCACAAATGCTATTTAAACGAGATTTACTTTCACACGACAAAATCAAATCGTCAACATAAAAACTTTCATTTATTTCTCGTGCAATCTCCGGAACCTCACATTCTTGAGCTAATTGTTTTAAACACCTACAGCTCAAATATGGTGCTGAGGCCGTACCGTAGGTTACAGTATTTAACTTGTACACCCTTAAAGGTTCCGTAGGGTCGTCCCGCCACAAGATCAGCTGTAAATCACGCTGATCTTCGTTTACTAAAACTTGACGGTACATTTTTTCAATGTCCGCGCAAGCTACGAATTTATTTTCGCGAAATCGTAACAAAATTGAAACTAAATCACCCTGTATGGCACTACCTACCATTTGTATTTCGTTAAGTGACAACCCTGACGTAGATTTCATTCCAGCATCAAAGACTGTTCTCAGTTTCGTGCTAGTGGCGTGTTCTCTAAATACCCCATGATGTGGTAAGAAATAGTGTGGTTTGTCATATTTGTGCGTAAGACTCATGTGTCCTAAGTCAATGTATTCATGTATAAAATCGGAATACATCTTCTTGTATTCAGGATTGCGATTTAATTTTCTTTCTAATGCAAAAAACCTACTTTCTGCTTGTGTGCGTGTGTCCCCTAATGACTCAGGTGATTGCTTGAACGGGATTCGAACGTTGAACCTTCCGTCCACCATGCGTTTGGTGTGTTGAACAAAATGCTCCTCACAAGCACGTTCCTCGTCACTTAGTATACTCGTACTAGACTTGGAGGGTAAGTCTTCAATTTCCCAAAATTTGCGTAATAAATGATCTAATGAAAACGTCACACATTCGTCACTTATTTGCGTTAAGTTACAATGTACATGTTTAGCATTATTTTGTTTTAATGGCAAAATTGAACCAGACAAAACCCACCCTAAATGTGTATTTTGAAGAAAGGGACCGTTTGATAAGCGCATTTGACCTTTTCTTATTAATTCCCAAAATAGATCCGCCCCTATTAACATATCAATTGCCTGACTGTCATAAAAGTTAGGATCGGCTAGCGTTATATTTATTGGGATATTGAAGTCTTTCCCATTTAGAGAAAAACTAGGTAGTTTTGAAGTTATTTGTGGCAGCACCAAACATTGCATATGCTTGATGAAATTGCCATTAAGTGATTTCAGCTCAAGGTTACATGATTGTGAACATTTTGTTATTGAGCTTCCAACACCGCGAATCGTTTGAGTGGACTGTAAAATATGCGTATTTAACTTATCACATAGTGATTGCGTAATAAAAGAACGTTCGCTCCCGCTGTCTAGTACTGCGCGGGCTTTATGGTAAACACCCGATTCATCACCAACTTCGACCAACGCGGTTGATAATAAAACCGGTTGCCCTATAGATGCGCTCGCGACGGGCGAGTGTGCGTGAATAGTATTTACTGGATATGTACAGTTTAATGTTTGCGTATCTGAACCGTCGGTGTAAACAATAGGAGCCGTAGGTACCTCGTTTGTTGCGATGAGAGTAACGGTGCGCGAATTACTACTATCCTTCTTGTTTACATCACAGATCAGAGTGTTGTGTTTTTTATCACATTTTCTGCATGGGCCGAATACACACGTATCCACAGAATGGCCAGATCGTAAACAGTTAATACACAACTTGTTATCTTTAATTAATGTTAATTTGTTAGGTAAATCGAGATCTAGAAACTTTTGACAAGAATATAATGGATGTTGTTCGTTACATTTAATGCAAATATATTTTGTATTGCGTGCGTTCCTTGATGACTTACTTACAGATTTATTAGTTGCTATATTACAATGAATTTTAGGTGTGTGTATGTAAGTTTTTTTTTGTTCATTGGTGTTCTGTGGACCTGACCTACTATGTGATACTATAAGTGTTTCCAGAATATCAGCTCGGTTTTTAAGAAATTTTAATAAATCATTTAACTTTAACCTTTCTTTGGAATCCCTATTATAGGCGGGTAAAGTACATAAATATTGTTCCCATTCCCGCTCTGTGACGGAATCTAACTTAGAAACAATAATGTAAATAATTAATGTGTCCCAATGATCTGTTAGTTCCCCTAAGATTTTCAAAGCACGTAAATTCTTTAAAATCGTATCAATAAGTTTGCGTATTTGGATTGATGACTCTTTAGACAAAGATGGCAATGAAAATATAGATTTTAAATGATTGCGAACTAGTAACTTTTTATTATCGAATCTGTTTAGTAATAATTCCCAAGCGATTTCATAGTTACTTTCTGAAAATTCCAATGAATCTATAACTGATTTAGCACTACCCTTTAACGATGATTTCAAATAATGAAATTTTTGAATTGGCGATATTGATTCACAATTATGTACCAGGGATGCAAAAGTATCATGATATTCCAACCAATGCTCATAAGTTCCGTCAAAGTCCGGAACAGAAATTGTAGGCAATTTAATGCTACACCTTTCTACAGGTAATTTGGATTTACCAGTAGAACTTTCATCAGAGTGAGACATACATTCAGCCAATGCAAGAACGCTGAAATATTCACTTTCGAACTCCTCGCGTGACTCGAGCACACTATCAATGTCAGACTCAGAGCTGATATCCTCAATCTGAGATTGAACATGATTAAAATCATTCATTAAATTCTGTGATCCTACCATACGTAATTTTACTTCCGCGCACTGTTGTTCGGACAATGTAGCACCCTTGAATGAATTCACATATTTTTTCAAGTTGGTGAGTCTACCTTTTATAGATCCTCTCTTCTTTTTGAGGTCTTTCATGATTGATTCACTGTCTACCGTAGCCATAATGGAAACAGATGAAAGGTACTTACAATTATACGTCCTCTTCAATTGCTTTTAGCGGGAATGCACTTCCAATTATTGTCAAGCTTAGATTATAATCCAAGTTGTCAAGATACAAAGCGTAAGCAGGCAAGCACAAATGGCACTCACTGGAATTGAGAAAAGCACAGTATCACACAGATGGAATGAAAGATTTGGATGGGAATTTTAGCTGGACCACCTCACCGTTTGCGTTGCAAATGCTATTCTTGCGCGAATAACCAGAAAATTCTCCTTCCTTTGCGTTTATCGTCCTTTATCCAATGGTTGGTTCTTTTTTGGCGTCCGGCTTCCGATGGACCAATTTATGTAGGGGACGAAGTGGAGAGAAGAAAGAACTAATTTTTTGATATAAACAAATACTTATTTACTGTATCTATATTATACAGGATTGTAAAAAAATCTAATTAAAAAGATGCGTGCGCAGTTGATGCTTCAAAAATTTGTGTGTCATCGCTTCCTCCCATTGGCCCGCCGCGTGTGACGTCGCGTAGTGAAGCACCAATGATAGCGGGCGCCCATCACGCGATAAATTGATAGTGTTGCCGCAACACCCTGATATTTGGAACGCCCAGTCTGTGCTTATTTCTGGTGTTAAGGCTGTGACCCTTCGAGAACAGATGAAGATTCTTATGTACGTATATAAGGCAATTAAGGATGTATTGAGAAGCCACGATAAGTATGTCGATTTCTTCAAACAAATCTCTAAGGGAGTCGTGCGATCTAGGGCCATAAATGGCGCTGATGGCTTTCTTCTGTAATACTAAAATAGGATCGGAATTACAAATATAAACATATTATAATTTTCTTTTGTAAATACATATAATATATGGAAACACCTACATCAATTCAAACAAAGGCCGGCAACGCTTGCCACTTCCTCTGGTGTGGCTGATGTCCATGGGCGGCGGTGATCACTTACTCATAAAAAATAAACACGTTCATGCACACAAATGTTTGTAATGTGCTATAGAAATAAGAACTCTCACAATTCTGTCATTAGTATCTAGGTGCGACTATTAAGTTATAAAACTGTCGTAATTATGCCACTGTACCTAGTAATAACAATAAAAGATGAACTAAAAGCTGCAACTCCAACTAAAATAGAGGAAACTGAAATATTATATTCAAGCATATTTCAATTGCTCGCGAGGGTTGAATTAAAATTAGTTACAATTCCCTCCACTTTAAGTCAAAGAAGAAATAGTGAATTAAAACGACATTGCGTAAATGGCTGTTGGAAAAAACATTATACTCCGTAGAGGAATTCCTTAAATATACCTAAAGAAAGAACCATGATAATTTAATTGATGCACGATTTAATGTAATACCAATGTATTGACTTATTATTCATCATCATCATTTCAGCCAATAGACGTCCACTGCTGGACATAGGCCTCCCCCAATGTTCTCCACACAGATCGGTCCTGTGCCTCCCGCATCCAATGGATTCCCGCGATCTTCACCAGATCGTCGGTCCACCTTGTAGGAGGTCTGCCACGGCTGCGACTTCCTGTACGTGGCCTCCACTCGAGGACCTTTCCGCCCCAACGGCCGTCTGTTCTCCTCGCTATGTGCCCTGCCTTATTATTGAAACTTTTTTTTTGGTCTTATATATTTTTTTTTGTTTATTTATTTTAAATATTATAGGGTAAAATATTTGTTTACAGAATGCTAAAAATATTGTCATCATCATCATCATCATCAGCCCATTTAAGTCCCCACTGCTGGGGTACGGGCCTCCCTCAATCACATGAGGGGTAATTGCCATACTCACCACGCTTGGCAGACGGGTTGGCGAGGGTTTTGATATAAATGCAGAGTTTTCCTTCTCTGGGTGCTGATGATCATGCCAGCTGCTTTACCTTAGTCGCCTTTTACGACACCTCGGTAAGAGTGAGGGTGGCCTATTCTACTCTGCCGGGGACCACACGGCATTCTGCCGGGGACCACACAAATATTGTAATAGTCTTATATCATTATTTGAATTAATAAATTTCTCAAGGGTTTTATACAATTGTACATTTATAAGAAATATTTGCATGCTGTTTGACATGACTGAATAATACTTAAGCACATACTATACATATATCAATACCACATTTATGTACTGTACCCTCATCATCAGCAACCCACACTCGTCCACTGCTGGACATAGATCTCCCCTAATGCATGCCACTGCTCCCGATTTTCGACCACTCTCATCCAGTCCACACCAGCTATCCTTCGAACGTCAGCATCCCATCTTGTCGCAGGGCGTCCTACACTACGCTTACTGTACCCTATTTAATAGCAAATAAATGATTTGTATTTGTATTTGTGGAAACATAACTACCTACTCATTTAACAAAGAAATCCAAAATAAACTTTCATAATCATATTTATTTACAAAAAACAAGGTACATGGTAAGGTGTTACATTTAAATAATATGTGCGAACATGTTTCGCTATCCTGTAGCATGCAAATATAAAATTACATTAAATTTGCCTAATGACTAGGTATTTTAATGTAATAAGTGACTGCGCAGCATGGTTAGCGTTTGCCGCTGCCCATGGGTGTCTAAAAGCGGCGGTAACACCAGTGGAGTCACAAGTATGCTTCCAATCTTTTAACTCTCAGTGTAACTTTAAATTCAGTTTGTGATTTACCCGTTCGGGTTGCGAAGGTCTCTCTGACCTTCAATGCCTTCTGAAAGGCAATCGCTTCATTGTAATTACCTACCAGACACCTCAAATCCTGAATCGAGAATTAATGAATATACTTTCATTGTTCTCAAAACAAAGTATTTAAACTTAAAACTAGGTATTACTCTTCCAGGTAACCTTTGGGCAAACAATACTTGATGGTCTCAGGTCAGCTGTTGAGATGAAATTGAGACGTTTCTTTAATCTCATGCATTATGCTCAACTATAATACATAAAAGCAGCGTGAAGAAGCACTTTGCTGTGTTTCGCTTCGTGAGTGAGGGTACTGGAGGCCCAATCCAGGGGAAAGGGGGGTTCAAAGGTTGGCAGCGCACTTTTGACTACACTGGTATCGCGGTTGTCTATGGGCGGCGGCAATCGCTTACCATCACGCGATCCGTCTGCCACCTATAACATAAAAAAATATATATGTCACAGTCGGGTTGTATAATCCACAGTATTACATTGAATTGAATAGCTTACAATTGAAGTTGTAACTAGTATGATGTGGTTAAACGTGGGTCGCCTTGTCCGGCCGACAATCTGGCTAATCGTTGGCCATGTTTTTTTATAAAAACTAGCCGTAATGTAATACGCTCTATTATACAATCCGACTGCGACACATACATTCATCTTCAATGATTTACACCATACTACAGCGGCAGTAAAATTTAATATGATACTTTATTCAGAGAGCAGGAACGTACACAACTGTATGAGAGCTCGCAACAAGATTACTGCGGGACGTCCCGTAGACGTCGGAAGATGAGAGTAGGAGCCCAGAGGTGTATTCAGATATACCTACACGGGTATATTAGTTATGAAATAATAGTGACCTATGAAATAGCCCAGGTACGCTCTCTTAACAGCTCGATCTGACTCCATACCTCAACGTGGCCGGGCCAGCGTAGTCTAACTGACTTTGTCTCGCCCATTCAGGGTTCGGCCACGAGCACCTCAATTTCGGCGTTTTTCCTTAGCCTCCATGTACCATCGTCGCGTTCAATCGGCCTCAGGATTTTTCATCCGGTAAGCGCCCTAGATATCTCTGGATAGACCAAGTCGAAAAGGAGTTTCATAGAAGGAAAACTCTTCATTTATATCAAAACCCTCGCTAACCCGTCTGCCAAGCGTGGTGAGTATGGCAACTACCCCTTAGGTGATTAAGGGAGGCCCGTGCCCCAGCAGTGGGGACTTAAATGGGCTGATGATGATGATGATGAGACCAAGTCGAGAAAGATCTCGGACACCTACAAATGGCAAATTCTCGCGTCGGAGGCCAAGATCCACTTCAGGTCGCTGGGCCGGCGTAGATAGATAAATAGATACACTTTATTGCACAAAATTTACAGATCTAAGCCTAAGTTATTATACTAAAACAAGCGTAGTAAGTAAGTAAGTATGAAATTGCCGACTTTTTTTTTTGACACAATAACTCAACATGGTCTAAGCGTTTGGACGTAACCGTAAATTACACGCTGTGATGAAGAAGACAATAAGATGTAAAACTCTTTAAATAAGCAAAAAGGCCATACTATATTTTTTTTATATTAATTTGCTAAAGACCTAATATCTCGAACTTCTTCTTCTTGACCAGTATTTAATTATCTACAGAGCATACGAAATCTCTGTCCACTTTTTTCTTCGTTCTACCATTTTTTCCCCAGGAGAAACCATCATTGCCGTCTACTTACTATAAGTATGGAATAAGGTGATGTGTGGGGTTCTAACTCTAACCAAAACCCCTGTATATATGTATGAATGCATGTATTTAGGACCTTTTGAAGTTTTAAAAGATCTTGAACCAAATATTGTAATTAAATATAAAAATTAAGAAAAACTTTTACACAAATATCATCATCATCATCAGCCTATCGTTCAGTCCACTGCTGGACGTAGGCCTCTCCAATTGATCGCCACTGTGATCTATCCATGGCTTCTCGCATCCAGCTCTTGCCCGCCATCCTGCGTAGATAGTACCCCCACCTAGCCAGAAGGCGCCCTACATTACGTTTGCCAAGACGCGGTCTCCACTCTAGAACTCGTTTACCCCATCGGTTGTCGGTTCTGCGGCTAATATGGCCAGCCCACTGCCACTTAAGCTTGCTAATCCGGTGAGCAATGTCGATGACTTTGGTTCTGTGCCGGATCACCTCGTTTCAAATATATACACAAATATAACAAATTTATAATTATATAAGCATAGTGAACTATGCTTATATAATTTTGTTATGAATAACAAGATATATTTACTTGTATTATTGGAAAAAAAAAAAACTTTTTTTTCACGCCCCCGAGACATGTGGGACGTGTGGTATATATCTAGCTATAAGTGCCTACCTATATACTTTGGGGACGCTATGTAACCCTTATAAAACCAATGTGTCTTATTGAATATATATCATTAATTACTAGATTCTCTTGCGTTTTACTTGATATCATGCTCTCAATCTTCGCGCAATCGTGGTCAGAAATCCCCACAGCTGGGACTAGATTGTACCGCTAATCGCGCTCGCCCTAACTGGCGCAATACAGCCCTTGATCGTTGTACGACCCAGGACACACGGTAACGTGATGACGTTACCGGGTGTCCAGGTAGGTGCGGCGGCCTCCTCGTGTGGCCCTTTCAGTAGTATTTTTGCTCTTTTTGGAGCTGCTACCGAAAGGGTCCTGGCGTCCCTGGGCAACGGCGGGTAGTAATCGGCATCGCCCATTGCTACTCGACGGCTAACAGCTGCACACACACGGGAGGGCTCCTGGAGTCGTTCTGTTGACCCCCAGTTGAGCCCCCCCGGGGCCTAGGACCAGCCTCACGGTTTGGGGCATCGGAAACCCCTCTCCTGTGGCCTTTTTTGTTCTGGGCCCGGGGCCCTGTCCGGCGTCACGCTACGCGTGATAGCGTTTTCGACGTGGGCCCCACTGGGTGGAGAGCCTTCGGGCTCAGCGGCCGTAAGGCCATGTGCTGGAGGTCCGGCGTTGGGCCGTCTAGCCAGGATGGCTCAATGTCGACCGGTGGTGCCAATTTTCTCGGCTCCGCATCCAGCGGAGTTGGGTTTTGCGGCGTTTTTCGTTTTGAAGCCTGTGGGTTTTATTTCCCCAACCCACTCTGCACTGCAGCCAGCAGTGTATGGGTGGGGAAGGGTACTCGCAGTCCTCCTCCCGGTGGTGTTTGCACTGCAGCCAGCAGTGTGGGCGCCATTCGGGGGGCGGTGTTTGGTGGGCCGTGGGAGAGGCCCTAGGTCCGTTGGACCGGAGTGTGGTAAGAGGCCGTACTGGCGAGCCTCTTTCGCCCTGAGCGGGTTCGCGGTGACAAGGTTGGTCCTATAGCCCGCGTTCCTGCTCTGAGAGTTTCTCCCAGGCGAGGGATGGAAACTGTCGCAGAGAGTTTAGTGGGTATGCCCCTAGGAGCACCCCAGGGGAGAGCCCCACACTACCCGGCCGACTCCCAGCGGCCGGGTGTGCATAAGGCGGCGCCGAAAAACGGTGCCGACGTCGGTTCCTTCTGAGCTGGCGGCATTCTCTCTGCGTTACCAAAAAAAAAAAAAAAAAAAAAGGTAGTATGTAAGTGGGTACGCTCATGTACTCTAAAGACCCGTTTAGTCGCCTCTTACGACAGGCCGAGCTTCCTAGCGCCAGCTTGAGCCTTATTTTTACATCCTTGGCACTCACTCAGCTGGTACCAGGACACCCAATGATGTCGTCCTCCGCGGAGTCGTATGCTGAGTAAGGCACTCCCCAATAGTGGTTATGCTCGGGTACTCCGAAGGCCCTATTAGTCGCCTCTTACGGCTGGATACCTTGGCAATATTCTAAATGCCTCTAGCCACAGAGTACGCTACTTCGGATTGCTAATAATAATAATATATTCCTCTACAACTTTTCTTGGCCAAAAGCCCGCAATTTTGTTAGCGTACCCCAAAATGGGAGAATATATTTATATATTTCTTTATTTATGTAACTAGGACTCACACATAAAATCTTAAAATCTAATTAAGCACATTTAAATCAATTACATTTTTTTTTAATTAAAACTGAGTACATGACTCACTTCCGCTTCACTCCATATGCCGTAGCGCAGCAATGACTCACTTACACACAGTCTAAGGCTAAGCCAACGTATTAAGAATATAAAAAAATAACAATGGACAATGGCAGAGTAGATAAGGCCACCCTCACTCTTACCGAGGTGTCGTAAAAGGCGACTAAGGTAAACTTGCTGGCATGATTTAAATAAAATAAAAATAAAAAATAAAAATGATCATCAGGACCCAGAGAAGGGGACTTAAATGGGCTGACGACGACAATGGACTAAACGAAAGTGTAAGTGCATCTGCAGTCCATGTCACATTTACAATATGTACTCCTTCTACACACGTACCTACTTTGTAAAACTTTCTAGACGCTACAAACCTTTTACAGAGTCCACCTCTGGTAAATATCGTGAAATAGGAAGCACAAATCGAAAATAAAATAATCCATTGTGAAATGGACAATAGAGTTGTACAACGATATGGAAGAGTAGATGTTTTTAGAATTCCGTACCTAAATTAATAAACGAAATCAGAAGAAAGTATGACTTTAAGGTGACGGGTAGGGCACACTAGCGACGCCAATTGATTTAATTTGTTAGCAACTAAACCGGATATTTTTTTAACAATCTCAAAACTGCGGCCTCTTGAAAAACACTTATACTTTTTATTAAATACTTATACTTAAGTTTTGGGTTCTGCTTTTGTACTCAAAATTTGAATTACCGCAAAAAACGGCCACTTATGGCGTTAACCCAAATTTCTAATGCAAAAACAGATCAAAAAGTGGTGCACAATTGTTAAATAAATAGTTTAAATGTTTGTTTAGCGACTGCCGCTCCGAAATTGTTACATAAAATACATCCGATTTGAAGCTAATTTATATTTAAAGCTAAGCAATTTAAATCGATTGGTGTCGCTAGTGGGGATAACCTTTACTTTAAGGCCCAGTTTTGAGACCGTGGGAAAGTCACGCTTCGCAGTGAGTGGGCCGGCTCGAACGGACGTGGTATCACACCACGGCCTCATAGAAAACCGGCGTGAAGCTTCACTGTTCTGTATTTCGCTTCGTGATTGTCGGTACCGGAGGCCCAATCCGGGGGAAAGGTGGATTTAAAGGTTAGCAGCGCACTTGTGACTCAACTGGTGTCGCGGGTGTAAATGGGCGGCGGCAATCGCTTGCTATCAGGTGGTCCGTCTGCTCGTCTGCCACTATTACATATGAAGTTCATCTATCATATAAAACCTTCAAATTTAATTATACAGATATCACAACACCCAAAAACCGGAAAAACCGAATAAATAACAAATTCGTACAGAGTGGGTTGTAACGCCCTGTTAGTCTAGTGGTTTAAGTATGATCTCGGGGTCCTTCGATTCCCGGGTCGAGTGAAAAGTATGTTTCGAATTTTTCGAACATAGCTCGGGTTTATGATCACCAATCCGCATTTGGCAAGCGTGGTGATTAAGCCCTTCATATTAGCGATAATGCGATGGAGGCCTTCGCCCTGCAGAAGGACAGTTTATAGGCCGATACTTTACTACCTCGTAGGTCAAACGTCGTGGGTTCGTGCCCTGTACAAACATACGTCTGATGAACACTTGTGTTTGTTCAGTGTCTGGGTATAATATTATATTTGTGATTCCTCTGTTGTCTGATATCCGTAACACCGGAGTAATACCACGTCCTCACAGAAAACCGGCGTGAAGCAGTGCATGCGCTGTGTTTCGCTGCGTGAGTGAGGGTACCGGAGGCCCAATCCAGGGGAAGGGGGGTTAAAAGGTAAGCAGCGCACTTGTGACACCACTGGTGTTGCAGGCGTCCATGGGCGGCGGTAATCGCTTACCATCAGGTGATCCGTCTGCTCGTCTGCCACCTATATCATAAAAAAAAAACAAGTGTTTAAGCTGCTGAACACAGAATCAGGTCAATCTATGAAATTTTGTAAATAACAATAATTCTCACAACATCTCATAGGTTGACCTGATTCAGTACTAAATAGCTTAAGCACTTGTGTTACAGATATCAGACAACAGAGGAACACAAATATATACATAAATACATACCTATATTACATCCAGACACTGAACAAACACAAGTGGTCATCGCACGAATGTTTGTTCAGGGTGGGGATCGAACCCACAATCTTTGGCGTAAGAGGCAGGGTCACTACCAATTGCGCCATCCGGTCAGTCTTCCGGTAAATATTATTAAATAATCATACGGTATATTTATGTATTATTATTACAAATATTAACGTAAAAACGTTTACCGTGTGGGGTCACTATCAAATGCGCTATGTAATTTAGTCCACGTCACTAGATTCTCAAAAGCATACGAAAAATAAAGGAAGCTTACGGGGACAAGTTAATGGGCTGTCGTAGCTCGTAGCTCGTAGCGACTCGTAGTTCGTAGCTGCTACGAAACTGATGTCGCTAAGCAGTTTGTTCTATCGGGTGTTTTATAATAATGTGATTTTATTTTCAAAATTTAGAATTGGTTAATTCTATCGTATTTGAACCACTACTGCGTGAAAATGAAATGTTGTGATAGGGTGAACAAATAAGACGACTCTTGACGTACGACGATCTTGAGTAATTATTGAGTATATTAGTCAAAAACATGCGTTTTTATTGGTTTACAAAAATAGGTTATATAGGTAGGTACTATATCTCAAAGTTATCAAAAAATACGGAATAAGATCTATGTTTAAGATACTGTTTCAATTATTTAATATTATTTAGTGTACAATTAAAACAGGTGTGTACAACAATAGCACGGTAGACTTTCAACAAAATATTTAACCTAAATCTGCTCGAAAGTCATTACAAATTGTTAGGACCGCATCAAAGTTTCTTACCTACAGCTTAATTAAATATTGTGGAACATAGTGACACATAACATCTTGCAATAAAGTAAATTACGGCTTCTTCAAAGCCAACATTTTATATAAAATGAGGTCTGAACCTTTCGGTTACGAGCAGTAAAGACGCACTTTAGAGCACTCGTTTTAAAAGTTTCAACCGCTTAAAATTTGGACGTAAAGTATTAAGAGAGCAGTCTGAAAGACATGAGGTCTTTAAAATACCATGTATTACTTTGCCACTATCTTGATAAATTTTATTAAGACATTGGTGTCGCTGGAAAAATGAGGTGGTAATTAAATAAAACACCAATTTTCATGTAACAAACCAATAACACTTTAATATGTACTAAGCTTACTTATAGTATTGGAAAAAAATTTTTACTTGCGCGATGTATTTATGCACAACGCCATCTGTTGGAAGAATGAGGAATGAATGTTCCCTACAATTAGCAATAGACATTTTACAGTTCATGTTATTTTCATTATGAATATATTTGTTTCTGTTTTTATTTACATATAAGTATTTTACTTAGATTCTTATTTATGTATTTATTAATAGGTTTAAACAGTGATAAAGTGATAAGGATTTGCGCGGACTCTTGGTGGCTGACTGGAAGTGGCGCAAGACCGACCGAGATGGAGGCTCTTATTATCTTTTCATTGGTATTAATTTTTAAATAGGTGCCTGGCCATGGGAGTGCCACGCTTTGGCATAAATTTGGCACGACTGGAGTGATACCACAGCCTCACAAAAAACCGGCGTGAAGCAGCACTGTGCTATGGTACCGGAGGCCCGATCCGGGGCAAAGAGAGATTTTAAGGATGGCAGCGCACTTGTGACTACATTTGTGACATATACAGCCTTAGATCACGTGACTCAGGGAAATATTTAAAGAAATAAATATTTTAACCGTGGCTTCCCAATTTATCCTCGCCTGCATTATGTATGTACGTAAAAACTTGCACACTTTTCCAAAAAAGTCCGATAGTCATAGTCTTAACACCAGAAATAAACATAGGTTTGCCGTCCCTGTCCTCAGACTTCATAAAATAGGTAATTCGTTTGTTGGCTTAAGTTTTAAGATATTTAATAAGATACCACAAAATGTCATTAACCTATCACTGCATAAGTTTAAGTCTCATATTAAAACCTGCCTAATGAAGAAAGGTTACTATAGTGTACCTACAAGACTATTTAAATGATAAGGATTCTTGGTCATGTTAATTGATTAATCTTTTGAGTTGTTATTCATAGTAGTCTATTAACTTTCATAATTGTATTTTTTTCTCTTCTCAATTGAAACTCTGTAACATCAACAATATTTGAAAAGAGTAACTACTGAATTTCTTGCTGGTGTCTTCTCAGTAGAAATCAACATTCCGAACCAGCGGTAGATATTATGTACCTATTTTGACATCCATAAATGGTAGAGATTCATGAGTGTTCTGTGTGGACCTAAATTGAATAAAGAAATTTTTATCTTTTATCTTATCTTTTACTGGTGTCACGGGTGTCCACGGGTGGCGGCAATCGCTTTCCATCAGGTAATCCGTCGGCTCGTCTGGCCCCAATCACATAACAAAAAAATGGGTGCAGTGTGTAGCATTTTAAAGCCACGGCTGCGCTTGGGGTTGGGTTTAATCCCCGAGCCGACCAAATTTTTACCTGAGTTTTTCTGTTAAGAAATTCTGTGGGCGGTCTTTTACCCCCGTACCTTGGAAAGCGCGCTAAGCCATTGATCCTGCGCCACATCGTCCCATAAAATATGAGAGGAAGAGAATAGAGAGTGCACTTGTGTCTGCGCAAATACTTGTCCACTATAATATGTCCTGCGTCGATTACTAATCGCTGAGATTGGCCTCTTTAACTGAAATATCGGTTTGGAAGATTATTATTTAGTTTAAGCTGACTGCCTGCTTGTAGCTCTTAAAACAACGAATAGGCCTGTTTCTTTTCTTTCTGATTGATTATCAAAGAACCTCTCAAAAATAGAAACCTCGGTGAAGTAATGACTGATCGCTAAAAATTCTCCAGGATAATGTATATATTTTCTAAACGCTTCATACAGACGACTACCGAGCTATGATGTCACAAGTTTCCTTTGTGAGCATCGCGGAAAAACTTTGTTCAATAGTTATATTAAATAATGTTTTTATAAAAAAAAAATATGTCAGCTATTTCAATGATCTTTTTTTTTTCAAATTTATCGATAATTTTGTGTCTAGTTTCAACACATTTCGTTTAATTAAGTGTAAATTAATACGTTACAAACATAAGATAAAATTGCAATCGGATTCGTCTTTTTTTACGTGATAGTTGGCAAACTAACAGACGGATCACCTGACGGTGAGCGATTGCCGCCGCTTATTGACACCCGCAACACCAATGGAAACACAAGTGCGCTACCAACCTTTGAACCCGCCTTTCCCCCAGATTGAGCCTCCACCCACACTTACGCGAAACAGCGCAGAGACACGGCTTTACGTTAGTTTTCTGTGAGGCCGTGTTTCTACAAACTGGAATAGTTCTAGCACCATTTACTACAGTACATGAACCATGTTCAGTTGATCTGGTTCCCTTGTTAAAGGCTTGTGAAGATCAGACGGCAGTCTCTTCATTGTAATTACCAGACTCCACAAATCAATAATCGTAGTCTCACTCCAAAGCTACAGCCTTGTAATTCTAGTAATAAAATAAATAAATTGACGACCCCATTGGAACAGTGGTAGTGCACGCTGCCTCTGATACAAGGGTTGCGGGTTCAATCCCCGCAAAGTACAAACATTTGTGTGCATGAACATGTTTGTTTGTATTGGTCTGGGTGTTTGCTATGTATTATAAGTATGTATTTACAAAAGAAAAGTATTATATGTATATATTTGTAATCCCACTGTTGATTCGGATATCCGTAACACAGGTGCTTGAGCTACCTAACTCGGAGTCAGATCTATGTATGTGATGTTGTGAAATATTTATTTAAAAAAAAATCCTTGTTAACGAAAACTGGGACTTCGAAAGCAGTGGGCGAAACATATGTTCCAATTGTATTTATTATTTTTGACTGCCTGGGTGGTCTTACTTTAAAGCGACCCACGGCTGCGTAAGAGGTCGGGCCAAAAATTTGTAAATTATTAGTGGCAGCCCGGAGTCTGGAAGTCGGTGGTCTTGTACCCCCGTGCCTCGGAAAGCACGTTATTATGTTGGTCCTGCGCTCGATCCCTCTCCGGTCATGTCACAGTAGTGTCCCATCGGAATATGAGGGTAAGGGAATAGAGAGTGCACTTCTATTTGCGCACACAATTGAGCACTATAATATATCCTGCGTACATGGCTGATCGTTGAGATTGACCGCTGTAGCCGTAATCGGTTGGAGGATATTATTTAAAATAAAAAAAAATAATAGTTTATTGAACAACTTTAACATATGACAGAATGAATAAGAATAAGACATATGACAGAATGAATAAGAATAAGAATAAGAATTCATTTATTTGCTTTTGAGTAGGGTATACAGAAGATGACAAAGATATATTATATAGACCGCCCATTCAGCCGTCAATAACAGCATGCAAATACAATTTAATTTACGACTAAGCCTTATAGTATGCGCCTGACATTATAATTTCTGATATAAAAGTGTTCTTTAATTTTTGTTATTTAGAAACTCTTGGAGAGAATAAAACCCATGCATTACAATGGGTTACAATATATGTTTGTTCTTAACTTAATAGGTAAAGTTGTGGCGAAAAGCGCGTCATATGCACTGGTTGCCATGATTTCTACACTAGGCTAGGCCTGTCACGTATTTTTATTTTTGTTTAAAATTAAACGCCTAAGCAATAACAAAGGTTACAAGCCAGCCCGTGTTTCAGTTTACAAGTATAAATTTCTCCAAATTAATTACTGTGGAATTCGAGGTGAAATTTTTGCTCTCCCACGGCGATTAAATTTGGAAGTTTGTTAACCATGAAACGGGTTGGCGCCGACATACCACAGTTTCTTGAGAAAATTTCCCGAGCAACAAGTTCTATAACAGTGAACTTTGAAGATTTGGCACACTGCGCAAGTTGCGGGTGAATAGCTGTTTCTTATTTGGATTCTTCAGACATTTTATAGGCGTACTACTAAAATAGTACCAACTTACGGAGCTTTGTACGATGTACCTCAATATTATGTTACGTGCTTGTGAGTGAGACTCGATATAACATTGTGATAGATGGGCCGATGCAACCGCGGCGTGAAGACTTAGGAATCTTCTAGATATGAGCTCATCTGATTTGTTACTGGAATCTGGGAAGTCTGCTAATTACAATGAAATGACTGAGGTCTGATCTTTGCAACAAGTTAAACAACCAACTGAACCAAATTAATTAGGCAACTCAACTATGAATTACAAACTCACAGGTGTCCTCACTGCCGAGCGAATGGTAGATATATAGATAGATACTCTTTATTGCACAACATACAAAACTTGATATAAATGCAGAGTTTTCCTTCTCTGGGTGCTGATGATCATGCCAGCAGCTTTACCTTAATCGCCTTTTACGACACCTCGGTAAGAGTGAGGGTGGCCTATTCTACTATGCCGGGGATCACACGGCGCCAACCCGTCTGCCAAGCGTGGTAAGTATGGCAATTACCCCTCATATGATTGAGGGAGGCCCGTGCCCCAGCAGTGGGGACTTAAATGGGCTGATGATGATGATGATGATACAAAACTTAAAAGCTAGGTATACAGAGATACAATGTAAAATTTAGGCGGTCTTATCGCTGGGAGCGATCTCTACCAGACAACCTTCAGGTAAAGGACATTAGATAGAAGAGGGGAGGGTGGTGCAATCCTTTTGATTTTGAACATTGATTAAGTAAATTTATAGTATAAATACATACATCTAGATAATAAATAAACACGTTATCATACACTAATATATACGAATGTTACCTTACATAATTTGTAAAGGTTATATTGTATTATATGTATAATACAATATAACCTACACAAATTATGTCCACGTTATGATGTTGGTCCTGCGCTCGATCCCTCTCCGGTCATGTCACAGTAGTGTCCCATCGGAATGTAGGTTCATCATCATCATCATCATTTCAGCCAATGGACGTCCACTGCTGGACATAGGCCTCCCCCAATGTTCTCCACACAGATCGGTCCTGTGCCTCCCGCATCCAATGGATTCCCGCGATCTTCACCAGATCGTCGGTCCATCTTGTAGGAGGCCTGCCACGGCTGCGAGTTCCTGTACGTGGCCTCCACTCGAGGACCTTTCCGCCCCAACGGCCGTCTGTTCTCCTCGCTATGTGCCCTGCCCATTGCCACTTAAGGCATGCAATCCTTTGGGCTACGTCTGTGACCTTAGTTCTCTCTTAGTTAGAATGTAGGTTATATTGTATTATACGTATAATACAATATAACCTACACAAATTATGTAAGGTAACATTCGTATATATTAGTGTATGATAACGTGTTTATTTATTATGGTACTAGGTACTTACTACTTGCTTACTTCTACTTGCCGAGGCACGGAGGTAGAGCACTTCCAAACTCCGGGCTGACACTAAGAATTTCTTACCGAAAAACGCAAGTATCATTTAATCAAACTTGTTAACCCAAGCGCAGTCGTTGTTTAAAAGGGCAACCCGCTAGCCACTGCATCACCGATACAGTTAAGTAAAAGAAGATAGATAAACATTATTGCATGAAAGTTTACTATAGTAATTTGATAATATAAGAAGCGAGCATTCCAGACCACCTTTGGGTAAAGGAAAAGTCTATACTTCGTTCTTTTTTTTTCGTTTACATCCCGAAAACCTCATAATAGATATCATGTATGAAGTCTATTTAGCATGTTAGATAAAAAAAATAAGCGAAAAAGAACAGCTGTTTTATACAAAATGGAATATCCACCAGGCATATGGAACAGCTGATTTTATGTTTGTATATTTTACGTATTACGTTGCCGTGTGGTCCCCGGCAGAGTAGAATAGGCCACCCACACTCTTACCGAGATGTCGTAAAAGGCGACTAAGGTAAAGCTGCTGGCATGATCATCAGCACCCAGAGAAGGAAAACTCTGCATTTATATCAAAACCCTCGCCAACCCGTCTGCCAAGCGTGGTGAGTATGGCAATTACCCCTCATGTGATTGACGGAGGCCCGTGCCCCAGAAGTGGGGACTTAAATGGGCTGACGATGATGAGGTTTTCGGGATGTAAGCGATAAAATTAACGGTGTGGAATTGAAGGAAGACACAAAGAAAGGATCAATACCTTTAACCCTCAACCGCTCATGGCTTGCGCCTTCCCACTAATTTGTACGACACAAGACATGTGACGTAAGAAGCCGTATGGTGCGGGTCTACACGCTTGAACCCCGGCCCTGATAGCGCAAACTACATCGTTTGATTTGGCTTCATTTCGAAAGTTAGAGGAGATAACACAGCCAAGTTTTGTATGCTGACGAGTTGGCGGTCTGACTCCTCATTTTAGCGTGTAATCCTGGTTGCGTCTTACAAATACAAATCATTTATTGCGTCACATGTTTTTTTTTTTATATGAGAGGTGGCAGACGAGCAGACGGATCACCTGATGGTAAGTAATTCCGCCGCCCATGGACACCCGCAACACCAGTGGAGTCACAAGTGTGCTGCCGACCTTTTCCCCTTCCCCTCATTGGGCCTCCGGTAGCCTCACTCACACGGCGAAACACAGCGCAGGCGCTGCTTCACGCCGGTCTTCTGTGAGGCAGTGGTATCACTCCGGTCGAGCCGGCCCATTCATGCCTAAGCGTGGCTCTCCCACATTTAGTTATACTCTCTCTCCCACACATGGTTATGAAGGGATGTTACAATGCGTTTCGTACAGCACATGCACCCTGTAAGGGCAAATCAACGATCTTACATTTACTAGTTATATAATTACAATAGAAGACAGCGCTAAGAATAAAGAATATATAATAATCCTCCAACCGATTACGGCTACGACGGCCAATCTCATGGATCAGCCACGTACGCAGGATATATTTTAGTGCTCAAGTGTGTGCGCAAACACAAGTGCACTCTATTCCCTAACCCACATATTCCGATGGGACACCAGCGTGACAAGACCGAAGAGGGATTGGGCGCCGATTCTACCACGTACCTCAGTTCTGTGGAACGGTTTGGCTGCAGGAGTATTTCCGGCCGTAGGCCGTGTGGTCCCCGGCAGAGTAAAATAGGCCACCCTCACTCTTACCGAGGTGTCGTAAAAGGCGACTAAGGTAAAGTTGCTGGCATGATCATCAGCACCCAGAGAAGGAAAACTCTGCATTTATATCAAAACCCTCGCCAACCCGTCTGCCAAGCGTGGTGAGTATGGCAATTACCCCTCATGTGATTGAGGGAGGCCCGTGCCCCAGCAGTGGGGACTTAAATGGGCTGATGATGATGATGATGAGTATTTCCGGACGGCTACGACTTAGGGATCTTCAAGAGAAGAGCGTACTCTTTTTTTAAAAAAAGGCCGGCAACACATTAGCGATCTCTCTGATTTCGCGGATGTTCATGGGTGGCGTTGATTACCTTTCCATCAGGTCGCTTGCTTGTTTGTCCGCCTCTAGCATAAAAAAATGATAAATTGCAAGAGATTGCTATAACCAAAAACATTCATATTAATTTAGCGGTTTTATTTTAACTGGTTGTAAAATATTTGTAACAATATTTCCACTGTATATTTGTAGGTACATAAAAATATTGATGAAACTATCGTCGGCTCACGGCGAAGCCAAAAGCACTTACAAAATTCGTCAACATACCAAGGTCTCTGGTGGCTTAGTCCCACCCGAAGACATTCGAACAATTTTTAAATCTATACAATTTTTTTAGCTTTCCTCTTCATTAATATATAAAAAAATAATTAATAAATATTTCACTACATCACATACATTGATTTGATTCCGAGATAGGTAGCTCAAGCACCTGTGTTACGGATATCAGAAGCAACAGTGGGATTACAAATATATACATATATATTTATTTTTTTTGTAAATACATACTTATAATATATAGCAAACACCCAGACCAATACAAACAAACATGTTCATGCACACAAATGTTTGTATTGTGCGGGGATCGAACCCGCAACCCTTGTATCAGAGGCAGCGTTCACTACCACTGTTCCAATCGGGTCGTCAAATGTAATCGTAATATGATTTGGAAGGCTATTATAAATCCATATGGCATTTCCGTGAGGAACTGTTTGGTGGATTTTTAGTTTAGAGTTAAGGGGAGCTAATTTATTTCTAAAGCTGTCGCTCTGTAGCCCGGGGTGCGCTTATACCACAAATACAAATACAAATACAAATACAAATCTTTTATTTGTAAAACATAGGTGGATTGATACAGGTGTTAAAATATTTTTGTAAGTGTAGCACTATGTCTTGCCCTTTGTAGGCGTACAAATATAGGTATAGGTAGGTAAAGAATTATTTATAATTAATTTTGATTCTGATCAGATTAAATTTTTATACAGATTTCAATACTATTTCAATTATACACATTCTTAAAAAAAATAATATTACAATCAATTATACATTCTTACAAAATACAATTCTGGTATTATAGTTTTTTTTTTTTTTTTTTTTTTTTTATGCTAGAGGCGGACAAACGAGCAAGCGAGTCACCTGATGGAAAGTAATCATCGCCGCCCATGAACATCTGCGAAATCAGAGAGATCGCTAATGTGTTGCCGGCCTTTTTTTTAAAAAAGAGTATGCTCTTCTCTTGAAGATCCCTAAGTCGTAGCCGTCCGGAAATACTCCTGCAGCCAAACCGTTCCACAGAACTGAGGTACGTGGTAGAAAGTTCCGGGAGAAACGCACAGTACCAGACCGCCATCCATCGAGATGATGAGAATGGAATGACAATCGCTTGCGAGTGGTTCGATGTAAGAATTCGGCCGCAGGGAGTAGATCAAACAGTTCTTCAGAGCACTCCCCATGATAAATGCGGTATAGAATGCTGAGGGAAGCTATGTCCCGCCGCAATGCTAGAGGATCAAGTCGGCTAGAGAGAGTCAGGTCACCAACAATTCGAGCAGCCCTACGTTGTACGCGGTCAAACGGAAGAAGTTGATACTGAGGTGCACCAGCCCAGAGATGGGAGCAGTATTCCATATGGGGCCGAACTTGTGCCTTATAGAGTTGTAACCGATGAGCTGGTGTGAAATACCGCCCCGCTCTATTAAGTACACCAAGTTTCTTTGAAGCTATTTTAGCTTTGTCTTCCAGATGACCGCGAAACTGGACATCGCTCGAAATGTCGACACCAAGGATCCCGATAGAATGCTTGACATCAAGGGGGTGCCCTGAAAACTGATTGGCACTTCAAAGGGACGTCTTTTAGCGGTTAACGCGCACACTTGTGTCTTGGAGGGATTAAAATGGACTAAATTAAGTCGTCCCCAGTTCGAAACATGATTTAGCATATCTTCGACTTCAGACACAAGTGTGTTCCGGTTTTCGATGACGTTTTCCGTTGAAATATTTGCACGTCCGGTATACAGTGCATCTCCAGTACTATCATCCGCATAGCAATGAATATTGTTCTGAGACAACATATCATTGATGTGCAGAAGAAACAGTGTTGGAGATAGTACACAGCCCTGAGGGACACCAGCGTTCACGGGCTTCAGATCCGAGCAAGAACCGTCGATAACAACCTTAATGCTACGCCCATTTAAAAAACTAGCGACCCACGTGCATAATTTCTCCGGAAGACCGTATGAAGGAAGTTAAGATAGCAGCGCCTTGTGCCATACCCTATCAAAGGCTTTCGCTATGTCCAAACTGACAGCCAGAGCCTCACCCTTACTCTCCAACGCCTGTGCCCATCGATGAGTCAGAAATACCAGCAGGTCACCGGCGGAGCGACCACTACGGAAGCCGTACTGGCGGTCGCTTAATAGGCGGTTCTCCTCTAAGTATCTCAAGAGCTGACGGTTGGTAATGGACTCCATTACTTTAGAGAGGATTGAGGTAATGGCTATTGGTCTATAATTGGACGGGTCCGAGCGATCGCCTTTTTTGGGTATCGGGTGGACAAGGGCTGACTTCCAGTTACTCGGTACTACGCCAGTGGTGTAGGAGAGCCGGAAAAGACGCGTTAAAACCGGAGCCAACTCCGGAGCACATTCCCTCAGTACAATCGGAGGGATACCATCCGGCCCACTCGACTTACGGATGTCAAGGGAAAAGAGAGCTTTACGAACCGAATCTTGTCGGAAACGGACGTTCGGCATTGAACTCGCACAGGGCGGTATAATTGGTGGAGAGTTCCCAGAGTCATCCAAAGTCGAGTTAGACGCAAAAAGAGTGCCCAGAAGGTCGGCTTTCTCTTTTGCAGTATGGGCAAGGGTATCATCCGACTTGTGAAGTGGAGGGAAAGACGACTGACTAAAGTTCCCCAGGATGGCTTTGGCGAGAGCCCAAAAAGCGCGGGTGCCTGATGGGAGGCGCATTAGCTTCTCGCCAATTTCACCGATGAACGATGCCTTTGATTTGGCAATATCCTTCTTGAAGGACCTAGCAGCGAAGTTGTACTTTTTCTTTAGGACGCTGGTATTTGGGTCATTGGATGCCACTGCTGCAGCCCAGGCTTGGTAACAATCTTGCTTCCGGCGTGATGCCATTTTGCTAGTATGACCAAACCAGGGCTGGGATCTGCCGCCTATAGGTACTACAGAGCTTGGAATAAATAATTCCATTCCCTGCAGTATCACATCGGCAATATTTTTAGCTGAGGCATCACAATCCTCCGGCGTAAAGCAAACCTGCTGCCATGGGTAAGACGAAAAAAAAACTTCGCATTCCATCCCAATCTGCTGACCGATAGTGCCAAATACGGCGGGTGCCCAGTTTCGACCGCTGAGTGCTGTTGAGAGGTACAGTGCTCCGTACCAGGCAATGGTCGGAAGAGCCAAGTGGTACATCTACAGACACTTTGTAGACGTCGGGATGGGTGGTCAGCAGAAGGTCCAACAAGGTGGGAGTGTGGTCATCTCGATCTGGCACACGTGTAAAAGTTGAAACCAGTTGAGATAGACCATAGGCCAAAGCAAAGTCATGAAAGGTCCTTCCCGCATGATCGGTTGTATGTGAACCAAGCCATTCGGCGTGGTGCGCGTTAAAATCACCTAGTATGACGATCTCTGCGGTTGGAACCTGTTCAAGGACCAGTTCAGTCGCCATCTGAATGTGCTCAACGAGTCGGTCAGTCTCGATGTTGCCGCTATGAGACCTGTAAAGGCACGAGTAGATGCGGGGATGATTGGCGCAGTCTACTCGCAGCCAAAAGATGGACAGGTCTCGTGCTTCAAGGTTGCTGAGGCGACGATAACAAATATCCTCCCTGACATATGCGCATACACCCGCTCGTGGGACAAATGAATGTTCAAGTACGTAACCGGGGTAGCATAAATAAGATATGTCAGAAGGGGGGGAAATCTGCGTTTCGGTAAGAAAAAGCAAGGCCGGCTTTTCCGTCTCCAGATGGTGGTGGACGGCATTCAGATTCGAATGTAGACCCCTGATATTTATAAAATTCACATCTAGTGAATGCAGGGGTACCTTGCTCCTTCTTCCGCCTCCAGCGCAATTGAGCGGGTTTGTGCCCTCCCCAGAGTACGCAGGGCTGCCTGAGCAAGAATGCTCAGGGGAGGATTCCCCTTCACACCGTGTGAAAGGACCTCCCTGGGTATTACTTAGCAAAACCGCTGACATATTGCTGGGGGGGGGGGGGGGATTGGGCCTCCGGCGCTCTCACAAACCAAACGAAACACAACAGCAGCATAGCTACCGTTATTTCACGTTGGTTTTATGTGAGAGGGTGGTGCTTCCCCGGTCGAGCCGGCCCATTCACGTGGTATATTATTATATACACATCATGGCTCTACCACTACAATTTTTGTTTGTCAGTTAAAAACTCCGTCAGTGTATAATAAGCCTTACCTATAAGAAGAGCTTTTAATTTTTTCTTAAACATATCAATGTCAGAGTCTCTAAGGGGTTTTGGCAATTTGTTGAAAATTCTAGGAGCCATACAAAAGAAGCTATTGTTTTTTAGTGCTGTTTTGGACATAGGAGCACTTAGTTTATCACCATGTCGTCGGCTTACCTTTAATTGATTGGTGGAGATAGTAGGAAACAAGTGTCGATTTCTCCTAACAAACATTGCCGTTTCATAAATATACAGTGATGGTACAGTTAATATTCTAAGATCTATAAAACTTGATCGACAACTATCTCTATATTTTAATGATTTCATAGCTCTGATACACTTGTTTTGAGCTCGGAAGACCTGTAATTTGTTAGTGCAGTTTCCCCAAAATAATATACCATATCTTAGGATCGAAGCTACACAGCCGTTATAGGCTGTTAAGACTGTCTCTAAGTTGGCTTTTCTTGATAAAGTTTTTAGTGCAAAAACAAATTTATTCACGCGTGTGCATAGATCGTCGGTATGTATTGTCCAGTTTGTTTGGTAGTCTAGGTGTAGCCCTAAGAATTTTGTAGAAATGACTGGTTCTATAGTTTCATTTTGGTATTGTATGGAAATGTTTGGAGCTTGCGTATACTGTCGAAAATGTATTATTTTGGTTTTATCAATATTAATCTTCAAATTATTACTATCCATCCATTTAATTATATTATTCAATGTCATTGTAATTTCATTTTCATATGTCATATCATTTTTACATTTAATTATAATAGTGCTGTCATCGGCAAATAGTGTCATTGGGTAATCAGTGCTAGTCGGCAAGTCATTTATATAAATAATAAATAAGAGAGGGCCAAGTATTGTTCCTTGAGGAACGCCGTGCTCTACGTCTCTAGACTTTGAAAGATATTCATCTTCTAGTAACGTCTGTTCCGAGATTTTCCTAATGGCCGTTTGTTGTGTTCTGTTGCTAAGATATGATTGAATTAATTTTAAAGCTACTCCACGAATTCCATAGTGGTAGAGTTTGTGAAGAAGGATGCTATGATTGACGTAGTCAAAGGCTTTTGACATATCCATGAACAGAGCGCAAATTTTCTCTCTCTTATCGATAGAGTCAGTTATGAGTTTTAACAATTCGAAGATTGCCATGTTTGTTGACTTATTTTGGCGGAAGCCATACTGTTGTAAAGCAAAAACATTATATTTTTCAAGAAATGAATACATTTTTAAATAGATGACTCTTTCAAATACTTTTGACAGTATAGGTACAAGAGCAATTGGTCTGTAGTTCTTTACATTCGTCGAGTCTCCCTTTTTGTGGATTGGTTTTATTATTGATAATTTAAAGGCTTCTGGGTATACACCTTGACTGAGAGATAGGTTAATTATGTATGACAATGGTGCGGCTAGATACTCAGCACAGCATTTTATTGCCGTTGTGCATAGATCATCATATCCCACGCTGTTTGTATTTTTTAATGATAGTATTATTTTGTGTACTTCATGTGTGGAGGTTGGGAGCATAAATATAGAACTTGAATTTGATGGTGTTTTAATGTCAGTTTTGATTGTATTATAAGTCAGTTTGGATGTTGTGTTAATTTGATCTATAAAGTAGTTATTAAAAGTATTAGCTATGTCAGACGGATTTGTTTCAGTTTTACCATTATTTGAGATTTTTTTGATGGTTTCCCGGGGTACGTTATGCTTCTTGTTATTTATTATAGACCAGGTAGCTTTAGATTTGTTCTGTGCTGTGTTTATTGCATAGTTATTCTGACTTTTTTGAGTCAAGTGAATAATTCTTTTAAGGCGTTTTGAGTAGGTTTGCAGCAATGTTTTATTTGCTAAAGTGGGTGTTTTTCTGAAACGCCAGAGAAGTTTTATTTTGTTTTTGCTACAAAGTCTTATTCCACGAGAAATCCATCTCTGTCTCTTTCTACATTTTATTGTGTAAATTTTATAGGGAAAGCATAAATCATAAAACATACGAATTGTTGTGTATAAAGAGCTATACGCTATGTTGACATCTGACATTTCATATATTTCAGAAAAACTTAAACTTTCTATAGCATTATGAAACTTTTCCAGGTTGTCTTTGCACATATCCCGTTTACGTATGCGCCACGATCTGATCTTACAGTTCTTTCTAACAGGACATGTGAGCAACTGGGAAGAGTGATCAGACAAATTTAATTCTAGCACATCTGATTTACAAGACTTTACATTGGTAGCGAAGTTATCTATGCATGTTTGACTAGAAATTCTTGTTGGCTGATGAATTTGTAGTTCAAAGTTGTAATTATATAGTAAATTCACAAAGTCCATACACATTCTACTTTTATTGAGAACATTTATATTGAAATCTCCACACAAAATGATTTTTTTCTTATTATTACGACAGAAGTAATATAATAGTTGTGAAAGTTTCTCTAAAAATAAGTCAAAATCTGTATTAGGTGGTCTATAAATACAAACTATGAACAAATTCAAAAGTGGAAGTTCAACTGAGCAACACTCGAATAAGCATTTAGTACAGAATTTAGACACATCAATCATTTTGTATTCATGCCCGTAGCGAACAAGTATACATGTACCTCCTCTTCGTCTGTCTCTTGAATAATTGGCTGCTAGCTTATAGTTACATATGGATAGATTCGATTTATCATCCTCCGTCATGAAATGTTCTGTCAGACATATTATATCTAAGTCATGTCCTGCAGCATACAGCTCCTCAATACATACAGACAATTGATCAGACTTATTAAGTAAACCACATATATTTTGATGTAGTATATCTATGTAGTTAAAGTCGAAAAAACGTTGAATGTCCATTTTCTTTACTGGTTGACTCTTCTAAGTTATTTACTTCGGGAGTATAATGTTTACATTGAAGAAAAGTCATTATTTCCTTGAATATGGACATCATACCCCTTTTGTTTAGTTTGCCCGTGTATGTAGAAAACATGTCGTATTTTAGTAGGCGATTCGAGTCAATTAAATGTGCGTAATTGTGAGTTTGCACGTCGAGATTCAGTAGGCTGTTGAAGATTTCCACTCGGCAATTATAAATAACAGCTCCGCATATGTAAGTTGGAACAGCTATTATTATGTTGGTGTGTTGTAATTTCTGTGTAATGTTTCTTATTTCGTAGATCATTTGCGTGTAGTTCTTAGAGGTGATGAAATCTCTTTCTCCAATTAAAATGATACAATAATCATTTTTGTCATAGCTGCTTAATTTATTTTCCAAGTTATAAAATAGTTCCGTTACACCACGATTAGTCATAATATGGTTACAATAGGTGAATTTCCTATCAATGTTGCATTGCTCAATGATTTTGATTAAGTTACCACCCTCGTTACCACCACCAAGTTACCACCACGATTCGGGATTCGGGGAGTCTGGTGATTATAATGAAGCGACTGCCGACTGACCTTCGCAACCCTTTTGACAGGGGGCCTTTTGAGTTGGCGGTCTGACTATCCCTTTTATATAAGGGTTAAACTTGATTTGTACGCCTATGTTGTAAGTTAATTTGTATAGACTATAGATCAAAGTTTAAATTCAAAAATCTTTATTGAGTTTCAGTCCGTACAGAACATTTCTGATTACGTAATTAAATACGTACAGCTGATTAAGGGCCGATTCGATTAAACTTAGTCCGATACTAAATCTACGGTATAATCTGACGTTATACTATGGAGCCCAGTGTGAAGATCGGGAGTTATGTTGAGAGATAAGGTGAACTTGCAGTCCAAAGTCGTAATGATGATTTATTTACAGATTACTAACTATTTATACAATTTAAAATCTACTTACTTATTGGCCGCTTACAATGTTCTGATTAAGGATGCTGAAAGTCACCCAGAGAGCAATGGAGAGGGCTATGCTCGGAGTCTCCCTGCGTGATCGTATCAGAAATGATGAGATCCGTAGGAGAACTAAGGTCACAGACATAGCCCAAAGGATTGCATGCCTCAAGTAGCAATGGGCAGGGCACATAGCAAGGAGAACAGACGGCCGTCGGGATGGAAAGGTCCTCGAGTGGAGGCCACGTACAGGACGCTGCAGCCGTGGCAGGCATCCTGCAAGGTGGACCGACGATCTGGTGAAGATCGCGGGAATCCATTAGATGCGGGCGGCACAGGACCGATTCTCCTGCAGTCTGTCCAGCAGTGGATTTCTATTGGCTGAAATGATGATGATGAACTTATTGGCTAAAACATTTACAAATTACAACACATTATTTTTGTCCAATCAGAAATTATAATTTATGTTGGTTTCGGAGGACGCGCAGTATTTACGTGGAGGGCCACGCACGGAGTGACTGAGACTCTCGCGCCGAGGTGATAAATATAAGAGGGCGCGCATAAAAAGGACCAACGGCTTAACGTGCTTTCCGAGGCACGAGGGTTCAAGACCGCCAACTTGCAGACTCCGGGCTAACACTGAGAATTTCTTAACAGAAAAACTCAGGTACAAATTTTGGCCCCACCTAGGGACCGTCGCTTTAAAGTGCGTCCCACTTACCAAAAACAAAAAAAAATAGTAACTGGCGAGTTTCTTGCCGGATCTTCTCGACCAGAAACAACTTTCCGAGCCGGTGGTAGAATCGCATAATGTTTATTAACTTTTTTTATTATATTTCATGTATCAACATATATGTATTAACATGTAAATTATTACATTAGTACTTATAAATAGTTTTAAATAATTCAAATGTATGACGATTTCTAAGTGCTGTGTACAAGCCTATGCAAATAAAAAATATTTGATTGATTGATTTGAATGCGCCACCGAGGTAGTCGAAAAGTCAAGTAGTAAGTACTTAAATGTACTTACAACCTGTGCGGATAAAGAATGGGATCAGAAATGACGGCCGCATCTATTCACTTCTCGCTCGCACACTATTTGCGTCTATACTCGCACTCCACGAGTGCGTTCGAGTCATTCTTTATTCGCACAGTTAGTATACATTATCGTCGCCTTCAATCCCGATTATTTGAATTAACGTTACCATTTGCCTCTATTATTTTCAGCTGCATCACTGTTGTCTATTATTACACCAAAACTGCAGTTTTATAAACAATCCAGCGCAATGCCGCATCTGGCCCGGGCCGTTTGTCACCCGGACATTTAGCGGTCCGCGCCCCGTGAAAATATGCGCGGACAATACAAGCGAGTTACGGGTTAACTACTGGCAAACGCCAGAGTTCATTTATCTTTTTGTTATTTAATCCGTATTAATTTCTTCAAAACGTTTATTAACTATAATGTTGTGTTTTGGGATTTTATCGGTGTGTACCAACGCTAATAATTATGCAATATGGAGTAATTTAAACACGTTGCGCCAATTTTTGAGCGATTATTCAAACGAAATTAGTGTAAGCTCCGTGTATTATTAGCAATTTAATATTAACATGGGCTTAAGTAAAAAAAAGTAAATATTATTTTGGGAAAAAAATAAATAGACCAACGGACGGACATATAGAACGGAACGGAAACCTTATAGATTAATTATGAAGGTTTCCGTTTTTTGCCATTTGGCTCATCATCATCATCATCACCTATCGCAGTCCACTGCTGGACAATTGGAAAGGCCTGCGCCTCTTCAATTATTCGCCACCGTGATCTATCCATGGCTTCTCGCATCCAGCTCTTGCTAGCCATCCTGCGCAGATCGACCCTCCACCTAGCCAGAGGGCGCCCTACATTACGTTTGCCAAGATTCGGTCTCCACTCTAGAACCATAGAAGCCATTTGGTTACGGGACCCTATGAAAAACTAAAAACTCGACCAAATGTCTATTATTTATAACGGTATTATTTTTTATTATTCCATACAAATTGCTATTTGCAGTTTATTATAATTGCCACATCTGGCCCGGGCCATTTGTCACCCGGACATGGAAATATGCGCGGACAATATTATACGCGAGTTACGGGTTAAACTGGCCAGAATTAAATCACTAGATAATTTATTATCAGTGCAATAGATTATGTTTTAGTAATTAAGGGAAGTTTGCTAATTTATTTTTGTTCTGGTTCATTGGGTCGTCTAATAATATGCACATTGCACAAGTTTGTTTGGATGCGACAGGTATATTCTCGCACCACAACAAGCCTAATTTGAAATTATTTTTTCATTTCTTTAATACACGTAATAAACAAAGACTTGCTGTCCCAAATCTTAGACTTCATAAATTTGGAAATTCATTTGTAGGATTGAGCATTAGAATGTTTAATAAGATACCTCAAAAAATATTGATTTACCGGCACATAAGTTTAAGTTGCATGTAAAAAACTGCAATGCAGAAAGGCTACTATAAAGTAGATGATTATTTAAATAATAAGGATTCCTGGACATGTTGATCTGTTCGCCGGTCCTCTAATGTGTTATTTCATTTGATAATTTTACTTTGACGATTTATCTAAACGATACTAATTTTATAATCATTATATAAGCATTGTATATCATACTGTCACTGTAATCATAATTTGTATAAAAATGAAAAATTTTATTAACATATTATTTGAAAAGAGCAACTACTGAGTTTCTTGCTGATTCTTCTCGGTAGAAATTGATATTCCGAATCAGCGATAGATTAGATAATGTTTGACATTCATAAATGTTCTGTATGAACTTAAATTGAATAAAGACATTTTTATTTTATATTATCTTATCGTATGGGGACCTTTCCCAAAATTAAGTCCTAATATTCTGGTTATATTTTACTGCGGGTCAAAATATCAAATATTAGGGTTTCGTGGGAACCAGTAAAGAAAACGTAACCGCGTACTGAACTTGTATGAAGTTTGTTAATTTCAGAGTTTATAACAAAACTTATCATTCCATGAAATGCCTTGCTGAAATTTCGTGGAAACGCGAAACTTTGCTCGTGACTGAGCCACGTTTTGGCATGAATAGGTCGGCTCGACCAGAGAGATACCACGGCCACATAGAAAATCGGCGTGAAGCAGCACGGCGCTGTGTTTCGCTGCGTGCGTGAGGGTACCTGAGGCTCGATCTGGGCGAAAGAGGGTTTAAAGATTTGCAGCTCATTTTTGACCCCATTGATATTGGGAGTGTTCATGGGTGGCGGCAATCGGTTTCGACCAGGTGATCCATCTGCTCGTCTGCCACTTATCACATAAGAAAGGCCCTGTCCCTGTGTATGAAAGGCGCGTTTTTATTTACTGAGCTACTATCGGGTCTTTAGTTTTTCATTTCATTATTCCTGAAGGGGTGAATAATAAAAACTCCGGTAAGATTTTTTTTATTATATGGTCGTAAATTTATTGTCAACCGCTATATAATCTCGCACGTTAAAACTCTTGCTATAAATTAAAGCCAATGGACTAACAACTTTGAGTCCTAATATCGCATTATAATTTTACCGAGTTAATTAAAACCACCAACTCACGCACCAGCTTCATCAGGGTTCTCAGCTGAAATAAAGATAAAATAAAACACTAAACAACCAGTTCCTATATCTAGGATTTTTCTCGCATCGCAATATTGGGAGAAAAATCGTACAATTCTCGAATTCTCGCTGTGCTTCGCCGTGTGAGTGAGGTTACCGGAGGCCCAATGGGGGGAAGGGGAAAAGGTTGGCAGCGCACTTGTGTCTCCACTGGTGTTGCGGGTGTCCACCAAAAATTAGTACGTACATGGAGACGTACGACGACGACGACGACGACGTATGGACGACGTACGTACTCATCTTAGCGTGTAATTCCCAGTGGTGCCCAAAGCTGTCGCTCCGGATCCTGGGGTACGGTTGGACCATGATCCAGAACTCGGCAAGTCTGGTAATTACAATAAAGCGACTGCCGTCTGACTTTTGTGACCCTTAGACAATATTAGTCTTTGGTTTTTAATTATTAGTCTTTGGTTTTTTACAAAATTTTACAAGAAATTTTTTTGTCGTTAATATCCAGAAAACCACATAATAGGTACCATGAACTAAGTCCATTTAGCATGTTAGATCAACAAAATAAGCGAAAAATTTTCTGCGAAAAAAAACCGCCTTCAAATACCACGAACTAAAAAGTGTAAAATAATATTTTTATCACTTTATACACTTCAAATAACATTTTATAACAGTACACTCGAGAAAAGGTGTCACCGAATTCGGAGCCCAATACTTTGTAAATTAATACAGCAATCAATTATTCAACAGAGATTAGGCGCCGACTTCGATAAAACCTTTTTTTGAGTGTACTGTTATAAATTGTTATTTGAAGTGTATAAAGTGATAAAAATATAATTTTACACTTTTTAGTTCTTGGTATTTGAAGTCGGTTTTTTCTCGCAGGATTTTTTTTTAAGTTTTTTAGTGTCTTATTTTTTGACTAAAAAATGAGACCACTAAAAAGACATTTTTAAAATTTGAGGGTTCTTATTTTTTTAAGTCGGTTAAAAAAGAACCAGCTGTTCCATACATTATTGCCGGATTCTATTTTGAATGGAAAAGCTGATTTGTTTTCGGGCTTAAGAGTTTAACAACGCCCTTGTTACTCCACTGTTTATGCAAGTCTAGGTCTATGTCTATTACCATCAGGTCATTCCTCTGCTCGTCTCCCACCTAAAAAAAAATATTTTCGCAGCGCATTCCATTTCAGTTACTTTAAAATTTTGGCAACCTTACCTTAAGGGTTGTTCCAACCAGCTTTATTATACAGGAAGCGGTGCTAATTTTTTATGGCCCATAAAAATTTTACACCCTTAAATATTTTAATATAAATGTATGAATAATCCCACATCGGACTAGTTTTTATTGCTGTGCTATTGTTATTTTTACGATCAAATTATCTTGGCTCTGTTTTACATCCTTTTTTTGAAAATAAAAACACAACATGACCCTTTAAATAGGTTGGTAAAGGGTCATGAAAAACAGAAAAAAAAACATGAATAAGCCTCTTAAATAACATTTATATACACATTAATAATGAATGATTGAACGGTTATAAAAAAATAACATACTGTAAGATATTCTTGTTTATTTTTGATGCGTTTAACCCCAACAGGTAAGTCAGTCGAAATGGTCTGGAGATTTAAATGGCATTAACTTTTATATTCCGATCAAAGACATAGGTTCTAAGACATTTATTAAAAAGACATAATATTAGTTTTTTCTTTATTAGCCTTCCGTAGCTGCTATCTATAGGAGCTACGGAAGCCAATCTCAATGACACGTACGCAGGATATATTTAAGTGCTCAAGTGTGTGTGCAAACACAAGCGCACTCTCTATTCCTTTACTATTATATTCTGATGGGACACCAGGGTGACACAACTGGAGAGGGATCGGGCGCAGCATCAAAGTCTGCGTCGTGGTTTCCAAGGCACGGGGGTACAATACCGCTAACATTGAGACTCAGGGCTGACACTAAGAATATCTTACCGAAAAATAAGATTTTTTTTTATGATATAGGTGGCAGAGGATCACATGATGGTAAGCGATTACCGCAGCCCATGGATACCTGCAACACCAGTGATGTCACAAGTGCGCTGCTTACCTTTTAATCCCATTCCTCTGGATTGGGCCTCACTCACGCAGCGATACACAGAGCATGCACTGCTTCACGTAAGGTTTTCTGTAAGGACATGGTGTTACTGTAGTGGTCGAGCCGGTCCATTCATGGCGAAGCGTGGCTCTCACACTGTTGAAAGGTATGCCACTGTTATGAGGTACAAATTTTTGGCCTGACCTGGGGATCAAGCCCTGAGCCTCTTGCGCAGCCGTCGCTTTAAAGTGCGACCCACTAACCACTGCACCACTGAGGCATGACTTAATTGACTTATTATCCTATGTCCCAGAGCTGGGGCAAAGGGCGTCCTCAGTGGTCTTCCATCGCGTTCGGTCTTGAGCTTCGCGTTTGACTCCAAGCCCTGCCGATGTTTTTCACCTCGTCTGCTACAGTAAGTCACCAAGTTTGTTTGGGATGGCCACATTTGCGTTTCCCTTAGGGATTCCAATCCAGATCTATCAAGGGATATTATCAGAGTCCCTCCGGTGAGTAGGGACAATCCAGTTCCACTCGCGACACTTGCTCTGCTGGTCGATGGGGGTCTCGTTGCAGCGTTCCAACAGATGCCTGTTGGAGCACCTAGGCAGTCAGTGCAAAAATAGCAATTGTGTCGCAGACATAAGGACAGTCCAAAGTCCAAGAAGGGAAACTCCACGTTGACGAGTGTACAAACTAGTACCGGCCGAGGTTCAATTTCAATTAGCACTAGTAATCCTCTTAGGGTGTCCACTACAACTAATGAACCCCAAATAAATCTAGCAAGGTTAGGTACGAAACAAAAGGAGTGTTTTCCTCCTCTATTTTTAGCACTTTGAATGGTCCCAAATCCAATTTATTCTCTATGTCAATTAAATTGACACGGCATACGAAGTAAAGCATTTTTCCTCGAGTGAAAACTAATTAACGGAGGACATAAAGGTCCTTATTAGTGATGTTTTAACTTTCTATACCAAATCTAGTTCACTTAAAAATTATAATTAATTAAGACGGGGATTAACACAAAATTTATTATGAGATCCATCCTTAGATTAAATCAAAATAGCGGAAGATACGTCCCTTCAATTATACAGCTGAAAACGGACCTATTTGTTTTGACATATGCTTGAGGGAGTCATCAAACGTGCTACGCACATGCTACGTCATCATCGTCAGCCCATTTAAGTCCCCACTGCTGGGGCACGGGCCTCCCTCAATCACATGAGGGGTATTTGCCATACTCACCACGCTTGGCAGACGGATTGGCGAGGGTTTTGATATAAATGCAGAGTTTTCCTTCTCTGGGTGCTGATGATCATGCCAGCAGCTTTACCTTAGTCGCCTTTTACGACACCTCGGTAAGAGTGAGGGTGGCCTATTCTACTCTGCCGGGGACCACACGGCAATGCTACGTCAGTCTATGTGAAATTAGGCGACGGGGACCTAATTTATGCGGTCCACGCGGTAGAGTTGCGGTCGCTGTTAATGGAGTACCTCTCGAAGTTGTTCAGGAATATGTCTATCTAGGACAAACACTCCAATTAGGCAGAAACAACTTCGAGAGAGAAGCCAATAGAAGAATTCAGCTAGGCTGAGCAGCATTTGGTAAACTTCGTCAAGTCTTCTCGTAACCCATCCCTCAAAGTCTTAAGTCGAAAGTCTTCGACCAGTGCGTCCTTCCGGTCAGGACTTAAGGTGCCGAGACGTGGACAGTCACGGCTGGACTAGTCCACCGCTTCAAAGTCGCACAAAGAGCTATGGAAAGGGCTATGCTCGGAGTATCTCTGAAGATATATCATCAGAAATGATGTAATCCGACAGAGAACCAGAGTCACCGACATAGCCCACCGAATTAGCAAACTGAAGTGGCAGTGGGCTGGTCATATTAGCTGCAGAACTGACAGCCGTTGAAGCCGTAAAGTCCTTGAGTGGACCGTGACTTGGTAAGCGTAGTGTAGGACGCCCTGCGACAAGATGGGATGATGACATTCGAAGGCTGGTTGGTGTGGGCTAGATGAGAGTGGCCGAAAATCGGGAGCAGCGGCGTGCATTAGGGGAGACCTATGTCCAGCAGTGGATGAGTGTGGGTTGCTGATGACGCGGTAGAGACGAGTCAACTATCTTCTGCTATTTTGATTTAATCTAAGGATGCTACATTATGTACTGACATATTTTGCTTCACATTTCGGCTACATCTTAATTAATTCTGCCGTCCGCTAACTTGAAGGCCCCTTAGCCACAGGGAATCGCTGTGGCTTAGCGACCTTTTAGTTTGGGTATGGCAGAATTAACGTTATTTTTTATGTGATAGGTGGCAGACAAGCAGACGGATCGCCTGATGGTAAGCCATTGCCGCCGCCCATGGACACCCGCGAGACCAGTGCAGTCACAAGTGCGCTGCCAACCCTTAAACCCCCTTGCCCTCGGATTGGGCATACGGTACCCTCACTCACGCAGCGAAACACAACAAAGTGCTGCTTCACGCCAATTTTCTGCCCATTCATGCCGAAGGGTGGCTCTCCCACCGTCATAATATACACTACAACACCGACCGACTATACCACCGAGGCACATATATATTCATCATAGAAATGTAAACTATAAGTAACCCCATTACTCGAGTTAGGTATCAGATTTCCACTCCCATTATACCGAGCCATCCCCGGGCACATCCCTTCGTCATTAAGTATTAATTAGTCATTAAACGCCGTTTCTTTTTTAATAAGACTCGAAATGCCGTGTACGCTCTTGAATAACGGAGATTAAGGAACACGTTTATGTCTTCCACTTTACCGAGGACGGTCTATACGAAGTGTGACGACTTTAGATACAGTTTTTATTTAACTACTTGTCCACGCGTCGACTGCGTGCACGGCTGCGGCCGGCCTGATGTCACCCGCGGAGGGGTGAGCGGGCGCGGGGCAGGCACCCAGCGCTGGCCGACCACACTCCACGATAAATATACCAATTACACAGTCACGGTAAATTACTAGCAATACTGTATCTTCAATTCAAATTCAATTCAAGAACAATTGTATTTTTATCTATGTTTGACATATAAAACATGTTTATCTTTATATCTTTCATACAAGCCGGTGGCACGTGCGCCCTGGATCTCGATATACTTTCGGGCAGCAACGCGGTTGCTTTCATCTTCTTCTTCTTAAAGTGCCTCTCTGACTAGCGAAGGTTGGCCGTCAATCTATCATATCCTTCTCGGTATCTAGCGAGGCGAAACAGCTCGGCGGCGCTCGCGATCCCGTCTACTCCCGGATGTTACGCAGCCATGACTTTTTCCTCCAACCCACACGCCCCTTACCAGCTACTTTCCCCATCATAATAAGTTTCAACAACTCGTATCGTAAATGGTTGCTTTCATAGAGGTAAGTTAATAGTTTCATAGAGGTAAAATTTCATAAAGATTTTAAGATGCTGATTTTTTTCTATATAAATTCGATATTAGGACACACTTCAATAGTAGCGGATTTTATTTTAGTTTGAATTATTTATTTACGTAGGTAAGGTATCATCTAGGAAATTCATAAAAAAATTAAGTTTAAAATCTAAAACCCGACTACCAAAATAACACGCTCTAAAAAGTACGAAACAGGAATCGCCGTGATCTATGCCACATTGATTTTATTTTATTATTAAAATGTATCTGTTTTGCTAAAGTAGCAAAATAGATTCATTATAATAATAAATTAAAATCAATGTGGCATACGAAAATGGCAATCATCATCATCATCATCAGCAACCCACACTCGTCCACTGCTGGACATAGGTCTCCCCTAATGCACGCCACTTCTCCCGATTTTCGGCCACTCTCATCCAGCCCACACCAGCCAGCCTTCGAATGTCATCATCCCATCTTGTCGCAGAGCGTCCTACACTACGCTTACCGAGTCGCGGTCTCCACTCAAGGACTTTACGGCCCCAACGGCTGTCAGTTCTGCGGCTAATATGACCAGCCCACTGCCACTTCAGTTTGCTAATTCGGTGGGCTATGTCGGTGACTCTGGTTCTCTGTCGGATTACATCATTTCTGATGCGGTCCTTCAGAGATACTCCGTGCATAGCCCTTTCCATAGCTCTTTGAGCGACTTTGAACCGGTGGACTAGTCCAGCCGTGAGTGTCCACGTCTCGGCACCGTAAGTCATGACCGGAAGGACGCACTGGTCGAAGACTTTCGACTTAAGACTTTGAGGGATGGGTGACGAGAAGACTTGACGAAGTTTACCAAATGCTGCCCAGCCTAGCTGAATTCTTCTATTGGCTTCTCTCTCGAAGTTGTTTCTGCCTAATTGGAGCGCTTGTCCTAGATAGACATATTCCTGAACAACTTCGAGAGGTACTCCATTAACAGCGACCGGTCCCGGATCAACGAGCTCGTTGAACATGACCTTGGTTGGAAAATGGCAATACGGCATAATAATTTCAGCAGAGACAATTTTCTTGTTTCGTACTTTTAAGAGCGTGTTTTTTTTAGTAGGTAGTCGGGTTTTAGTTTTTTAAACTTTATTTTTAAGTATGTAAATAAAATTACTTATTTGAAATGTGCAAAAAAACTCTTTAATTTGAAACCGCACACGGTACCGTCAAGCAAAATTTTCCTTAATCTTACTCTAAGTCCCCTAGAGGGCGCTGTAGTCAATTTAACGAGACGTCATGTCGCCTATAACCAGCAGAACGCTCAAGACGCTTCTAACGACACCTCATTTGTTCAAATATGATAACAAGTTTATAAGTTATGAGGGAACAGATGAACAACCATACATATATACATACATACAGGGCATAATTATAACCCTTGTTTTTGCTTTGCCGTAGTCGGGTAAAAAGCGAACACCTTTATACGTATTTGAAGACTATGGTTTAAGAGTGAGACGGATACGTGGTGGGGAGCTGAGCACTGAGACTTGAGCCGAGTGTAAATAATGAATATCACCGGACTCATAGTATGCGTTTGTAAAATTAAATTCAAATAATTTTAAATATCTTACAAAATATGCATCTAGATATGCATTGCTATTTCTTACTGTTTAAGATATTTTAAGCATCCATAGAAACCGACAACCAGTTTCTGTGATGCTTACAAAAAAGGGTTTAAAAATACATTTATTTGCATCGAAGGACACATACATACATTTTAAAATGATAAAAAAACGGGTACAGTTTATCGACATTAACGATGTAAAAATATAAGTTAGTACGTATTTAAGCTCATGTGTGCCGCAGCGATACAGAATTTTTGCAGCTCAGTAGTTGTTTGCTCGATATTTCCCGAACAAACAAATCACAGATTTTCAGCCGTCGCTAGTAGAGTAGATGAAACCGCGAAGCGCGCCCGATACCTGTTATAATCTTTTCTTTTTTTATAGTAAAGCCAATCAGGATGACCTCACTCCACCTGATGGTAAGCAGCCGTGACATCCTAATATGAGGTTGACAGGCACAAAAGAACTAACAAAGTACCCATTGTGTCTGCCATCCTCACCCTAATGGCCTGCTAAGATGCCGTTTCAATATTTGATCAATTTATTTATATACAAATAATATTAATAAAATTGAATTGGATTAAAATAATGTTAAAAATAATGAAAAAAAAACACAATATTATTGAAACATTATGTCTGTATGTAAATATAATAAAATGAAATGTGTTTTTATGACCCAATAGCTCATAAATTCCTAGATTATCACAGTGTAGCGATTTTATTGGCTCTTAAGAAACAAAGTCTCGCATCACAACCTGAGAGATCCACATCTTATAAAGATTTTTCACGTTTCATTTGAATGAATCCAATCCGGAGGGCCAATCAGAGGGAATGGGGGGTATAAGGTTGGCAGCGCACTTGTGAATCCACTGGTGTCGCGGGTGTCCGTGTGCGGCGGCAGTCGCTTACCATCAGGTGAACCGTCTGCTCGTCTGCCACCTATCACATAAAAAACGATATGTACCGGCAACGAGTTCCATTTATTTATGTTAAGGTATAAATATGGGCTGTCAAACTGTTTAGGCCATGAAGTACATTAAGACGGAAGAAAAAAAAAGAGGCATTAGGGAGAACAGAGGGCCTAATTTACAACCAAATCGGAGTTTGCCTCTCTTTAACACTCACTGTGTGTCTCCTTTGTTTGGTTCATCATCATCAGCAACCCACACTCGTCCACTGCTGGACATAGGTCTCCCCTAATGCACGCCACTTCTCCCGATTTTCGGCCACTCTCATCCAGCCCACACCAGCCAGCCTTCGAATGTCATCATCCCATCTTGTCGCAGGGCGTCCTACACTACGCTTGCCGAGTCGCGGTCTCCACTCAAGGACTTTACGGCTCCAACGGCTGTCAGTTCTGCGGCTAATATGACCAGCCCACTGCCACACTGTGTGTTTTGTTTGGTTGCGACAGGCATATTCTCTTTCGTTACGTGACGCCTTCAAATTAAGCCACCAGTTCTTTAGAGCACTCAGCGTAATACAAGCGGTATAACAGGAAACAAATGCTGTGCATTGTCTGATTGCTGTTTGGATGTATGTGGTTTGATACAAAAGTACCTTTGGTATAAATAACAATACAACGGTTTGGCTGCGCGAGTATTTCCCGGGCTACGACTTAGGGACCTTCAAGAGAAGAGCGTACTCTTTTTAAAAAGGCCGGCAACACAATAGCGATCTTTCTGATTTCGAGGATTTAATGGGCGGCATTGATTACTTGGCCGTGTGGTCCCCGGCAGAGTAGAATAGGCCACCCTCACTCTTACCGAGGTGTCGTAAAAGGCGACTAAGGTAAAGCTGCGGGCATGATCATCAGCAAAAGGAGAAGGAAAACTCTGCATTTATATCAAAACCCTCGCCAACCCGTCTGCCAAGCGTGGTGAGTATGGCAATTACCCCTCATGTGATTGAGGTAGGCCCGTGCCCCAGCAGTGGGGATTTAAATGGGCTGATGATGATGATGATTGATTACTTTCCATCAGATGATTTGCTTGCTCGTTGGTCCGCCTCTAGCATAAAAAAAAAACAAAAGTTTTGTGCTCGTGGTCATGGGCGAACTGGTTATTTCTCATTAAGGTGACTACTACGACATTAAGGTGACTACTACGACACACTAACGACGCCAATCGATTTAAATTTTTACTTACTAAGCCGGATCTATTTTAAAACAATTTCGGGGTTACAACCTCTCGGCAAACACTTATACTATTTATTAAATAACCATGCAAAAATGTTGGGTCCAACGCGTACGCGAAAATTGATTCACGCCAAATGTGGCCGCTTTTGGCGTGAATCAATTTTTCACGTACAAAAACGGACCCAACATTTGTGCATGGTTATTTAATAAATAGTATAAGTGTTTGCCTAGAGGTTGTAACCTCGAAAATGTTTAATGTAGATCTGGTTTAGTAGCTAAACATTAAAATCGATTGCTGTCGCTAAAGTGCCTCGACCCGTCACCTTAACGCCTTTTAGTAGTCGGATCGGCAACTCAAGTCGTATCGTAAGATGCGCACAGGTTTCGAGTTTAGTATACGGTTATGGGCAGTCTCAGCGCTTACCGCACAGTGTTTCCTGGAGACAAGTGGAACACGAGGCCTGGAGCCAAGTCTTCCTCGTTTTACAAGTACTCCCTCAACAGATTTACGGTATGTCTTTTCCGCCCAGTACATACTGTTTCTATATGGGATTCATTTAGAACGATGATACGAGTAGCTTAATGGACAAGAACGTGCGTATTGAAGTTCGAATCCGAGCTTGCACCTCTGGACTTTTCAAATCTTTGTTTTTTTACCGACTTCAAAAAAGGAGGAGGTTCTATGTTCGACTGTATATTTTTGAATGGTTTTTTTTTATTTTTTATGTATGTTCATCGATTTCTCCGCCAATTATTGACCGATTTTCACATTTTTTATTCTTTTCTTTTATGTGATAGATGGCAGACGAGCAGACGGATCAGCCTGATGGTAAGCGATTGCAACCCCCAAGGACACCTTGCAACACCAGTGGAGTAACAAGTGCGCTGTCAACCTTATACCCCCCTTTCCCCCGGATTGGGCCGCCGATACCCCCATTTGCGCAGCGAAACACAACACAATGTTGGTCCACGCCGGTTTTCTGTCAGGCCGTGGTATCACTTCGGTCCTGCCGGCCCATTCGTACCGAAGCATGACTCTCCGACGATCAAATTATTTGATAGAACACACTCCCAAGTTGGTCCTATTTTCACGATGATGGGTCTCTAAGCAAGAGAGATAATATTGACGAAGTGAAAATGGCAGTGGATGGAATGAAAAGGTGTAAAGCATTAGGACCTGATGGAATACCTGTAGAAGTGTGAAAGTTTTTTAAAACAGATGGATGGAAGTGGTTAGCGACGCCTGAGAGAAGAGAGTGAAATTTCTCAAAACCAGTTTGGTTTTATTTATTTATTTTATTTATTTATTTATTTATTCTTACAAAATCCACAGCTCTTAAATATAATAATTACAGTAAACATATTTTCCTTACAGCCAATAACGGACTTACATTTTATCAACATAACTTATTACTTTATTCCTGGTACAACAGACGCCATTTTTGCCATTGATCTCGAAAAGGCATATGACCAAGTACCTCGTGAGGTTTTGTGGTGGGTCCTACAGATGAAAGGTGTGCCAAGTAAATACCAAATGTTGATTAGAGCTATGTATAGCAGATGCAGTACACAAGTCCGGTCCACAGTAGGCACTACACCTAGCTTCAATGTGGCTGTAGGCTTACACCAAGGGTCGGCTCTTAGCCATTATCTCTTCCTGATGATAATGGACGCTTTGACGTTGGACATACAGGAGGAGGCGCCCTGTTGTATGCTTTTCGCCGATGACATTGTGCTAGTTGCGTAATATGCACTCAAAGTCCAGAACAAACTGGAGGAATGGCGGCAAAGACTGGAGAACGTTGGCCTGAATGTCAGCAGAACCAAAACAGAGTTCCTGTTCTGTGACTTCGACGGTCTCTCTAGTCCGATACCCATAACTCTTGCTGAAATGTCCTTACCGGTTTGTTCCAACTTTCGGTACCTCGGGTCTCTTGTACAGGGCGACAGTGAAATTGACAGGGACGTTAAGCATCGAATCAACTCAGCATGGATGAAATGGCAACAGGTCACGGCAACAACATGCGATCCACGTACGCCTCTAAAACTGAAGGGCAAAATTTACAAATCCGTCATTAGACCTGTTGCCCTGTATGGATCAGAATGCTGGGCCGTAAAGAAGACGGATGAAAGATGATTGCATGCGACAGAGATGAGAATGTTAAGATAGATGTATGGAGTGACGAGAATGGAAAAGATAAAGAATGAGTATATTAGAGGAAGTATGAAAGTGGCCCCCATCATTGATAAATTGAAGGCAAATCGTCTTTCCTGGTATGGCCATGTAATGAGAAGAGGGGAAAAATATGTTACCAAAAAAGTAATGAGTTTAAATGTAAGTGGGTGGAGGAACAGAGGACGGCCGAAAAAGCGATGGATGGATTGTGTGAATAATGACATGATGGAAAAAGGGGTGGATGATTCGATGACGAATGGGACGTATGGAAAAGGAAAACATACTGCGCCGACCCCAGATGACCTGGGAAAAGGGCAGGAGGATGATGAAGATCTGATGATGGGATCGCAAATTTTATATTCACATGTGAAGTTTTCTTTTTTTTTTTTCAAAGTTGCACCAGTATTTACGTCTGATTGTATTGTTTTTGTGGCTCTGCCGATGATTCAAGGTCAACTCCTCAACGGTTAGGAGTTAAAGTATAATTATTTCAATACTGGATGTACATTTAGGCTGTTAGTTATTTGGTTGCGGGGGGTCGAGTCAACCCTCAAATATAGATAGGTACTTGTAATGTTTTGTGTTTTTTTAAAGCTACACTATTATTAACGCTCGAAGTGTACTGCTATAAAATGTAATGTGCAGTGTATGAGATGTTAAAAATATTATTTCACACTTTTTAGTTCGTGGTTTTTGAAGGCGGTTTTTTTTTCCGTAGAAATATTTATCACTAGCTCGGCAGTGAGGGAAAAAATGTTTGGTTGTATGGTTTTTATGCCAAAAGTGGCAGATAAATGTTTAATATTTACACTTTGTTTAATTATGGTATTTTTACCCTCCTTTAAGCGCAATCCATAAAATAAATGTATGTTTATGAACCACAATCGGCCTTTTATATAAGCTTTATTTTTTCGAAGTTAGGACTACGTGGATAACCACCTGAAAAGCTTGACCTCCTCCTTTCCATTTAAGGTAACAAGAGAGAGGTCTAACTACGGTGGATATCCTTGTTAGGGTTGCCAGGCGTCCGAAAAACCGGACGTGGTCTAGCTTTTTGGTTGCGTGTCAAATTCAATATTATCATATCAGCCCACATCCATCTACTGCTGAGTATAGGCTTCTTCTTTATCACGCCACTACCCGTCGATCCCCAGCCAGCATTATCCATTGTTTTCCTACTGCTGTTACCACATCGTAAAATGAGACAGCGAAATTGTCTGGATTTTTTAAATGGAAACGAACAGACGAACCACCTTATGGTAAGCTATGCCGCTAGCCATGGACATCCGCAACACTTGTGGCATGTGCGCTGCCAATCTTTTAACAATTCTTCCCCCCATAACAGCGCAGGCGCTGTTTCACGTCAATGTTCTATGTATCACTCGGTCGAGACGGCCCATTCATGCTGATGTGTGGCTCTCCCAAAGACAAAAGGCGTTGCTAAACTTTTTAAATTTGAACATTTTTTGGCCGCTGCTGTGTCACCTTGTTTAGCGCATCTATCTATCTCCTTCTTCACTAGTTTAAATGAAACTGATTTATTCAATGTTTCAACCTTATTCGAATTTTGTGTGTCGGTTTATTGCAGATACAATTCGACCGTGGGCACCTTGCGGCCTGAATGGTCCGGCTCGGCCGGAGTGATACCAAGGCCTCACAAAAAACCGGCGTGAAGCGGCGCTGCGTCTGTGCTGTATTTCGAGTGAGGGCACCGGAGGCTCAATCCGCAGAGAGGGTGGTTTAAAACTAGGCAGTGCACATGTAACCCCACTGTTATTGCGGGTGTCCATGAGCGATGGCAATCCTTTACCATCAGGTGATCTGTCAGCTCGTATGTCCCCGACGGCTACGACTTAGGGACCTTCAAGAGAAGAGCGTACTCCTTTTTAAAAAAGCCGGCCACACATTAGTGATCTCTCTGATTTCGCAGATGTTCATGGGCGGCGTTGATTACTTTCTATCAGTAAAAACGAGCAAGTCGTTTGTTCGCCTCTAGTATAAGAAAAATGTGGCAACCCTAGTCGTAGTCGCGTGCGGCCATTCAATAAAACTCACTTTGCAACTACCCTTATCGCTTATTCCTATGGCTTCGTCACACGGTTTGTCCGAAAAACTTATAAACAAATCTCAACTTTATTCCGAACGGGTAAAGTGTGTTTTAGCGAAGTTGTGGAGCAAATTTAAACGCAAACAGCTAGTTAGAAAAGTAACGAAAAAGTCAGATAAAGTTTACATAGTGGATTGGTGAAGCGTGAGTGGGAATATTTGTTAGGGTTCCATCCCGTCTCATGGCGATCGAAGCTGACAGTCTTTTTTTTAAAGGCTAACGTTTTATCATAATCCACCTGATGGAAAGTGACGCTGATGTCTAGGATGATACACTTGTTCTTTATCTTAGCGTCTAATTCCCGGTTGCATTAAAAGCTGTTTTGGAAAATATCTGAAACGTGTTATCATGATATAGTTTGTCTGGTTCCTGTTATTGGTGAGGGTTGCGGCAGTCGCTTCATTGTAATTATCAGACTTCCCAAATTACTAAATCATGATTTGAGCATACCCCGGACTCTAAAGCGACAGCATTAGGCGCAACCAGGAATTACACGCTTAGATGAGGACTAATTGGGGGACGAAAGTTTATAGTAACCACACCTGAGGCTATCTTTACAATAAATTCAACTTTATCAAATACTAGTGGCCCGCCCTCACTTCGTTTTGGAACATTAGTTCCACTTTATACCAATAGATGGCGCTGGATGTCGATTACATTGCGCAAGCATTTCGTGTTTCCGGATTACCTATAAGCGTTGCCGCTGTCTGTAGGATTTACCTCTTTATAAATAGTATAGATATATGTGTACTGAACCCTACATCAGTTTTGGACGCATCGCGCATAGCTTTCCCGATATTCGTTAGTAAAATTCGTGCTCGGATACATTAATATTCCGATCGAAGGCGACTTTGCATACTTTCGAAGGTCGGTAATCAATTTTTAAAAGAACCCATGTCACCATCTTGCTATCTTATAACATCTCGGTCACCGTAGGAATGATGATAGCTCATTATACTATGAAGGTGCCCTAGGAAGGTCGTCGCAGGACCGTAGCTAGGGCCTATTAAAATCACTTACACAATCCTCGAAGATAATACGAGCCACAGCCCTACCTGAAACCAATACTGCCTTACTCTCAATTCGACTCTAGCTTCAACACCCCCTTTTTTTAGTCAAGCAGGAAAAAATTAAATTTAAATTTAAAACCCCCGACGGCGGCCATCTTGGATTTGAAATTTGTCACAATAAATATACTCAGCTACTAAAGCCTTTTGCATGATACTCATATTGAGGGAGTTGTGTTAAAACATACAATCCATTTCTTTGTGACGGCGGCCATCTTGGATTGATTTTTATCCAACATAGCTAAGAACACTCCCCCCTTATTCATGTTTCAAACAGAAACAAATCAAAATCAGTTCATTTGTTCGGGAGCTACGATGCACACAGACACACACACACACACAGACACGTCAAACTTATATCACCCCGTCGTTTTTGCGTCGGGGGTTAAAAATGCTTTACGCACCAACCTGTCAGATAAGGGGACCTCACGGAGTGTGTGAGACTCCCCCTAGACGGATGACCCAGAAGTATACTCACTAAAACCCTACGAAGCCTGCCGCTGTTGACTTAGGTGAGGCCAATGGTCAGCTCATCAGTCCGTTTGACCCCGGTTAGCGGCCAACGTCCACCCAAGCAATATTAGCAGACCTTCTCAGAGGGGTGCAGTGATAACACCCACTACTCCCACTAGAAGGCGCACCGGCGTGCAGTGCGCCATCCACCTCTTCCAGGATCTTCTCGACCAGAAACAACTTTCCGAGCCGGTGGTAAAATCGCATTATGTTTATTTATTTCTTTAGTATATTTTATGTATCAACATATATATGTATTAACATGTAAATTATACATAAGTACTTATAAAGTTTTAAGTCATTCAAATGTATGACGATTTGTAAATGCTGTGTGCATATGCAAATAAAGAATTATTTGATTGATTGATTGATTGATTAATCTGGACCCAAAACCCAACTCCTTCTCACCACACACACACATACACATACACACACGCACACACACTAATTCACTAACGCGCTTACAGCCATAACTTAAATGTTAGTATATTTGATTACATTTAATTTTTTTTTTTAAGATTACATTCAGTTTGTCATTTTAGTCTTAATTTAGACAATTAGCCATAGCGGAAATTCATATGATGAGTGTGGGAGTTAAAGAACTTTTCTTTCTCTTAATGTGTGTTTTTGGCTAATAAATGTTTTTATTTTTAATGTTTTTTTGGTCTTATTGCAGGACGACAGCTGCCCATGCACCTACAGTCCGAAATCTTCCCGACCAAGTGTTGCCCTGTCGAGCCCTCGTACTCAATTGAATATCCACCCGGCAATAATGTATGGAACAGCTGTTTTTTTTTTTCGCTTATTTAGTTGATAACATGCTAATATACATGATACCTATTATGAGATTTTTGGGAAGTGACGATAAAAATGACGATGTATAAATGTACAGGTAACATCCACAGTCATCATCATCATCATCATCATCATCATCATCATTTTAAGCCGTTTTCTACCAATTTCCCGTTTTCAACGTCAATAAACTCTTCAGTAAAAAAAATAAAATTCAGTGATTATTTCCGAAAACGCCAATCCACATTGATCTTCCCACTTATCATAATACAGGGTGATTCATTTGAATTCTCATCGGGCTCATCACGAGGCTCGAATAAATCTTAATAAATATGATGTATCGATTCGTAATTTCGCTGACACAATTGAATAAAACTCGGCAATCCATCAGCAATCGATCATACTTCTGTTATAATGAGTATTATTCGTGATAAGCTCCTTTTAACCCTGGAATAAAATAAGCGATAAGAACGCCCAAATTGTACATTGTATTTTCAAGTTTTTTATATTTATTTATTTATTGAGGACAACCAACAATATTACACCGAATAACCGTAAAAACAAACTTGCATTAAAATATATGCTAAGTGTTAACCTTTCCAGGCAACTAGACATATTATTTCATTGGTTTTCAGCCCTATCTCAACTGCACAAAGTTCAAAATCTGGTGGTCTCGTCTGATCCATTGCCTGGTTAAACGTTAAGTTTAAGTGGATGTTTTGTAATAAAGATTAACTATCTATGTCCTCATTAGCGTGTGATTTCCGGACCCGCTCATGAAAGATGTTCAAAGAAACACATCAATGGAAGCCTGTTTTTATATATCACTAACGGTCGCCCGCAGCTTCGCTAGCGTGGAATTCGGTTTGCCACAAAAAGCATCTTATCGCAAAAGTATTTTATACCCTTTCTTTCAAAATGTATTTGCAACCCGAAAACAGTTTTTTTAGATAAATAATATTATATTCTACAGACACAGTTTTTTTAGTTATTCCTTTCGGGATATTAGTTCCACATTATGCCAATAGATTATTATTATTATTTGATAGAAATGGGGTGAGCCCTGCGTCTCATAGCCACTGCGACCAGTAGATGATCTATTGTGGCAGCCCCGTAACCTATTACAGCACCTCATGTAGCTCCAGTTCCAGGATAAACCCGAGAATGGAGCTGATGGGGGAGCTCTTGATCTCGTCAGCTGAGATCATGTGTGCTCCCAGGTGCCGGCTTCTGCAGCGGTGCAGCGCTATGCACTCGCCGAGGACGTGGATAATCGTTTCCTCGTCCTCGCGACAGAACCTGCAGATTTTGGTATCTGTAAGGCCCATGTTGTGCAGGTGCTTATTTAATTTGCAGTGCCCTGTGAGGGTCCGAGTGAGTGCCCTAACATGTCCTCTACTTAGTTTTGTTATTTCTACAGCTCCTTTCTGATCGAACGCCTGTATCAACGCCTTAGACTGTTCTAGTATGCCTATGCCAATAGATGGTGTATGTTGTTGAAAAGCTTGCACAAGCGTTTCGTATTTTTGGATTGCCTAAAAGCGTCGCCGCTGTCTGTGGGGTTTACCTCTTTATAAAAAGTATTAATTTACATAATAAGTAGGCAAAACTATGTATAAATAGTTGCAGGTCGCCAACAGGTTTTGAAAAAACATTTTAGTGCCAAACCGAATTTCACGCGAGTGGTATTGCAGGCGACCACTAGTCTCTTATAAACGCAGCTATTAAATAATTATATTAACTAATATTTTAAGCGAAAATCGGTATAAAATTACCAAGATACCCTAAGAAGATACCCAATTAAGCCAGTAAATTATTAATGACTCCAAAAAACATGTCTACGAAACCTAATTAGTAGCAATTTATTTCGTTTATATTCTAACATTATGTTAATTGAAGTGCGGGTATCTGGCAAAGTATTTTTTCAGGGTGTGTTCTGAAACTTTAATGTTACTTAAGTGAATTGAATATAATCTAGTTTAAAAACCAAACCCTTAAGGTGAAGGCACACTAGCGATGCCAATTTATTTATTTATTTAAGGACAACCAACAAAGCATACACTTTACAATCTTAACTTATAATTTAAATACATGATATAGTGATGCCTTAATTATAGGCTGCCACGGCATGCAGAGTTACTAACACATAATAACAAGCAGTCGTCGAAACCGGTTTTGTTAATACTAGGTAAATTAAGAACTAGCATAACCAATACCAAAATGGTTACATGCGTTGTAATAAGAGCATTAAACATTTCGCCGTGCTGCATGTTAAACATCATGCAGCACAGCGAAATGTAGAGTAAGTTTAGAGAAGCTAAACTTAGTAACAAACAGAAAAAAATATTTAGAATAAAAAAAATAAAAAAAATAACTTTAATAATTTTTACTAACTTGTTGCTGATGCTAGAACTGATTTGAATTTACGTAATGAATGAGACATATCCATATCAAGTTTGCGCGAGCGTGTTAGCGAGTTTAACTGTGACTGAATCCTGTGCATGGCAGAGAAATGTCCCAGGTTGGTTCTAAAACCTCTTGTTTTATATGGTTAGCAACTAAACCGAATATATTTTTAACAATCTGGAAGCTCCAGCCTCTCTGAAAATCCTATACTATTGATTCAATACTTATACATTACTTTTGGGTCTGCTTTTGTGCTCTAAATTTGTATTACCGCCAAAAACGACCACATATTGGCGTTAATCCAAATTTTGAGTGCAAAACAAATCAAAAAGTAATGCACAATTATTAGATATAATATTATAAATGTTTGCTTAGAGACTGCCGCTCCGACATTGTTTATAATAGATCCGGTTTAGTAGCTAACAATTTAAATCGATTGGTGTCGCTAGTTAGGGTACCCCTCGCCTTAAAAGTATAATCTTACAAGGTTTACAAAATCTCGTTAAACAATAATATTGTCCCAGAACAGCTGTATCTATACAAATACACTTGTTCATGTTTCATTGAAAAAGACGAAGTATTCATGAATTTATAGACATTTCAAATTTCGCCGCCGCAAGTGATAAGTGTGACGTCACTATATAACGCGCAATAGTAAAGATAAGGACGACGCGTCATCAGCGCGCGAGTTGCGATATACTATAAATATTATAAAATATTTATTTCAAAATAACTTATGTCCAATATAACTTTGATCAATAAATCTTATATATTAGTACTACATACATATATTCAGCCGTGTGGCCCCCGGCAGAGTAGAATAGGCCACCCTCACTCTTACAGAGGTGTCGTAAAAGGCGACTAAGGTAAAGCTGCTGGCCATGATCATCAGCACCCAGAGAAGGAAAACTCTGCATTTATATCAAAAACCCTCGCCAACCCGTCTGCCAAGCGTGGTGAGTATGGCAATTACCCCTCATGTGATTGAGGTCAAAACCCTCGCCAATCCGTCTGCCAAGCGTGGTGAGTATGGCAATTACCCATCCACGATTGAGGAAGGCCCGTGCCCCAGCAGTGGGGACTTAAATGGGCTGATGATGATGATGATGACATATATTTAACATTTTGCCGGAACTAGGTTGACCTGTATTTAAGGCTAAAAATGAGTCTTAGAAACATTAATAGTATAAGAAATAAATTACAACTTAAACTTAATCTTACTCTACACTAACATTCAAAATTATTAGGAGATAGTTATTTGGGAACAATGGCTATGACGGCAATGACATCACAGTAGGTAATAATAATAATATCCTCCAACCGATTACGGCTACGGTGGCCAATCTCAACGATCAGCCACGTACGCAGGATGTATTATAGTGCTCAAGTGTGTGCGCAAACACAAGTGCATTCTCGTCTAAGTGCACTATTCCCTTACCCTAAAATTCCGATGTGACACGACCGGACAGGGATCGGGCGCAGGACCGGCAGTTTAACGTGCCAGACCGCCAACTTCCAGACTCCGAGCTGCCACTAAGAATTACTTACCGAAAACTTAGGTACACCTGTTTGGCCCAACCCAGGAATCAAACCCGGGACCTCTTGCGCAGCTGTCGCTTTAATGTGCAACCCACTAACCACTGCGCCACCGAGGTAGTCAAGACATCACAGTATAGAAATTATTCGAACGAAATTATTTATGTTTAAAAAAACATAGTAAGTAAAACCGTATTTCAACCGTGGGAGAGCCACGCTTCGGCATGAATGGGCTGGCATAACCGAAGTGATATCACGGCCTCACAGAAAACCAACGTGAAGCAGCATTGTGCTGTGTTTCGCTGCGTGAGTATGGGTACCGGAGACCCAATCCGGGGGAAAGGAGGGTTTAACGGTTGGCAGCGCACTTATGACTCCACTGGTGTCGCAAGGTGTCCATGGGCGGCGGCAATTGCTTGCCATCATGTGATCCGTCTGCTCGTCTGCCACCTATCACAGAAAAAAAACAGTAGTTCTTTTTATAAAACTGACAAAAAGGCATTAAAAATGGGCGGTTTAACCGAAAGCAAATAAAGATGGCGTGCGGAGCGGCCATTAGCGTAAAACCCGTAGGATTTACAGGCCATGACGAAGCAGGGCGATAACCGCTGAGCTGGTAGGTACTAATACTGAAAGAACTGATAAATCGTCAGTTGCTGGGCCAATTGAATAACCCAAACTAGTAATGTTTTGCCACTAGCTGGGCGGTAAAAGAAAACGTTTGAGGAAAGTTTCAGGATCCCAATTCTTGTAACGTGAGTGAATGAAATGAAATGATGAAATGAAATGAAATAATGAAAATGAAATGATGAAATGAAATGAAATGAAAATTGTTTATTCAATTTAGGTCCATACAGAACACTTATGAATGTCAACATGTTTACCACTGGTTCGGAATGTAGTTTTCTGCCAAGAAGACACCAGCAAGAAACTCAGCAGTTACTCTTTAAAAAAAAAATGTTTTACAAAATGTCACCATTAACTTAAAAATATAGTACAGTTTTTGTGTTACTGATATGTCCCTAAATTATTGTCATTCAAAAAAATCATCTATTTTATAATAGCCTTTCTTCATTAAACAGTTTTTTATATACAATTTAAACTTATGCGTGGGCAAGTCAATGAATTAATATACTTTTATTGCACTCAAAATAAAGTACGAAAACTTAAAAATTAGGTATTACAGGATGTGTACAACGAAGGCGGAACGTAACGTGATTTTTTATCATGGCAGACGAGCAGACGGATTGCCTGATGGCAAGCGATTGCCGGCGCCCATTGATACCCGCGACAACAGTGAAGTCACAAGTGCGCTGCCAACCTTAAAACCCCCACTGTCCCTAGATTGGCCCTCCGGTACCCTCACTCATGCAGCGCAACACAGCACAGTCAGGCGGGTTTTCTGTATTACTCCGATTGAGCCAGCCCATTCATGCCGAAGCGTGGCTCTGCCCGCGGTCAATAGTTCCTTAAACACCATAATCTCGGAGAGTCATTCACAGTTGCGTTTAAAGATGTCGCTTTGGAGTCCGGGGCACTATTGGCCCATCTCCCAGGTTTCGGGAAATCTGGTAATTACAATGTTTTTTTTTATTCTTATTTATTTGGGGGCTTTTGATTGACAATACAGGCCAGCCCCATCGTAACTTAATATACATACATGTTTGCGTCCTTATGTTATAGTTGCGCGAGCGGGAAAATTCAGTGGTTCAAAAACATTTCTGCTAAATATTTTGCAGCTTGCGAATTAGGAACGGTTAAGATACTTATGATACGCCCATCTCGTACAACTTTTTTTACATTTTTGAATCAGTAAGTTTCTAGTAAATGTTGAGTAAATGTTGAACATCATCTATGGTGCCACAAACTTCACAATTAGGGGAGGAAACTTTTTTCATGAGGTAAGCGAATTTGTTAGACGGATAATGTCCACCACACGCTTACACTTAAAATGTATCGAATGATATTATACGAGTGTAGGAAATCTTTGACGAGTGGCTCTCTCCCCTTAACTACAACGACGTAGAAGACATTTTGGTCCGAATGGTCTAAATTTCAATAATTTGTTAATATGTATAAAAAATAATCTAGTTATAATTAAAATAGTTTACTAATATTAATCAGGCACACTTTCTATCTAATCTATAATTAAAAATATATTAAGCATTTATTTATTTCATATAATTGGGTAGGTATAGGTAACTCATACATTCACACAAAAATTGCATTTACACTTACACACACGCTTAACATAATATACACATGCACCCTAACACACACACACACGCACGCACGCACGCACGCACGCACACACACACCACACACACACACACACACACACACACACACACACACACACACACACACACAAACATACTAGCAGGTTATACATTTTTTTTTAATCTTTTATTTACCATAAAAAGTACAGTCTTGTTCACTTATTTCTATTGGCTCTGCACTAAACAAAATTGTTTGTGTCGCGTGTTTGTTCTATATAAAAAATAATAATAATAATGTATTACTTAATAATAATAATTAAAATCTTAAGATCTTTACTGGAAGTGTAAAGATTATGGAAAGATGATTATAATAATCATAAGATATTACATAATCTAATTCATTTTAATCTATGTTAAATCTAAAAAAATTAAGGAGCGAGGCATAAAAGTGTCTTTGACTTTCGGCAAACTGTTGGTAATAATTTAACAAATAAGTAATTTTTTTATAAATCTGACCTCAATCTATGTAAAGAACAATATGTCTCCCTACTTAATTAACTATTTAAAAACCATTGGATGCGAGGGAGCTGAGACTGTATAGTTTTGAACCAAATTCCTTTTTCTGTACTTCTTTCATCATACAATGATTTACCACGCAATGATGCGACTACTGGCTGACTGCGAGGAAGAGGAGGGAATCAGAGGGCCTATTCTCGAGCAGTTGATATTGAAGTCGAGTTAAGAGATTTTATACATTCGTCCCTGTGGTCTAGTGGTTTAAGTACCGGGCCGTGATCTCGGGGTCCTGGGTTCGATTCCCGGGTCGAGCGCAAAGTATGTTTCGAATTTTTCGAACATAGCTCGGGTTTGTGATCACCAATCCGCATTTGGCAAGCGTGGTGATTAAGCCTAGTCCCATCATAGTAGCGATGACTTGATTTCTATGATGGAAGCCTTTGCCCTGCAGTGGGATAGTTTATAGGCTAATACTTTTAGTTTACTTTACTATACATTCGTCCATACAAATCTCTTACACGACTTTAATGTTGAGTGCCCGAGAATAGGACCTCAGATCAACTGAATCATGGTTATGCGTGACAGTTTGACTGCCTTTTTAGCGCAGTAGGTAGTGAGTCGCACTTTAAAGCGACGGCTGCGCTTGGGGTCCCGGGTTCGATCCTCTGTTTTAAGGCAGACGAGCCGACGAATCACCTGATGGTAAGCGATTACCGCCGCCCATGGACACCTGCAACACCGGTGGTGTCACAAGTGCGCTGCTTACCTTTTAACCCCCCATCCCTTGGATTGGACCTCCGGTACCCTCGCTCACGCAGAGAAACACAGCGCAAGCACTGCTTCACGCCGGTTTTCTGTGAGGACGTGGACTCTGTTAAGAAATTCTCAGTGACAGCCCGGCGTCTGAAAGTTGGCGGTCCTACACGGTAAGCCGTTGGTCCTGCGCCCGATCCCTCTCCGGTCGTGTCTCACTGGTGTTCCATCGGATTATGAGGACAAGGGAATAGAGAGTGCACTTGTGTTTGCGCACACACTTGAGCACTATAATATATCCTGCGTAAGTGGCTGATCGTTGAGATTGGCCGAAATCGGTTGAAGGTAACTACTACTAGGCGTTTCAGAAACTATACAAAATGTGCAGGTTTCTTCACGATGTTTTTTTATGTTAGCTATTCATCATCAGCAACCCACACTCGTCCACTGCTGGACATAGGTCTCCCCTTATGCACGCCACTGCTCCCGATTTTCGGCCACTCTCATCCAGCTCACACCAGCCAGCCTTCGAATGTCATCATCCCATCTTATCGCAGGGCGTCCTACACTACGCTTACCGAGTCGCGGTCTCCACTCAAGGACTTTACGGCTCCAACGGCCTATTTAGCCTATTTATTTAGTTAGCTATTAAATTCAATGTAATACGGTGGATTATACAACCCGACTGCGACATAGATATAGGTATAGGTATATTTTTTATGTTATAGGTGGCAGACGGATTGCCTGTTTTCTGTGAGTCTATGGTTTCACTCCAGTCCACAATTTGAGATTTAATTGAGATATATTGAACATGTTACCATGGTTACATTGATCTTGTTGGCTTTGTTCCTGCCTAAGGGCACAGAATAAGGGCACGGATTATATAATAGTGGAAGTCGCGAAGGTCAGTCGTTCAATTGGAATTTCCAGACATAATCGTTCGAGTTTGAATCGTTCCAGGTTGTCCCTATTTCTGGGCTCAAGTGTGTTTTAATGGAGAATTATTTAAAACAACATCTCATACGTTGACCTGATTCCGTACTAAGTAGCTTAAGCACTTGCGTTACAGATATCAGACCACAGAGGAACACAAATATATACTTAAATACATATATTACACCCAGACACTGAACAAACACAAGTATTCATCGCACGAATGTTTGTCCAGGGTGGGGATCGAACCCACGACCTTTGGCGTAAGAGGCAGGGTCACTACCAATTGCGCCAACCGGTCATCCGTCGAATCATGAGTCCCAGCGTACTTGGAGCTTCGATAGCTATAGAATCTGGATTCAGGAACGGCTTTTTTATGACTTGCTGTTGCGCATATAAGACAACTCCGCTAATGTCAAGTGATTAAATAGACACGTTAGCAAATAATTGGTCATTTAATGAGCTGGTTCTGTTTAATTAATTGGGTTAAGATTTATATTACAATCACCATTTAAAACATACACTTGTAGACAACACAAACTTTATTAATTATGAGATTCACCGATTTTCAGAAATGACATCTTAAGATAAAAATGATGATATAGTAAAATATATTAAGGTTACACCTCGTCGAAAATAGCGACTTAATCTATTTTCGACTTAAGGTATCGCCATACTTAATTAAAAGCGGCTCGCCCTCACTTCGTTTCGGGACATTAGTTCCACTTTAAATCAATAGATGGCGCTAGGTGTCGATTACATCGCGCAAGCGTTTCTTGTTTTTAGGTTACCTATAAGCGTTGCCGCTGACCCTAGGATTTACCTCTTTATTAATATTATGATGCGATAAGATTGTGGCGAATATGAGACACGTAAATTTAAAACCAAATGTGCTTTTGTACTTAGTTGTTTAAAAACAAGAAAATTAAGACAATAACTGAGAAATAAAATTAAACTAAAAGTAAATAAAAAGGAAAGTTAAAACAAAGTAGGTCCCCGTGGCAGTGTCCCCAAAATGCTGGCAGCATTACCCCGCTGGATCGCGATAGAAACTCGCTGGGCGAGGTAGCTGCCAGCTTTTGGCTCTCCCGTGACTTCGACAAGACGCTTAGCTAAGTCACGGAAGAAAGAGAGGGCGTCGGAACCCCACGGGCCTAGTGTTTCAACACCGAAAGCTACAAAGTGGCAGGCACCAGATAGATGCCTATACTTTGCAGCTTTCAGTTTCTCTGCCGCGTCAGCCGCAGCTCCGGCACTCCTCGTAGTCCCGGGAAGATGAGACGATGCCAGAGTGTCGACGCAGGTAGCATCCCACACGAGGGCACGTCCCATATTCCAAGGGATGAGAGACATTCCGTCTGGTCTCTTGCCATCATCACGTAAAATGCCGTTCGGCTCTAAGTTTGCCGACACATTGATGGTGCCAAGCGACCGACGGATAATGTCGTTTAATGAGGAATGCCTGGAGAGACGGCCGGCACTTTTTACACAGGAGAGCCCATGGTGCCCCAAGGCGCTAACAGTGGTGCCACAGAGACATTTGTGTGGGATACAAACCTCAGCACCAAGACGGAGGCCCACGACGACTCTGAGGGTTTCTGCGTCCAGCAGGGTGCCCACGTTGGCCGACGGGTAGGCTTGCAGACAATGGCCGGACTCCTTCCTCAAAACCGCTCTGAGTCGCGCAAGGTCGGCGTTGGTGCTGTTGTTGATCAAAGTATTTTGTATGAATTCACATTGAATTTTGTCCCAGCACCTTTGTGAATTTGGATCCACTGGTAAATTTTGACCCGGAATAGCCTTTTTCCAGGCATCACTAGCCTCAACCAAGCACGCCACTACAAGGGGAGCGGTTACTAGCCGCATTATTTTTGTTACAAGAGTGCACGTGCTATGGATTGAGGATAGGAAGGCCGGTAGAGCAACATCAGTAGATTTGTGTATCCCGATGCCCCCGAAACGGATGGGCAGGGAAGCTTGGATCCAGGACTTATCTAGGAGTTTAATGTTCAGGATTTTTTCCAAACAAATTTTAAGCATGCTGTCCAAATTTTGGGTTATATATTTTGGAATTTCCACAGAGGACAGCAGCGTAAATTTGGGTACAAAAAGACAGAATTTTAAAATCAAAAGCGCTGAATGGGGATTAATTTCAAAAAGGAGACCTGAACATTCGTTGAATTTTGCTATAAATTTTTCAACATTTTCGAATAACAGCGCTTTGTTGTTTAAAGGAAAGTATAATTGATGATCAAACGAACTTCTGGAAGTGAAGTTTGATCGATATTATATTTGGAGTCATTCATGCTAATGCTATAAGTGTGAAAGTGTGTATATCTGTCTGTCAGTTTGTCCGCCTTTTACGGCAAACCATTGACTTAGGATAAGGCAAACGGAACGTCAATCCATCTCGCTCAGTTTTGCCGTGATTTGTTGAGTGAAGATGATTGAAGGAATGAAGATTAACATAGGCTACATTTTGTCTTTCGACTCCCCATATAAAATAAGCAACGTGAATGATTTTGTATGATTTGATTTATATTTTTATACTTCGATTTTTTCCCCAAAATCTTAAAAAAAATTATTTTACCAACCATTCTGTGTGATCGGCTGTTACATCATGTTTAACTGATCAACTGCCCTCATTTTAGCGTGTAGTTTCCAGCTACGTCCAAAGCTGTCGCTTCGAAGACTGGGGTACCCTTGGACCATGATCCAGGATTCAGAAAATCCCATAATAATAAATATATAAATAAATATTTCACAACATCACATACACATTGATCAGACTCCGAGATAGGTAGTTCAAGCACCTGTGTTACGGATATCAGAACCAACAGCGGAATTACAAATATATACATATAATAATTTTCTTTTGTAAATACATACGTATAATACATACGTATAATACATAGAAACACCCAGACCAATACAAACAGACATGCGTGAACATGTCTCAAAACACCCAGACCAATACAAACAGACATGCGTGAACATGTCTCAACATGAACATGCCACAAATGTTTGTACTGTGCGCGGATCGAACCCGCAACCCTTGGACCAAAGGCAGCGTTCACTAACACTGTTCCAAACGGGTCGTCTAATGAAGCGACATTACAATGAAGCGACTGCCATCTGACCTTCGGAGCCCTTAGACAAGGGAATCAGACAAACTGAAGCACAGTTACACGTCCAGAATCAATATTGTGACTCCACTGATGTCCTGGGTGTCCATGGGCGGCGACAATCGCTTACCATCAGGTGATCCGTCTGCTCGTCTGCCACCTATCGTATAAAAAAAAATCTCAAACATTGTAGGTATCCACAATTTGGAGAAACTATCCCAGACAAGGTTTCCTCAGAATGTTTTCCCTCATCGGGCTAATGGTCGAAAGTACATAGATTTGAAAAATAACCCGACTATCAAAAAAACACGCTCTAAAAAGTACGAAACATGAAAATTATCTCTGGTGAAATGAATCTGTTTTGCTACTACTAGAAGGTAGCATACTACCACGGCAATTCGGCATAATAATTTCAGCAGAGACAATTTTCTTGAATCGTACTTTTTAGAGTGTCTTTTTTTGGTAGTCGGGTATTAGTTTTTAAACTTAATTTTTATTTAACATATTTTTAATTGTGTAAATAAAATTACACATTTGAAATGTGTCAACAAAACCTCTTTCATTTGAATTATCCCACACGGTACCGTAAAGCAAAATATTTTTTTTAGTTTCTTACTCTAAGTCCCCTAGAGGGCGCTGTAGTCAATTTAACGTAACGTCATATCGCTTATAACCAGAAGACAATCAAGACTTTTCTAACGACACCGCATTGCTTCAAATATGATAACTATGTATACTCGAAACTAAAATTCAAGACCAAAAAAACCGGCCAAGTGCGAGTCGGACTCGCGCACCGAGGGTTCCGTACAAACCTGCAAGGGCAATTAGATCTAAGTATTTGATATGAATTTCAACTTGATAGCTCTACGCGTTCATGAGGAAAAAAGTAATAAGTTTATATTTATTAAAAAATATATATTTTGTAATGTAACTAAAAATTTAAGGTTTTCGGAATTTTTTCTTTATGTGTGCTATAAAACGTTGCTTCATGCCAAATTTCAAGATTCTAGGTCGACTGGAAGTACCCTTTAGGTTTTGATTCCCTTGCGAGTACTTGCGAGTTTTAAAATATGCAGCTTAAATTGCTGTTTCTTTTGATTGCGTTGACATAGAAGTTTGATTTTGTTACAGCTTAAGGGTATTATAGACCTGAGTATTTGGTATGAATTTCAATTTAATACCTCTACGCGTTTATGAGGAAATGGGTAGTAAGTTTAAAATTATTAAAAAAATATATATTATGTGATGTAACTAAAAATGTATGGTTTTCGTAATTTTTCCTTTATTTATGCTATAAGACGTTGCTTCGTACCAAATTTCAAGATTCTGAGTTCACGGGAAGCACCCTGTAGGTTTTGATTCCCTTGCAAGTGTCGAAAATTTGCGGCATAAACGGCTGTATCTTTTGATTGCGTTGGCTTAGAAGTTTAATTTTTTCACAGCTTCAAGGAACAGTAGATCTGAGTAATTGATATAAATTTCAGCTTCATACCTCCACGCGTTCCTGAGAAAAAGGGTCTTGACAGACGGACGGACGGACAGACGGACAACAAAGTGATCCTATAAGGGTTCCGTTTTTTCCTTTTGAGGTACGGAACCCTAAAAACTACGACAGATACGTCAGTACCAAATCTATCAATGTCACTTATGTCATTGACAAATTAAGTTTTCAGGTTTTTCCAACCTTTTTGTTATATTCTTATATTCTTAGTATAGGCTGGCACAATTCATAAGGATTTTCTCAAAAAATAGAAACTTAATTACATATTCATCTTAATCATCACTAATGTCAGAATCTCTGACTACAGAAGTCGGTCACTTGTAGAATAAAGTTTTCCACCAGTCCAGTAATTAATTCGTCCAGTTTTGCACATGTTTTAGATTTAAGGCCTTAATAGGCGAAATAAATCGAAAGGAAAAATGTCAAGTGATATTTTGACAAAGTGGGTAGTCAACACTCGAAGTCAGTCAAAGTCTCAGTCACTCAATAAACTCAATAAATATATTAATATCCCTTTACGGCACCTCACTGCACGAAACAACAACATATAAGTTCAAATGTTGTACCAAATGTTATTAACACCTGAAGTGACACAAGCTCAATACCAGCTTTTCTACCAAACATTACGGATGATTAAGTTTTTATTAAATTGTCTTGTATTTATGTAAATATAAGTCGGTAAAATTACTTCTTTATATTATAAAATTAAAATTACCAATAAACAAATTATGTTGGCGTATGTTTTTAAGAAATAGGTATATACTATTGTACGATCATTTTATTGCAGTGGCAACATTGTAGTAGATTATTTGGTCTTGAATTTCAGTTTTGGGTATAGTTTAGAGTTATGAGGGAACAGATGAACAACTATACATACATACATACAGGTCAATCATAATCTTCCCTTTTGCTTCGCCGTTTATGCTCGGAACCATAACACTCCGTAGTGAAAGTGCGTTTTTATCCACTGAGCCACCATCGCCCCTGTGTAACTCAGCCCATACCTAAGCAATTCTGTCTAGTCAAGTTTATTCCTAGGTGATATCGTAAATCTGTCATTATTATCCCCGACAGACCAAAGTTTACCAACATGTCCTAAGTATTGTGCCTTCAACGAAATCGCGCAGGGAATACCCAAGTTAAAGCCGTTTGAAACTCTGTTATTTTTGCAGAAAAACAATGTCAAAGTTGAAAACTTTAAGTTTGTGTTGTAGTTAGCCAAGTGTTCCTACATTTCATCCCGCTACCTGAGCGTGGGGTGTTATTGCGAGCGGATTTTTTTCTTTCCGAGCCCAATAAGTGTTTTTTTATAATTCCAATCGATTACGGCTAGCGGCCAATCTCAACAATCAGCCACATACGTAGGATATATTATAATGCTCAAGTGTGTGCGCAAACATAAGTGCACTCTCTATCCCCTTACCCTCATATTCCGATGGGACACCAGCGTGACACGTCTGGAGAGGGATTAGGCTCAGGGGTACAAGACCGCCAAAATCCAGACTCCGAGCTACCACTAAGAATTTCTTATCTAAAACTTAGGTACAAATTTTTGGCACGACCCGCGGATCGAACCCGGTACCTCTTAGGCGCAGGTGTCACTTTAAAATGCGTCCCAATAACCATTGCGCCACAGTCGGATTTTTTATTGTACCGTTGCAATCAAGCATTCGACTCGCCTGATGAAACGTGTATCAATCTGTGTGTGTGTGAGTGTGTGTTGTGTGCGTGTGTGTGTGTGTGTGTGTGTATGCGTGCGTGCGTTTTTCCTTAGTATGGTAAAATTAGTTTTAGCGGTTTTCGTTAGATGGAACTTGTAAAAAGCAGGGAGGAGAGGATCGTTTATGCGTAGATTCAATCTTCATGGTCAGAATTTAGGAAAATTTATCACAATTTTAGCGGACCCAACATCTTAGGCAGCTAAGCAATTAGCTGATATTTTTAGTACAATGATCCTCTCGTCCCGTACTGTAACTATTAATCTTTAAGTTATGTTAATTTCGGTTAAGGTTCGATGGAGCTGACATGTATATGAAGACAAAAGCCTCTAAAATAAATAAAGAAAAAAAAGCAGATGTGGCTTTAAAAGGCAATCAAGCAGATTCGGCATTGTTTCGGTAGATGTCACTATGCATTTTTACATCGCGCTAGTAAAGCGTTTTTCCGATAAAATGACCTCAAGCCGCCTGCCCAGATTAGCAATTTTAAAAAAGTATGGGAAATAAACTAGAGATCTAGATAGCAATGAGAATTTTGTTATATAGCAATCAAAATTATTTCTTATATTTTTTTAAATCGTCTTTTTGACTGATTCTCGAAGATGGCCGTACCAGTACTACTAATCCGTTGCGTGTTGGTCGTTTTCCTCTATACCTAAAACTGGAATTCAAGACCAAAAAAGCTACTACAATATTGCCACTGCAATACAATGATCGGACAATAGTATATACCTATTTTCTAAAAACATATGTTGACATAATATATTTATTGGTAATTTTAATTCAATAATTTAATTTAAAGAAGTAATTTTATTGACCTATTTTCCCATTAATACAAGACGCTTGTGTCACTTCAGGTGCTAATAACATTTTGTACAACATTTGAACTTACACGTTGTTGCCTCGTGCTGTGAGTGCAGCAACGTGATATTAATATAAGTATCTTTGAATTTTATCGTTTTTAACACTGCTGTTGTGTGTTGTTGAATGAGTTGTCACGTAAATAACTTGCTAGGACCTATGAGAGTCTTAAAACCTGCGATTTTGTTAAAAGTAGCCTCGGCAGAATCCGTAGGCCGATAAAACGCTAAACGTCCCCGTTATATTGAGTAACTGAAACTAACTGATTTCGACTGTTGACTTTGTCAAAATATCACTTGACAATTTTCCTTACGAGTTATTTCGCTTAGTAACGCCTAAAATCTAAAACATGTGCAAAAATGGACGAATGAATTACTGGAGTGGTGGAATTTTTTTATACAATTGACCGACTCTGATATTAGTGATGGTGAAAATGAAGATTATACAGAACAATTAATTAAAAAATGGTTATATGTAACTTTTCCATACTGTCTCCATAATATGCCTCACTTTCGTAGGTGTTCATGGGTAATTCAATTTGTTTAAGTTCTTTACAGTAAGATTTGGTCAATGTTAGTAGAGTTGAAAATGAAGTTGTAATTAAGTTTCTATTTTTTTGAGAATCCTTATCATGAATTGGGCCAGCCTATACTAAGAAAAGAAGCATATAACAAAAAGGTTGGCAAAACCTGAAAACTTGATTTGACAATGACTTAAGTGACGATGATAGATTTGACAGTGACGTATCTGTCGTAGTTTTTTTGGTCTTGAATTCCAGTTTCGAGTATAGATGGCGCTAGCACTGACTAGCCGACTGATTCCTCTATCTCAGTCTATATTAGTTACTTTATGAGGCAGATTTCCCGACCATACATAGACACAAGTTAAAAAGTGAAATTCATTTTTGGAATAAGTCTTTTATAAAGTACTGTTGGACGCTGTCGATGGGACCATAACCTACCTCCTTTAGTGGATGCAAGTGGGTCAGAGAGGCGTAACAAATAGTGCGGAGGTAGCACTCTGCAGATGAATGACTTGCCCTCCTACGCTTCGTCAACGGTAATTCTAGAGAAATTAATACGAGATCAAACTTCGTGTGGTTCCGGAGTATTTCTCCGCTGCATCAGGTGAAAAATTGTAAAAGTAAATTTCTTCAGTGAACGGGTAAAGCTTTCGCTTGTATACCTACCTACAAACAGGGTTTTTCATGGGTGTCAAGCGGAAGGCCATTAATAGAGCATTATTGGAAACCCGGGAGTTCCGGTAACAGTCCAGTCGTCGATGCTCAACACCCACTCTTTGCGAAGCGTTACTTAGTGGAGGCTCTATGTGTATTGAAGGGCTCTCGGCGACTTCTAACTTCCGGCGCCCGGGTGCACTGCACCCCCTGCAATATAGCTAAAGACGCCCCTATCTGAGTTTATATTCTCACTCTCCCTGTTGTAAAATAACCACTGAAAAATGGTATCCAGAAATTCATTGTTTGCTCCATCACCCCCATTTTATCACTTTGGTATACTACAAACAACATTTATTCCTCCATAAACTTCCCAGTACAAACCTACTGAGTCTAAACATCTAAATCCGGCAACAGGAGAGCCCGAAACAAATGGAGGCAGACGAGAACAGCTGTAAGCACAATCTAGCTTCCGCGAAAACACGTATTTTTAGAGGCACCTGCAATTTTTCCTAACATCTATTCGCTTAGGGAGATGACCTGAGACGTGGAATTTCGCCTAAAGGCGGGGTTCCCTGGCTTTTAAAACAGCTGTTTAAAAGCCAGGGATAGCCAATACTTTACATCTTTATTTATTTATCATCATATACATTGTTTTTTAGATTTTCGCGTTGCATTTTAACTATAATTTATATATTTATATTGTTCTTTGATATTGTCATTGTTATATAATTCTGTAATCGAATCCTTATGTGCATTTCTATAATTTTTTATTGTATGTCAATTTTGCTATACCCATGTATGTCAATTTTATATAGGGTTCATGTTTAAAATAAATATATCAATCAATACCTGTAATGTACTACATGATTGCAATAGTTTGAATTGAATTGAATTAAATATAAAAATAATTGAGACGAGGATTAATACGAAATTTCATTATGAGGTGCAAAATTTTTACTCACATATTTTGCTTGACGCAAATACACACATATTTTGCTTGGCTATGTTACAAGAGCCGTGGTCACAAGAGGACTGACGTAGCCGAAAAACTCACAAATGTTCATGTATAGTTCATGTTGTGCAAGGTAGAGAATTTATAAACTTATTTTTAATAAACTTCTGAGATTTAGTAAATTTTCCATTCTACAATCTCTAAGAAAAGGACTTACTTAAAAACCGACAAAGACGTAGTAGAAACTCCGCGTTTTTGAAAATTTCCTTATAGATGTTGGGGAAACTTGCAGGTGCCTTTAAATAGGTGTTCTCGAGGAAACTACATGTGCTTACAGCTGTTTACTTACTTACTTATTAATCCTCCAACCGATTACGGCTACAGCGGCCAATCTCAATGATCAGCCACGTTCGCAGGATATATTATAGTGATCAAGTGTGTGCGCAAACACAAGTGCTCTCTCTATTCCCTTACCCTCATATTCTGATGGGACACTACTGTGACACGACTGGGAGAGACTAACTGCCACTAAGAATTTCATACCGAAAACTTAGGTACAAAGTTTTGCCCCGTCCTGGAAATCGTACCCGGGACCTCTTGCACAGTCCTCGCTTTAAAGTGTGACCCACTAACCATTGCGCCACCGAAGCAGTCATCGGTTCGAATCGGTTTAGTTTTGGAAAAATGATCAGACGAAACGTGGGTTTTCTGTAATAAAAATCCTTATCAAATATTGATAATGATATTTAATCCAAGCAGATGTCTCAATCACGCTCTGCGGGGGGAGGCTTAATAAGGTGAGACCAAATATTATTATTATTTATTTATTTATGTATTTATTATTACAACTTACAAATTTAGTTTACAAATTATACTTGTCCTGCAAAACTGTTTACACAGTTTGTCTGCAGGATCGGTTGGGTCTTAGTAAGGGTATATAAATCTAAACTAAATCAAGAAAATACTTTTAGTTTGTTTCTAAATATATTTTTGACTGGTTCCCGTCGAATGTCCTCCGGCAAGCTATTTAGAAGATATGGTAGTCTTTTTTCAATGTTCTATCTCCAAAGTAGTTATGTACTTTAGGTACATGAAAGTTGCCGGCGGACATCGAGCGAGTACCTATGCTATGCTTAACCAACGTTAGATTACGCTCCCGAGTGTTAAAATTGTTTATAGCTAATAAATATCTATGTTTTAAGCTAACCGGTAGTACCTTGCAAATCTTAAACAATTTATGTAATCACCTTTACATTTAGCTTTTATTTAATTAGTTACTAGTAACTTTAAAAACGAATCTGAAGTGTTTCTATTTTATCAATATATGTTTTGAACGTTAATCCGTAGCTATCGAGAGCATAATTTAGAGTTGATTCTACTAAAGAAGAATAAAGACATTTTAATACTGAACTAGGCACTTTAAAGCTTAAATGATAAAATTTATTTAAGAGTAGTCTTAGCTTATAACACAAGAAATCCACATGCGAGGACCAAGAAAAGTTAGCATCTACTCTGACGCCGAGATAAGTTACACAATCAACTCCATCAATAGGCTTACACTGACAATCAATATTGCCGTTATGAAAACATGTAAAACTATGTGTGTATAAATAGCGAGGCGAATTAGTCAGACGCAAATAAAATCAAAATCAAATAATTCTTTATTTGCATAGGCTTGTACACAGCACTTACAAATCGTCATACATTTGAATGATTTAAGACTATTTATAAGTACTTATGTAATAATTTACATGTTAATACATATATATGTTGATACATAAATGTACTAAAAAAAAAAATAAACAATGCGATTCTACCACCGGCTCGGAAAGTTGTTTCTGGTCGAGAAGATCCGGCAAGAAACTCGCCAGTTACTCTTTTTAATCGCCAACTTTTTTACAATGGTTTATTATCCTCATACCAAGTCATACAGTCTAATGCAACACAAAATAGAATGAAGCAAATTAAAAGCTAAATATAAGGTGAATGAATAACTAGAAGTTTGGTTTTGTCTGTATTTAAGATAATGCCATTATCATGGGACCAATTGACAACTGAATCTATGTCGCGCTGCACTAAGAGACACGTCTCAGCGATGTCGGTTCCGGCGCGTAGGGTGCACAGGTCGTCTGCGTACATGTGAGCTGAACTGTACTTGAGCACACCACATAAGCTAAGCTGTACTTACACGTGCATCAAGTAGCAGACCGGCCCACACCCTGAACCCTGTGGCACCCCGCACCCCACCTCTGACGGTTCACTTAGCTCACCGCAAGTGCGTGATATTATAACCTTACTCTATGGGCGAGACACAGAAATAATACGTATATGTACAGGTGCTGTAACGATGGCGAACTCCTTGATTGCTGGCTGTATTAACACTATGATTGGCCATAGGTATTTAAGAGAAATATTTTTTTTTTCAATTTTTGAAGTGCAACGGTTGTCAATGCCAACATGCCAACAGAGCTGATGGCAAACTCTTAAAGTTTAACTCGTTTAGGATAGAGGATGCAACTAGCCCGACCTCCAGAGGGCGCTTGTCGAATAGCAGTTACTCTCGGAGGACGTCTGCGGCTTAGAAAACTTGTGCGAGTGCCTATTATTGCTGTAACCAAATGGTTTAGGTATTGCAGATTTCCTTGGCATAAACGTATATCAGAGTTTTTGCTCCGTGGTAGCGCGATAGTACACATCATCATCATCATGATCATCACTTTTTCGCATAGGATATCCTCAAGTATTGTGGCAGACGAAAAAAAACGCGCATAAAAATAGTGAAAGAATGTAATAAAATAAATAAATAAAAAATACAAACCAAATTTCCAAGCAAGATTTTTACAACAAGAACGAAACAAAAAAGCAATGGCAACTTCTATCAAGATAAGTAAAAATATTATAAAAAACTAAATTAGACCCAAGGAGTCTGTACTCGACAAGTATATTCATCTACATTTTTATGCGTGACCCCAATATTGCTAGTTCTACATTAATCTTGGCCCGTTTTTTGCGCCCCAAACTTTCAGCGTCAGTTTTGCAAGTGAAAAGTGGGAAGTTTATTTATAGAGCTTTCAAAGAGATCAAGTTTGTGACGTCACCGTATGTTAGGGCAATGATACTCAAACTTCGTGACCCACTCTACACTCTTCTTCATCGTTTTCTTAATTTTTGTATGTCGTAAACTCTACACTAAGCATTCTAATTTTCTTGGCAATGCCTGCCTGTGTTCGACATAGCTTTTTTTGTGTGTGTGATAGGTGGAAGACGAGCAGACAAATCACCTCTAATCACTGATGGCTTGCCCCCGTTGGTTGCCGTAAAACTATGTAGAATGCTGCCTTACCTCACCAAAAACACCTTGCAAGAGCCACGCTTTGGCATGAATGGGCTAAATAATACGGCCTGGCAGAAAGCCTACGTGAAGCAATGTCTTTGCTAAGTTTCGCTGAGTGAAGTGATGACATGAGTAAAAGGAGGAAAGATAAAGTCGTAAAGCTGCCTAGAATTAGTTCTAACTAACTATATTTGCTAAAAGACAGTACAGCCATCGTTCATTTGTACAACGCAGTGAATAAAGAACTAGATAGACCTCTTTTGCAAAAGATATAATGATTGCAAGGAAAAGGTGATGAAATGGGTTCAGCTTAAAAGTTACGAAGAGACAGAAAAACATTATCCTAACTTACACATGAAATACACACACACATGCACACATAAGTGAGTATACACGCACACACACACACATACACACACACACATACGCACACGCATACATACACACACACACACACACACACACAAATCCATCAAGATGATGAGGATGGAATGACAATCGCTTACGTGTGGTTTGATGTCAGAATTCAGCTGCAGGAAGTAGTTTGAGAAACACTGAGCTGAAACATTTCAAAGGGCAACCACATTTCCCTGAACTTGACAAACGACCCCTAAACTTTACGGCAAAAACTGTTTCTCAAAGACATGACGCCCTGCCCTAGGCCCTGCTATCAGGCAGGGCAGACCCAATGGGAAAAAATGTTCCATTATGCTTGCGGTTGACATGAATTTTAAACTTTGGAACCAATACACCGTGAAACTTTAGTTTTATTTTGATAATAATAATTTATTAATGTATTCTTTATTGCACAAGAAAATAAAGTACAATGGGCGGCCTTTTTATGTATGAATTTCATCTTAATACAATAGTGTTTAAATTTAGAGCGTCATAAAAACCTTGCCGGTTTGTCCTTGACATAGTTACACATGTAGTATATATCTATTTATCTATAAAGTAGCAAGTTAGACCAATAAAATAATAAAAAAATCAGCTGCCAAGCAAGCCAAAACAAATTGCATTAGCAAATTAAAGTGGCAGTGGGCTGGCCATATCAGCCACAGAACTGACAGCCGCTGGGGTAAACGAGTTCTAGAGTACGTAGTGTAGGGCGCCCTGTGGCCATAAGAAGTGATGATATCCGTAGGATGGCTGGCTGGAGTGGCATAATAATGCCAAATGATAATATCATAAATAAATCCCTTTTATCAAGTTAGATCAATAAAATAAGTGAAAAGAAATCAGCTGTTCCATACATTATTGGCGCGTAGCCGTTCTAAATTCAATCCGCGGCGAGCTTCGCCGTTCCTCGGACATCTCGCTATCTCTGTCGCGCCACCCCCGACCCTTACGTGCGAGTAGAAACAGCAAGATAGCTGTTTGAAATTAGTAAGAAAATTGTGGGCATTTGCGAATACTTACCAAAAATGATGAATGAAACTTAATTATATTTTGATTTTATTTAAGTCATTGTGTAACTAGACACTACAAGCAGTGTCTCTGTTTTAACAATGAATAATTGAGTTTCTAATATAAAACAATTAGGTAGGCAGAAAATAGGTGGTTAATGTCGAAAAATTTACGAAATATTATCGCACATATTTTTAAGTGGGTAAATATTTAGAGCAGGTGGTAACCGAGATATGGATAAATACTTCCTTAATCCGAGTAATAGCAATAAAATGTCGAGATATCCTCAAACTACAAATTATTTTGGTATTACCTGACCCGTCTGGAACAGTGGTACCGAACGCTGCCTTTGGTCCAAGGGTTGCGGGTTCGATCCCCGCACAGTACAAACATTTGTGTGCATGAACACGTCTGTTTGTATTGGTGTAGGTGTTTTCTATGTATTATAAGCATGTATTTACAAAATAAAAGCATTATATGTATATATTTGTAATCCCACTGCTGTTTCTGATATCCGTAACACAGGTGCTTGAGCTACCTATCTCGGAGTCAGATCAATGTATGTGGATAAATGACCTATTAAGCCCTAAAGCTGTGCTGGAACTGCTACTATGGGTAATGGCACGAAATGAAACCACCATGTAGCCTGATCTAAGAGAATTGTGTATTTTCAACCTTAACGCCGGAGACCTTATACAATCTAAAAATAATATTACTAGCGTGATCTATTTATGCACAGCGCCATCTAGCGGCTAGCGCGGGAAACATATGGTTATTGGTTTACCTGTCACCGCGCTAGACGCCAATGACCCGTGCGTTTTATATAGGGAGCAAAGCAATGCGAACAGTATGTGATGTTGTGAAATATTTATTATTATTATTATTTATTCCATTTGTATGGGAAATACGTTGTTCGCCGGCCACTTATGGCGAGTTCAGTACCAAACTATGCTGTTGAGAAGTTCCTCTCATAGGAAGCTTTCAAGATTCCACTTGACTCTCGATTCCCCATCGAGTATACTTAGGATTTCCTCCCATTGCACCACAGTGCGGCGGTGTTTCCCCTGCGCAAAAAAAGGTATGGAGGACAGATTTAAGCAACGGATGAAAAAGCAAACCCGTTGCTAAACATATTTTTTCCTTTGAAAAATATCCTCACCACAGCTTCAATTTAAAGCATCATCTAAACAGAGTAACACCGCTTACTACGTTATGATCACGTACAAGACATTTTTTTCCTTTTTTCAACCTTTATTGTTACTTGTATTTTTTAGGGTTCCGTAACTCAAAACAGAAACACGCTCGGGTATTTTCGTTCTCCGTCTGTCTAGACCTATTTTCAAGAAGTCGTAGAAAAGTAACAATCAAAATAGGTACCTACTCAGGTATCTGGGGGCTTTGAAAACAAATTAACTTCGTAGCGCAATAAGTATGTTTTTATTACAAACGTTTAACTAAAGACTGCCTCGGTGGCGTAGTGGTTGGTTGGCTCGCACTATAAAGCGACGGCTACGCAAGAGGTCCCGGGTTCAATCCCCGGGTCAGGGCCAAAATTTTGTAAGAAATTCTTAGTGTCCTCCCGGAGTCTGGAAGTTGGCGGTCTCGTACCCCCGTGCCTCGGAAAGCACGTTAAGCCGTTGGTCCTTCGCCCAATCCCTCTCCGGTCGTGTCCCATCGGAATATAAGGGGAAAGGACAATAGAGAGTGCACTTGTGTTTGCGCTCACACTTGATCACTATAATATATCCTGCGTACGTGGCTGATTCGTAGAGACCGTAATCGGTTGGAGGATATTATTTATCTAAATAAATATAGTAACATTTCAATTTTTACTGGCCACTTATTTTGCACCCAGACTCATAAGATCTTGGAATTTGAGTTTTTACCTTAGACTTTGGATGCTCGCCCTGAAACCATGGTACTACATAGACCGACCAAGATCAGAAGGCACATCAGTGACATTGACATGGGGGCGCTGTACAATATTTTTTTGTATGGGTGAATGTCAAAAGCACTGACGCTTGAGGACGCTTGTAAAGGAAACAGCGTTAGTTCCGACTTTTGCCACGTGCCAAATAACCGTGATCGGAACAGAATATAAAGTCAGCGGAATGTTCCATTCCGGGAAAAACACAGAGCATGAATGAGATCCAACCGGGCCCTGACGCAGATTCTATACGGGTGCGATAGAGAAAGAACGTCACCCAGCATGTCACCCCAGTATCAACGGCTTCGCGCAGTTTTTCAAGTATGGCTTACTTTGAAAAGGCACAGTCTTTTTAGGGCACGGAACTAGAAATCGCGCGCTTATAACGGAATGTGCCAATGAGCAGTTTTCCAGTAGGTATTTATAAATTTCCCAGTGATTCGCTAGATGGCGCAATCAATCCCTGTAAATGTTAGGTGTGGTATGATATTTCATGTGGACCCTAATTTATGGGAAAATTGTTTTAGGTTTTTTACATTAAATATCTTAATACTTCGCAGTTAATATGTATTTTTAGTGCTATATACATTTTAAATGACAGAGAGTGATTCAAAACTAAACTTTTCATAAACAAGTAAAATATGTATTTTACTTGTTTACTTTTTATCTCTATTTTCTATGGGTAAAATAAAGTTCAATATGGCAGGACCGTAAATGTCATGATGATGGTTGGTTTATCAAATATTTCATAACTATCATAGACAAAAAAGGAACTTTTAATTGATAGTGAGAGTAGCGTCATCTGTTGTTGCTTTTAGAAACCACCCGAAAATACCTACTGGAAAACTGCTCATTTCGGAAAAAAACGCCACAGAGTGTGAAAGTGATCCAACTGTGCAGCTTTAATGCATCTCTATACGGGTGCGAAAGAGAAAGAACGTCAACCAGCACGTCACCCCAGTACTGACGGCTTCGCGTGGTTTTTCAAGTATCGCTTTCTATGAATAGTCAAAAGGCACAGTCTGTTTAGGGTGCATGTCTGTGGTTTAGGATGCATGGTTTTGATAAATGCACGGCATGTAATTTTTGGCCGTGTGGTCCCCGGCAGAGTAGAATAGGCCACCCTCACTCTTACCGAGGTGTCGTAAAAGGCGACTAAGGTAAAGCTGCTGGCATGATCATCAGCACCCAGAGAAGGAAAACTCTGCATTTATATCAAAACCCTCGCCAACCCGTCTGCCAAGCGTGGTGAGTATGGCAATTACCCCTCACGTGATTGAGGGAGGCCCGTGCCCCAGCAGTGGGGACTTAAATGGGCTGATGATGATGTAATGTTTCGATTCCCAGAGATATTCATTTCACACATTATAGTACAAGTACCTACCTACTTTACATGCCATTTATAGGTATTCAACGAAGGTAATATTTACATCTAAGGCCCATCAATTCATTTCCTTTTTCCAACGGCACAAAAGCAACAAAAGCTCAGAATAACAATAATCGACCATTTATTAGCCTTTTCATTGCTTTTTATCATTTTGTTTTTATTGTGTTCTATCTAAAGGTGACATTTTATCAATATTGACCGAGGGAGAGCAACGCTTCGGCACGAATGGGCCGGCTCGACCGGAGTGATACCACGGCCTCACATAAAACCGGCGTGAAGCAGCGCTGTGCTGTGTTTCGCTGCGTGAGTGAGGGTACCGGAGGCCTAATCCGGGGGAAGGGGGGGTTCAAAGGTTGGCAGTACACTTGTGACTCCACTGGTGTCACGGGTGACAATGGGCAGCGGCAATCGCTTGCCATCAGGTGATCCGTCTGCTTGTCTGCCACCTATCACATTAAAAAAAAAGAAAACGCCCATGTGTGCGTACCTATTCAGCTCGCCATATAATACTTTTCTTTTGTAAACACATACTTATAATATATAGCAAACACCCAGACCAATACAAACAAACATGTTCATGCACAAAAATGTTTGTACTGTGCGGTGATCGAACCCGCGACCCTTGTATCAGAGGCAGCGTTCACTACCACCGTTTCATTCGGGTCGTATTATTATTATATAATATGACCTAGTAATACTTAAAAAAATATAGCAAATTTATTATAAGCCTCCAAATGTCAAATTTGGAGCCCATTTGGATCAGTGGTAGTGAACGCTGTCTCTGATGCAAGGGGTGCGGGTCCGACCCCTGCACGGTTCAGACATTTGTGTGCATTCATCATCATCATCATCATCTTCTTCTTATTTTTCATCTTAGCGTGTAATTCTCGGTTGCGTCCAAAGCATTCGCTTTGGAGCCCAGGGTTCGCTTAAACCATGATTCAGGATTGGGGGGGTCTGGTAATTACAGTGAAGCAACTGCCGTCTAACCTTCGCAACCCTTTAACAGGGGAACCAGATTAACTGAATCATGGTTACACGTTTCAGAAACTTTTTCCGAAACGGCGACCAGAGGCGCGTCTTCCTCCTCTCCGAGGAATAGGCTCGCAGGCGCATGGTACGGGGGTACCAGCACAGGCACTACACATGCCTCTGCCTCAGCCTGGTAGGGACAGCCCGGCGCTCCCGGCTGTCCCTATCGCCCCCCCCCCCCCCCCAGCTTGACTGGGGGAGGCAGTGTCGGGCCCGCAGTGTAAGTGGGCCCTCCGCCTGGGGAGGGACGTGAAGTAAGGTTCTTTAACCCGTACTCATGTCCCCTCCCCACTCTGGCCATGAGGGAGCGTCGCTGGGGTTTAGTCGGTATGCCTCTGGCCGTCTTCTCGCTAGGAGAAGCCCCCTCCAGAGGAGAGCCCGACATAACCCGCCTGCCCCCCGGAAAGAGGGTATGCATAAGGAAGCATTCCCCAGCGTCACAAAAAAAAAAAAGGTTTCCTCACGATGTTTTCCCTCACCGCGGCGAGCAGATGGAATGATAGTAATACGCACATAGATTTGAAAAAGCTATTGGTGCATGCTCGGGTTCGAACCTCTATCACCTGCGTGGAAGGGGCGTTCGTATCCATTGAGCTATCATCCCTCCGCATCATTTGTGTGCATGAACATGTCTGTTAGTAACACCCAGACCAATAGGTCTGGTTGTTTTCTATGTTTTATAAATATGTACTTAAAAAAGAAAAGTATCAAATGTACAATTTGTAGTTGCGCTGTTGGTTCTGATATCCGTAACGGTGTTTGAGCTACCCATCTCGGAGTCAGATCAATGTATGTGATGTTGTGAAATATATATTATTTATTTATTTTAAGTTTGTAGACAGCACCAGAAATAAATATAGGCTTGCCGTCCCGGTCCTCAGTCTTCATAGAATCGGTAATTCATGTGGTGGCTTAAGAATTAAGATATTTAATAAGCTACCACAAAATGTCATTAACTTATCACTGGATAAGTCTAAGTCTCATATTAAAACCTGCCTAATGAAGAAAGGTTACTATAGTGTAAAAGACTATTTAAATGATAAGGATTCTTGGTCATGTTAATTGAGTTGTTATTCATGGTAGTCTATTAACTTTCGTAATTGTATTTTTTTCTCTTCTCAATTGGAACTCTGTAACATCAGCTATATTTAAAAAGAGTAAATACTGAGTTTCTTGCTGGTGTCTTCTCAGTAGAAATCGACATTCCGAACCAGCGGTAGATTTTATGTACCTATTTTGACATTCATAAGTGGTCTGTGTGGACCTAAATTGAATAAAGATTTTTATCTTATCTTTTTAGATTACTCCAGGTAACCAGGTAACCAAATAACCCCACAAAACCTTCACAACCTCACTCTAAAGCCTCGCAATAATCTGAAAGCAATTAGATACCAGCCTTGAGCGGTAGACCATGCAACCGTCTTGAGGTAGCGACGGGTCCGTCACGGTGCCGTGGCCTGAAATATCGATGGAGAGAGAGAGCGAATTTAGGGTTAGGTCGAGTAGAGACAGGGGCCAAGGGACAAGCTTCGGCAATTATACGTACCTACGTAAATACCTTTTACTCATAGTAATATCCTCCAACCGAATTACGGTTACTTATTTATTTATTAATATAAGGGAAACACGCACTCCGAGGGCGACACTGAAAGTTTTTAGAACTGGCCACTTATAAGACGATGATTAAAAAAATAAGTTAAATTTTGAAAATGGAACTCTTTGCCAATATTATTATTCTATGCATTTAATTCGATTCTCTTTTTTCCGATTTGGCGGCAAATTGAAAATAACCTTTAACAAGTGAGCATGAATTTAACGCGAGAAAATATCCGTGCAATGATTTTCTATGACTTTCAATGTCAAATGAGTCAACAAGAAAGTTATGACAGACTTCGATTGGCCTTTTACGATGAAGCTCCATCTCGTGCCACTGTTTACAACTGATTTAATTAGTTTAAACGTGGTCGCACTAATCTCACCGATGATTTGCGTGAGGGACGGCCATGTACGGCGACTACCTAAGATAACATCAGTGTTGTGCGACGTATGATAGTATGGCCGACAAAAGAGTGACCTATCAGCAGATTCGGACAAGTTTAGGCATTGGTGTGAGTCAGTGTCGCCCTCGTACATATAGAGTTTACATAAAAATGTATATAAGATATACTTAGACCGGTTAAGTTTCCACTTATTCAAAAAACATAATTATATTTTTGCGGTCATCTCCAACCAAGAAATGTGACAAAACTAGACAATCTAAAATATTTTCCATGGTAAAAGATTAAGAACTAAGAATACATTAAGAATACAAAACCAGACAGTGTCATTATGATTTATTTCTCTTTTTATACGCTCCCATCGTAGAACAAAACACGTCTATATTTTGAAAGAACCAATTACGGTGGCCAATCAGAACGATCAGCCACGTACGCAGAATATTATAGTGCTCAAGTGGCAAACACAAGTGCACTCTCCCTATTCCTTTACCCTCATATTCCGATGGAACATTACTGTGACACGACCGGAGAGGAATCGAGCGCAGGACCAACAGTTTAACGTGCTTACCGGGGCACGGGGCCACAAGACCACCAACTTCCAGACTCCGGGCTACCACTAAAAATTTCTTATCGAAAACTTAGGTACAAATTTGTGGCCCGACCCGGGGATCAAACCTCTTGCGCAGCCGTCGGTTTAAAGTGCGACTCACTAACCACTGCGCCACCGAAGTAGTATTTCATAAGAAATTTAAATTTTAATTCAATGGCAACGCTAATACTCGATTCTCCTTGCGTGATCGTATCAGGGATGATGAAATCCGCAGGAGAACCAAGGTCAAAGATATAGGTTAAAGAATGCATGCCTTAAATGGAGATCAGACGGCCGGTGGGGCAAAGTGGTCCTCGAATGTAATTATATTAAATTTTTTTTTTTAAATGTAATTAAATGAAAGGAATTTAATTAAATGTAATTTTAAAGTCTATAATATTATTCGTAATAATTAATTTAAATTATATATTGTATGTTACCTTCTCTCACTAATAATTTATGGAAAATTTAATGTATAATCCACAAATAAGTAACAAATAGTGCAATAATATTTATATTTCTTTAAATTCTAGTAATAAGCAAAATTAAGCATTCAAGATAATAATATATAGTTATAATGTGAAGTATGACTGATTAACATTGCTATGCCCTTACAGGGCGCTACATTGTATTAATAACATCTTATGTACGTACATTTATTATTTAAGATACTTTGTACCCAATGTAGCACGCAATAAAATATATTGATTGATTCATCATCGTCATCATTGTCAGCCCATTTAAGTTCCCACTGCTGGGGCACGGGCCTCCCTCAATCACATGAGGGGTAATTGCCATACTCACCACGCTTGGCAGACGGGTTGGCGAGGGTTTTGATATAAATGCTGAGTTTTCCTTCTCTGGGTGCTGATGATCATGCCAACAGCTTTACCTTAGTCGCCTTTTACGACACCTCGGTAAGAGTGAGGGTGGCCTTTTCTACTCTGCCGGACACCACACGGCCTATTGATTGAATCTGATCACGGGAATCCCTTAGATGCGGGCGGCACAGGACCTTTCTGTGTAGATATCATTGGGAGAAGATTTTGTCCAGCAATGGACGTTTATTGCCTGAAGTGATGATGATGATGTTAAATTGGTTACTATCAAGTGATCCGTCAGCTCGTCTGTCACCAATCACATAAAAAAAGTTAAATTTTCTCGGCATTTCGCTGCGTGAATGAGGGTTCCGGAGGCCCAATCCGGGGGAAAATGGGGCTTAAAGGTTGACAGCGCACTTGTGACTCCACTGGTGTCGCAGGTGTCCATGGGCGACGGCAATCGCTTGCCATCAGGTGATCAGGTGATGCGACTGTTGCATAGATATGGAACAGATGCGCAATAATGTTATGGTAGTCGCTGAAAACCAGCGTCTGAGTTGGTCTCTTGGATCAGCACCGACTAATGCTGAGCGGCCGCCTGTTTGGCGCATACGGGGATAATGTTGTCCTACTTTTCGTTAATGATTTATGTCTAGGTTATGTTTCTAATTAAGTTTCCTTGTTTTGTATTGTGCCAAATAAAGTTTCATTCATTTCATTCATCCCTCTGCTCGTCTGCATAAAAAACACATAAAAAAAATACATACGCAATCTCATTCTAACTTGCGCCACAGCCTAACTACATTAGTAAGCTTAGTTTACAGCGACAAACGTGGAACCGAGCATCGTACTTAGATGTTCAACTAGATGGGGCCATGTTTGTTATGCAAAACACAAACAGAATAACTCGCAACGCGCTATTATAATATTTGGTACTGAAGGGGCGTTTGTAAATTTTGGTCTGTGACACAGAACAATTGGGTACAGAGGTAACTAGAGACGAGTAGCTCGCGGTGAGTAAGTAAAAAGAGCTAGCTCACCTAATCTAGCTCAATGTTTATGTAGCTCACTCTCGTCACAGTAGATATACACGAAGACTTTTAATCGGTGATCAGGACCTACTGATTCCGACTAGGTGGATGATGGCCATTGCTATAATAATAGTAGTTACATGTTTACTTTTTGTTTAGGTTTTATTTTAAATTTTATTAGATATCTAAATTTAATTGGAACTTCCTACATTTTTATGAAGTGTAGAAAGCTATTTTAATTTTCTTTATTTTGTTTTATTTGACGTTATCTGCCATTTGACAGGTTTCTACCAATAACATGAAAAACTTTAAATCTCTAATGAGGTTTGTTATCATCACTGTACCTGTACTTATGAAGAGGTTTTATTTGTAACAAGGAGGAGTAGGTTGACCAAATTCATAGTTATTAACTTAAAGTCCCAGACAAAAAAAAATGGAACGCTGACATGTAACTACTATTACTCTATAGTAATAGTAGTTACATGTCAGCGTTCCATTTTTTTTTGTCTGGGACTTTAAGTTAATAACATCGCTATCAATGGCCATCATCCACCTAGTCGGAATCAGTAGGTCCTGATCACCGATTAAAAGTCTTCGTGTATACGCTAAAGCAATATGGACAGAACGAACTAACGCTCGAATGACGCACGCACACAGGCGCACACTTTACACGGATTCTAAGGTCCCGTCGGAGTACAATCGCAGGAACTAAATTTAGGGTTGTCGGTTTTACTCCAGTTCCGTTTACTTTATTTTGATAAAGAAAATAAGTAGATACATTATGTATGTTGTCAAAAAAAGGTTTCGGATTTTTAAAGTGATATGGTTGGGTAGGTAAGTGGCGTATCTATGGGGCGCTCTTTTTATTTTAGTTGAAATTGACGTGTCTGCTGTAATTTACGCTTTTTGCAACTTTGAAATCATTCTGTGCACCTTTGTGTACGATTTATGCTAGTATTCTGCTTATTTCTTAAGAAATTTCATTAGTTCTAATCCTTGTTGTACCAAAAACCCCGCGATCACGGCCCGGTACTTAAACCATTAGACCAACAAGATAATTTTGCGGTTGTGGGGCTTGGTAGGATTGTGTTATGGGGGAATTCAATTTTTTAAACTTCATGCTAATATGGAAAGGTAAGAATAATATTTTATAAAACACTGAGCTAAAGATACAAATTGAACGAGAGCACATTAGCTGCGTGAGTAAAGGTACCGGAGGCCCAATCCGAGGGAAAAAGGGGGATTTAAAGGTTGGCAGTGCACTTGTGACTCCACTGGTGTCGAGTAGTCCGTCTGCTCGTTTGTATAAAAAAAGCGTAGTACTTAGAAAGCCTAGGCTTTGATTTTAACCGAGAATGACACGAAACCACTCGACTCCTCTGAACTCAGCTCATTGTGACAACTAAGATTTTATGTCTTCATGCTTCTGAATTTAAACTACATCATTATTGGAATACTGTCCTGAAGATTGATGCTTGCGAGTTGGAAATCGATGTTCACGAATGTATTATTAAAATCCCTGTTCTACGTTATGTTTGTTTTAATGTTCCGCGAAGTTGAAATGGGACGACATTTCTTTATTCTCTTTAACCTCGATCTGTCTCAGAAATTGCGAAGGTTACATTTTATATGTGAGTATATTCACATGTAAAATGTAACTTTCCTATGAATTCCTTGAATCCTTCCTATAATAAATAATAATAATCGTTTAGTTTAATCGTCTGCCACCAATGACATAAAAATAATCAGACAAAGTCTATAATTACAAGCAAATGACAAAAATAATATAAATATAAACTTAATACAGCAGATCTCACGGGCTGGACGTAACTGCACTTAATGTGCATGCAATTGCATCCACGTCCTCGGCGAGTGCATAGCGCTGCACCACTGCAGAAGCCGACACCTAGGAGCACACATGATCTCTGCAGACGAGATCAAAAGCTAATCCCCTCGTCGCTCGAGCTGGTTCTCAGCCTCTTCAGTGTAGACGCGGAACGTTTACGCACATCATCATCATCATCAGCCCATTTACGTCCCCACTGCTGGGGCACGGGCCTCCTCAATCACATGAGGGGTAATTGCCATACTCACCACGCTTGGCAGACAGGTTGGCGAGGGTTTTGCTATAAATGCAGAGTTTTCCTTCTCTGGGTGCTGATGATTATGCCAGCAGCTTTACCTTAGTCGCCTTTTACGACACCTCGGTAAGAGTGAGGGTGGCCTATTCTACTCTGCCGGGGACAACAAGGCTTCATTTACGCACGGTGGCGTGGAATCTATCCACGTGCCTCTCCGCGAGCATTAATGAGGCGCTGCACAATGACGTGGTAGTTTGAACAGCACCCCAAATGCGTTATTACATTGGACACTCAGAGCGCCATACGTGGCCGAGACTTCACACACAGGTTGCAGGTGTAAAAGGATTAGCAGAAGGCTATAAAATGCGTCACCTTTTTTTTATTGCTTATAATAGGCAGACGAGCTTGCGGCCCATTTAATGATAAAGGGTAACCGCGGCTCATAGATATCAACAACGCCGGAGCACAGTCATGCCGCTGCCTACCGTGAAAGAAGAACTCTTTTCAAACCTCGTTTAAAAAAGGACATGTCATAGCGATGTCAGTTACCTGGTCACTACAACCTGCAAACCAGCGTGCAAGTATGTTACAACAGACAAGCAAGCATGTTATGAATTATGTATACCTTTTTAAAAAGGCCGGTAGCGCACTTGTGAATCCTTTAACGTTGCAGGTGTGTTGGTTACGAGTATTTCCTTTGATAGCTGCTTGATAGGGTTCTAGCTACTTCCTAATTCGTCTTGGGTTCTTCAATGAATGCGTTGTACAATAAATGAATTAATTATAAATATACAATCTTACAACTTTTTATTGTTCTATAAGATACAAATACAAAGGATGAGTGATCGGTAAAGAAAAGAGAAAGAAATGGAGGTCTTCTTGGGCTTATATAGTCTTCCGTCAGATCCCTCTGGCGGCTACTCGGCGTACCCCGGTGATCCATCGCGTGTCCCGGGCGGTCGATAGCCCGGTACGAGTGCCGGTACGCTGCGTATGCGGTAGATGGCACGTAAAAAAGGTGTCCATGGGCGGCAGTAGTCACTTACCATCAGGTGATACGTCTGCTCGTTTGTCCGCTATATCATAAAAACAAAGAATTCTTCTTTGCTGGCGCGGACTCTTCGTCGCATGCGACAACGCTATTTCATAAGAATGAATCAAAAATAGATCCTCTCGGCCTTAAACGTTTCTTATTGTGTAAGAAATCAAAGGAGATCCTCGGACGTTCGTACTTTTTTGATCCAAACATGAAAGTAAAGTATCAGCCTATAAACTGTCCCACTGCAGGGCAAAGGCCTCCATCATCGAAATCAAGTTCTCGCAACTATGATGGGATTAGGCTTAATCACCACGCCTGCCAAATGCGGATTAATGATCACAAACCCGAGTTATGTCCGAAAAATTCGAAACATACTTATCGCTCGACCCGGGAAACGAATCCAGGGTCCACGGCCCGGTACTTAAACCACCAGACCAACCAGGGTGTTATCATGAAAGTACCGGCAAAAAAAAAATGCTTGCCTTTCTCAATGAATCAATAATTTATTTTTCTACCAATCAGTCATTACTATGAAGGTAGGTTTAACATGCAGTTCCTTTATACCGCCACTAGGCAGGCATACACAAAATTTATTATTACAGACAACACATTCAATAACATTTCTTCTCAATTCGGCATGAATGGGCCGACTCGACTGAGGTAATACCACGTCCTCACCGACAACCGGCGTGAAGCAGTGCATGCGCTGTATTTCGCTGCGTGCGTGAGGGTACCCGAGGCCCATTCCTGGGGAAGGGGGGTTAAAAGGTAAGCAGCGCACTTGTGACACGATTGGTCTTGCAAGTGTCCATGGGCAGTGATAATCGCTTACCACCACCTATATCATAAAAAAATATTAAAATCAACTCAAACATATTAAAATCATCATAGAGATAAGATCATTATCTTTATTTCACTTAAATAAGCTAAGGAATGGAATTCCTTACCAACTTCTGTTTTTCCGGACCACTACAATCTGGATCATCATCAACATCATCAGCCCATTTAAGTCCCCTCTGCTGGGGCAGGCATCACATGAGGGGTATTTGCCATACTCATCACGCTTGCTAGACGGGTTGGCGAGGGTTTTGATATAAATGCAGAGTTTACATTCTCTGGGTGCTGATGATCATGCCAGCAGCTTTACCTTAGTCGCCTTTTACGACACCTCGGTAACAATCTGGATATATTTAACTAAATAATTAAAGTGAACTGAGCAGGCCTCTCCTAGGCAAACGCGTTATATCCTAGACCCCCACCGTCACTTTTTATTAGGTGAGATTGTGGTCAAGTGTTGGCCTATTAATTAAAAAAAACAGTAGTCCTTGGCCGTTTGGTCCCCGGCAGAGTAGAATAGGCCACCCTCACTCTTACCGAGGTGTCGTAAAAGGCGACTAAGGTAAAGCTGCTGGCAGGATCATCAGCACCCAGAGAAGGAAAACTCTGCATTTATGTCAAAACCCTCGCCAACCCGTCTGCCAAGCGTGGTGAGTATGGCAACTACCCCTCATGTGATTGAGGGAGGCCCGTGCCCCAGCAGTGGGGACTTAAATGGGCTGACGATGACGATGATGAGTAGTCCTTCATTTTACTTGAATCGTATGTGCTATCAACGGAAGTCCCTACGTGGCACAAATGCTTTCTACCCTAATGTTTAATTTAACACACATTTTTCGGTGACTTTCACAAAGAGTTAATAGAATTTATATTTTTTACAAACATTATTTCACCCCACTCGTCAAAAACCCTGCTGATACAGCCACAATTTCGTGTCAAATTGTGCTTGTTCATGACGCCTAACCGGCCCCGGGAAATACCGGGTTAGCAGCGTACGCAAATGTTTGGTGAAGGTTTTTTTTTAATATGGCTCTCCCCGAAGATTATTCGCCAATGTCAAGTAACTTATTGAGAATAAGTACCTACTTACTTATAAATTAAGAATAAGTACTTATAATTAACTTTTGGGTCCGCTTTTGTACTCGAAATTTGAATTGAATATTAAATTAAACCTTTATACTATTTATTGAATACTTTTGCAAAACTTTTTTTATCTGTTTTTGCACTCAAATCTGGATTAACGCCATAAGTCGCCGTTTTTGGTGGTAATTCAAATTTCGAGTACAAAAGCAGACCAAAAAGTGAAGTATAAGTATTAAATAAACAGTATGAGTGTTTTCCGCTGCAGTTTTGAAATTGCTAAAAAATATCCGGTTTAGATGAAAATTTAAACCGGATATTTTTTTATCTTATCACGAATATTATATATCTTTCCTCTACCCAAAGGTTGTCTGGAAGAAATCGCTACAAGCGATATGACCGCCTTATTGTACTGTCTGTTGCTATTGTTGTATCATGCTTGTCTTTTATTTTTGTGCAATAAAGAATACCTATTTATCTATCTATATATTTAAATAAATTGGCGTCGCTAGTGTGCCCTACCCGTCACCTTAAGCTAATAAGAATCAACAGCGCATCGGTCATTGTGGTGACTTTTTCCGAAAGTAAATGACGCTAAGATTGCCCCTGCATTCTTATTCGGGGTTTAAACCAGATTATTATTACGTTAATCCTATGATTTGTACCGTCAAAATGAAGCACGATAGTATGTAATTTTACAAAACGTCGAGTGAAAAATTGTGTGGGATAAATTAAAAATGTATGTTTTTTTTATTTCGTGAAACATATAGACGATATTGATTGCAAAGAAAAAAATATGCGCATTGTCTCTGAGGTAACCCTGTATGGTGGAAAAATCTTTTTTTTTTCATTTTAATAACGTAATTATTATCTTAAACAAGCACATAATAACTGCTCCCTCGTTAAAACATGCCTTGAGGCAAATATTTAGCGATCATTTTAAATTCGCTTGTTTGCGAATTTTCCTTGTACTTTAATATAACAAGAATAGGTTGCGAAAGATTTTTGTAATAGACTCTGTGATCGCATGGACTGCTTTTAATTGTGTTTATTATTGATTTTATCTTCGCCTTGATTTCGGGTTTGACACACTCTGACGGAGCCGATAAAACAGATTGGCCCAACCCGAAGGGGGTTAAAGGTTGCCAGCGCACATGTGACAGCTCTGGTGTCAATAGGCGGTGGCAATTGCTTACCATCATCTGACCGTGGGAGAGCCATGCTTTGGCATGAATGGGCCGGCTCGGCCGGAGTGATACCACGGCCTCATGGAAAACCGGCGTGAAGCAGCACTGTGCTGTTTCGCTGCGTGAGTGAGGGAGACCCAATCCGGAGGAAAGGGGGTTTTATGGTTGCTCGCCAACGCAAGATATCTCACACTTGTCACTCCACTGGTGTCGCGGGTGTCCATGGGCGGTGGCTATAGCTTACCATCAGGTGATCCGTCTCCTCGTCTGCCACCTATCACATAAAATAAAGAACATTAAATTTCCCTTTTCTCGGATTTCTTTGAAGGAGTGGCGGCATCCAGAGATGCGCAAATCAGGTCCGGAACTGGATTGCACGGTTAACGTGCCTTCCGGAACTAGTTCCGTTAATATGTTCGCGGAACTGTTTTGTTCCACCTATATGTTTGCGCCATTTCAGGTATTGCGACGTAATCGATCTTAGTTCGCCAATGTATAAAAAGTTCCTATCTTTCCCTTGTGATCCAATGTAACAAATCTATTGATTTACCTTCATACTTGACAGCTTAGGACTGGCAATCAACAATTTTAGGAATGATTATAATTATTTTTTAACCCCCGATGCAAAAACGACGGGATGTTAAAAATTTGACGTGTCTGTGTGTGTGTCTGTGTGTATGTCTATGGAATTGAAGCTCCCAAACAAATGAACCGATTTTGATTTTGTTTTTTTGTTTGAAAGATGAATAAGGGGCGAGTGTTCTTAGCTAGGATGGATAAAAATCGATCCAAGATGGCCGCCGTCACAAAGATATCGATTATATATTTTAACACAACTCGGGCTCAAGCCCTTTTATATGATAGGGTAGACCGGAGGCAAAAGTAACAGGGGGCAATCAAAACATCGTAAAATACTACTACAACTTTTGTTGTAAATGTGCGTGTGTGCGTGTATTCGACTCGTAGAGATGCGCTCATGTCACAGCAGCGACGCGAGCGACGGCGCGCGAAGCGGTCGACAGTTATACGCCATTTTGTTCTTCGGACACCCAAGGTAAGAATTTGTATAGATTTCAAAGTGAGAACTGGTGAATTTCTAAACCAGATTTTTTATTTTTATGTCGAAAAGTAGCTTACTAAAGGGTCAAAGTTAGTATTTAATCTAAAATATTGGATTGCTTTAACGTATTTTAGAGCGTATTAGATACTTTTCTATAGAGCGCCAACTTTTGCAGTTGTAACATATTTTTCGGGGGCAGTTGTAACGTTACAAATGACCCCGTGTTACTATTGACCCAGTGACCGTTATATTTGCATTATATTAGGTAGCGTCTTTTAGTTTAATACTTGCCTATGGTACCTACTGCAAAATAAATAACGGCCCCAAGTTTTACCCATATCAAAGGTTTCAATCGCTTTGGTAGTTTAAAGTGTATTTATTTTTATCTACAATATGTACGTCGTGATTATTCCCAAAAAAGAAATTAAGTCACATGGGTTTTATGTGCAATAAACTTCCAAAACATTTGCCACCTTATTACAAATCACAATCTAAAGTTATTTCCGTAGTAAATAAAGCTAATTGTTATTGTTAAAAGTCATAATTTAAGTTGTCATTGTTAAAAGGGGCTGGAGCGAGTTTTGTTCCTGGACTATCTTTAGTTTGCAAGATGTAATAAGGGGATTTATCTCCCTTAAGTAAGTCGGAGATATTTCCGATACGCTAGTTATCAAATTATTGCTTTTCGAATAAAAGGTTGCTGAATAAACTCTACTAGCCAACTGGGAAGTTCCCCGATTTTACAGTTATGTGTGGGATGACGAAATTTTTTATTTTACGACTAACCATTATTATTTTGTGTATAATAAGTTATGGTGAATTTAAAATAAAATGCATGTAATAACTATTTAACGGCTTCTTCTTGAATAGGTAAGTGCTTAACATGGCACATTGATAAATTGTTATATATTTTTTTAAAACAGGGCTTTCTTATTGTAGTTTGTATATTTCTTTATAAGGGTCAATAGTAACGCGGGGGCAGGTGTAACAGACAGTATTTCATACAAAATTGAAACGTGATTTTGATGATTAAATCTTGCATTTAACTTAATTATATTTCGTATAGGTATATAAGTGTTGGTCTATTAAAGACACCGTTCAACTATGGGTTTGAAAAAAGCGCTGTGTGAAATTTTGGTAGAGGTTGCCATTTTGTGTTACTGCTGTCTTTAATTTTAATAATGTTGGCATTTTTTTATCTTAGTAAACCGAGACTAAGTCAAAGAAACTGATGATTAATATATTTTTTATAATTTTCGTATACTTCACTGAGTTTTATTACCTTGAAATAGCGTTACTTTTGCCCCGGGGTAGGCGGCATTTGTAACACTCTCCCTTTTCCTCTCTAACCTGAAATAACTCCATGACAACTAAACATATCAAAACCTGGATGTAATCCTTTTACAGCCAGATAAATCTACTTTTACTGTGCATAAACACATGTTTAAGATAACTTAACAGTTTTCAGTAATCAGGTATCAAGTAAAATATGTAACTTTTGCCTCCGGTCTACCCTACCCATACTGTGGGAGCAGAATATATTTATTGTGACAAATTTTAAATCCAAGATGGCAACCGTCAGGGGTTTTTTAAATTTGTTTTTAAAGATTTTTGATGATAAAAAAATATTATGTAAGTACGCTCGAGCGCGTCGCTCGTTCCCTACCGGCGATCTATTCGGCGAAGCGGTCGGACATGTGAGGAACTGTGAATATATTTACCGCGGTGCCTCGGATCAGAACAGTACATATCCAGTGTCGGACATAGTCCTGGAACTACACATGCCTAGTGGCATCACACCGGTGGAGCAACGTCCATGCATGCCAATGCATAGCTCTCTTCCACACCATACAGAAGAAGCAAGTTTCCTTTATGTATGTGCCAGAGTATAGGAAATAGTCGTCAACATTGCATAACATGAGTCACCATTTCCCGGTAGGACATGTAACCGCTCGTATGTAGATCACCTAATACCACAGGCTGTCTGCAAATTGCCCAGTTAAATTGCCTCTATAAATTTAAAGGTTAACTCCGCTCCAGCTTACTCTCAGGTAAACTGGAGGAACGCCAGCCCAAACTTTGGATATAAACATAATTAGAGAGTTCGTTGTTTGCTGTTATGTCATACGTAATTTTGTGGGTCTTGCTCTGGAAATAGCTCTAAACATAGAGCTGTTTAGATAGTACTTTTTCTTCAAATTAAAAAGTCCACAAAATAAATTGTTTATCAGTGGCACGCGATTTTTTACTCAATTGTAATCCGTAATTATCAATCGTTTGTCTGAATTCAATTTAATTTATTCATTCGGTACATACATCCCGGCAGAGTAGAATAGGCCACCCTCACTCTTCCCGAGGTGTCGTAAAAGGCGACTAAGGTAAAGCTGCTGGCATGATCATCAGCACCCAAAGAAGGAAAACTCTGCATTTATATCAAAACCCTCGCCAACCCGTCTGCCAAGCGTGGTGAGTATGGCAATTACCCCTCATGTGATTGAGGGAGGCCCATGCCCCAGCAGTGGGGACTTGAATGGGCTGACGATGACGATTATGATGACATACATAAAATGGTGTTTAAGATTAAATTCTTAAAAAATAGTTTCACATGTGTTGCCATGTAAATATTTTATAAAATGGTTGGACAATTTGATTGGTTCAATTGTAGGTTGGAATTGTGTATTGTTCGTTATGCACTTTGCTTAACTTTAACGTCGACTCAGGTCGCGCCTTCACAAACCGTAGTGGTTTAAGTGCGTGATTATTTTAAGTTAAAATGAAATGTATTTATATATGATAAATAAATTTAAAAAAATTACACAATGAACTCATTGATATTAAAAAAACTTTTATCCAGTAGTCATGCATACAATTTTTTATCAAATAATGGACGATTTAACATTTTCAAACTTTCGGGTATTTTGTAACATTTTGCCACAAATCGCTCGCAGACATTTCTTGTACATTTTGACTATAGCCAATTATAATATTTTGTGCACAAGTATATGCGCAAACACTGATGCCTCCTCCTCATCTTAGCGTTTATTTCACATTTGCGGAGACCAGAGTGGACCATGATCCAGGATTCTGGAAGTCTGTTATTTACAATATATTTTGAATTCTAATTTACTTGCTGCTGGATTAGGGAGCAGACGAAATAAAATACTTATTCGGAAAAAAGGGGTTAAGCGAGAAAATATAAATATTGTAAGTAATTATAGAATAAGCTAGCGACAAAAAATGATCATTATATTCACCCAAGAGTTCATGAACTAAGTTAAGTAAGCGATGGCAGCCGCCCATGGACACCCGCGACACCAGTGGAGTCACAAGTGCGATGCCAACCTTTAAACCCCCCTTTCCCCGGATTGGGCCTCCAGTACCCTCACTCACGAAGCGAAACACAGCACAGTGCTGCTTTCAGTGTTTATTAAAAGTAGTTAAATTTTATTGCATTGACACCCTATCTATTCCGTGTCCCTAAATACCGCATAGGTACTATCTGGTACAGGATCGCATGGTAGGAAACCAAGGAGATTTATTACCACGGATCGGGAAGAGTGGTTGTGCTGATATGTAATTTATGGTCCAAAAGTGGGGTGCGCGGATTTCTTCGCCGATCCGTTAGTGAACCGTGCGCTAATGGCTGAATTTATGGATACAAGATATGAGGTAGTCCGTGATTGAGGGGTAGAAACTTTCACGTGTATACAGACTTAGGGACCTTCAAGAGAAGAGCGTACTCTTTTTTAAAAAGGCCGGCAACACATTAGCGATCTCTCCGATTTCGCGGATTTTCATGGGCGGCGATTACTTTCCTCGCTTGCGCGTTTGTCCGCCTCTAGCATAAAAAAAAATTCCGTCGTATTTCCCGACAGCCACGATTTAGAGACCTTCAAGAGAAGATCAAGAAATGGAACATGCCGGCGCATGTATTTCCTCCTTCTTTTTTTATGGCAGACGAGCAGACGGATCACCTCATGGTAAGCTATTGCCGCCGCCCATGAACACCTGCAACACCAGTGGAGTCACAATCGCGCTGCCAACCTTTAAATTCCCCACTTTACCCAGGATTGGACTCACTCACGCAGCGAATCACAGCACAATGATGCTTCATGCCGATTTTTTGCGAGGCCGTGGTATCACTCCGGTCGAGCCGGAGTTTTAAATACATATTCAGTCACACGTCATTTTTGAGATTCGTTTTCCAATATGGAAAAGATTATGACGTGTGACTGGAACACCACGAAACTAATATTTTATAATAATTATAGGTAACTTAGTATATATTTTTTTTATTTATTAGTATTGAACATTTATTTTCATCTTTTCAGTAGACATTATCTTGCGTAGTTGGGTTGCAGTTTTTCACTCTATTTTTTATATCAGATTTTCCTCCTGATTCATCAAACATCAGATTTTTACACAAAAATAGGGGAAAAAACAACATTTTTGGGGGGTCCCTATACTCAGAACTGAAACTCAATTTTTCTTTTTTATCAAACCCCTACGTACACGTATGGATAGTTATTTAAAAATGTATCATTTTTTCTACACTTAATACTTTGCGCAAGCGCCGCTCCAAATGTGGTAAAATGTCCCCCCTCTAATTTTTATAATGAAAGGAATTATAAAACTTAAAAAAAAAATTAGATATACATGACTATGAAAACTAACAACGAAAATTGTTTTGAACTAGATTTAGAAAGTAGTTTTTTTAATACCTTACAAACCCTAAACCGCATTTTACCTTCCATACATTTTACTTGCTGCTACGAAACCATTCGTGGGCGAGTCCGACTCGCACTTGGCTAGTTTTTGGCTTTGCCGTACTCGGGGAAAAGGGCCCAATGTTTTTTTTCTACCCTGTATATTGATACAGCATAATGTATCCCAGCTGGTGACAGTAAGTCCTTGTAATCTTCGGTCTAGAGCTGCAATCCGCGCATGACTATCACTCCCGCCGGGGGATTACCTATTATCCGACCCGTTATTGTTTCTGAAGTTGTTTGAGCCTTTTGTGTACTGTGACACTATTCTTATCTTTATGCAGTAAAATATTTACTTTAATCCTTTCGCTTTATAATGATATCGGTGACAGCACGACAGAGTTATATGTAAGTCACACGTTAGGAAGAGACTAAACGTGACACATGTATAGATTTTGACATCTGTCACCCATATCATGCTTAAGCGAAAGGATTATAGTATCTCACCCTTAATTTGTTTTGGCACGGTATCATTTCATTATTTCAGCCAATAGACGTCCACTGCTAGCCATAGGCCTCCCCCAATGTTCTCCACACAGATCGGTCCTGTGCCGCCCGCGTCCAATGGATTCCCGCGATCTTCACCAGCTCGTCTTTTTGTACGTGGTCTCCACTCGAGGACCTTTCCGCCCCAACGGCCGTCTATTCTCCTCGCTATGTGAACTGCCCATTGCCACTTGAGGCAGGACGTTAGTTCCACCTTATATAGATAGCGCCATGTTTGCCTTTACGGTTTAACTATGACCCTTTTTACCAACTACGGAAAAGCCAAAAAGGAATATATAGCCTAACAGTGATCGTATGGAAATAATAAACTGGTTTCTTATAATTGATTTATTTGAACTTATCACAAACGGGCATAGTAACACCTTATTATCTTTAAAATCAGTAATTTCTCACGGTAGTCGGGCAGAGTTACCCCTTACGAATAATAGATCGTAATAAGCCGTGTGGTCCCCGGCAGAGTAGAATAGGCCACCCTCACTCTTACCGAGGTGTCGTAAAAGGCGACTAAGGTAAAGCTGCTGGCATGATCATCAGCACCCAGAGAAGGAAAACTCTGCATTTATATCAAAACCCTCGCCAACCCGTCTCCCAAGCGTGGTGAGTATGGCAATTACCCCTCATGTGATTGAGGGAGGCCCGTGCCCCAGCAGTGGGGACTTAAATGGGCTGATGATGATGATGATGAATAATCGAAACTGACGCCGATCGACACCGCGCACAGCTATATAAAGGCTGGCTGGCGGCTACGGCAATCCCCGCTCTGCTACGACGGCGGCCGTCGTAGCAGTGGTAGGGGACGTCGTAGCGGCATGGCTGGCTGTGACGTAGCTGACACGCGGCATAGGTGGCTGGTTCCGCATATGTTGCGTTACAAATATTTATGATTTTAGCAGTCTATGTATGTTATGTAAGTATGTCTGTATGTTCACTGATTCTGTCTAAACAACCTACAGTCAATTTTGATGAATGAGGTATTAATCGATTCCTTATTACTGCCCGCGTGTTAAAAGTCTTATATTGTATGTTGGTATTTTTTTTTACATTATGGCAGATAAACGAGCAGACGGCTCACCTGATGGGAAGTGATTACCGCCGCCAATGAACATCTGCGACACACCGGGCATCACACATGCGTTGGCGGCTCTTAAGGGAAGAATCATAATAATCATAATCATAGTCATAATCTGTATTGTGGCACACAGGTGTAGGAGACGTTACATAGATTATACTTAAAGAGCTATTGTGACCTGCCTCTTAAGGCATACAAAATATTTTGACTTAAACTCTATTATAAAATCAAACACATCAGTAATAAAATTAACATAGGGACATAACCAAACAATTAAATCATGCAATATTAAATTGAATAAAATTTTAATGTCATACTTAGTGTATTATATTTTTAACAATAATAACATTTTTTATTAGGTAGTCAGATAGTCGTTTTTTAAACATATAAATGTCATTTACATCCCTAGTGACCTTTGGAATGTGGTTGAAAATGCGGGGAGCCATGCAAAATAAAGATTTACCAAATAAGGTGGTCTTACTGAAAACAGAGCATATCTTGCCCTTTTGCCTTTCCCGAGTTCTAAATTGAAATTTGTTTAGGTTCGCTTTTATAAATGTCGCACTCTCAAGAATATATACACATGGAAGAGGCAAAATACCATGTTTTAAAAAGTTTTAAAAAGATTAAATTATTTTCTTGAAGAGCACCAGGTCGTGTCTGATCGGAAACCCCATCGTTGGTATTATTATTATTGTTATTATCTTTTTATTTCTGTTCTCAGCTTGTAGCTGGTATTATAGAGACTAGCCACGGGCATCAAGGCCAAGTAACTAGTCCTTTTTTACGCTGAATTTAAGTTAAAGTAAGTAAGTATTATTATTATTATCATTGTTATAGTTTTACTACGCGCGGTAGGAAGTGACGATATTCCCCGATTCGCCTAAACTACCCACTCAGCCGATTTTGATAAAGGAGGTAACAATCGATTCCTCATTACTGTCCGCGCGTTAATAGGCGTATACCACCTTATTACAAATAGCGATCTAATGTTATTACAGTACTAAGGATCATACCATTCCGTTCCAATACGCAATGTTAAAAGGGGCAGGCACGAGTTTAGTTCCAGAACTTTTCTTAGAACGCGATTTGCAATAAGTGGGATATTGTTTATGAGAATAGAAAAATCTTTTTTTTTTCGTGTATTTTTTAGTCTATTTATTTGACGACCCGTTTGGAACAGTGCACAGTGGTAGTGAACGCTGCCTTTGGTCCAAGGATTGCGGGTTCGATCCCCGCACAGTACAAACATTTGTGTGCATGAACATGTCTGTTTGTATGGGTCTGGGTGTTTTATATGTATTATACACATAAAAAAAAATATTATATGTATATATTTGTAATCCCACTGTTGATTCTGATTTCCATAACACAGGTGTTTGAGTTCCCTATCTCGGAGTCAGATCAATGAATGTGATGTTGTGAAATATTTATTTAGGTGCGTTTGAATAAATATAAATGTCAGCAATAGTAACCTTATTATGCATGTTTGTTTGCGTATTTATAAAATAGTTGCTTTAGTGGAAAATTCACACATTCACAAACCTTATTCCTTATATTAACGTGTAATTCCTGTTTGCGTCCTAACGTGCCACTCTGGAGCCCGGGGTACGCTTGGATCATGATTCAAGATTTAGGGAGTCTGGTGGTAACAATGAAGCGACTGCCGTCTGACCTTTGCAACCCTGTAACAGGGTACCCAGACCAACAGAAACTCTTCGAAACGGGCTGGTTTACTCACGGTATTTTCCATCACCGCCGAGTAGAAACACGCACATAGATTTGTGCCTCTATGTGACAGATTGTAGTGGTTTGGAAAAACATAAAAAAGACATTGCTTTTGCGGTGTTGCCGCTGTCACCATCTAGTGATACATCATCTGGGATAAGACGATGGATGTTGTGTAACGTCGTGACCTTTGTGTCCAGAAGGTTGCCACGAGACACGTGAAGACCTTCACATCTGGTGATCAATAATAAAGAACAAACATTACACGGTAGTTAACACTACATGAGCTCTATTCACCCGTGTCGAGTCGAGCACACGATTTTTACTAATTTTCGTTCGACATCCAAAATTCGTAATTTTTTTAATCACTCGACCGCAACGATCTCTTCTTATTACACTTCAATCAAAGTGTACAATAAATTGCCTAGCGTTATAAAAAACGAAACAAAATACCACCTTTTTTGTAATAAATTAAAGAATTATTTAATATCAAATGTTTTTATAGTATTCACGAGTTCTTTCAGCAGAAAACTACATGATATTCTTATTACGATTTAGCTTTATAAATCTGAATAAATTCTATATGTATTAACATTGCAGTGCCCCTGCGGGGTTCATGTTCAGAACTTGTAATTAGTTTAAGATCTATTGTGAACAACATGAAAGCAATAAAAACTATGACTATGACTATGATCGACCTATTTATTGCAATCGAGTAGCTACAAGAGAGCAATAGATTAAATGTTTAAGTATACGTTTTTTTTTGTTAATTCCATACCACAAACTCTGGGTCCCTTTGTTTGCTCGTTACAGAGTTTGTTTACTAGCTTATACTGTACTATATACTACTTATGTTTCTCCGCGCACAAAATTTACTTTTCTTTCAAAAACAGATAAGTCAATGTATTAATCATTGACTTATCTGTTTTCTCGCTAACTTAACAATACCGCAAATCTAAGTAAGTATACGTTTGCTAAGTTGTTAATGGTTGTCGGGTCAAAATTGTAGCTAAGTATTCGGTAAGAAATTCTTAGCGGCAGCCCGAAGTCTGGAAGTTGGCGGTCTTGTACCCATTGGTTCTGCGCTCGATCCGTCTCCGGTCGTGGCAAGCGGGTGTCCCATCGGAATAGAAGGGTTAGGGAATAGAGAGTGCACTCGTGTTTATCGTCGTATGTGGCGTCTTTCGTGTGCTCTCGTGTATGGCGTCGCGGCAGGTGCAGGTCCACTTCCAGGTGGGTCCAGGGACGACAGAGTTCGGCTAAGACGGTCAAGCTTAGACGACGACTGTGGGAGAGCCACGCTTCGGCATGAATCGGCCGGCTCGATCGAAATGATACCACCCGACTACGCAAGATTTAATGTCCACTGAAAAGATAGAAATAAATGTTCAATACTAATAAATACTCACTCTTACCGAGGTGTCGTAAAAGATCATCAGCACCCAGAGAAGGAAAACTCTGCATTTATATCAAAACCCTCGCAACCCCGTCTGCCAAGCGTGGTGAGTATGGCAATTACCCCTCATGTGATTGAGGGAGGCCCGTGCCCCAGCAGTGGGGACTTAAATGGGCTGATGATGATGATGATGAATAATCGAAACTGACGCCGATCGACACCGCGCACAGCTATATAAAGGCTGGCTGGCGGCTACGGCAATCCCCGCTCTGCTACGACGGCGGCCGTCGTAGCAGTGGTAGGGGACGTCGTAGCGGCATGGCTGGCTGTGACGTAGCTGACACGCGGCATAGGTGGCTGGTTCCGCATATGTTGCGTTACAAATATTTATGATTTTAGCAGTCTATGTATGTTATGTAAGTATGTCTGTATGTTCACTGATTCTGTCTAAACAACCTACAGTCAATTTTGATGAATGAGGTATTAATCGATTCCTTATTACTGCCCGCGTGTTAAAAGTCTTATATTGTATGTTGGTATTTTTTTTTACATTATGGCAGATAAACGAGCAGACGGCTCACCTGATGGGAAGTGATTACCGCCGCCAATGAACATCTGCGACACACCGGGCATCACACATGCGTTGGCGGCTCTTAAGGGAAGAATCATAATAATCATAATCATAGTCATAATCTGTATTGTGGCACACAGGTGTAGGAGACGTTACATAGATTATACTTAAAGAGCTATTGTGACCTGCCTCTTAAGGCATACAAAATATTTTGACTTAAACTCTATTATAAAATCAAACACATCAGTAATAAAATTAACATAGGGACATAACCAAACAATTAAATCATGCAATATTAAATTGAATAAAATTTTAATGTCATACTTAGTGTATTATATTTTTAACAATAATAACATTTTTTATTAGGTAGTCAGATAGTCGTTTTTTAAACATATAAATGTCATTTACATCCCTAGTGACCTTTGGAATGTGGTTGAAAATGCGGGGAGCCATGCAAAATAAAGATTTACCAAATAAGGTGGTCTTACTGAAAACAGAGCATATCTTGCCCTTTTGCCTTTCCCGAGTTCTAAATTGAAATTTGTTTAGGTTCGCTTTTATAAATGTCGCACTCTCAAGAATATATACACATGGAAGAGGCAAAATACCATGTTTTAAAAAGTTTTAAAAAGATTAAATCATTTTCTTGAAGAGCACCAGGTCGTGTCTGATCGGAAACCCCATCGTTGGTATTATTATTATTGTTATTATCTTTTTATTTCTGTTCTCAGCTTGTAGCTGGTATTATAGAGACTAGCCACGGGCATCAAGGCCAAGTAACTAGTCCTTTTTTACGCTGAATTTAAGTTAAAGTAAGTAAGTATTATTATTATTATCATTGTTATAGTTTTACTACGCGCGGTAGGAAGTGACGATATTCCCCGATTCGCCTAAACTACCCACTCAGCCGATTTTGATAAAGGAGGTAACAATCGATTCCTCATTACTGTCCGCGCGTTAATAGGCGTATACCACCTTATTACAAATAGCGATCTAATGTTATTACAGTACTAAGGGTCATACCATTCCGTTCCAATACGCAATGGTATAAGAGGTAGGCACGAGTTTAGTTCCGGAACTTTTCTTAAACCGCGATTTGCAATAAGTGGGATATTGTTTATGAGAATAGAAAAATCTTTTTTTTTTCGTGTATTTTTTAGTCTATTTATTTGACGACCCGTTTGGAACAGTGCACAGTGGTAGTGAACGCTGCCTTTGGTCCAAGGATTGCGGGTTCGATCCCCGCACAGTACAAACATTTGTGTGCATGAACATGTCTGTTTGTATGGGTCTGGGTGTTTTATATGTATTATACACATAAAAAAAAATATTATATGTATATATTTGTAATCCCACTGTTGATTCTGATTTCCATAACACAGGTGTTTGAGTTCCCTATCTCGGAGTCAGATCAATGTATGTGATGTTGTGAAATATTTATTTATTTATTTAGGTGCGTTTGAATAAATATAAATGCCAGCAATAGTAACCTTATTATGCATTTTTGTTTGCGTATTTATAAAATAGTTGCGTTAGTGGAAAATTCACACATTCATAAACCTCATTCCTTATATTAGCGTGTAATTCCTGTTTGCGTCCTAACGTGCCACTCTGGAGCCCGGGGTACGCTTGGATCATGATTCAAGATTTAGGGAATCTGGTTATAACAATGAAGCGACTGCCGTCTGACCTTTGCAACCCTGTAACAGGGTACCCAGACCAACTGAATCATGGTTACACGTTTCAGAAACTATTCGAAACGGGCTGGTTTACTCACGGTATTTTCCATCACCGCCGAGTAGAACTCGCACATAGATTTTTTGCCTCTATGTGACATATTGTAGTGGTTTGGAAAAACATAAAAAAGACATTGCTTTTGCGGTGTTGCCGCTGTCACCATCTAGTGATACATCATCTGGGATAAGACGATGGATGTTGTGTAACGTCGTGACCTTTGTGTCCAGAAGGTTGCCACGAGACACGTGAAGACCTTCACATCTGGTGATCAATAATAAAGAACAAACATTACACGGTAGTTACACTACATGAGCTCTATTCACCCGTGTCGAGTCGAGCACACGATTTTTACTAATTTTCGTTCGACATCCAAAATTCGTATTTTTTTTTATCACTCGACCGCAACGATCTCTTCTTATTACACTTCAATCAAAGTGTACAATAAATTGCCTAGCGTTATAAAAAACGAAACAAAATACCACCTTTTTTGTAATAAATTAAAGAATTATTTAATATCAAAATGTTTTTATAGTATTCACGAGTTCTTTCAGCAGAAAACTACATGATATTCTTATTACGATTTAGCTTTATAAATCTTAATAAATTCTATATGTATTAACATTGCAGTGCCCCTGCGGGGTTCATGTTCAGAACTTGTAATTAGTTTAAGATCTATTGTGAACAACATGAAAGCAATAAAAACTATGACTATGACTATGATCGACCTATTTATTGCAATCGAGTAGCTACAAGAGAGCAATAGATTAAATGTTTAAGTATACGTTTTTTTTTGTTAATTCCATACCACAAACTCTGGGTCCCTTTGTTTGCTCGTTACAGAGTTTGTTTACTTGCTTATACTGTACTATATACTACTTATGTTTCTCCGCGCACAAAATTTACTTTTCTTTCAAAAACAGATAAGTCAATGTATTAATCATTGACATATCTGTTTTCTCGCTAACTTAACAATACCGCAAATCTAAGTAAGTATACGTTTGTTAAGTTGTTAATGGTTGTCGAGTCAAAATTCGTACCTAAGTATTCGGTAAGAAATTCTAAGCGGCAGCCCGAAGTCTGGAAGTTGGCGGTCTTGTACCCGTTGGTTCTGCGCTCGATCCGTCTCCGGTCGTGGCAAGCGGGCGTCCCATCGGAATAGAAGGGTTAGGGAATAGAGAGTGCAATCGTGTTTATCGTCGTATGTGGCGTCTTTCGTGTGCTCTCGTGTATGGCGACGCGGCAGGTGCAGGTCCACTTCCAGGTGGGTCCTGGGACGACAGGGTTCAGCTAAGACGGTCAAGCTAAGACGACGACTGTGGGAGAGCCACGCTTCGGCATGAATCGGCCGGCTCGATCGAAATGATACCACCCGACTACGCAAGATTTAATGTCCACTGAAAAGATAGAAATATATGTTCAATACTATTATATACTCACTCTTACCGAGGTGTCGTAAAAGATCATCAGCACCCAGAGAAGGAAAACTCTGCATTTATATCAAAACCCTCGGCAACCCCTCTGCCAAGCGTGGTGAGTATGGCAATTACCCCTCATGTGATTGAGGGAGGCCCGTGCCCCAGCAGTGAGGACTTAAATGGGCTTTAAGTCCTCACTGCTGGGGCACGGGCCCTTTTTCATTTATTAAAAATAAAAAGTATTCATTACGCTTTATTTTAATTTAAGATTCCAAAGGGATCTTACCAACGACCTTAAAAACCTACGCACAGAAAGCCGTAGGTACTTATGATGCAAGCTCAGCTCGTTTGTATTATGCAAAAATGCAATCTAGTGTATGCAGCTGTGGCTGAATGTGAGGCGGGCTTTGCCGCCTTTGCACGAGCGAACACGAGGCTCCTTTATTGGTTCTGTACTAACATAATACACATTTAATACTTATCTTATAAATTTTTTTGAAGGCGTTATAGTAATGAACGCAAAATGTTTCTTAAAGAACATAGGGAGTTATGTCAATAAGAAATATAAAAAAAAAATCGTTTTTTTTTCGTCTAACATCCACTGTGCTATTATTTTCAATTAAAATTTATAACCCTTGGTCACGTGACTAATAATTAGGAAGCGAATTATCATTCGATTCCTAACTACTATCCAGATTCGATTTTGATGAATGAGGTATCCCTCATTCATCAAAATCGGCTGGGTAGTTTACCATCAGGTGATCTATCTGTTCGTCTGCCACCTATGATATAAAATAAATATATATCTCTATAATATACATATCTCTAAAAGATTTTAGCAAAGCCAAAAACGATGGTTAATGATTTTAGCAATCATACCTAGATAGGTATGATTGCTAAAATCATTAATCGTCGTTTTTTGGCTTTGCCGTAGGCGAATAAAAAAAATCAGTCCATTCATGACATCACAAACTTTAATCGTCTTTTTATGGAACTAATAAATTTGACTATCAAGGTAAATTAAACGTACTTGAGTGGAATCAAAGAACATGACCCACTATTTAGCCTCTAGCTCAATTTATAGCCCCAAAATGATTTTAAAACTTGTAATGAAGAATGAAGGTTCTTTTTGAAACCTATATCAAGCACCAGTCTCACAAATACGGGTTGCAAATAAAAATTAGCAACTAATTCCTAGCTCTTAAGACCTATTTGTGACGAGAAATAAATGATTTATTTATTATTTTTTATTAATGAGCAACGCTGTCCCTGATGGAATAGACTGGACTCAGTCACAAACATCAACGTGGTCAGCACAAAGTTAGAGTAAGACATAGGGTCAAGTAATAATAGTTGAATCCGTCTGCTCGTCTGCCATCTCATCATCAGCAACCCACACTCGTCCTCTGCTGGACGTAGGTCTCCCCTAATGCACGCCACTGTTCCCGATTTTCGGCCACTCTCATCCAGCCCACACCAGCCAGCCTTCGAATGTCATCATCCCATCTTGTCGCAGGGCGTCCTACACTACGCTTACCGAGTCACGGTCTCCACTCAAGGACTGCCACCTATGACATAACATAATCCTCTGATAAGGACTTAGACATTTGAGCTGTTATTATATTTATACAATGTCTTTTTTTTCTCTTTTTCTGACTTGCACTACCTTACCCCTTTTTCTTAATTCGCTATACTTTTCCTCTACCCTGAGGTTGTCTGGAAGAGATCGCTATTAGCGATAAGACCGCCTACATTGTTTTAGTATAATAACTTAGGCTAAGATCTGTAAATTTTGTGCAATAAAGTGTATCTATCTATCTGTTTTTTTATCAAGTGTTTGACTCTTCAATTTTTGATAACGAAAGAGTTATCAAAGCTTTTCAGCCCTATTTAAAAATATTAGCAAAATCTAGCCTTTGAGAGTCCATTTAGCCCGAAAACCTGGCACTCAGTTGGCAACATTGTATGCACAGACACTTCTTACCACGCATGGTAAAACTTTGGAAGCAGCTGCCAACGATGGTATTTTCAAGAAAAGACCTTCCTTCCACGCATCTGTGATGCCTCATTTGTTACAGATTTAAGCTGGCAACGCATTTGTGATGGGTCACGTGTTGCTGATGTCCATGGGCGGTGGTAGCCTCTCTAATAAAGTGAGCCATTAGTTTGTCCGCCATAATGTAAAAACTCGTAGGTTGTTTTCTGACGAAAAGTCATCATTTTATTTTAGTTATTTAGTAGGATATCCAACAGCAAAGCCATAAATATACATTAAAGTTATACGTGATCAGTGTTACAAAGCCAACAACAGGATATCACAACTTAAGCTTAATGAACAGACATCAAAGAAATCAGAAAAAAATATTTAGTGTGTATACAATGTTGGTGCTAGTAATAAAAGATGTAGTGCTACTATTATAAGCGAATACAATACAATGTTATAATATGGATATGTCGGATACTGAGTGAACGGTATCTAATGAATGAGCGATACGCAAGCGCCATCTAGTGATTGCGATGCGCTTCGACGGAGTCTATGGATAGCGCGCAAGCGGACGGCAGTCTAACTATGACCACCGAGCTGTGCGCCCTATTCGCCTAGGAACTGTCAACGCGTCTCGATCTACCTGCGGTTGTGATTAGATTGTGGAATTAAACTATTTCTAGACTACTAGACTTAGAGTAAATATCTTGCTGATTGGACTTCTGATTCTCATTTGCCATCCCCCACGCCCCTCTGATTGTTTATCCGACAGATATATACAATTATGTGCACATACATAGAGAAATGCATTAAATAATAATAATTTATAAAAAAATTACAGTAATAATACGAGTCAAAGCAGAACCAAACCTGGACAGCAATCGATATCTAAATATAATTACTGTCCAAATCCGATCAGTCAGCAATTCTTTATTTTGTCCAAAATTGTATGCTTAAAGACGACCTCGGATAAGGCAAATAGATCGAAGTATTATACGTTTTAGTAACTGGTGATAAATAATCATTTTTGCTATAATTGGTGCGGCTGAATGGTATGTGAAACATCTTGGCTGCCCAAGTTCGTGGGGCTGGTCCCCACTAGGGATGTGATAGTCGATAAGAGAAGCAAGATCCGAGCAATCCAGAAAAGACAAGTCAAGCAACTTCTATTCTCTATGCTAACGAGTCGATGGAAATCTTAGCGTTTTGTCCCATTCGCGTCCCAAGCAGTCGCTTCGGAGCCCGGAGTCCGCTTTTCTACTTCGACTCCTCCATTTCGCGCGGTCTTGTGCATCCGTAGTGGTCAGTTTATTAGCACGCATGTCATCCCTTACGACGTCAAGCCACACATTTTTTAGGTCTACCCCTTTTGCCAGGACCCGGCGGAACACGTAGCTGTCCGGTCATGGATATGATCTCTGACTCCATGATCCGTGAACACCGCTTCAATAAGCGGTTTACAGTCTTGTTACCTAGGAGACAAGACTGGGAGACAAGACTGGGAGGCTGGAACTCCCGGAAATGTCAAGCAGAATGACATCGTTTGGTATGCGGATGGTTCCACGAAGCAGGGCGTATCCGGGGCGCGATTTTGTAATGATCGCCTCGGAATACGCAAATTCACCAACCTGGGTCGCTATACCACAGTGTACCAAGCAGAAGTCTTCGCAATAATTGGCTGTGTCCAAGAGAGTCTGCAAATGAATCTCCAGAATAAGAAGATATTCATCTTCTCAGATAGTCATAGCATAAGCATAGTACTGAATTTTTGAAAAGACTACCTTGACTAGAACAGTCCAAGCCGTTAATACAGGCGTTCAACCAGAAACGAGCTGTAGAAATAATAAAACTGAGCAGAGGACATATTATGGCACTCACTCGGACCCTCACGGGGCACTGCAAACTGACAGTACCAACGTAGGCAACTCTCGCGTATGAAGGCTCCCACGTATGCGTGAGTTTCTAACGCGGTCTTTTCGCTTAACTTCACACATCCACCGCAGCATGTTCATCTCCGTCTTTTGTGACGAAAAGCATTGGTAGAAACTGGAACTAGTGTCTTCAAAGGGAACCCTAAAAGCCGGGTTTTGTAAACACGACTTGCACGTCGAAGTTGTGCCAAATAACGAACAGTGAGAAGTATTCGGGGGTACTAACTTTGTGTGAGATATTTCGTAGTTTACACCAAAAGAAGCATATATACAGGCACGAAGCCAAGAAAGAGCAGATGCATTCACACTCGATTTATTTGTGTTGTCGAATCATGTTATCTTGTAAATAAATTCGCCTAGCCAACCAAGAATACCACCTAAAACATTAAAACATATAACCGACTTTAAAAAAAATGTCCTAAATGGGCTTTATTCATAAACCTTAATAAATCGTTCTTAGCTACAATGTTGTTATAAAGCTTTCACGTTTAAAATAAAAAATATATACAAAATTAGAAAAAAAGAAGAATGTAAACTGTTTTTTAACATTGTTTTAGTTAACAAAGGTTTAATGAGCGTTTATGAATAATACCCACAGGCAATACAATGTCAGAAATAATTTCGTATTACACTCAGACAATAAACAAACAAGTGTTCATCTGTTTGTCCATGGTGGACTGGAAATTGAACCCACGACACAAAGGTCGGGACTTCCAAAACTAGCTGATTTACGAAATAACTACAAACATTTGTGTGCATGAACATATCTGTTTGTATTGGTCTGGGTGTTATCTATGTATTATAGGTATGTATTTACAAAAGAAAAGTATTATATGTATATATGTGTAATCCCACTGTTGATTCTGATATCCGTAACACAGGTGCTTGAGCTACCTATCTCGGAGTAAGATCAATGTATGTGATGTTGTGAAATATTTATTATTTTAATTATTAACTAAACGATTGTATACACAGTGTTACATGGCGTTAACCTTTTACTATTTTTGCACGGCTAGAGGGAGGGGGAAGGGGGGGGGGGGGGAAGGCGTACCTAAACGGTGGAAATGCCGCCGGCTCACTGACAGGAGCCGACGTCGGCGCCGGTTGGTCGGCGCCGCCTTATGCACACCCGGCCGCTGGGAGTCGACCGGGTAGTGTGGGGCTCTCCCCTGGATTGGGCCTCTGCTAATCAGAGGCCGTCCAAGGGCATACCCACTAAAACCACCGGGGCTTTTCCCATTCTACGCCCGCTAAGTCGGGACGGAATACGGGATTACCACCAGGCTACCACCGCGAACCGTCCTGGGCGAAGAGGCTCGCCAGCTCGGCCTCTTTCCACGACACTGGTCCGTAGGACCCAGGGCCTCTCCCACGGCCCACCAACTCCGCCCCCCGAATGGCATCCACACTGCTGACTGCAGTGCAGAATACCACCGGGAGGAGGATGGGGGTGACAGAACACCCCCCCACCAAACGCCTCGCTCCGGAAGGAGCGGTCCACTCTGAGAACCCAGGGCAATAAAAGGGCACCGAGCATCTGGAGATGACTCCAGTCACAAGCGTCGAGCCCGGCCCTAGGTCCGTAGGGGGGGGGGGGGGGGGTTACGAACCCTAACCCCCCCTCCATGTGAGCAGCCGTCGGCCGTTGGGTAGCAATATGGCGAGCGCACCATATTACTACCCGCCGTTGCCTAGGGACGCCAGGACCCCTTCGGTAGCAGCTCCAAACAGAGCAAAAGTACTACCGAAGGGGCCACACGAGGAGGCCGCCGCACCGTAGTCCCCTTGGTAATGACCCTGCCTCATACGCCAAAGGTCGTGGGTGCAAACCCCAACCTGGACAAACATTCGCATGATGACCACTTGTCATCAAACAACATTCGTATGATGAACACTTCACTGTCTGGGTGTTATGAATCTAAGTATTATATATTTATACTTCCTCTGTTGTCTGATAAAGTAGCTCAAGCACTTGTGTTACGGATATCAGACAACAGAATCAGATCAATGTATGAGATGTTGTATGAATTTATAATTGTGAAATTTAATTTGAGAAATTGTATTTTTCTGAGATTATAGGTATGTAGGTAGGTATTAAACGGACACTAAAAATGAGACTAAAAATACTGAAATGCCTTTCATACATTTTGCATATATTTTAATCTTCCTATATTTCACTCCTTTAGGAGTTGAATAAAAAATGCTAAATAATTTATATAAAAATACCAATATAATTTTATCTATAAAAATAACGGTACTTCTGTATGGCGTTGTTCACCATCTTAGGCCTATATAATTTTTCATTACTCTCGCTTTAAAAATAACGACACTTTTAAACGGTGTATTTACCCCCGTGCACCCTTTTAGGGGTTGAATCAAAAGTGCTAAAAATGTTTTGTATGAATGTCCAAATTCTAATTTTCATAAACTTGAGTATCAAATATGGCGCACCTCCCATACGATTAAACTCCATTTCACTTCTTGAGGAGTTAAGGAAAAAAAAAGCTAAATGTTTTAATTTATATAAAAAGCCCGAATATAAATGTTCATGACTCTAGCTTTAAAAATAACCAAGTTTCCATACGGCGTTTTAACCCTGTAACCTCCATTTTAGGGAGTTGAATATAAAATATGCTGACAGTACTGATATAATTTTGTATGAACAGTGCAAATACCAATTTTTTACGCCTCTAGCATTAAATATGATGAATCTCCCATACGTCGTTTCAAACCCCATTTTACACTTTTGGGGGTCGTAGAAAAAAACTGCCCAATTCACTGTCTAAAACTTGTGTGATGAGCCCAAATACCAATTCTCATAACTCTAGCTTTAAAAATGACGAATCTTCCATACAATGTGTTTATCCCTGGTAGATAATGTCTAGGTAGTTTTGTGCAATAAAGTTTTAAATAAATAAATATCCCCTTTGGGGGTTGAATTAAAAAAAAACTAAAACAGTTCAATTTTTATTTTTGATAAATAAGCTTAATCCAAATTTTCAAATCTCTAGCATCAAAATTGACAGACTTTCATACTAATATTAACTCCCTCTTTCACCCTTTATGGGTTGAATTTTTAAAAACCCATTCTTAGTGCGCGCCATACATAATAAAAACTACCTATGTTTCAATGTTCATGATTTTAGGTCCAGTAGTTTTTGCTGTGCGTTGTTAATAGATCAGTCAGTCACCCGCCGAGGCGTTACCTCTTTATTAATAGTATAGATAAAGTCCTACTAATATTTATACCTAATATTTACACAGAGCCCATTATGCGCATAGTTTTGGAAAACTGGGACAAAGGAGTGTCGGTTGGGGGTCGGTTGATATCTAACATGAGGTATGCAGATGACACCACTCTTCTTGCCCCGTCACAGACCGATATCGAGAGTTTTCTTTCACTTCTGGAAACTACCAGCACTGGTTTTGGCCTCACTATCAATCGTGATAAAACAAAAATGATGGTGGTGGATCGTAAAAACAACAATCGGGCCGACATATGCAAAATAGTCAACTGTGAAGTCGTCCAGAGTTACATTTATCTGGGATCTACCATCACAAATACTGGAAGTTGCGAAGAAGAAATCAAGAGACGATGTGCCATAACTCGATCAGCCGTAGAGAAGCTAACAAAGATATGGAACGATAACTCGCAACCAAAAACACCAAGGTTCGTCTTATGAGATGCTTAATATTTTCTATCTTCCTTTACGGAGCTAAAACATGGCCAATCAACCAAAAATGACGGAAAAAGATTGACGCCCTCGAGATGTGGTGTTGGCTTAGAGTGGCGCCTGCTTAGAGTGAACTGGACTGCTCACCGCACCACAGTGCGAATACTCACCATGTTTGGACAAATAATCCGAAACGAGAGCTCTTTGAAACGTTTAATGGTACAGGGAAGAGTGGAAGGTCAACGCTCCCGAGGCAGATCACCTACAAGGTGGACGGACAGTATCAAGTCTGTTACAAAGTGTTCCTTGACTGAATGTGCACGCAGTGCCACAAACAGAGAAAGATGGAGAAGTCTCGCAAAAGCCACTACCCAACATACAGACAATCCATAATCATGACCACTCCGTCAGGAGTGTACGACTAAGAAGAAGAGAAATTCCTACTGACAAGGACGGCAACTGAATCCTTTTATTTCTCATTGACATATCAAGGGCGGATCCACCGTTGTGGGCACGATGGGCATGCCCACAACCTTAATAGACTTGTGACGTCACCTTTTTACGGTCTATTGAGATCGATAGGCTGATGATAATGAGCGATAAGCCTTAATAAAATTTAAAAAACACAATGAATCATGAAACGTGCGTGATTTGGAACGCAGCAAAGAGCCATAGACGATGTGCTGACATGTTATGACTTATGTCACATTTTTGACAACTTATTGCCGTGCCGCCAAAACTTCGAGCCGCGTAGCGAGGCGTCTGTGGCGCTACTTAATGAGGGTGCTTAAAATTGTTTAAACCGCTAGATGGCGTAACGTAGCCGTGAGCTCCAACTTCACCATGATTGGATTCAATAATGTCACTTTGAATGCTGTGACCACAACCTTTTTTGAATGCTGGATCCGCGCTTGTGACATATAACGACTTCCAAACTTGCCTCGTACAGTAAATCAATTGATGAATTTTTTGCATATTGCATGAAACCTCCGAATACCAGGACCTCTATACCGCTCGGGTGCATTCTAAGAGTTTAGTACAAGAAGTCAGTGGTGGCGGAATCAAGGAGATTTTTCCTACGGCTTGATGCTGCCATTTTGGGGATATTGGTCTTTCAGAATCAGAATCATTTCTTGCATAAACTGTGTCACAATGGTGAAAAAAAACAATGTACGACATGTGCGGATAAAAAATGGGATCAGAAATGGCGGCGCATCTATTCTCTTCTCGCTCGCACACTATTTGCTCTCGCACTTGTGGGGTGCGAGTATAGACGCAAATAGTGTGCGAGCGAGAAGTGAATAGATGCGCCGCTATTTCTGATCCCATTCTTTATCCGCACAAGTCGTATAGTATTAACAGTTAACTTAACAGGCATGCAAATTATTAAAAAAAATACATATATAAGAAAATAAAATAATCTAATTAAATTAACCAAACCTTAAAATGTTTCACGCTCATAATAGTCATTTAAGATGTAGGATATATTATCTAATTAACCATTTTTTTAGAGTTATTTTTAATAGATTGCTATCCAGAGCCCTGTCTATAATATTATTATTATAGGGCAAATTATTGTATACCTTGATACCATTCATAAAAGCACTCTTATGATAAATATTATTATTTAATATCGTCGGTTGCGAAATTCCAAACTATTTGTGACAAATCCACTGATTTCTAGAATATATATATATATATTAGTAAGAGTAAGAAGTTTCTTTTCATAAATCATAAATCATTTATTTGCACAAAACTTGGTATACAGTTATGTCATAAAAGTAGTAGTTTCGCTGATAAGATAGCATGCAAATAATTAAAACTTTCTTTAAATGTACCTGTGAGTGTTTCGTCATAAAACATCTGATAAATAATTCTAATAATGCCGAGACGTGGACACTCACGGCTGGACTAGTCAAAGTCGCTCAAAGAGCTGTGGAAAGGGCTATGCTCGGAGTATCTCTGAAGGACCGCATCAGAAATGATGTAATCCGACAGAGAACCAGAGTCACCGACATAGACCACCGAATTAGCAAACTGAAGTGGCAGTGGGCTGGTCATATTAGCCGCAGAACTGACAGCCGTTGGAGCCGTAAAGTCCTTGAGTGGAGACCGCGACTCGGTAAGCGTAGTGTAGGACGCCCTGCGACAAGATGGGATGATAACATTCGAAGGCTGGCTGGTGTGGGCTGGATAAGAGTGGCCGAAAATCGGGAGCAGTAGCGTGCATTAGGGGAGACCTATGTCCAGCAGTGGACGAGTGTGGGTTGCTGATGATGAAATAATTCTGATACAGTTTAACGCTCTTGCATTGGCTCAAACTAAACGTACTATATCATGCCGAGTTAAATAGCAATTATAAAAAACAATAAAAACAGGAATCAGCAATAGTAGAACCATACTATGGCATGGTTGTGCTTTTGCTCATTGCGATGGTAGGTATGCTCATTATTAATTTTAAATTATTGTAACAACACAATTAATGTTACAACGCAATGATGTCCTCTTGGTATATTGGAAAACCAAGCCATAATATTGGGGATTTGATCCCAGGGTCGAAAATAAGTATATTTAGAAGGTTTCGAACACAGCTAGGGTTTGGATCACCAATCCGGATTAGGCAAGCGTGGTGATTAAGCTAATCCTAACATAGCAGCAATGACTTGATTTCTATGATGGAGGCTTGTAACCTACATGGGACAGTAATAAATAGTTTTGACCGTGGGAGAGCCACGCTTCGGCATGAATGTGCCGGCTCGACCGGAGTGATACCACGGCCTCACAGAAAACGGGCGTGAAGCAGCACTGTGCTGTGTTTTACTGCGTGAGTAAGGGGGTTTTAAGGTTGGCAGCGCACTTGTGTCTTCACTGGTGTCGCGGGTGTCCATGGGCGGCGGCAATCGCTTACCAACAGGTGATCCGTCTGCTTGTGTGTCATAAAAATAAGCCAATACTTAACTTTTTTTAAATTTACAGCATACAATTCGCTAACGCTTGGCCTTTAAACCGCATCTAACAAGTACAAAGGGACCCGAAAGGGATATTCAATATTTATACACAGACTTTGAATTAGATTTCCGCATCTCATTCAAACGCTATGATTAATTATTTTGCCGTTTCATTGGAAATAGACGTGTGACGATGTGAAATAGGTATTACCCATTTCTCATATCATGATTATTTCTAAGTAGATGTATATTCTCTTTATTGCACTCATTAACCTGGACGTAGTACTCAAAGCAAGAATGACGACTAAATAATTTCCAAATGCGCTGTCTTCGAAGCAGTCTAGGCATATCCTGGAGAGACCGTTTTACATACAGCAGATCTACCGAGCATTACCGCACTGTTAAAACAGAAAAGACTGCGCAGGCTGGGGCATGTGCACCAGATGGATCACGCTCGTTACCAAGGCGTACTCTCTTGGAAGAGATAGCTGATGCTAAAAGACCCATCGGAAGGCCCATGCCCAGGTGGAAAGATTGCGCCAAGCGCGATATGCATGCTTTTCAGATCCCGGTAGCAGAGTGGGAGGGGCTCGCTGTTGAACGATTTACTTGGAGGATAATCGTGTCGGAGGGTCTAGTTGACGGTAAGGCCTGGTTAAATCAGCTTGCGGCAAAACGTGACAAGCGCCATGCCTGCCACCCCAATTGTAGCAGCGCTCAATTTACGTGTCGCAAAAACGGATGGAAAATTCACTCCCGCATAGGACTATACAGCTACGAGCGCAGCTGTAATGTCACCACACCGTGCGATGCTGCTTAAAACATCTGCTATGGATGAAAAGGCCTATGATGATATATGATGGATCATTTTAAACCCCCGAGGAAAAATTAACGGGATGTTATACCTAAGTTTGATGGGTCTGTAAGTCTGTCCGTGGCATCGTACTCCCAAACGGATGAACCAATTTAATTTTGTTTTATTTTCTTTGAAAGGTGAATTGGGTTGAGTGTGTTCTTAGCTATGTAAGATAGAAATTTATCTAAGATGGCCGCCGCTACAAAAAGTATGATCAACATATTGTGTGACAACCCGCCTCGATATAGGTATAAAAAAGGGTTTCAATAGTAGAAATACAATACACTATGAAAAATGTCAAATCCAATGGCCGCCTTCAGAAAATGGCAAAATAATAAATTATTATACATAGGTAATTGAGTGGTGTGCCTATTGAAAGCAGGCCTACTGATATTTTGTACTTAAGTAAAATAAAAAATAAATTTAAAATTTAAAAACCCCCGACAAACATTTTAAGAGTCCAAAAAAACATTGAAACGGCTGTTGAGTGTCATACGTATGAAAATTTTTGCTTAAATATTGTCGCGTCAGGGGACCGCTCCTTATCTACCTATAAAATGTGTGCTTTAACAAAACGTTATGCTAATATGTAGAGCGCCCCCCACGTGACAATATTTAACCAAAATGTTCATACGTAGGACAGTCAACTGCAGTTTCAAATTATTTATTTATTCATCATCATCAGCCCATTTAAGTCCCCACTGCTGGGGCACGGGCCTCCCTCAATCACATAAGGGGTAATTGCCATACTAACCACGCTTGGCAGACGGGTTGGCGAGGGTTTTGAACTAAATGCAGAGTTTTCCTTCTCTGGGTGCTGATGATTATGCCAGCAGCTTTACCTTATAATTTATTTATTATTTTCTATTTATTCAAAATCCACAGCTCTTGTACAATATTAAATTACATTCATTCATATGGTTTACAGCTAATTACGGATTTTAAATATTTTGACAAATCATTTATTATTCAAAACAGTCAAAGGGTTCCAAATGAGGGAGGGGGGAGGGAGGGCGTTACAGGTTTACAAGTACTATCTAGATGTGGGTGGGGTAGAGATCATGCACGGAATTAATTTAGAAGCACACCAGCAGCTTCCTTTTTAAAGGAATACTTTGATGTACAAAACAAATCTACAGAGGCAAATTTCTTATTGTACACATCATGCAAACGACTTACAACCGAGTCATCATCATCATCATCATCAGCAACACTCGTCCACTGCTGGACATAGGTCTCCCCTAATGCACGCCACTGCTCCCGATTTTCGGCCACTCTCACCCAGCCCACACCAGCCAGCCTTCAAATGTCATCATCCCATCTTGTCGCAGGGCGTCCTACACTACGCTTACCGAGTCGCGGTCTCCACTCAAGGACTTTTAGTGACAGACAAGGAAAGAGTTTAGTGTGTCGTGTCCCGTACACGACACACTAAACTCTTTGCCTCTTACGATGTACACGAATGGACAATGCCATAGCTGTGAGATTGGGACAGTATATATTATTATTTTTGTACTTTTTATGCACAGTGACATGAATTTGTCAAAACGATTTATTTCTTCTTTTTGGAATAAATGGCGTCAGCCAACTGAATTGTGTACACGTTTCAAAAACTTTTACGAGTGCTGGTTCCCTCAAATAGTTTTTATTCGCCACCGAGCCAATGGTAGAAAAACTTGCTGATATTTTCTACTTGGTACTTATAGAAATAAGTAAAATAAATGAAAATTCTTTGCAGTCGGGAAAGAAAATGAAATATTGTTGTCGCTGGAAAACAACAGATTTAGTCACTTCGATGCGTCATCAAAAATTCTTCGCTCTTCCAGTCAAGTGCCTTATACCCGCGGACGGGACAAAAGATACTCAACTAACAATAGAATCAAAATTCTGTTCTTATTTCCGTGACCAAAGAAATCTTGGACGGCTGCGTCGAATAATTGAAAATATTTTTATATGAAGGCCCCAGTACACAATGGCCTGTGATGGGATGCTTTGCTATGTACAACTGTGGGCCACGATCACTTGGTGTTCACACAGTGGCGCATGTCTCATTTCTGCCTGGCAAACCACTTGTGATGGACGTAGAAGTAATTACGGCTGCTGCTTACAAGTATTACAGAAGTGTGTACCATCACAGAGTTATGAAAAAGAAATGGCGCAAAAGGCGATGGTAGATGCTGACCATTCATCGTAACAGAACTTTCCTTCTTCTTGATTGCTCCACGATAGTGACATTTTGGGCGAACAAAAATTTTAATTCTAACCCGCTTTATCCAGGTCAGCGGTCGGTGACGAACTAAACAATGGCCGATTGTGAGAGCACCAAAGGCCATGCTACGCCACGATTCCTTTGATGTGTGCCCAAAAAACCGACAACTTCCCGAATAGACAACATTTCGTATTTTTAACATGTCCATATTGTTTTTTATATGAAAATAGACATAAAATGAACAGACCCATATTTTTTCTTTTTTCAAAATTTGTCCATTTTCATGCATAAAATATTTATTCAAATTCTTTATATTCTAAATAGACGTAAGCAAAGAAATATTTTACATTCTGCCGACCGATGACGTTATCTTACGTTTTTTAGCTTTCAATTTTTTTCTCAGTAAATAAGCAATATAAAAAATGAATAAATATATATTCTTTTTTTTTTATAATAATTCTCACAACATCTCTTAAGTTCACCTGATTCCGTACAAAGTAGCTTAAGCACTTGTGTTACAGATATCAGACAACAGAGGAACACAAATATATACTTAAATACATATATTACACCCAGACACTTAACAAACACAAGTGTTCATCGCACGAATGTTTGTCCAGGGTGGGGATCGAACCCACGACCTTTGGCGTAAGAGGCAGGGTCACTACCTATTGCGCCATCCGGTCAGTCAAATATAAGCAGCGGAAAAGTAAATAAAGAATTGGTATTTTTTGTTTCAGAGCTTAGCAATTTTGAAATGTTGTCCATTGTGCGCCACGATGGAAAATTGTCCGCCACCATATACCACTTCCCCCTGTACCCCCTATTTGAAAGAAAGAAAAAAATATTATTTCGGACATCACAACACTATATACGAGTACAACATTAGCTACAAAAGAACAAGTAAATAAATAAAAAATAGATACAGAAAAAAAAAGAAAACAAAAAATATTTCTCCGTGAGAGAGCCACGCTTCGGCATGAATGGGCCGAATCGACCGGAGTGATACCATGACCTCACAGAAAACCAGCGCGAAACAGCACTGTGCTGTATTTCGCTGCGTGAGTGAGGGTACTGACGGCCCAAACCAGGGGAAAGGGGGGTTTAAAGGTTGGCAGCGCACTTGTGACGCCACTGGTGTCGCGGGTGTCTATGGGCGGCGGCCATCGCTTACCATCAGGTGATCCGTCTACTCGTCTGCCACTTATAAAATAAAATGAAACACACAATGGCAATGGCCTGTCGTGGGCCAGCAAGGGCCATTGTCTACTGGGGCCTTGAGAATTAGCTTTTAGCCGCGGCTTCGCTCGCGTTAGAAAGAGACAAAATGTAGCCTATGTCACTCTTCATCTCTTTAACTATATTCACTTAAACACCATGTGAATCCGTCGCGCATCGCTCTATGTTCCGTGAAAGACGGACAAACAGACATACATTTTTATTTTTTCTTTTAATTACACATTTATAATATTGGTATGGATAAGTTAGGTAGGTATCCGATTTAATTGCATCATGGACTCTCCTTTTTACCAACTTTGAAAAAGGAGGAGGTTCTATGTTCGACTATATGTTCACCGATTTCTCCGCCAATTGCTGACCGCAATTTTATTTGTATTTGCACAATTCTTTTTGAATTTGAAAGAACACACCTCCAAGTTGGTTCCATTTTCATCATGTCAGGATCTGATGAAGGGATCCCAGAGAAATCGAAGACAATCCTCAAATTTTTGTAGGCACATGAAATGTGAAAATTTTGTATTTTATTATCAAAGCTGCACCAGTATTTATGCCAAATTGTATTATTTTTGTGGCTCAGCTAGATGATGAAGGTCAACTCCTCAATGGTTAGGAGTTAAAAGACAACTCCTTTCAATACCGTATTCACATTCATTCAGGCTGATGGTTATTGGGCTCTACGAAAAAAAAACCGCCTTCAAAAACCACGAACTAAAAAGTATACCTAAAATAATATTTTTAACACTTCATACACTTTCAAATAACATTTTATAACAGTACACTCGAAAAAAGGTGTTACCAAAGTTCCTACCATCAAGCTACGGGTCAACCAATGTACTTTTTTTATGTGATAGGTGGTAGACGAACAGACCGATCACAGGTGATCCGGCAGAGAACCAAAGTCATCGACATTGCTCACCGGATTAGCAAGCTTAAGTGGCAGTGGGCTGGCCATATTAGCCGCAGAACCGACAATCGATGGGGTAAACGAGTTCTAGAGTGGAGACCGCGTCTTGGCAAGCGTAATGTAGGGCGCCCTCTGGCTAGGTGGGGGGATGATCTGCGCAGGATGGCTGGCAAGAGCTGGATGCGAGAATCCATGGATAGATCACAGTGGCGAACAATTGGAGATGCCTACGTCCAGCAGTGGACTGCGATAGGCTGATGATGATGATGATGATGATAAGTGTTTGCCTAGAGGTTGTAACCCGAAATTGTTTAAAATAGATACGGTTTAGTAGCTAAAAATTAAAATCGATTGGCAACGCTAGTGTGCCCTCATCATCATCAGCCCATTTAAGTCCCCACTGCTGGGGCACGGGCCTCCCTCAATCACATGAGGGGTAATTGCCATACTTACCACGCTTGGCAGACGGGTTGGCGAGGGTTTTGATATAAATGCAGAGTTTTCCTTCTCTAGGTGCTGATGATCATACCAGCAGCTTTACCTTAGTCGCCTTTTACGGACACCTCGGTAAGAGTGAGGGTGGCCTATTCTACTCTGCCGGGGATCACACTGGCGTGTGTGCCCTACCCGTCACCTTAACATTGGCCGACGTAGCCGTAATGGTTGGAGAATTATTATTAAATTTGTAGCTTTGATACAGTTTTATGGCAAGCTAAAATCTTTTATATTATTATACGTTCGCTATAAAATTCGATTTAAAATCTAGACAGTAAAGAAGATAACGTCCAGTATTCTGCTCGTCGTCTGCGCAATAAATTGAAAATATCGGAAACAAACGTAAGACTCAAAAGCTTAGGTTATATACTCAGGAGCATTTTGCCAGAGCTTTAGATTGTAATGCAATAATGTGTTCCAGCCGATTCGGCTACATACAGTGGCCGATCTCAACATACATACAACTACATGGAATGAACCATGAACCATCAGGTACCTATGCCCTACAGGTATTTCGGGAGCGATGTGACCTTCCGCCTTTTTGCACGAAGAACGTGACATATATGAACCTCTCTAGTCGACTTGATCCTCTAGCACTGCGGCGGGATATAACTTCCCTCAGCCCTCTATACCGCATCTATCATGGGGAGTGCTCTGAGGAACAGTTTGATCTACTCCCTGCAACTAAATTCCTACATTGAACCACACGCAAGCTAGCTTGTCATTCCATCCCCATCATCTCTTTGGATGGTGGTCTAATACTGTGCGTTTTTCGCGGAACTTTCTACCACGTACCTCAGTTCAGTGGAACGGTTTGCCTGCGGGAATATTTCCCGACGGCTACGACTTAGCGACCTTCAAGAGAAGAGCGTACTTCTTTTTAAAAAGGCCGGCAACACATTAGCGATCTCTCTGATTTCGTCCATGTTTATGGGCGGCGAAGATTACTTTCCATCAGGTGACTTGCTTGCTTGTTTGTCGCCTCTAGCATAAAAAAAAACCTCTTTATGCCAGCTATACCATATACACTTTCGTTCGAGAGCTCTCGCTATGCCTCGCCCAGAGCTCTCGTCCGAAAGGCTATTCCGCGAGACCCTTTGACTCGGGCGTTAAATACCGCCACGGAAACGAGAGCAGGCGAGGAATGCTACCAGACACACTCTCGTACGAGTGGACGGTCTCACGAGAGTGAAGAGCCGGGACCCCCCCCCCCCCCTCCTTTTTTAAGCTTAGATTTTCGCCCCCTAAACCAAACAGCTCCTTATCTACTGGGACTCCCTCCCCCTATTGTGCAGCTGCGTTACTGGGTAGAAACAGCTAAACAAGCACTTTGCAAAAGGCGACTTATTAAGCTCAATGAGAGCAATTCTCCCTTAATAGGTGGGCTCAAGTCCCTCTCGAAGACCAGCGATGAATTTTGAAGAGCATTATTTATTTAAGACGATATTACTATAATATCGTCGGTTTATTCGAAGCACTTATTATTTATGAATATCATCAAGTACAGTTCAAAATATTATAAACGGTCGATATTTTTTGTGATAGGTGTATTAACAGGTTGGTTGCACTGAAAGCGCGCCCATTTTTGACAATTGTAAGCATCGGCCATTTTTAATCTACCAAAACATGAGACATTATAACTACAAATTTCGTCTTCATCCCGTAAGAACATCTGGCCGAGTGGTATTTCCAACACGAGTGAAATCTGTAGTCTTTTCCAACTTTTATTTAGTTTTTTGTGTGAATAGAATTCAGGTATGGCGCTGTAAAGTGCCATCTAGTAAAGTATTTAAACATTAATAACTCAAATGTTCATTCTGTTCTGCTGATCTGGTGGTTGTAAGTAAGTAATTGTTTATTTGCCAGAATATGGTTACAAATGATCTTAAATAAATAAATTCCAACATATTCTATCGATGAGTCGATGTGCAAATGTCATTCAAAATTTTAATTATTTTACAATTCATAATTATTTTGATTAGTTTTATTTTTACATCATTATTCAGCAAGCTATCATTACATTTTCTTTTTTATTAAATTGTCAAATACATATAATTCACCAAGTCAAAATATATCTAAGTATGAAATTATGGTCAAAGTCAAAATTAAATTATATGTCAAAACATATATATATATTGTATATATATATATATATATATATATATATATATATATATATATGTAAGTATGAAATTATGGTCAATGTCATAATTAAATTAAATGTCAAGAAATTTCAAATCCTATCATCTAGAAATTCATTGATTGTATAATACATTTTGGAAATTAGAAAATTATGTAATGTCTTTTTAAATTTATGGTCTGGTAACAATTTAAATAGGTCAGGTATTTTATTATATATTTTTACCGCCATACAATTAATGTTCCTGGAATACAATGCCAATCTTTGATTTGGTATACATAATTTGTTTTCTTTTCTGCCTCTATAATTAGACAAGCAATTCTTTTTCTTGAATAGGTTTAAGTGTTTATGAACAAAAAGTCCAGTTTCATATATGTATAGACATGGTACAGGTAGGATGTTTAGTGTCTTGAACAGAGGTTTACAACTTTCAATGTAGTCTGCACCACAAATACTCCTAATGCATTTTTTCTGAACCTTAAAGACTCTAAGTATGTCAACAGAATTGCCCCATAGTATTATTCCATATCGTAATACAGACGCTACATACCCATGATAGGCTGCAGTAGCGGCTGGTTTTGAGACTAGTTGTCTGATTCTATTTAGAGCATATACAAATCTATCTATTTTATTTATTACTGAGTCAATATGAGGTTTCCAATTACAATATTTGTCAATTTTTATACCTAGGAACTTAGTGGTCATTACATTTTCTATTTCATGAGTTGGTATTGAATTAGTTTTAAGCAATAAGAGGGTTGGTTAAAAAGTATATCACTCAATATTTTTGACAACACTGACAAACAATGAATGAATGAATGAATGAATGAATGAATATCTTTTTTTTACAAGAAACACGGTACATTTATCAATGGGATGGTCATGAACTTGAATTCGTGGGTGGACAGGGCGTTGTTTCTCTGCTAATTTTTGGCCGGGCCAAGGCCCATCTGATTGTTTGGTTATATAGAAGTGCCAACTCTTATAACGTAGTGATGTTATTCTCTTTGGACGGTAGTGTGTGGCATGGACAAATGAAATTGGGCTCTCCCGGTGAAGTCGTGAAAATAAATGATGGCGCCACTGCCACTGACGGTCTAGGGCAATACGATGCTCTAGGTTTTTAACTTTCAAACTCCAAATAGTTTTGTTGCCAGTTAAGTGTTACAATGGTTTTACAATAAATACTTCTGTTATACTAGTTAACCACCTTTTTCAGGCATTGCAATATCTAAGTATACTAACGGCCGCACTCAGAGGCGTCATTTAAGCTAATGTTCATTAACTTTAGTATCGGTAGTCTTTATGTGTATCAAAATAAGTGTCAATATTTTTTCTTAAGCAGACAACTAAGTTAATCAACGGCTCTGAGTGTGGCAGTTAAACATTGAATAACAAACCTATAGTTGAGCTAAAATAAAAGGCCACATTTGACACTTCAACAAAAAACGACAAATTAACCTTGTAACAACGGTCATTGAATTTATCAATCTTTCTATGTAAAAAAACACAAATCTTAACTTTTTAAAATTATATTTGCATTTCTTCTTCTACATTGGCTTCTACATTTATTTATTTCAATAAAGACAAAAAAGATAATTTCACGATTTACTTTCTCTGTTAAACTATTTATAAACTAATTCAATATTTACTTTTCTAGAGAATTGAACGTCGGTACAATGTATTATGTGTCACGCCATTTTCTTTTTATTAAGCTCTAGTGAGCCTAATAATCCAACGAATCCAATGTTAATCGTGTAGGACTATCCATCCATAAATGAAAAGCCACATTTTGATTAAAATAAAACGTATTATTCTCTTGTTTACAAAATATAAACACATTAATAACTTTGTAAAAAGAAAAAAATGTATGGCACACAATAACAGCGCTTTGATTTCGATGAATAAGTAATAAACTGGCCGCGGATCGATATCTATGATCGATACCTTCTGTCCTCTTTCTTTTCAATAGTTTTGATTCACATTTCTCCAAATAAAAGTGTTAATAACTTCTTATCCATTATTATATTATTTGATTGACGTTTGTTTGAAGTACATATCGATTATTCACTTTAATCGGAGTATTTTAGTAGGTCACCTCCCTATAAAGCTTAAATTTAGCAAACGTCAAATGTGGCTTATTAGTTTGGCCCAACTATACTTAAGTATTATTATTTTTATTTTTTTTATTATGGCTCTACCGAAGATAATTCGCCAATGTCAAGTAACTTATTGAGAATAATGTAAGTCGAAGTCAGTCAAAGTCACAGTCACTCAATAAAACGCCGGTGTTTTACGTTTTATCGACCTACAGATTCAGCGGATACAGATATCACTCTAAAAGCAATCGCAGGTTTTAAGACTATTTGGTCCAAGCAAGTTGTCACGAGACCACTCACTCGACACATAATAGCAGTGTTAAAAACGATACAATCCAACGATTCTTATTATTAGGATCACTTTACGGCACTTCACTGCACAATTAAACACCAAATTTGAACACTAAAAACCACTAGACACTAATTTAAAACCTTTGAATTGCATCAGCCCATGCGGCTTGTTTTAGCCCTACCCGCCGAATCCTTATACTAAGTAAGTAATTAATAATATTTAATGTTATGCCTTTTAACTAATAAAATAAGAGAACCAATAAAAAAGGAATATGTAGTATAGAGTATGTGGTTGTTATACTTTATTTATAAAGTGTGTTGATTGTGTTCTGTATAGGTTCTCGTCTTTTTTACCTATTTATTTCTCTGCGATTACTTCCTTCATGTCAATCCTTGCTTACTTCAATTTTTCTTTGTAATAACCACAGTGCATGATGTGTGTCTGTTCTAGATCTATATTTTTATTTCTTCTCTTCTATTTTCACAACACTCCTTTTTTATCTTGTACAGACACACAGTATTTGAATCTATACTCGCACCCCACCCGAGTGCGAGTATAGACGCAAATAGTTTGCGAGCGAGAAGTGAATAGATGCGCCGCCATTTCTGATCCCATTCTTCATCCGCACAGTTTGTATTTACATAAGAATAAATTGCAAAAGATTGCTATAAAAAATTTCAACTAAGAAAATTTCCTTTAAACTTTGATATACGTTTTATAAGTTTTTGCAATAAGCCGACGATAATGATGCTGAATTTATTCTACTTATTCATCAAGATTTTCCTGTACAGTATACCTATTGGGTTAACAATGTCCTCATAAGTCCTTTCCTTTGCCAATCCATTGTTGAAACAGCATAGAAATGTAAATATAATTGCCGTTGGAACTAGTATGACAATGCTTATTCTGCATAATGTCTCAGGGAAACACATATTTGTGCTAAAGGAAGTTAGTCGTCAAGCGATGAATATTATCGAGTTCCTAATAGAGAGTTAGGTCTTTAATTTATTCCTAACAAAGATGTTGGGTGTTACAAATGACGTCAGAGCAGTACCCCAACAGTGCGAATATAGCACTTACGTCTCAGGCATAAGGACGATCCAAAGCCCAACAATGGTAACTCCATGTGTGTACTTTAGGAATGTTTGTATAATGTTTCCTAAGCCAATTTAGTTTGATATTCTCAAGCTTGTAAAAGTGACAAGTAAACAAAGTGTTACTTGCGTATATAAATAAATAAAACAAAAATAAATCAGTAGGATATCTTGCTTTTTTTATATTGTTTACGAAGTTTAAAAAGCATTTATGAGGTTCGTCTGTCAGTGCAGTTTGAGCCGCTTTCCGTCTCCCATCTTCCCATCTAGTGGTCTACCTCGGCATCTCTAGCCCGTCGGGTCCTTCCACGATGTCACTCTCGCGGTATTTATTTGATCTATATGTCTCGCGACGAGCAGATATATAACGCACTTAAAAAATGATACGCCTATTAGGCAGAGTACAGTAAACTGATACAATGATTCGGCGGGTAGGGCTAAAAGAAGCCGCGTGGGCTGATGCAATTCAAAGGTTTTAAATTAGTGTCTAGTGGCTTTTAGTGTGCAAGTTTGGTGTTTATTTGTGCAGTGAAGTGCCGCAAAGTGATCCTAATAATAAGAATCGTTGGATTGTATTGTTTTTAACACTGCTATTGTGTGTCGAGTGCGTTGTCTCGTGACAACTTGCTTGGACCTAATAGAGTCTTAAACCCGCGATTGCTTTTAGAGTGATATCCGCTGAATCCGTAGGTCGATAAAACGCAAAACACCGTCGTTTTATTGAGTGACTGTGACTTTGACTGACTTCGACTGTTGACTACCTACTTATTCTCAATAAGTTATTTGACATTGGCGAATTATCTTCGGTTGTCCCGCTTAATAATGCCTAAAATCTAAAACATGATAATGGCAGGAGTAATTCTCAGTCGAGAAGTTGATTGCCACAAATAAAATAAGAAGAAGAAGAAGAACTGTTACAATTTTAATTAAGACTATTTGTCTGACGAACACACCTATTAAAATCAGTATTTTTATATTAATAGCTACTCAAGAACAGCGATGGCACAAGAACCATCCGAGGTATAATCGCGAGCACTCTATCAAGAGTGCACGACATTATCGACACAAACATATGCAGCGTTGTCCACCAACATCCATTTAAGCTAGTCCCTCGCCGGCCATTAACTAACCGAAGCTAAACAGCCTGTAATCGCTTAGCGTTTCCCGCCAACAGTGACGGCGGCCATCTTGTATTTGGTTAGACTTCAGGTGACGGGCAGGGCACACTAGCGCCGCCAATCGAATTTAATTTTAAGCTACTAAACCGGATCTATTTTAAAAAATCTCGGGGTTACAACCTCTAGGCAAACACTTATACTATTTATTAATGAATCATGCTCAAATGTTGGGTCCGTTTTTTTTAAAAAATTGATTACCGCCATAAGCGGCCACTTTTGGCGTGAATCAATTTTCGCGTACAATAACGAACCCAACATTTGTAAATGGTTATTTAATAAATAGTATAAGTGTTTGCCGAGAGGTTGTAACCCCAAAATTGTTCAAAATAGATCCGGTTCAGTAGCTAAAAAATAAAATCGATTGGCGCCGCTAGTGTGCCCTACCCGTCACCTTAACATGGCGGCCTTTGGTGTCACTGATATTAATCGTCGTCTGCTGGATTTATGCAATAGATTTTGTTATGTGCCATTCCATTTTCCTGATTTTGTTTAGGCTTTATTTGAGTCAATTTTATATTTTACTAAACAATTTAATATTAGAATAGAGAAATAGGATACCCACTGTTATGTAATGATTTAACTACCAACCGATTCTTCGTTAGTAAAATAAAGAAAAAGACATTACAAAAATGTTTTAATCATAAAAGTGTGGGCACTTTTATGATTAAAATATTTTTGTAAAAAAAGATCACATTCATTTTAATGCACATGTTAATAATTCATAATTATCGTACATATCTACTATTATTCAATAGTATTTACTGTCATTTATTTCTGAGTACAAAAAATTGTTTCTGCCAATTTGGAATTCATTAATACGTACTTCAGCCTTTTTTAATTCAATTATGATCTACATGTGCATGGTGCATATCACTAAATCTTGGCGGCCATGATTTTCCAATAAATCTTTGTATATCTTTACTTATGTATTATATATGTAGCCTGGTCTACGATGGACTCCTATCCCGTATACGGGCCTGATTCCGCATCACCGCACTTATTATTATTTAGACCAAAAGCTTGTAAGACCAGATTACAAAATCTGCTCTTACAACCTTTTGGTCTAATGGAAGAAACTTACTCCACTGGCTCAGCGACCCGAAGCGAGTCTTGGCCTCCGAAACAAGAGAACGCCACTTTGATCGATCCTGCACTACTTGTCGCCAGTCACCGGCCTGAAGTTCTCGCAGATCATTCTCGACGACGTCCTTCCAGCGATACCTAGGCCGGCCTATCGGGCGTCGGCCCATCGGTCGAATGGCGATGCCCTGTCGCCGATGCTCTTCAATTTAGTCTTGGAGTACGTCCTAAAAAAAGTGCTAGCACAAGACGCAGGACTGCAACTAGATGACAAGTATACGGTGATAGGGTATGCGGACGATCTTGCCCTGCTGGGCGCAAATAGGAAGGAGGTGATCCAGTCTGTAAGGGCGTTGGAGCAAGAGGCGAGGAATGTTGGGCTCAGAATCAATTACGAAAAGACAGAGTATCTCCACATGAAAAGATATAAAAACACACGGGCAAAGCGAGAATGGAAGAAAACTCCTTGATTTTTGGATTTACTAACAAAACTTTGAAACGACATAATCCAATCCAAATCTACTTAACTAGTTTGACAAAATCCACCTTGTTTAAAACTTCCGTGCTCCTTTGTGTAACTACTTTGGTTTTCTTTTTGACTCATTATTTCAACTTGATAATCATGTCGCGGGTATCCGGACACCCGAAGAACTATGTCGACGAAGTAAAAATGGGAAAAGTAAGCTGATTTTCGTTTGTCACGAAACACGGAACGGTTTAGGAACATGAAATTATTATTGTGGTTACATAAAGTAAATATGTTGATATTTATTAAGCATACTGCCGCACTCAGAGACGTAAATTAAGCTAAATGTTCACTTACTTTACTATGGAAAGTCTTTAAGCGTATTGAAATAAGTGTCAATATTTTTTCTAAAGTAGGTACCAATTAAAGTTAATTTGACATCTATGAGTGCGGCAGATAGCTTAGAATTGGTTGTGTTGCTTCTATAAAAGATTAGCAACCACTAGATATCTAATTTTACAATGTGATGGATAAAATCTTGTAGAGACGCTCGTTTCGGATATTGTTGATCATACATATAATATTAAACAATTATTTTTTTGTGATAGGTGGCAGACGAGCAGACGGATCACCATGACATCACCCGCGACATCAGTGGAGTCACAAGTGGGCTGCAAACTTTTGAACCCCCCTTTCCCCCCGAATTGGGCCTCTGGTACCCTCACTCACGCAGTGAAACACAGCACAGTGCTGCTTCACGTCAGTTTTCTATGAGGCCGTGTTATCACTCCGGTCGAGCCGGCCCATTCATGCCGAAGCGTGGCTCTCCCACGGTAAATTGCACAGTGATTGCCGCCAGGCATGAACACATTTACCATCAGGTAAAACGTCAGCTCGTCTGCTCTTATTTAAAGGAGCTACCACGTACCTCAGTTCTGTGGAACGGTTTGGCTGCAGGAGTATTTCCGGACGGCTACGACTTAGGGATCTTCAAGAGAAGAGCGTACTCTTTTTTTAAAAAAACCGGCCAAGTGCGAGTCGGGCTCGCGCACAAAGGGTTCCGTAGCAGCAAAGTCCAAAATTACAGTTAAATCAACCTATCTCAAAAACTATAAGAGATACTTTGATCAAACCAAAAATCGTTTGAAAGAGTTAATTAGCATGCATCACCTCTATTTTTTTTTAGAATTTTATACCCCGTAGTTATAAAAATAGAGGGGGGGGGGGACATACTTTTTACGACTTTGAGAGCTGATATCTCAAAAACCGTTCACTTTAAGAAAAATGTTTTTTAGAAACTTTATATCATTTTTAAAGACCTTTCCATTGATACCCCACACGGGTATGTACATCGAAAAAAAAAATTCATCCCTCAGTTACATGTATGGGGGGCCCCACCCCGTATACTCCGTTTTGAAGGGCCGGCAACGCATTAGTGATCAATTTGACTTCGCACATGTTCATGGGCAGCGTTAATTACTTACCATCCGTTGTCCCGCTTGCTTGTTTGTCGCCACAAAAAAAACTAATTAAACGTAATGGCAGATAAGCAGCGGTGGAAGGTAGATCTCATAATATTCTCGTCTGCCGCCTATAACATTAAAAAAAAATTAAACCTATAAGCAAAAAAAGCTAAAGCTGGTTTACTTTCCTCTCTTGTACTATTTACCCCTTGTTCTCTGTAGTACAAGCGCCCGAAGCCAATTTAGTCAGATTTCAGTGGCACTCGTTAAAAGTTTAACCGGGGTGGATTGTTAGCCGTCAGTACTGCGGTCTTTTTCCTGCCACTCTGCTAGTTTGCCGTGTGTACGCGTGTTGCTTTGGTAAAAACAACAACACGGACATGTGACATGTGGTTAGTATTTTGGTACCTTCGTGAAATTTGAGTTGTTTTTTTTTCATGTGATAGGTGGCAGAAGGGCAGATGGATCACCTGGTGGTCAGCGATTGTCGGCGCCCATGGACACCTTTAACACCCCCCTTTCCCTCTGATTGGGCCTCTGGTACCCTCACTCGCAACAAAACACAGCACAGAGTGCTTCTTTACGCTGGTTTTCTGTGAGGCCGTGATATCACTCAGGTCAAGCCGGCTCATTCATGCCGAAACGTGGCTCTCCCACGGTCAAAACGGTACGTACAATCGACGAAGTTTCCGGTGTACCAGCCACTTCCTCATCTTAGCGTGTAATTTGGAGATATATTTGGAGTTTGGACCGTGATCCAAGATTTGGGAAGTCTGGTGAATACCTGAATCTTGTAATAGAATTTGAACTTCGCAATCCTCAGACAGGGGAACCAGGGAACCATACCAACTGGATCACGATTACATCACCATCAGCCCATTTAAGTCCCCACTGCTGGGGCACGGGCCTCCCTCAATCACATGAGGGGTAATTGCCATACTCACCACGCTTGGCAGACGGGTTGGCGAGTCACGATTACATGTTCAGAATCATTTGTCAAATATTGGTTGGTATCCATAATTTCTTAAAAACTCCGAGAAGAATCCCTCAGAGCTACGTTTCGGCTTATACTTGACTGTTTATTTTCCCATCTTAAAGGAAATTTACTTACCTCTGGCCCAAGTACCAAGCTTGAAGTTGCTAAGGATAGGTTTTGAGCTTAGTTTTAACTTGGACTACGGAATGGACGCGAGATAAGCCGATTACGTTCCCTGGATCTTTTTAGATGGGTTTTATTTTAAGAATCTAGGGCACAAAATAAATAGATGCAAGAGGTCGGCTCTATAAATATGGAAGAGTTCGATCCCCACGTGCTAGGCAAAATATCATGAGACAGCGTTGCCATCCGCATACCATCCAGACAATGGCGGCGCACCAAGAGGTTGGGCTCCTCGTTCCTGCCCCGAGCCATCAAGACATGGAATGCCATCCCAGCTCATGTGTTCCCTCCTTCATACAATCCGGGGTCTTTTAGGCGGGGCGTGAAGCGGCATGTCAGCAGGCCATCAGGGTGAGAATGGCAAACTCAATGGGTACTTTGTTAGTTCTTTTGTGCCTATCAACCTCATATTTGGATTTCACGGCCGCTTACCATCAGGCGGAGTGAGGTCATCCTGATTGACCTTTCTATAAAAAAAAAACATATCGTATCTCAAGCCAAACCAGATGAATTATTTTTCATTAACTCGTATGACTTAGCGTCGTCGCATGCGACGTAAGTCACATTCGCCTTCTAAGTCGCATGAAGCCGATTTTCCTTATTTTTGAATAATTCGATTTCAATGTTGACAATATAATACGGTAAATGGACATTCTAACCCTTCCATGCAGAATTTTACAAAAACCGGTAACTTCGTCATTGCAAACGGAACGAAAAAATCAAAGACTATTGGCTGAATATGAAAATCTTTGTTTGTCACAAAAACTATGAATGTCACATTGTGTCAACTGTCAAAACCAGTCAAAGCTATTGACAACTATTTTGACGTTGCTTCTACCGCTTCGCTTTAAGTCACTCGACCAACGAGTGTGTGGGGTCACTCGTTGCAGACGAACGATTCAAAAATGCGGAATATCGTATGTCGAAGGAAAATCAGTAGAATTCGTGCGCTCGTCTCGAGGCGAGTAAATCAAGAATAAATCTCCTGGCCGAGATCACTGTACGGGAGTGCAACCTGTGCGGATAAAGAATGGGATCAGATATGGCGGCGCATCTACTCACTTCTCGCTCGCACACTATTTGCGTCTATACTCGCACTCCACGAGTATGATTTCTGATCCCATTCTTTATCCGCACAGGTTGTATATTTATTTATTTATTTATTTATTTAAAAAACCAACAGCGTTTACAATAAATATAGGTTTCGTGCAAGTTACATAACATAAGGCCAATAACAGGTTTTTCTTGGTTAACTGTAAGTACTGTGTTGTTTGTGAATACATTTTAAAAATACTTAATTGTTTAATCACTAATTAGTATATCAGAACAAACTTATTCTCAGGCAATTCACTGACTCGTAAACGCATATATACATATAACGATAGTCATTGATGTACCTAGTTATAAATAGTAATAATAATCCCTCGACTCACCCTCACAAAGTTCCTATGGTAATATTGTTTTTTTATTATTATTATAATTTTTTTTTTTTTAATAATAATAGATATTTCACATCATATACATTGACACGACTCCGTGATAGGCAGCTCAAGCACCCGTGTTACGGATATCAGAATCAACAGTGGAAATGAAATATATATATACATTTAATACTATGGTTTTGTAAATACATATTTATAATACATAGAAAATATAAATTATTCAGACCAATACAAATTTACATGTTCATGCACACAAATGTTTGCATTGTTCGGGGATCGAAACCGCAACCCTTAGACCAGAGGCAGCGTTCACCACCACTTAACCAAATGGGTCGTTAAAATTTTTAATAAAGTTTTGTTTTGTTTGTAAGTTTTTGAGTGAGTAAATTTTTGCTTGTACCTATTCCATTATTTGTTTTATTCCATTATATTATAACATTTTTTCTAAGTTTTTTTTTTTTTTCGTAAATATATATATATATATATATACACATACACATACACAACATATATACATAAATACATATTTATACATACATATACACACATACATACATTTTATTTGATTTACTTCTCCCTTAACATTTTAACAATTTCACCCTTAAATTTACGCTTAGTACTTGCAAAGATGTCAACGTTATTGAATGATTTGAGGTATTGCCGAACGATTCTGAGAAGAACTGAATTTCTGTAATAATTACACTGATGTAGCGGGATGCTGAATAACGGAGTGTTACGAGTTCGATACTTCGGAGTACAAAAAGTGATTTTTGAGACTAAGTCCGGACAGTCAAGTTTTCCTGTTACTATGTCATGCAATAAGCCCATGTCCAATACAATCCTTCTTTTCTCCAAAGGCTGGAGATTATGTAAGTTACAACCATCTTCGTATGTTCTTGGGCTTTTTTTACTCCTAAAGTTTAGGTGCTTGATGAAGATCTTTTGTATTCGTTCCAACTGGTTAATGTATGTTACATATTGTGGTGACCATATAGGACTTGCATACTCCAAAACACTTCTTACATATGCGGAGTACACCAATTTAAGAGCCAAAATATCTGTAAAGGGCTTGCAAACACGCATTACAAAACCTAGATTTTTGTAAGCTTTAGCAGCAATGTAGTCGAAATGCTCAAACATGACCATTTTCTTGTCGAAGTAAACACCTAGGTCCCTAATGGTATCCTTTGTGCTAATTTCTTTACCATCAAAAAAGTATTTATGTTTTATTGGTCTTAGTTTTCGAGTAAATGTAATATGTTCGCATTTATTTGTGTTGACAGTTATTAAATTTTTTTCGTAATATTGATACAGTCGGTCTAGATCATTTTGCAATGATATGCAATCTTGTAGTGTATTAATTTTATAAAATATTTTCTTATCATCCGCATACATAAGGTATCGGGAGTGACTAAAGCAAGATCCTATATCGTAAAGGTAAGCGTTGTAGAACAGAGGACCCAGATGGGATCCCTGTGGGACCCCAGTGGGGACATTTATATAATTGGAACGAAAACCACCCAACACTACCGCTTGTGACCGATTTGAGAGGTATGATTTCGTCCATCGGAGTAAATCACCGTGGATTCCCAATGCTTGAAGTTTGTGTAGAAGGATCACGTGGTCAACGCGATCGAAGGCCTTTTCAAAATCGGTGTAAATTACATCAACCTGGCCAGCGTGATCCATATTTTCAAGAATGAAGTTGGAAAAACACGACAAATTAGAGATGGTCGAGCGCCCCCTCAAAAAACCGTGCTGTTGTATAGGGATATATTGCGATAGTGCAGTATATATGTTATTGTAAACAATTAGTTCCAGCATCTTAGCCACCGTGTTTAGAATAGAAATACCTCTATAGTTCTTTATGTCACCACGCGAACCTTTTTTGTGTATCGGCACTATGAGGGCAGACTTCCACCTTTGAGGAAATGTGCCTTCTCGTAATGAGCGATTAAATATAATAGTTAGGGGTAAGGTTAGTGTTTCGGCACACTGTGACCAAAAGACAGGTGGGAGTCCATCACTTCCGGCACCCTTGTCAATATTCAATTTTTTTAGTAATGTTTCTACCACAGTCGTAGAAGTTTGTATATTAGATACTACGCTGTTACTAGTTACACCCTCAACCTGATAATCACCACCAGGTACCCCAAATACACTTCGAAAGAACTCATTGAAAGCATTACAGATGTCCTCCCCTTTTGTATAATCAATTCCGTCCAAGCGTAATTTCCCCGGATATGCTGATCCTCCTCGACTTGCTTTAACGTATGTCCAGAATGCCTTAGGATGAATCTTGATATTACTTTCGCAACTTTTAGTGAATATTTTAAAACATTCCTTTTGGATACGTTGCTCTCTCGCCCTTAGTAAAGAAAATTCATCATAGTCTAATCTGTTTCCGTGTTTTTTCCATCGTGCGTGTGCTTTAGTTTTTTCTTTTATTATTTTTATTAAAGCCGGTGTATACCATTTCGGGTATGACCGTTTGCCTGAACAACGACTATAAGGTACGTACAAATTCACGGCGCTGTCGATAGTAGCGTACATAATATCTACAGCTTCGTCCACGGAGCCCACGCTTAAAACATCTCGCCAATATACTTATACCATACGTTAGATTTTATCCGAAACGAGAGCTTCTTGGAACTTTTAACAGAAAGGTGTGGAATTTCTACGTTCCCAAGGCAGATCACCTACAAGGAGGACAGACAGTAATTCATATTTCTTTATTGCATTTACATGTTTCAAAGATGACATTTTAATATAGTAAGTACGATGTGATACCCAGTAAGGGTGCCAAGAAAAACAGTGGTTTCGGTCCAATATTGAATGTTATAATTTTATTAGAAAAACTATATTTGTCAATTCAATTTTATCTAAAAATAAAAAAGAATAAATAATTGGGTAAAAAAATCAATTAAACTTAATAAATCAAATAATAATTAACAAAAGCAATTACAATTGAAAAAGATACACGCATAAAACAATACAATTTTAATTTATTTTAATAACATTTTATCACTTAGCTATTCAATTAATTAAAATTATTATCATTATAATATTCCGTTATGTTATAATAGCATTTATTAATTAATAATATTTTATTTATTCTTAATATTCTAAAGTCTGCTACAAAGTGTTCCTTATCTGAATTTACACGCAGTGTGCCACAAACAGAGAAATATACTAAAGCAAATGCTAAAGGTAATTATTATAAATTATTTAAGATTTGTAGAATTCTCCCGGTCATATAAAACAAAAAATTCTATTAGCATAAATAATCGGACTGACCGGATGGCGCAATTGGTAGTGACCCTGCCTCTTACGCCAAAGGTTGTTGGTTCGATCCCCACCCTGGACAAACATTCGTGCGATGAACACTTGTGTTTGTTCGGTGTCTGGGTGTAATATATTTTATGTATTTAAGTATATATTTGTGTTCCTCTGTTGTCTGATATCTGTAACACAAGTGCTTAAGCTACTTAGTACGGAATCAGGTCAACGTATGAGATGTTGTGAGAATTATTATTATTATTATTATAATCATGCCAGTCATGAGAATAGCCTTGGTCAACCAAAGTCATTGTGCCCTCGCCAACCCGTCTGCCAAGCGTGGTGAGTATGGCAAATACCCCTCATGTGATTGAGGGAGGCCCGTGCCCCAGCAGTGGGGACTTAAAAGGGCTGATGATGAACCAAAGTCATTGTACCGGGTCAATTTTGAGTCTGCGGGCAAATTTAGGTACCTAAAGTAAATAACTACATTGGTGACAGAACATTAAAGAAACGGTTACCATACCTATTGAATAGTTTTCATGTGACCGCCGATTAAACACTCTTTATATTTATTTACTTGTTGTTCCATCTAAGTCAACGGCCTCAGGCAACTCAACGGCGGTTGTACGATGGTGGCTCCATGAAATGAAATGAAAATTGTTTATTTAATTTAGGTCCATACAGAACACTTATGAATGTCAACATGTTTACCACTGGTTCGGAATGTAGTTTTCTGCCAAGAAGACACCAGCAAGAAACTCAGCAGTTACTCTTTTAAAAAAAAATGTTTCACAAAATGTCACCATTAACTTATAGTACAATTTTTGTCTTACTAATATGTCCCTAAATTATTGTCATTCAAAAAAATCGTCTATTTTATAATAGTCTTTCTTCATTAAACAGTTTTTATATACAATTTAAACTTATGTGTGGGCAAGTCAATAATAATCTGGGGTAACTTAATAAACATTTTTATGCTCAATCCTATAAATGAACTGCCAACCTTATGGAGCCATGCAGGAGGTCGTGGATTCTCAAATATATGCCCATATTTGTACCATTGGCAGTGAGGAAAAACTGCAAGTTTTCATAGCATAGTTTCTGAAACGTGGAACTATGATTCAGTTGGTCCGATTCCCCTGTCAAAAGGCAAAGGTGTCAGACGGCAGTCACTTCGTTGAAATTACCAGACCCAAAATTCTGAATCATGGTCCAAGCATACCCTGGGCTCCAAAAGCGACAGATTTGGATGCAACCGGTAATTTCACGCTAAGATGAAGCTGCACTGTGCTGTGTTTCGCTGCGTGAGTGAGGGTACCGGAGGCCCAATCCGAGGGAAAGGGAGGTTTGAAGGTTTGCAGCGCACTTGTGACTTCACTGGTGTCGCAGGTGTCCATGGGCGGCGGCAATCGCTTACCATCAGGTGATCTGCCTGTTTGTCAGCCATCTATCACATAAAAAAAGAAGAAGAAGACAACTAACTCAACAGCCAAGTGATATAAACCTGTAGACCGGCCTATTTATGCCAAAGCCTGACTCTGTTAAGGTTAAATGCTTAGCATATTTTAGTTAACCAAAAGGAATTAGGAAGTACAAACAACCCCAACATTCTAAAACTTGTCCAAACGCTTAACTTCTAAGCCAAAATTGCGACCGACATGACAGGGGCTAAACGCTTAAATCGTTGTTGCATTGTTGTGAGACATGATCATTACGGGCATTATTTGATAATATGGACCCGGCCGATGCGACGGTCTTAATAACATTCCGGGGGCCTCGTAAAAGTATACTGCGGACTCGGGCCAGGCTTATGCATCGAGACACACAACTATATAGTTTGTGGAGCCTAGTAAAGTAAGTAAAGTATCAGCCTTTAAACTGTCCCACTCGCCCACTGGCCAAAGGCCTCTATCATAGAATTCAAGTTATCGCTGGGATGATGGGATTAGGCTTAATCACCACGCTCGGTGATCACAAACCTGAGCTATGTTCGAAAAATTCACAACATACTTTTCGCTCGACCCGGGAATCGAACCCAGGACCCCGAGATCAGGGCCCGGTACTTACACCACTAGACCAATAGGGCGTTGTGGAGCCTAGTAGTAAACTAAAAACTAAGTTGGCGAAAAGACCAAAATAGAGCCTTGACCTCCGAAAATAAGAGCCTCTCTCTATATCCAACCTGTGCCACCTCCTGCTAGAAGTCGTCTCTCCAGCGGTACCTTGCACGGCCAATGGGGCTTTGACCATTTGGCCGTCCCAGGTTCGCTCTTATAAGCTAGTGGTTGCAGTAAAGAATAATAAAGACTGATGTACGAGCTAGCGTGCGCGCCTGCCTACCGAGTAGCTTCACTGCAGTAATCTGTTTATACTTGTACTGTTTTGACGTCAGTTACGAAGACCCAGGTGCGAGCTGGAAAGAGTTTGCATGAAAAGCCGAAGTGCCAAACCAAGCCAAATCTAACCGTCTACTGGCTAGCCAGCACACATTACGCCCTCAAACACTGACACACACCCTCATACTCACTAAACACACACGCTCGCGCACACCCGCACGCATACACAATGAACACACGTGCAAACAAATACACACACAGAAACACCTACACCCAAGTACAAACACATGAACATACACATAGGCAGCCAAATGCACGTTATCTAAGGGGCACTTACAAATTTAGCCAAACTTTCTATTCTTTACTGCAGTTTACCCCGATGCTTCAGATACATTTTATTACTCAGCCCGTAACATGTGACATGTTGAGACAATTAACAAAAACAAACACACACATACACTTAACTCACGTACAAACAAAATCACACACATATACTCGCACACACAAACACACACACGCACATAAACTTAACTCACATGCAAACCAAAACACAAACATAAACTCGCACATACAAACCTAAACATACACGTACTCGCACACATAAAATAGCTACAAACAAGAAACCACTACACACAAGCACAAACACACACACACACGTAACTCACATACTAACAAAAACACACACAGAAACATCTTCTTACAAGCACAAATACACCCAAGCCCAAATATACAAACATACTCAAGTATACACAAATACACACAAAAACTCATGGTGTATTAGAGTTTTTCAGTGTATATCTGGGCGGACCCTTAAAGTGTTTAGAAGTTATTTCTACATTATTTGAAGAATTTTCTGTCTTTTATTTAGTTTGCTGAATTCTCTGTTCTTTGCTGCAGTATGCCCTGATACTTCAGATACATTTTATTACTCAGCCCGTGACATGTTGAGTTGATAGCGGTGCGGTGTCACTAGGTATCGTCGGTGCCGTTACGCGCCGATGGGCAGTTTGCAGCGGCTAATGCCCGCGCCCGCCCAATATTGTGTTGCGGGCACTATTGATGTTTTTATATCACTAGCAGTTATACGAACAAGTGGTTTAAAGGAACTTTATTGGACGTAGTTAGGAACTCGTACAACCTTTCATTTCTCTATTATTATTCCTCTCAATCCAGCCCTATTTTATATACTCGCACACAAAAACAAAAACACACATACACTTAACTCACATACAAACAAAAACACACACATATACTCGCACACACAAACAAACACACACACAGCTACAAACGAAAGATATGCATGTGTGTGTTGGTACACACAAGCGTGTGTAGTTGACACGCCTGTGTGTACCAACACACACACGCATACATTTAACTTACATACACACAAAATAGCTATAAACGAGAAACGACTACACATAAACACACACACTTAGCAGTTATACAAACATGTGGTGGTTGAAGAAAGTTTTATTAGTATTTTTTTTAATTATAGCGCAACAAACGAGCAGACTGCACACCGTGTAAGTGAAAAGAAAGAAAGAAAATCGTTTATTTTTGCACATTTACAGAGTTCTCACTACATGCATGATAAAGATAAAGATAAAAAATTCTTTATTCAATTTAGGTCCATACAGAACACTTATGAATGTCAAAATAGGTACATAATATCTACCGCTGGTTCGGAATGTCGATTTCTACTGAGAAGACACCAGCAAGAAACTCAGTAGTTACTCTTTTCAAATATTGATGCTGTTACCGAGTTTCAATCGAGAAAAAAAATACAATTATGAAAGTTAATAGACTACTATGAATATCAACTCAAACTATTAATCAATTAACTTGACCAAGAATCCTTATCATTTAAATAGTCTTGTACACTATAGTAACCTTTCTTCATTAGGCAGGTTTTAATATGAGACTTAAACTTATCCAATGATAGGTTAATGACATTTTGTGGTAGCTTATTAAATATCTTAATACTTAAGCCAACAAACGAATTACCGATTTTATGAAGAAGGACCGGGACAGCAAGCCTATGTTTATTTCTGGTGTTAAGACTATGACTATCGGACTTTTTTGGAAAAGTGTGCAAGTTCTTACGTACATACATAATGCAATCGAGGATAAATTGGGAAGCCACGGTTAAAATATTTATTTCTGATTTTTTTCTCTTTTCTCTTTCATGGTTCAAAAGAATGTACAAAAAAACAGGTCCCTGCTCTGCTGAGCGAGGACCTGTTTTTTTGTATTGTTTGCGATGCTTCGCATGTATTAGCTTGATATTTTTATAGCAATCTTTTGCAATTATTCAACAATTCTTATTCTTAAGACTCGTACCCACACTCACCACAATCGACAGCTCAAGTCGAATCAAGCACTAACAAATTTCGTTGGCTTAGAAACGCGTTCAGTAGTCTAATTGGTAGAACATTCCCCCGGATTGTGGAAGGTGTGGGTTCGAGTCCCGCCTGAATACGAAATGAAATTTTTAAGTGTGTTATTTATTTTTATGATAATTTTCAGCTACACACAAACACGAATACCACTCTCACACACCACACACACACACACACACACACGCTGCTGCAGAAACTACATACTAGTAGTTTTATATAGAGACAAGTGGTTTAAAGGAAGTTTTATTGGACTTCGTTGGGAACTCGTAGGTAGCCTCTAAGGTGCTTTATTGTTAGACGTTAAGTTATTGGCTTGAGTTAAGTTCACCGCTTTAAAATGAAGAAATCGTGTTTTTACTTTTAAAAGGATGTATTTTCCAAACAGGTAAGTCAGGTAAAAAATAAATAATAAATAAATATTTCACAACATCACATACATTGATCTGACTCCGAGATAGGTAGCTCAAGCAAATGTTTTACGAATACCTGAACCAACAGTGGGATTACAATACTTTTCTTTTGTAAATACATACCTATAATACATAGAAAGACCCATACCTGTTCATCACAAATGTTGTTACTGTGCGGGGATCGAACACCAGAATACCAGCGCTGTTGCAGCACCGCAGATAGTGCCCTAGCAGCAAATGCTGAGGTCGGAACCTTTTTTTTTTTTGATGACCCAGTGAAAATGCACCTTATGCATGCTGAGAGGGGCTCTCCTCCGGGTTAGGTCTCTGCTAATCAGAGACCGTCCGGAGGCATACCCAATAAAAACACTGGGGCGTTTCCATCCCTCGCCCAGGAAACACTCAGACCGGGGTGAGGACTGCCACGGGGGCTTCATCCGTCGCCCGGTCGGGGACTTTGAGTGGGAAGAGGCTCGCCAGCTCGGCCTCTCTCCCACTCAACCTCCCGGGTAGCACCCACGCTGCTGGATGCAGTGCAAGCATCACCGAGAGGAGGACTGCGGGCACCCCTCCCCGCACATACACTGCTGGTTGCAGTGCAGTGCGAGCTAGGGACAAACCCGCAGGCTTTCAACATAATAACGCGTCGCAGAAACCGACTCCGCTTCAGCGCGGTCACACGACAGGGCCGGTCCGTCGGGTGTGCATCCTTCGGCTAACAGGTAGCAATCCACGAATGAATTACTACCCGTCATTGCCCAGGAAAAACCGTGCTCTGCGGTAACCGTTTCTGCCTAATACCAACCGAAGTTGGAATTAGGACAGAACTGATTACCAGCAGGGCCACTCGAGGAGGTGGAGGCACCTGAGTCCCCCTGAGGTCGGAACCTGATTGACCACACACAACCACACTATCTCTTCTTGTATCGCCTCTTCTCTTCGTATCTGTATCGTGTCGTGTTATGCCTATTGTACATATTTACTTTTTTTGTGTTGTGATGGTCAATAAATGTAATTTCTTTCTTTCTTTTGGACCAAAGGCAGCGTTTACTAGTACTTTTCCAAACGGTTCGTCAAAAGGTGACTAATGTTTGGTATATAAAGATAAAGATAAAAAAATCTTTATTCAATTTAGGTCCACACAGAACACTTATGAATGTCAAAATAGATACATAATATCTACCGCTGGTTCGGAATGTCGATTTCTACTGAGAAGACACCAGCAAGAAACTCAGTAGTTACTCTTTTCAAATATTGATGATGTTACAGAGTTTCAATTGAGAAAAAAAATACAATTATGAATGTTAAAAGACTACTATGAATAACAACTCAAAATATTAATCAATTAACTTGACCAAGAATCCTTATCATTTAAATAGTCTTGCACACTTCGAATTACCGCTTATATATATTGTTGTGAGTATTGTCGTTTAGTGATAGGTGGCAGATGAGCAGACGGATCACTTGTTGGTAAGCGATAGCCCCCGCCTATTGACTACAGCAACACCAGTGGAGTTACATGTGCGCTGCCAACCTTTAAACCCCCCCTTTCCCCGGATGGGGTCTCCGGTACTCTCACTCACTGGCTTTTTTATGCAAGAGGCGACAGACGAGCAAGCGAGTTACCTGATGGAGAGCAACCAACAACGCCTATTAACATCCGCGAAATCCGAGAGATCGCTAATGCGATGCTGGCCTTTTTACAAAGGAGTACGCTCTTCCCTTGAAGGTGAAATAAAGCACAGACGCTGCATTATATTTTATGTGAGGTTGTTTGGTATTATACCGTTGTTTGACCCATGTTATAGCCTATTCATGCCGAAGCGTGGCTCTCAATTTGAAACTAAAAAGCGCTCTTTTTATGGCACGATGAGCCGTCCAATTTATTCCGAGCAGGCGCCTCTGGCATCTGAGTTTCAATCTACACAACATTTTGGCTAATAATTGTCCCATGTTTCAGCTTCTTAAAGGATTTTGAAGCTTTAACATGAATGATGAGCGGAAATTCCCAATTCCCCTAATAACGACCATTGAGATTTAAAAAGGCGTATTTATAAATTACCCGATCTCATATCATAAAAGACGCTTGGTCCCCTTAAATGGGGATTTTTCTTTAAGTTTAACGCAAGTCATTCTCCGTTAACTGAATACAGAGACCGAGCTTAGTTTTACGAAGGGGTCGGTGTTGCCAGCCTGATCTTACGGAAATTAGCCTAAAGTGTTTTTTTTTTATGATAGGTGGTAAACGAGCAGACAAATCACATGATGGTACACCGACGACACCCGTAACACCATGAGCCCATTTTTTCTGCAAACTTTTTGTTTTTGGACAATAGGCTAACATCATCTTCATCATCAGCAACCCACACTCGTCCACTGCTGGACATAGAACCCCTAATGCACGCCACTGCTCCCGATTTTCGGCCACTCTTATCCAGCCCACACCAGCCAGCCTTCGAATGTCATCATCCCATCTTGTCGCAGGGCGTCCTAAACTACGCTAACCGAGTTGCGGTCTCCACTCAAGGAATAGGTTAGCCTATTCCTTGAGTGGAGACCGCAAGCGTTAGCGCTTGACCACAATCGCACCTGATGGAAAGCGACGATGACTAAAGATACCTATCACAATATTTATCAAAAATCTACATACATATATCACAAAAACATTTTTTTTTTTGGTGAGGTTGTCATGCAATATCCGCCATATCTTTTCATATCGAAAATTCCAAGAATTGGGCTCCAGTTAATAAAACTATGACGTCATGGGAACTCCATAGTTCTCAAACAGTCGTTGTCATTTTCTCGGCTTTCTTGACCTCAAAGTCAAGCCTTTTTTTGGTAACGCTGGAGGAATGCCCCTCTCCCTGTCCCGTATCTTGAGTACTGGGAGGAGGCGTGCCTAACCCGCACTACACCACGTAGTCCACCGGAGTGGAGGGGAGAGGCACCCTTTTGCAGAGCTGGCCCTCAGGGGAGGGAACCGACCCTGGCATGTCAGCGCAGGGCACTCAGATACAGCTGGGCTCTCCGCGGGGGGATTCCGAACCCCTCTTACGCGGCCTACCAGCTAAACCTATCCAGCGACTCACCCACCCGTGGTACTGGGAATGGTGTCACGAGAACTGCCGAAAGGCTTTCTCCGCAACACGACCTAAGGCAAGCCTTTTTTTTTTTTTTTGGAAACGCTGGAGGAATGCCCCCCTCCCTGTCCCGTATCTTGGGTACTGGGAGGAGGCGTGCCTAACCCGCACTACACCACGTAGTCCACCGGAGTGGAGGGGAGAGGCACCCTTTTGCAGACCTGGCCCTCAGGGGAGGGACCCGACCCTGGCCTGTCGGCGCAGGGCACTCAGGTACAGCTGGGCTCTCCGCGGGGGGATTCGAACCCCTCTTGCGCGGCCTACCAGCTAAACCTATCCAGCGACTCACCCACCCGTGGTACTGGGAATGGTGTCACGAGAACTGCCGAAAGGCTTTGCCCCGCAACACCGTCCCGCCACGAGCCCCTACGTGGGGTCAGCGGCCACGCCCCTCCCGATGTCGGGAGGGGGGTTGGGGATAGTCGAGTGAGTCGAACCATCCTCAACAGGCGGTGAAGGAGCCGTATATAGTGCCAGCGTAGGGGCCCCTGTCCCTGTTGCCGGCCGGCCACCTCCACGGGAGGAACGAGGGCGACGGCGCCTCCGTGTCCTCCTTGCCCTGAGCGAGCCAGCGAGAGGGTTTTCCTCGCGCTCACGCTCCGCCGCCTCCTTCTGTGCCATCACGTCCTCACAGAACGCTGCGAACGCCGTCCAGGAACCTAAGTCAAGCCTACCTTAACCTAACTTAACAAGCAAAATTGTTTGTTGGTGAACGAGTTACTCGTGTTGGGTCAGGGTAGTTGTGGGACCTTCATTGTTCCCGGTTTTCATAGTACAAGAGAAAAAAACCTTAGTGTTCCAGGGCAAACATATGTGATGCTGTCCAAATTTCTTTTTTAATTCTTAACTTGTTTTAATCTGTCCATTTTTCTCTATTTGGGGGAGGCCTTTGCCCAGCAGTGAGGTAGGTAAAAAAAACTTGTTTAAAAATTATAATCACATTTGATCATTATAAGTTACATCTTAACGTAACATAACCCCACACAAGTGCGCTGCCAAAGTGCAAAAGTTGGCAGCGAACTTGTGAATCCACTGGTGTCTCGATGTCTATGAACGGCGGCAGTCGCTTACCATCAGGCAATCCGTCTGCTCGTCTGCAAACGACGTCATCGTGCCAGACGAGCAGAAAAGAAAATAGTATGTTGAGAAATTGCTGGCAACACTTTAAGGCGCAGACTAAGCCCGATTCACAAAGCGGCAAGCGGCCGGCGGGCGTGTAATAAGGCCAAATGGCATGTTCTCGACTGAGAACAGTTACGGGAAGCGTAGCTCTAAATGTATATACTTTATTATATGTGCAGGTGAATTAAAAGATGATTCGGACCATTTATTTTTTACTTACCTTTCGTAATGGTGCGGGTTAGAGTGATACAGGCAAATGTTCAAGATTTGTCACTCAATCATGACACATGCACGCACGCACGCTCACACATACACAAAACCGTGGGAGAGCCAAGCTTCGGCATGAATGGCGGCCTCACCGACAACCGGCGTGAAGAAGCACTGTGCTGTGTTTCGCTGCGTGAGTGAGGGTACCGGAGGCCCAATCCAGGGGAAAATGGTGCTTAAAAGTGTGGCAGCGCAATTGTGACTCCATGGTGTGGCGGGTGTCCATGGGCGGCGGCAATCGCTTACCATCAGGTGATCCATCTGTTCATCTGCCACCTATGATATAAAAAAAGAAAAAACATAGTACTGTTGCGACGAGTATTCTTGATAGCTAAGCGTTGTTGTACAAGCGCCGGTACAGGCGCGCTCACTCGACACGAGCGCTTCAGTACAGTCACGAAGAGTGGCGCGACCCGGCTGGCCTCAGGGTTACACGGGGGCATGTGTAGACCTCTTTAAGGTGACGGGTAGGGCACACTAGCGACGCCAATTGATTTTAATTTGTAACTCCTAAACCGGATCTATTTTAAACAATTTCGGGGTTACAACCTCTCGGCAAACACTTATACTATTTATTAATTAACTATACACAAATGTTGGGTCCGTTTTTGTACACGAAAAATTTATTCACGCCAAAAGCGGCCACTTTTGGCAGTGGACAGTAATCCAAAATTCGAGTGCAATAGCAGACCAAACAGTTAACTATAAGTATTAAATAAATAGTATAGGTGTTTGCCGAGAGGTTGTAACCCCGAAATTGTTTAAAATAAATCCGGTTTAGTAGCTAAAAATTAAAATCGATGGGCGTCGCTAGTGTGTCCTACCCGTCACCTTAAAAGGGTTTTCCCCGTAGCTGTGTGTATTCAAATGGAAAGTTTTGTAAGGGAAATGTAAATGATTTTTTGAATTTTAAATATAGAATGGGGTGACTTTTTTTGCAACAATTTTAAAAAATATTGCGAAATTGTTTTAAGTGGAAACAGACAAGGAGAATCACTGCTGGTTCAGTGAATAACAACGCGCCTTCAATACGAGGGATGTCGTGGTTCGAATCAGAGCATGCTCTGGATTTTTCTAATATATTTGCGTATTGCCCTGTTGGTCTAGTGGTTTAAGTACCTTGCCATGATCTCGGGGTCCTGCGTTCGATTTCCGGATCGAGCGAAAAGTATGTTTTGATATTTCCGAACATAGCTCGGGTTTGTGATCACCAATCCGCATTAGACAAGCGTAGTGATTAAGCTTAATCCCATCATAGTATGACTTGATTTCTATCATGGAGGCCTTTCCCTGCAGTGGGATAGTATATAGGCTGATACTTTACTTTACTTTTTGGAGGAGAATCGTGTCGGAAGGTCTGGTTGAACACGATAAGGCCTGGTTAAATCAGCTTGCGGCAAAACGTGCTAAGCGCCATGCCTGCCACCCCAATCGTAGCAGCGCTCAATTTACGTGTCGCAAATGCGGACGGAAAATTCACTCTCGCATACAGCCACGAGCGCAGCTGTAATGTCACCACACCGCGCGATGCTGCTTAAAACATCTGTTATATATGAGAAGGCCTGATGATGACTTTACTTTATTTTACAGTTTGACTACGGATCAAAAATCTTACAAGATTTGCGTATATCTACCATTAGCTCATCGATGAAGGAAAACACCGCCGTGTGGTCCCCGGAGGAGTAGAATAGGCCACCCTCACTCTTACTGAGGTGTCGTAAAAGGTGACTAAGGTAAAGCTGCTGTCATGATCATCAGCACCCAGAGAAGGAAAAACTCTGCATTTATATCAAAACCCTCGCCAACCCTTCTGCCAAGCGTGGTGAGTATGGCAATTACCCCTCATGTGATTGAGGGAGGCCCGTGCCCCAGCAGTGGGGACTTAAATGGGCTGATGATTATGATGAGGGAAACCATCGTGAGGAAACTTGCACGTTTCGGAATAGTTTTCTGAAACGTGTCACCATGTCACTTATTAATGTTGCACTTATTCCACCTTTTGAATGACTTCACCATTCACTGTAGCATTAGAGTTTGTGTCATAGCTGGCAAGTTTTGTCATATTTTTTGGAGTTTCCAATCAACATGAAAACGCGCTCTGTTGGTCTAGTGGTTTAAGTACCGGCCGTGATCTCAGGATCCTGGGTTCGATTTCCGGGTTAAGCGAAAAGTACCTACGTTTTCGAATTTTTCGGACATAGCTCGGATTTGTGATCACATCGTGTCGGAGGGTCTGGTTGAACACGATAAGGCCTGGTTAAATCAGCTTGCGGCAAAACGTGCTAAGCGCCATGCCTGCCACCCCAATCGTAGCAGCGCTCAATTTACGTGTCGCAAATGCGGACGGAAAATTCACTCTCGCATACAGCCACGAGCGCAGCTGTAATGTCACCACACCGCGCGATGCTGCTTAAAACATCTGTTATATATGAGAAGGCCTGATGATGACTTTACTTTATTTTACAGTTTGACTACGGATCAAAAATCTTACAAGATTTGCGTATATCTACCATTAGCTCATCGATGAAGGAAAACACCGCCGTGTGGTCCCCGGAGGAGTAGAATAGGCCACCCTCACTCTTACTGAGGTGTCGTAAAAGGTGACTAAGGTAAAGCTGCTGTCATGATCATCAGCACCCAGAGAAGGAAAACTCTGCATTTATATCAAAACCCTCGCCAACCCTTCTGCCAAGCGTGGTGAGTATGGCAATTACCCCTCATGTGATTGAGGGAGGCCCGTGCCCCAGCAGTGGGGACTTAAATGGGCTGATGATTATGATGAGGGAAACCATCGTGAGGAAACTTGCACGTTTCGAATAGTTTCTGAAACGTGTCACCATGTCACTTATTAATGTGTCACTTATTCCACCTTTTGAATGACTTCACCATTCACTGTAGCATTAGAGTTTGTGTCATAGCTGGCAAGTTTTGTCATATTTTTTGGAGTTCCAATCAACATGAAACGCGCTCTGTTGGTCTAGTGGTTTAAGTACCGGGCCGTGATCTCAGGATCCTGGGTTCGATTTCCGGGTTAAGCGAAAAGTACCTACGTTTCGAATTTTTCGGACATAGCTCGGATTTGTGATCACCAATCCGCATTTGGCAAGTGTGGTGACTAAGCCCAATCCCATCATAGTAGCGATGACTTTATTTCTATGATGGAGGCCTTTGCCCTGCAGTGGGACAGTTTATAGACTGATTAAAAAAATCAACATGATCTGTGACTTCTTGGGGTCGAGAACCAAACTGTTTGCAGTGCACCATGCAGATATTCTGCCTAGGTCGGAATTAAGCATACACACTGCACTATCATAGTCAGTTTGTCCGCAAGGAGGTACATCTGCAGATCATCTGCGTACAGATGGTAGTGACAGTGCTTGATGCACTTTGCTATATGCGCGCTATACAGGCTGTACAGGATCGGGCCCAATATCGAACCCTGAGGCACTCCGCGGTTCACCGGCTGAAGTTGGGATTTTATGGTTAGCCTATTTGTCTGCTTGAGCTCGACATACTGTCATCTATTCAAGAGGTAGCTGTGGAACCATTTCGCTGATCGGTGGTCCACACCATAGAACCTTTGCTTTGACAATAAGAGAGCTACATTTGACGAATCGAAGGTACGTGAAAAGTCTAGCAGAAGCAGCAATGAGGAGTTTCCTTTATCCTGCTGGGTTAACAGGTTATTGACCATGTCAGCTAGAGCAGTTGCCGTGCCATGATCTCTCCGAAACTATATATAATATATAATGTCATTCCGCTCAAGGTCTTCAGTAAGCTGATCGCACACAACCTTCTCTAGGATTTTAAAAAGAAAGAAAGAAAGAAAATATTTATTATTATAGACATCACAACACAGAACATATAGCAATTGTAAACAGAACACAATTTGGCACAAACAGAAAACAAAACATAAAACAATTAAAAATACATAAAAATAAAACCAAAGGAAAAAAAAAACAAAACTATATTTAATCATGTCCAGACAGTGCCAAATGAATTTTATGGTGTGTTATGACGTCTAGTATAAATGGCCCTCACTCAGCTTATGTCACAGTCCAGACAAAGACCATGACGCTGGTTTTCAGTGAGACCAGCTGAATGAGTGCCACGGACGCTTGTCTAGTGTATTTTGTGTACCTAACGTGTATGTGTAATGTGGGTAAATATATCTACTAAGAAGAAAATATCAAATAATAACGAGATGCATACTATTAAATTATTATAATGGATAAATAGGAGTGTGGGTATCTACAGTTTAAATATGAAATTATTACGGCTAACAAATCAAAACAAGTTCTAGCGCGCGCATACAGTTATTATGCACCTATAATTATAATATGCACCTAAAAATATAATTTTAGACAGATATGGCAAAATACTGATGGGTCGAAGATCTTGATTTGTTTTGGGGCTGGTGGTTTTAGGTAGAGGCTTAACAACTGCGATCTTCCAATCCTCCGGAAACACTCCATCCTAAATGGAGCGATTAATTAAGGTGGTGATGGCATTTATTTATTTATAATATACACACAACACATTACAATCGCAAATAAACAAAGTGAGAAAAACAAAGTGCAGCTTTGAACCAGATTGCAATCCAAAAACAATGTGTACATAAAAAAAACAATAATTGAATTACTTAGGTTTGTCGCACTAGCCGCATATAACAATATGACAAACCAATAAAAGAACCCAAGCTATGAACAATGAAACAACAGAAACAATACTTTATCCCAGTTATATTTTAATTTAGAGGGTTAGCCCCGATGCTGAGCAGGCCCAGTACCGTGACCAGACCCATTTGGCGTGAAGTAGAGGATATCCTTTAGTTTTATAATATATGCATTCAGTGAGTATGGCAGAGTAAGTAGCACTATCGTACCATTAATGGTACTAGTCAATGCTACAACTGACATTACGGGGAAATTATTCAAAATAGATCCGGTTTAGTAGCTAACAGTTTAAATCGACTGGTGTCGCTAGTTAGAGCTACCCGTCGCCTTAACCAGACCAACTGAGTCATGGTTCCACGTTCAGAAACTATTCGAAACATGCAGGTCTCCTCACGATGTTTTCCCTCACTCTTAAACAAACACTAATATCCCCAATTTTCGGTAAACTCAACACTAAAGTATCTAGAACTCCTCGTAGACTCGCAGGTAAATAAAGTGTTTCGATATATAAAGGTATGTAAATTATTATGTTAATATTGTTATCCCGGTAAACACAGCCAGCAACTCTCCCGGCTTGTTTATTGGTAACTAAAATATCAAGCAAGCAGCATCAGGAAATAGCAAATGAAGACAACTTAGTCGGTCTGGTTACCCTGTCTAAGAGTTGCGAAGGTCAGCGTTATTTATTTGAAACTAGTGGCCCGCCCTCACTTTGTTTCGGGACGTTAGTTCCGCTTAATACCAACAGATGGCGTTAGGTGTCGATTACATCGCGCAAGCGTTTCGTATTTTCGGATTACCTATAAGCATTGCCGCTCTCTGTATGATTTACCTCTTTATTGATAGTACAAATATATAATAACAATTTTACAAAAAATATAATACTACGTTAATAGCTGCAGTAGTCAGATACTGCACCAAAATTGCTAAATCCTAAATCATGTAGCAATGGTAGTTCAGTGGATAAAACGTATGCCTTCCAAACGAAATATCGTAAGTTCGTATCTGAGGTGTCTACCTATGGATTTTTAAAACCTAAATGCGTATTCTTATTATTCGCTCGGCGGTGAGGAAAGATTCGTGAGGGAGCTTGCATGTTTCGGAAAGTTTCTCAAAATTGCGGATATCCTCAATTAGATATAAAATGATTCGCAACGTATAACCATAATCATCACCACTTACCATCAGGTGTGCCGTCTACTCGTTTATCCGCCATAATTAAAAAACAAGAAAGACATCTAGTTCACCAGACTCCCCAAATACTGTATAATGGGCGAAGCGCACCCTGGGCGGACTCAAATTCTCAAAAGTGACAGCCGAGTAACCGAGAATTGCACGCTAAGATCCAGTTTATCAGGTTCCCCTTTTTGGAGTAGCGAAGATCAGGCGGCCGTCGCTGCATTATCCGGATCGAAGGACCATGAAGAAAGGCACCCTCGAGGTCCAGGTAGGGAGATGGAGGAATAAAACCACCGGTTCCGACTGATTCACTTCACGTATGTCTGTCCTGACATACGTGAGTGAGTTACACTCACGTATGTCAGGACAGACGTGAGTGTAACTCACGTCTGAGTTACACATGTCTAGAGCTATCTCTAGACTTGTGTAACTCAGGAGTGATTTGGGACAAAAAGATGTACATCCTTGCAAACGATTTAATAACTCCTCGATGAGACAACCCATCACATCATTCAGTCGTTTTAGTCTTTTGAGTTACGTAGTTAATTGGGAGTTAAAATATAAAAGAGAGATGTAACTCTTTTCTTCAAAAGAGTTATAACTCCTTTTTCTTTTAAAATATTTGTTCTGCGCATATCTAGATAGCTCACTAGGATCCGAATTCGCACTGACGTAGTTAGGCAGGCGGCGCGAGGTCTTAATTTCGGTAGCACCTTTGCTAGCGCGATGTAATTATACATAGTGACATCTATCGAAAAAAATCCGAACCACCTACTCGATTGCTTTCCACAATAATTAACAGACCTGCCAAATAATGAATCACTATTCAAGCGTACCCTGGACTCCTTGACGCAACCAGGAATAACATAATAATAACCAAAGTAAAGTATCTTGGATGCAACCGGGAATCACACGCTGGTATCAACTAAGGCATAATATTATCATCCTCCAACCGATTACGGCTACAGCGGCCAATCTCCACGATCAGCCACGTACGCAGGATATATTATAGTACTCAAGGGTGTGCGTAAACACAAGTGCACTCTCTATTTAACATAGAATGTTCATATAAACATTAGAATGTTTAATAATGTACCTCAAAATATCATTGATTTACTTGTACATAAGTTTAAATTGCATGTAAAAAACTGCCTAATTCAGAAAGGCTACTATAAAGTAGATGATTATTTGAATGATAAGGATTCTTGGACATGTTGATCTCTTCGCCTGTCCTCTAATGTATAATTCATTTCATAATTTTTCCTTGACGATTTATCTAAACAATATTGATTATAAGCATTGTATATCTTACTGTCACTGTAATCATAATTTGTATAAGAATGAATATTGTAATTACCATATTATTTGAAAAGAGTTACTACTGAGTTTCTTGCTGATTCTTCTCGGTAGAAATTGACATTCCGAATCAGCGGTAGATTACATAATATTTGACATTCATAAATGTTCTGTATGGACTTAAATTGAATAAAGACATTTTAGATTTTTTTGATTTTTTTATTCCCTTACCCTCATATTCCGATAGGACACCAGCGCGACACGACCGGAGAGGGATCGGGCGCAGGATCAACGACTTAACGTGCTTTCCGAGGCACATGACCGCCGACTTCCAGACACCGGGCTGACACTAAGAATTTCTTACCGAAAACTTAGGTACAAATTTTTTGGTAGAAATACTGAGCCATTAATATATTAGAGCGCCTGTAACTAACAATTTGCCCAAGTATTGTTAGATAAGGGATGACTTGGAAGATTAGATTATTATTTGTTCTGCCAAAATAGAATACTCTATATTGTTGTTTTCTTTTCCCTGTAAATAAACTTTTCCCTGTAAATAAATAAACTTCGTTTCAGCAATATACTTTTGTAGAATTAATCTTAGTTATTGAATTGAAGAGATTAGATTCAGGTGTATTATTTGCATATAGTTTTCTATTAAATTAATAAAAAAAAAACTAAGCATTTTACCGTGGGAGAGCCAAGCTTCGTCATGAATGGGCCGGCTCGACCGGAGTGATACCACGGCTTTACAGAAAACCGGCGTGAAGCAGCACTATGCTGTGTTTCGCTGTGTGAGTGAGGGTACCGGAGGCCCAATCCGGGGGATAGGGGGGGTTTAAAGGTGGGTGTCCATGGGTGGCGGCAATGGACAACATTTCAAAATTGCTAAGCTATAAAACAAAAAATACCACTTCTCTATTTACTTTCCCACTGCTCGAATATATATTTATTTATTTTTTATATTGCTTATTTTCTGAGAAAAAAATTAAAAACTAAAAAACGTAAGATGACGTCATCGGACGGCAGAATGTAAAATATTTCTTTGCTTAGCACATTATAGTCTTAAATTTACGAAATGCTAAACTTATGACATGCAACTGTCAAAAAAAAAACAACTTGTCAACGTTGAATGAATGAGTGACGTTGACAATGTTGACACTAGTATTATTTACCTTTGACAGTAGTACCTTTTTTTATTAAAACAATGATATGCAAAGGAATATCGCTGTATTCAGCCGTCCGATGACATCATTTGGCGCTTACGTCTATTTAGAATATAAAGAATTTCAATAATTATTTTATGTATGAAAATGGCCAAATTTTGAAAAAAGAAAAAATAAGGGTCTGTTCATTTTATGTCTATTTTCATATAAAAAAACAATATGGACATATTAAAAATATGAAATGTTGTCCATTGCTTACCATCAGGTGATCCGTCTGTTCGTCTGCCTACCTGTTACATAAAAAAAAGGAAACTAGGTAAGAGTGAGGGTGGCCTATTCTACTCTGCCTGGGACCACGCGGCTAATATCAAAAGAATTTATAAGTAATCATTAATATTTAGATTCATAGCTCAGTTCACCATGAAAGAGCCACGCTTCAGTGCAAGTTTAGCAGCGCACTTCTGCTTCCGCTTACCATCAGGTGATCCGTCTGCTCGTCTGCCACATATCACATGAAAACAAAATGAAACCTACAGTCGCGTTGATGATAGCCTCCTCCTCTTATTTTGAAGGTTCGAGAACGTTACTACACTTCACACACTTTCTTTCTGAGAAATTCGTAAGCTTCCATTAAATTAAGTGTTCCAAGCTACAAAATAAGGTTGTTGTGCGAATTTCCATGTAACAAAAGCGTGTTGACTCTTCCGTCATCTTTCACACATTAGGTTAAACCCCCCCCCCCCCATCTGCCCCCGAGGGGTTGATGATGGGAAAACTCGTTTCCCATGCGAAGTTCGCGATTGCATTCGTATTTTTTTATGGGCGATGTTTTTTTTCGTTTCGCTAAAAGTTCAGAAACTTTTTCGATTCCATTTTTGTGAATAGGGTAAATATCCACTTGAATTTGATATTCGGAGTATGGCGTCTAAATTTTGAATGGTATTGTAGTCTAGCTTCTTAGAGCGTCGGCAGCTCAGTGGATAACTGCCGGAGCACAGTCATGCCGCTGCCTACCGTGAAAGAAGAACTCTATTTTGAGATAATGAAAGAAAGAAAGAAAATATTGATTATTATAGACATCATAACACAGAACATATAGCTATTATAAACAGAACACAATTTGGTACAAACAGAAAACAAAACATAAAACAATTAAAAATACATAAAAATAAAACAACAGGAAAAAAAAACAAAACTATATTCAATCATGTCCAGACGGTGCCAAATGATACTGTTCGAATCCTGGATCATGGTCCAAACGTACCCTGGGCTGCGAACGACAGCTTTGGATGCAAACCGGAATTAAATGAGGTGGTGAATAATGAACACGAGCTCACCAAACAAAACTCGAAAAGCATTGTTCTAATTGGTTTAATTAGCGAACACGTATTTATTCAGCTGATTGGCTACAAAAATATTTAATAATGACATTATCGAACATTCAAAGGCGACTAATTAGCCGCACATCAAAAAACAGAATGGTTTTTCTGTCAACTTATTTACTTCCCATTACGTCCTTTCTCGATTAATTGGAAAATTCCCAGGAATCCTCGGGGAAATCTGGCATCAGCTTATGTAGGGTCAATGCGGGCATTCGAGAAATGTGGTGATTAACAGTAGTGATGCTCTATTGAATCGATTCTTTAAGAATATCGATTAAACTGTGGGAGAGTCACACTTCGGCATGAATGGGCCGGCTCGACCGAAGTGATACCACGGCCTCACAGAAAACCGGCGTAAAGCAGCACTGTGCAGTGTTTCGCTGCGTGAGTGAGGGTACCGGGGGCCCAATCCGGGGGAAAGAGGGGTTTAAAGGTTGACAGTGCACTTGTGACTCTACTGGTGTCGCGGGTGTCCATGGGCGGCGGCAATTGCTTACCATCTGACGATCCGTCTGCTCGTCTGCCACCTATCACATTATAAGAAAAAAATTAAACTCTTCAGGTTCCATAGACACTATGAGCAGGGTCATTTGACTTATTATATTCCGTAGTATTATTTTTTTCCGTAGTATGGGAAAAATAGTTCGGTTTTCGTTAGATGGGGTTTGTTAAAAGCAGATCGAGCATTAAAAAGCAATCAAGCGCGAAATGACACCATGTTTAATTTTACGGTTATTACATTTTAGAATCACTGGATTCTAGACATTTGACAATTGAAACCCATCCTCACGATTGAAATTTTTGTACTTTGTAATTTCAATCGCTTCCCTGTCCAGTATGTAGTAGCGTTCTGTCGAAATTATCTGAGGGTTAACCTTATTAATGGTGTAAGTAAGTCAAATGTATCTAAGATAATAGTGATTTAAATTAGGAGTGAAATTTTATTTCGAGTCGTTTTTCTTACCCAGCCGTATCGTTTACCGTATACTATAACCATGGACTTTTTTTTTAACTGAACCTAACCAAGATACGTGGTAATAATGATCTTTACCTTTAATAATGCCGTTTATTTTCTAGACACAATAAGATGTTTAACTCCTGTAATAAGCAAAAAGTCACTACTATAATTTTATTTGAAGTTAAGACTATATTTTAAGGTTTAGATTAAATAGAGGTTGTAACTGATGTTACTTCATGATGTTTGATGTTAAGTGATGATGTTGGCGGGATGCGAAGAAAATGGCGACAATGAATGATGAAGATGAAGGGTTTTATAGAAAACTATTCACAAAAATACCGGGACGAAATTAGTTTGGCCAATGTCGGGAAGAAAGCCGGCAGCGAGGTAGTCTAGATAGGACACCTGGATCATCTAAAGCCTCCTAGGAACGGAGAGAGCAAATCAAATTGAGTATTGGCAGAAAAGTTTACTGGGATTCTTCTAGGTCCGGAAAATCGAAACGCTGGTGCGAATTAATGTACTCCCAGCTACACCTATTCGAGTATGTAGTAGGATGAGACGGGAGTTACACAGGGTTCGATATTGGTCCGACGTTATATAAGTTACATGGTTTGTTACAAGGTCAGATATTATTGTACTTGTGATGCAAAAATAAATCTTTTTTTACTTAGCAAATTTGACATTTTTGTCAATAATAACTTTTTAATTTAAAAGTTATTTTTTCTTAAAAACAATCCTACACGTTTTTAAACGTTGTCCCTTAAATCACAGTTAATTATGGGGTAGTAGCATTAATAGTTACTTTAGAAATTAATAAAAAGTTAGTAATGGAAAATATAGTTATTAGGAATGGTCCACAAGGTGGACCGACGATCTGCATAGGACACAGGACCGATCTGTGTGGAGAACATTGGGTGAGGCCTATGTACAACAGTGGGTGTCTATTGGCTGAAATGATGATGATGAATGGAAAATCGCCATACAAAACGGCAATTTCATAGCTAAAGATCTATTAAAAATAATGTTAATGTTTAAAAGTTGTAAAATTAGACGATAATTTGCTAAAATGCTAATTCCTTGTTGTTGTGATAATAAGTGCCCTTTACCCAAAGGAAGAGTTCGCTTATAGTGATAAAGCCGCATCCGTTGTACATATCCCGTAATACCAAGTTTTTACGTTTTCATACTTTATTTTGAGCGCAATAAAAGTAGGTACATTCATTCATTCATTTCTGGGCTGAAGTGATGGCAGTTCAGTGGAAAAGAACTCACCATCCTGAGGTCGTGGTTCTACTTCGAACATGATCCTTTGCCTTTCTCTGTTTTTGACCTGCACGCTTCGGATAGTTTCTGAAATGTGTAAACATGATTCAGTTGGTCTGATTACCAAGGGTTGCGAACGCCGGATGGCAGTCACTTGTAATTACCAGAGTCGCCCAAATCCAGAATCATGGTTTAACATACCCTGTCTAAAGCTGTCGCTTTACATGCAACTGATTTAGGTTAAAAGTAAAAAATAACATTCCTTAAATACCGTTGCTGCATCTCCCTAACAAAGCTTACAGAAAATCAGTACAATTGTATATCAGTAAGTGAAATAGTGGCCATTGAGATTTCCACCGATTTGCCGGTCAGCGAGCGAGGCAGAACATTACGGGACGTGAGGGGAATAGCGCGATCATGCTTAAAATAGAAATAATCGCGTCTGAGCATACGCGCTTGTGGAACACCGTAAAGGAACATAAAGATCATGCTGAACATTTAAATAGTGGAATCTGAACATGGAAAGGTAGGGGGGATAGAATTGCGCCTTGTGGGAGACCTTTGTCTCTTACAAACTAAAAACCAGCGCGGCAGCGGCTCTAAACCGTTGCGGCACATGTTGAGCTTAGACCTTGTTGACCACTTTACTTAGTTCCTTTTTTATTCTTTGGTCATTTGGTTTCTATTCTCTTACCCTTCCCCTCTAAGTGGCCACGAAACTAGACTTCGCTCTATTCGTTTCTATTATTTTTACTATTTCTGCCCTATGCATTACTGTGCAATATCTGTTTAAAATTGGCTGTGTCCTATGCTTGTTAATTTTGCATGTGGTGAATAACCCTCTTATTCCAAAACGTGGTTTAAAATTAGTAGTGGGATTAACACTTACTAGAAATTATTGAAGAACTAAAATAGACATTATTACAAAACTAAGTTTTACGATAGTTAGTTTACCAATTATAAACCGAGTACTTAATACGAAATTATAATTTTAGTTAATAAAAAACATTTCAAAAATATGTTTACTTCAGACAACAAAATGAGGTTATGTAAAACGAAACGCCACTGAACGAATGATTGAATGATTCGATCAATTTTGAAACTATCCCTGTACTACACTTAGTAAAACCACTGTTTTCAGTTATTCAAAAACATAGGCACTAGCGTGGACCACTTTAAATTCACAGCCTACGGTGTAGCTTGCGGGCCTGGGGTTGAACAACCAGGTTGTTTTAGAATAACGTCCTCTGGGGAGGTAAGGTGCGTCGACCTTCTAGTGTAGCTCTACTGGAAATCAGTTCTGATCTGATTCCTGTTTCGGCTGGTATCAGGCAGAAACTTTTCCAGTTAGGTTCCGGTGTCCCCCGGGTAGCGGCGAATGGTAAAATTACATGTCCCTATAAAATTTGAAAGTTCCTCAATTTTTCTAGGATCCCATGATCAGATCGTGGTCATGGTACCAATCCGGGACTATCTACTTTCCAACTAAAAAATAATCATCTGAATCGGTTCATAAATCGCAAAGTAATCGGCGAACAAACATAAACAAAATATATATATATACAAGTCGAATTGAAAACCTCTTTTTTTTTGAAGTCTGTTAAAAATGCGTTCTGTCACTTTTGCCATCCGACGGCCGACGGACGCACAGTGGTCCCTGTCCGGTCTCCCCTGCGCGGGTTGCGCAGCGGTCTCCCGGCATGCGCGTTTGTTTGACGTGGGCCCTACATGGTGTTTGCGCTTTCGGGCGCGTTTAAGTGTGGAGGAGGAAATCCTCAGTGTTGTGTTGCGCCTTTGTGCGTGTCGAATAGTTTTCTTGGGCTTGGACCTTGGGCCTGAATGTCGACCGGCTGAATCGAATTTGGGGCTGAGCCGTTAAGGGACTTCCTGTTTCGCCCGCTTGCCTTAATTAGCCGGTGATTAGATGTTCCAGATTTTTATGAATTTACAAACCATTGAGTAATTCTTGCGTTCTTTGTCACTCTCATTACTTCTTGATCTTGTTTGATTTTTTTGTGCTTCTGGATAATTTTCCATGTTGAGTCTGATATCCAAGCATTAGACTCTTTTTGGGTAGGGTTTGCCTTTTTTCTGCAGAAATAACGTCCCGAGTCAACCAAAATTCATTTTTGAAGTGCTGCCGGCGTGTGTTGCTTTCATTCCTGTGCATAGGATTAACAGATAACTGTCTTTACGAGTAAACCGTTGCGAAAGGATTTTTCAGCAGGTTGTAACTTTGCCGCTGAAAAATGCGACACTTAAAAGCATGAAAAAAATTCTTTGAAAAAAAAACCAGCTTAAAAAAAACCACAAACTAAAAAATACTCAATAATATTTTAAACACTTCATACACTTAAGATAACATTTTATAACAGTACACTCGAAAATAAGTTTTTCTGAAGTCGGCGCCTTATCCCTGTTGAATAATTGAATGTATTACAAGATTAGTATCTAGATAGTATTGGGCACCGATTTTTCGAAGGTTTTAGACGTAGATTAATGATGGCTACTAAGAGGCTCTGGCCACGAGGTCGTAATCTGCACCCTGGTGTATAAGGCTTGAAGTTCGAGGACTTCCACTGCGTATCAATGATGATGTAATCGATTTGATTACGGTATCGACTACCTGAAGAAACACATAAGTAGAGTCATCTTGAATGATGTTGGAAACATGTTTTTTTTTTTTTTTGGTCAATAAGCTAACGCTTGACCACAATCGCACTTGATGGAAAGCGACGATGAGGTCTAGGATGATACGCGTTTGCCTAAAAGATGCCTGTTCACTCTTGCCTTAAAGATGCCCAGATTATAGTGGTCAGGAAAAACAGATCTCGGCAGAGAGTTCCATTCCTTGGCCGTCCGCATTATAATTATTATGTATTGGTTATGGTTATACTAAGCCAAGAGTAGTGAGCTTTTTTGGAAGTCTTTGACTAATTTATGAATCTGGGATTGAAGATTTACAGTACTAATTTTTCTTTCTCTTGAGTGTGGAGAGTCGGCCGTCACTAAAATGCCCCGGCCGATTTCAGGTTCCAGTCCGCGCCGGCTTGCCTATACAAGAAGAATATAGTGATGATGCTATAGAGTAGATTAAGTTAAGTCGGAAGCGCACTTGTGACTCCACTAGTGTTGCTGGTGTATACACGAAGACTTTTAATCGGTGATCAGGACCTACTGATTCCGACTAGGTGGATGATGGCCATTGCTATAGTAATAGTAGTTACATGTTTTCTTTTTGTTTAGGTTTTATTTTAAATTTTATTAGATATCTAAATTTAATTGGAATGTATGGTCTTCCTACATTTTTATGAAGTGTAGAAAGCTATTTTAATTTGTTTTATTTGACGTTGTCTGCCATTTGACAGTTTTCTACCAATAACATGAAAAACTTTAAATCTCTAATGAGGTTTGTTATCATCACTGTACCTGTACTTATGAAGAGGTTTTATTTGTAACAAGGAGGAGTAGGATGACCATATTCATAGTTATTAACTTAAAGTCCCAGACAAGAAAAAAAAATGGAACGCTGACATGTAACTACTATTACTATAGCAATGGCCATCATCCACCTAGTCAGAATCAGTAGGTCCTGATCACCGATTAAAAGTCTTCGTGTATAGTACTCCTTTACCATCAGGTGTTATTCTACCACTTATCCATCTCCTGTTAGCGTGTGATTCCCCGTTGCATCCATAGCTGTCACTGGGTACGCTTAGGCCATGATTCAGGCTTTGAGGAGTCTGGTAATTACGATAAAGCGACTGCCGTCTGAACTTCGCAACCCTGTTCTCAACAGGGGAACTAGACCAACTGCAAATACAAAGTCAAATAATTCTTTATTTGCATAGGCTTGTACACAGCACTTACAAATCGTCATACATTTGAATGATTTAAGACTATTTATAAGTACTTATGTAATAATTTACATGTTCACTGCCACTTCAGTTTGCTAATTCGGTGGGCTATGTCGGTGACTCTGGTTCTCTGTCGGATTACATCATTTCTGATGCGGTCCTTCAGAGATACTTCGAGCATAGCCCTTTCCACAGCTCTTTGTTAAAACATATTAATACATGTTAATACATATATATTATGTTGATACCTAAAATATACTAAAAAAAGTAAATAAACATAATGCGACTATACCACCGGCCGGAAAGTTCTTTCTGGTCGAGAAGATCCGGCAAGAAACTCGCCAGTTACTCTTTTTAATCGCCAACTTTTTATACAATGGTTTATTATCCCCATACCAAGTCATACAGTCTAATGCAACACAAAATAGAATGCAGCAAGTTAAAAGCCAAATATGAGGTAAACCGAAGCGGATCAGTCCCCAAAGGTAATTTATGCTGCAACATGGTTACACGTTTCAGAAACTATACGAAGCGTTCCCGAACCCTCACCACCGAGCTTATGGTAGAAATAAGCACATAGATTTGAAAAATCCAGAGCCAAGCGTACACCACGCTTGGGTTTAAACCATGACCCCTTATGAAAGGCGCGTTTAGAATTACTGAGCTATCATCACTCGTCTGCCACATATGACATAAAACGATGCGAGCGATAGCTTTCGACGCAACCGGGAATCACACCCTAAGTTGAGGAGGGTTTTACGTGAAAAAATGAATTTAACACTTCCGAATATTCTTCAGCCTACTACTTCCCATCTAACTGTAAAATAAACGTCAATAGGCAAAAAAGCTTACATCATCCCACGGCTTTCCCCTTACTCTGCACTGAGGTGGGAATTATTTTCAGCAATCGTTTATCCTGAAACCGCCACTCACGTCGCTAATGTTGCGTGCGAGATCCCGCCTGAAAAAATAATATAAAACGCTCCATTTTCGTTCTTTCGCTTTTAGGGTTCCGCACCTTAACAACTCAATTTACAGGTCGAAACGTCAAACTGAAATGGCTTGTAATGACGGCAGTCGCACCATAGACAAAAGAGCGACAATATAATGTCCCCCAAATCGATATTTCAGTTACGACGGCCAATCAGCCATCGCCGTAGGACATATTATAGTGCACAATTGTATGCGCCGACATAATTGCACTCTTTATTCCCTTGCCCTTATATTTAGATCAGTGTGACACGACCGAAGAGGGATCAGGCGCAGGACCAACGGCTTAACGTGCTTTCCGATACACGGGGGTACAAGACCGCCAACTTCCAGACTTCGGGCTGTAACTGAGAATTTCTTAACGGAAAAACTCAGGTACAAAATTTGGCTCGAACTGATGAACGAGTTTGGGCCCCCAAACGCAGGCGTTGCTTTAAAGCGCGACTCACTGCCCACTGCGCCAACGAAACAGCCGAAATACAGAAGTTTCTAACTGTCATTGAAATTGAAGAGTTCGTTAACCTACGCGTTAGGCAGTATTTCTCTCCCGTACATGTTTTTTTTATGGAATAGCTAGAGGCGAGCAGACAGATCACCTGATGGTAAGCGATTGCCGCCGCCCATGGACACCCGCGACACCAGTGGGATCATAAATACGCTGCCAGCCTCTAAACCCCCCTTTCCCCCGGATTCGGCCTCCGGTACCCTCACTCACGCAGCGAAACACAGCACAGTGCTGCTTCACGCTGGTGTTCTGTGAGGCCACATAGGCCACAGTGATATCACTCCGGTCGAGCCGGCCCATTCATGCCGAAGCGTGGGTCTCCCACGGTAAAAGTATCTCCCGTGTAGGATGTCTCTGTCAGGTATTCGTCTGTTTAGCTCGTGATATAGACAGCCGGCGTTCTGTGTGTACCTATTTAGTGACCTCGGTGATCAACCCTGATATGTGACATGACGTAAATTTACTAGCATGGTATTTTAAAGACTCCTTTACGACCTCACCTACCCCTTCTCTACTATTAAATGTCCTTTACCCGAAGGTTGTCTGGTAGAAATCGCTTACAGCGATAAGACCGCCGAAATTAAACACGAAATTTCTGTAATACCTAGTACTTAAGTTGTGTATTTTGTGCAATATCTATCTATCTATCTCAAAGAAAACTAATTTACTATTAACTCCCCTTCCTTGATTGGGTACAAGGTACCCTACCTTGGATCCAATCAAACCGTGGGAGCCACGCTTTGGCGTGAATGGGCCGGCTCGATCGGAGTGATACCACGGCCTCACAGAAAACCGGCGTAAAGCAGCACTGTGCTGTGATTCGCTGCGATAGAGGAGGTTTAAAGATTGGCAGCGCATTTGTGACTCCACTGGTGTCACGGATATCCATGCAGGGCGGCAATTGCTTACCATCAAGTGATCCGTCTGCTTGTCTGCCACCTATCATACAACCACCTATAAAAACAATCATGGAAGGGGAGTTAAAAGGAAGAAAGCGCACTTCACTAAGTTTGTAAGGAACCCTCGGTCCGGAAGTTCAACTCTTGATTGGCTGGGTTTTTTTTATTTGTATGTATTGGAAATTGGCCAGTATTTTTAAGTAAGCGTTTATTTCACAGTTTATTATTTACCTATCCTTAAACGTTTGCTGAAAATCCAACCACACGTAATTTTGCTTTTCCCATTTTCAGTGATCCACGGCTTTTCAGAACTTTATATTTGGCCAGTTTACACTTTTTTGTTTGTAAATGAAAGTTTATTTTTAATGGTTTAACGAGACCAATATCGTAATTATTCAAAATAATGTGTCTTACTCTCTATCAGTGGCATCGCGTTGTACGAAGTTCATTCTTACAAAAATGTACGGAATTAAGACTGCGTTTCCACTGAAGCGGAGGAGCGAAATATCCACTCCGCTTAAATGGAAACAGGACGAGCGTAGCGAAGTAGAGCTGAACGGATTTCCATAGAAAAAAGCGAGTCGATACCGGCGGAGGCCGGCGAAGAGCAGCGAAGCGATGCAGAGCGGAGAACAGCGGAGTATTGCGGAGCGGAGGATAGCGGAGAATAGCGGAGAATAGCGGAGCGGCGCTGAGTGGAAAACAGCGGGGTGGTGCGGCGCGGAAAATTGTGTATAGTCACAGTATATCCAGTAAGACAAGGCTGGCCGGCGGCTCCTCTCCGCTCCGCTTCTCTCCTCTCTGCTCCAGTGGAAACACTCACCACTTTTCGCTGCTCTTCCCCACTCCGCTCCGCTCCGCTCCGCTTCAGTGGAAATGCAGCCTTAATCGCTTGTTATACAAAAATTGCCTAAATAGCTTGCTAGGAAGACATCCTTCCTAGATATACTAGAGGCAATTGACTGCCTCATTGGCGCAGTAGGTAGTGCGTCGCACTTTAAAGCGACTGCTGCGCTTGGGGTCCCGGGTTTGATCCCCGGGCTGGGCTAAAATTTGTGCCTGAATTTTCTGTTTAGAAATTCTAAGTATCAGCCCGGAGACTGGAAGTTGGTGGTCTTGTACCCCCGTGACTCGGAAAGCACGTTTAGCCGTTGGTCCTGCGCTCGATCCCTCTCCCGGTCATATCACACTGGTGTCCCATCGGAATATGAGGGGAGGGGAATAGAGAGTGTATTTGTGTTTGCGCACACACTTGAGCACTAGATTATATCCTGCGTAAGAGGTTGTTAGATTACTGACCGCCTTAGCCGAAATCGGTGGGAGGATATTATTATTATTAGAGGCGATGATCGAGCAAGCGGGTCACCTGATGATCACCGTCGCCAGATAAAAGAGGTCGTGTACTTACTGGCCTTTTATGATATGAGATTTGCATTTACTACCTTCAGTTCAAAAAGCGCTCGCTCTTACCCACTATCATCATTTATATATATTCTTCTATTTATTCAACGTGAAAATCTAGACTTTGAAAAATATTCGCAACCCAAGCTTTGGCATTATTACTTTATTTCACACAACCCACATCCTCAAAGCCCACCGGGTTCAACCCGGGAGCCAGCCAACCGGTGATCATGCACTTTCCGTATTAGAGCCTTTTATCTTGATGAGTGCCGCCCGATCCGGATGCGGCACCTTTGGTAAGGCAACACGGGGAAAATAAACGAGTGGCTCTGATTAAAAATGCTAGTTAGCGGTTTGAGCACTGCAACTGGCAAGATTCAAGATTCAAGATATTTATTTGCATAAAACACGGTTTATATACATGGTGGAAATTACATTATTAGATCTCGTGTCTTGCTAGTTACATAGCATACAAATATTATAAATTAATAACAAAATAGAGTGAAGAATGAAAACTAAAAAATGTATTACATTGTATTGGCAAATTTGAATATTCTACCATTTTTTTATTTTTAATCTACAGTGCGACCAAGATTAAAAGGCCATTGATTTCAATTTGTGGGAGAGAAAGAGAGCCCACATTTGTGGGAGAGCCACGCTTAGGCATGAATGGGCCGGCTCGACCGGAGTGATACCACTGCCTCACAAAAGACCGGCGTGAAGCAGGGCCTGCGCTGTGTTTCGCCGTGTGAGTGAGGTAACCGGAGGCCCAATGGGGGGAAGAGAAAAAGGTTGGCACCGCACTTGTGACTCCACTGGTGTTGCGGGTGTCCATGGGCGGCGGAATTGCTTACCTTCAGGTGATCCGTCTGCTCGTCCGCCACCTCTCATATAAAAAAAAAATGCATTTCAGTGACATTAACAGGGAAGCGTTGTAGAACGTATTTTCTATGCAATGCATGTTAAAACAGCATTAGTTCCAATTTTTGCCACGTGCCATATAACCCGATCGGACTGTATGGCGGTTTGGGAGATGTGAGCTTAGTGGTTCATAACGTGCCTTCCATACGGTTTATCTTGATTCGAATTCGAGCATGCACCTCTGGATTTTTCATATCAATGTGCATATTTCTTCCATGAGCTCGGCGGTGAAGGTAAACAACATGAGGAATCCTGCACGTCTCGGATAGTTTCTCGAAAATCGTAGATACCTACAATATTTAAAAAAATTGTTTGCGATTTTGAACTTTTGCCACCCAAATGTTTCGCAAATTATTATTTAGTACGAGCAGTGCAAGACTGAAAGTGCATCATAGCAACGATAACTGGAGTTCTATGATGGAGGCCTTTGCCTTGCAGTGGGACAGTTTATACAAGTGGTTGGCGCTCTTTGGGGGAGGACTACGTTCAGCAGTGGACGGCGATAGGATGATTGATTGATTGATAAAAAAAAGTGCAAGACTTGTACTTTATTTCTATATGTAGACTTGTAATACATACGATTTAGCTTACCTCCAGTATGACATGAATAGAACGAGTGAACACCCTCAGACGAAGTTCTTAACTTGCGCAAGTTTCCCTAAGCCCCGGTCATTCTCCATCCATTCCAGATGTCCCGATCTGTTGGTAGTTGCGCAGAACTGGAGTTCCAACACAAAGTTCACGGTTCACCTGACCGCTATTACGTACCTAATCAATGAAATCACAAAGACTCAAATGAATCTCGCTCACATAACCTCGATTGCACGGTATCTCCCGGCGCACATACGGAAAAAATACCATTTTAGGAGGTCAATATTCAAAGATGTAAAAGAATATGTGCATTTATACTTTAAAACGTTTCTGACGTCTATTCTAAAGGTTACTGTGTGTTTTGTTTTGAAACCATTTTGTAAGTACCTATCCACCTACCTAAAAGGTATAAATAAAATAGAATTGAGTATAAAATTGAGTATTTTTAGGTTAAAGTTTACATATTCCATCAATTATACATTCATTATCTCGAAAATAGTCAAATTAGTTAATTACTATCACTGTCGTCATGATCATCCACTGTTTCTTCATCATCATCGTCCTTGTCTTGTAAGGGTAGTGTCACAATGCGTTGGTTCGAGTTCCTAAAATTTAGTATACTAACACTCAACAAATGCACAAATGTAAATATTAAGGACCCTAAGCGGTACTAAGCGGAACTTTTTTTGAAAGTCTAAGATAATGTATTTGATTTATGAAAAGTGGGTGTGGAATGAAATCGTATTTTTTATTAACTAAACAAGCAAAAAATAAACAAGAATTTCATAATAATAATAAACATACCCGTGGCTTCCATGTCCATAATAAATATTTAGATTTTTGCACGAGGTAAACGGAGAAACACGTTACAATTTTTTAGGTTTTCGAAGCAACTATCCGTGCACTGCACAACGCGTACCTATCGGGACCTCGGGTAATTTTGTTATAAACAAAACGGAGGATATTTATGATCAGCGCGATGGAGCAACTACTTGACTCGAAGAATACAAGCAATTTTAGACCTGATCTTTAAGTAGGAAAATTTAATTTTGTCCTCCTAAATCGGTCATGCGGCGTTGTGTATCACTCATCTACAATTTCTTTCTGATTCGATTCTGATTTCTTCGATTATGAACGAGTAACCAATGATCTAGTTCCCCTGTCTAAGAGTTGCGGAGGTCAGACGGCAGTCGTTTCATTGTAATTACCAGGCTTTTTGAACCCTGGAGGCGTGGTCCAAGCGTACCTCGGGCTCCGAAGCGACTGCCTTGGACGCAATTGGGAATTACACGCTAAGGTGAAGGGGTAATACGTAGGATATAATATTTTGTGTTTAGATAAGTAATCACTGCTAAGTTTGCTTTCCGTTTATGGGAAATTATTTATTAGTGAATAGGCTACTTTTGGGCAAGCTCGCTCCATCGTAGGTTTCCTCTCAACTCTAGAGTTCATTGTGAATCCAAGAGTAGACGCAACTCCAATAAAAACTAACAAGTTATTTATATTTATAGATGCCCTATTGGTGGTTTAAATGGTTTAGGTATCGGATCGTGATCTCGGGGTCCTGGGTTTAATCCCCGGGTCGAGCAAAAAGTATGCTTCGAATTTTTCGAACATTGCTCGGGAGTATTATAATATCTGTGGCTCGGGTTTGTGATCACCAATCCGCATTAGGCAAGCGTGGTTTGGGCTTAATGGGATTAAGCCTAAACCACGCTTACATAGTAGCGATAACTTGATTTCTATGATGGAGGCATTTGCCCTGGTGGGACAGTATATAGGCTGATACTTTACTTTTTACTTTTTATTTATATTTATACAGAAGGTAGGTACGTGGAACCGTTTAAGGCATAGAGGGTGAGGTATTTAACTGAGTGCCTTCTGGCACGCCTTCGGCCTTCTGGCTTAGAATAAGGTAATCGAGATAGTTTTAATATTTTTATTAAATTTTTGTTATAAAAAAATGTATATTTCTGCCATTCTCAATTTCGTTTGTTAAACTTCTTTGCACTGCCTTCCCTTATTACGAATACGATATTTCTTTTCTCTACCCAAAGGTTGTCTGGAAGAAATCGCTACAAGCGATAAGACCGCCTTATTGTACTGTCTGTTGCTGTTGTATCATGCTTGTATTTTATTTTTGTGCAATAAAGAATATCTATCTATCTATCTATAAGAAAATGACAATGTAATGTAGTGACATTTGCATTGGCTTCAAATAATGGGATTTTTATTGGAATTTTGCTTGTAATTTCAAAATTTCGAGATTACGAGTCTACCTCCTCCTATTCAGCCCGCGAGCATGGGAACGAAATTTTTGAATCCTTAATATTCGTTTACAAGGTCATTGGAGCGTTATACTATTTTTAGGTTCAGAAGTGGAAATGACTAAAAAAAGACAATTTGAACGAACGGTTTTAGTTTGGACTTAATCATTTTACAAGAACAACAAAATATGAGAAAACGTTTATAATTCCAACAAATATCATTTGAAACCACTGAAACTGCGATTGCACACTTGCTATGACTTTTACATAAGTAAAGTTAATAACGGACTAAACAATAATCTGAACATAGCTTAGACAATGAATGACTCATCCAACAATGATTGAAACAATGACTCGAATAATGACTGACTGAAATAATGTCTCGCATGACTGATTCCTAGATCCGTGCGCTCTGAGCGCCGACAAGCAAATGCGCTGCTGTCCGATCGGCTCGTCTATTTATGTGCTTCTTGCTGTCCGTAGCGGCTTGGATGGGGGTACCGCTAACACTATTGTATTTAAATTTTCATGGTCACTGATATTAGAATAGTCATTTGAAATTTCAATCGTGAGGATTGGTTTAAATTGTCAAATGTCTGAAATTCAGTGATTTGAAAATGTAATAACCGGAAAACTAAACAAATTGTCATTTCTCGGCCAGATAATGCGAGTGTTGTGTGTCGAGAACAGGTGCGAGAAAATAGTGAGTTAGTGAACAGTGGTACCGTAGGTGCGCGTAGTAAAATACTGCGAAGGAGGGTGGACCGATTTGTCTGGCAGTAACAACTTACCCGCAAAAACTTCAGTTACTCCGTGACCATGGCGCTTGCAACAGTGCCGATATATCGGAAACTAAAAAAAAAAATTCTGCGAAAAAAATTTAGCTTTTTAGTGTCTAATTTTTTGGCAGTAATACAATCAGTCGTAAATACTGGTGCAGTTTTGAAAAAAGATGCAAAAACATTACGTATGTCTTTAAAATTTGAGCGTTCTCATTCTTTGGCAGTAAACAAAGCAGGTGTGCAGAACCGTTTAGCGAGATGTCTTGCTGCTAGTTATTATAAATACTATGTTACTCCTGCCTAAGCAAACCAGGTGTGAAAAATCGTTAACGTAGAGCTAGTTGACCAAACGTCGTATGTTTTGAATGAATGAATGAGTGAAAACTTTATTTGGCACAATACAAAACAAGGAAACTTAATTAGAAACATAACCTAGACATAAATCATTAACGAAAAGTAGGACAACATTATCCCTGTATGCGCCAAACAGGCGGCCGCTCAGCATTAGTCGGTGCTGATCCAAGAGACCAACCCCGACGCTGGTTTTCAGCGACTACCACAACATTATTGCGCATCTGTTCCATATCTATGCAACAGTCGCATGCAAAAAATTGAGATTGAGATAGCAAAGAAGAAATAAATAATTGAACAGATGCGAAATATGGGGGCAGGCAGATTATACAAAACCTTTTGATTATGTAAATAATCAAAGACGAAACCCAAACAAAATCATACAAAAAAAAGGTGTAAATTATAAAAAAAAGAAGAAGAAAGAAAGACCCATCAAAATTAATAAACGTAAACTACAGACCGATCAAGATCAGAAGGCACGTCAGTGACATTGACAGGGGGGCGTTGTAAAACGTCTTTTCTATCCGAAAATATTATGCCGAAACAGCATTATTTCCGACCCTTGCCACGTGCCAAATAACCGTGATCGAACCACATCTTTATGACCTGTATCCTAGTTTTGCTGCTGGCTATTATATTGTGTTACCCCTGTCTAAGCAAACCAGGTGTGCTGAACCGTTTAGAGCAGAGACGTTGCGGCTGTTAATCCTGCAGTTAGTCCACAATTAATAACAATGACGCTAAGACGGGCTCTATTGTGGCGGGGGTTGAGCCTTGAGTGAACCGAGACGGTGTATAGACGGAGCGATATAATACTCGTACTTACCTTTCATAACCTCGCTGTGCCACCACAGTGTGTACCGACCGACAAAATAAATAGACATAAAGGTGTGCTAAACCTTTTTTTTTATTTACTAACCAACATTTTTTTTTTATATGATAGTTAGGCAGACGAGCAGACGGATCACCAGATGGTAAGCAATTGCCGCCGCCCATGGACACCCGCAACACCAGTGGAGTCACAAGTACGCTGCCAACCTTTAACCTCCCCATTCCCCCGGATTGCACGCAGCAAAACACAGCACAATATAATTAACAATGTATATGTTATAGGCTATGTGTATAATCGGGCATTGTGTAGAATGCATTGTATATGTCACCGGAAAATAACAAGATCCGTAAGTTTATCAATTTAATAGGAAGTTTATAGACTTTCGTAGGATTCTAAACGGGAGATAAATAATTTTCGACGTCACACGGTAATTATATAAAATAACGAATATCTATTCGTAAAATTTTATATGGTTCGACCAATCACTGAAACTCATTTAAATATACGAATCTTTGAAATACGTAAAATAACACACTGCCATCTGATTGGTCAATATTCATAGTGGCAATGTCAATCAGATTGCCCGTAGCGTTTGGATATTGGTTACTTATTATTTAACGAGTGAGTTCAGTAAGTTTATCAATGTACGAAAATGTGGACGTAAAATAATACAATTTATCTCCTGTTTAGAATCCTACGAAAGTTTATAAACTTCCTAGTAAATTGATAAACTTACGGATCTTGTTATTTTCCGGTGACATATACACTGCCTAAAACTTTCAGGCAATGTGTATAAAACGATTCATTTCATATATTGACTAGGTATTGTATAAAATGCCCAAAGCGCATCAGGCAATGTATATAACGAACGAACAAGTCGCAACTTGCTCGTTGTGTTAGTACGCGGCACTCCTTCGTTTTATGCAGACGTACTTCATAGAGTAACTTATACATACTGAAAAACTTATACATACTGAGATAGAGGTATCAGTCAGCTAACCAGTGCTAGCGCCATCTAGAGGAAACCGACTAGTACTCAACCACCATGTAGAACGACCACCTTTGAGAATCAGTCAGAAGGGTAAGGATAGAATTAAATATCAGAAATAATTTTATTTGCTATATAACAAAGTTCCCAACACCTTCTAGACATCTGGTTTATTTCCCGTACTTTTTTAAATTGTTGATGTGGGCTTGAGGTCATTGTTTCGGAAATACGCTTTACTAGAGCGATGTTAGAATGCATAGTGACATCTATCGAAACAACGTCGAACCATCTGCTTGATTGCTTTTTAAATCTACATCTGCCTTTTACAAGCCCCATCTAACGAAAACCGCTGAACTTTTTTTCCCATTCACCCAGAAAAAAAGTACTAAGTGAAATGACCCTGACGTACTTTTTTAGTTTACGCACTGGTTCTAAACTGAGAGTGTGATTCATCGTCATCATCAGCCCATTTATGTCCCCACTGCTGGGGCACGGGCCTCCCTCAATCACATGAGGGGTAATTTCCATACTCACCACGCTTTGCAGACGGGTTGGCGAGGGTTTTGATATAAATGCAGAGTTTTCCTTCTCCGGGGGCTGATGATCATGCCAGCAGCTTTACCTGAGTCGCCTTTTACGACACCTCGGTAAGAGTGAGGGTGGCCTATTCTACTCTGCCGGGGACCACACGGCCAGAGTGTGATTATATTTAATGTAAAATGGCTACTGATCAGCGGTATATACTAAAGAAAGAAAGGTTTTAGAATTGCGTACTAAAAGAGAACCGGTTTCTACAAAGAATTGAGTGTTTATTGATGATTTACGTTACACACAATTGTTGGAGGAAATAAGTACAGCGAAAACGTTAGACAAGAAAACTCCGCGTGATTATTGGTTGCTGAAACATTACGACGTAGGTAATCACTGTTGGACAAACCTGTAAGTTGATCTTTATTTATTTACTAGCTTTTGCCCGCGACTTCGTCTGCGTGTAATTCGAATAAAAGCAAGGTCTTATAGATATCTTTATAAATTATAGCCTATGTGTTATTCTGATCTATAAGCTGTAGCTTAACAATTAACGAAAAGTAGGACAACATTATCCCTGTATGCGCCAAACAGGCGGCCGTAATGTATTACTGTAAAGTTTCATTAAAATCCGTTTAGTAGTTTTTGCGTGAAAGAGGAACAAACATCCATCCATACATCCATCCAAACAAACTTTCGCCTTTATAATATTAGTAAGGATTATTTATTGAATTACCAACATAAGTTCCAGCAGGTACATACATAAAGAAGTGGATAACTTTGTTTAAATCTAACTGTACTTACAATTATAGGTAACCTCAGCATGCAAACTACAAGAAATAAATGTTACACTGGTTAAAAAAAAGCAAATACTGTTTTATAATAAACATAGGATATCTTCTCTGTAAATGCTCCGAACGCTGTTATCAAATATTACGTCTCTGATGATGATTTGTTTTCCAAGGCACAGGGGTACAAGACCGCCAACAGACTCCAGGCTGCCACTAAGAATTTCTTACCGAAAACTTATGTACAAATTTTGGCCCGACCTGGGGATTGAACCCGGTACCTCTTGCGCAGCCGTTGCTTTAAAGTGCGACCCACTAACCACTGCGCCACAGAGACAGTCAATGAAATAATGAAATATTCTACCGTCTGCTGCGAGTCCCTGCGTTTAGTATATAGCTTGATATTGACATCGAAGAGTTTGTTGAATAATAAGTTTAAAATTCAGCGACTGCTATCTGAATTTCGTAACCCTTAAACAGGGGAACCAGATCAACTGAATCACGGTTACACATTCCAGAAACTATCCGAAACGTGCAGGTTTCCTCACGATGTTACCCTGACCACCAAAGAAATACGCACATAGATTAAAGAAATCTGAAGGTGCATGAATTTAATTACTGGAATGCCCAAACTCACAAGACAGGCGCACACACATACATTCACACACCGAAACACTAACACACATGCACACACACACATACTCCCATGCACAAACCCTCTCAAAGATTCATCCCAAGGTCCTTTCCTATGTAATAGATATTATTATGCATTTGTTATATGCGTAGCACGTTAAAACTAGAATCACAGTTAAATACTATTTCAAAATACATACTATTTGGCATTCGTCTGTAGTTGACATAAGTCGCATAACGTAAAGTGGTAACCGGTGTTAAATGATTATCTACGTGACAGGCCTAGCCTAGTGTAGAAATCATGGCAACCAGTGCATATGACGCGCTTTTCGCCACAACTTTACCTATTAAGTTAAGAACCAAAATATATTGTTTGTAACCCATGGTCATATGTTAAAGTTGTTCAATAAACTATTTTATTTTATTTATTTTATTTTATGTTCAGATTCGAACTACCAGCTACGACATATCACAACAGTCTAAAATAGAATTAATTCAACGAGAAACCACTTTGCTTCAGTTGCGTGCACAGAACCTGGTAAATAATTTCCTCTTGTGTTTCCACGTTAGGTCATTGCACATACTAACACGAGTACTAAATCCCCGTCTCAGCCTTGTGAATATTAAGCGCGCAGTCCGCCTGATTAAGTTGACGGGTAAGGCACACTAGCGACGCCAATCGATTTAAAATTTTATCTACTAAACTGGATCTATTTGAAAAAAAATCTCGATTACAACCTCTCGGCAAACACTTATACTATTTATTAAATAACCATGCACAAATGTTGGGTCCGTCTTTGTACGCGAAAAGTTGATTCACGCCAAAAGTGGCCAAAAGTTTTTCGCGTACGCGTTAGATCCAATATTTTTTTCATGGTTATTTAATAAATAGTATAAGTGTTTGCCAAGAAGTTGTAACCCCGAAATTGTTTTTTTTTTATATAAATATTTCACAACATCACATACATTGATCTGACTCCGAGATAGGTAGCTCAAGCACCTGTGTTACGGATATCAGAATCAACAGTAAGATTACAAATATATACATATAATACTTTTCTTTTGTAAATAGATACTTATAATACATAGCAAACACCCAGACCAGTACAAACAAACATGTTCATGCACACATGTGTTTGTACTGTGCGGGGATCGAACCCGCAACCCTTGTATCAGAGGCAGCGTTCACTACCATTGTTCCAATCGGGTCGTCTATAATAGATCCGGTTTAGTAGCTAATAATTTAAATGGATTGGCATCGCTAGTGTGCTCTACCCGTCACCTTAAGCTCGCAGTCCGCCTGATTAAACCCGCCGACTATAAACACGCCCTGATACCAACGGTTTACATATCGCGCTTGTTCGGAGCTTGATAAGGATGTACGGACCATTCATTTGTAGACTGTACACTAAACTGTGCCATTTAAACCTTAGTTATCTTTTTTAAATGAGGTTTAAAAAGAGTTCTTCTTTCACGATAGGCAGCGGCATGACTGTGCTCCGGCATTTTTGTTGTCTATGAGCGACGGTTACCATTTACCATCAGATGGGCCGCATGCTCGTCTGCCTATTATTCGCAATAAAAAAAAAACTTACACAAAAAGCTTTCTGTACAAAATTGACGCTAAAATGACTAGATAGTTTTATCAAATTGAAAAACCTAATCTTCAAAATACCTAATATTGAGGAATAAAATTATGTAGTAAAATTTAAAGACTCTTCCTACCACGAGATGCTAGATGAATCCCACTTAGCGTAACAGCCAATACGATTTATTTATATTGTTATATGTTTTGGGGTGCATTGGTGGAAGGGAGTGATTGACCTTTTATACAAGTTAATTTGGCACAGATTTTAGCTTGTTGTCCTATGTGAGCGACGGAGTGCTATGAGTGGCGACGCGTTGGATCGCGACCAAAATTTTGGGTGACTCATGCAACGCACCAATAGTGAGGCGATGTGATGCTACCAAGACATTTTGCATAAATAGAAAATGTCGCGATGTAATGCTGCAAAATATCTTGCGACTACGGCGCAACGTAACGTAATCCAACAAATATTTCACGCTTGAAGTTTAAATCTACCGACTATAAATATCAGCACGTTCTACATATACTTAACTACAGAACCTAGTAAATAATTTCCTCTTGTGTTTCCACGTTAGGTCATTGCACAAATAAACATGAGTACTAAATCTCCGTCTCAGCCTTGTGAATATTAAGCGCGCAGTCCGCCTGATTAAACCCGCCGACTATAAACACGCCCTGATAACAACGGGTTACATATCGCGCTTGTTTGGAGCTTGATAAGGATGTACGAACACAGCCTTGTCCTAGGTGAGCGACAGTGTGCGACGCGATAAATTGCGACAAATTTCAGATCGCGAGCACTGATATTAAAGAGTTTGTCATAGCTATAGTTATAGCAGTATACAGAGTGTATCTGTGAACATTTACGTCCCTCCCACCACGTGTTCTACCAACCATTATGAACAAAATTTGTTCTATGCAATTATCAGTATCATCAAATTGACTAGGTCATGTTCATGTCATAGGCAAGCAGATTATTAGATTTTATTTAGTTAATCTACATTATTTACACACGCGTAAGATTCGTTAGGTAATTTGGCATTTATTATTAGTACCTATCTATGTATATATGTTAATGAAATGGTATGTTAATTAATTATAACTGAAAAAGATTGTTCTGTCTTATTATCTAGTATTGTATCTTAATTGTAGCAACTGCATTACATGTATACCTGTGATTCACTATAAAGATTTTATGATTTATAATCCAGGTCACCATCAGGTACGAAATCCGATCTTTAAATATAACATAAAAATTAAATAAATAAATAATATATCACAACATCACATACATTTTGACTCCAAGAGAGGAAGCTTAAGCACCTGTGTTACGGTTAAGCCGATTAGATCCAAGAAAATCTTCTTCCATTGGTCGTTTACCTAGGACGTAGGAATTCGTTATCCAGGTCACCATCAGGCATAGAGTAACTTACATATACTGAGATCATCATTCAGCTAACCAGTGCTAGCGCCATCTAAAGGAAAATGACCAATACTGAACGGCTCAACAATAAACTTTCCAATAATTTCTTGATTTCTAGTTTATTTTCCGTATGTACTTTTTTAAAACTACAACGAAATTTTTTTAGAAACACGCTTTATTAGCGCGATGTAAAAATGCATTATGACATCTACGGAAACCACGCCGAACCACTTGCTCGATTGCTTTTTAAAGTTCCATCTGCTTTTTACAAGCGCCATCTAACGAAAAACGCTGAACTATTTTTCCCGAACTAAGAAAAAAGGTACTAAGTAAATGGCCCTGCCATCAGGTGCGTGACCCGTTCGTTGAATACTAAGCCGATTATATACAATAAAATCTTCTTAACTAATAAGAACACCAAAAGCATCTGCATACCTAATCGAATCCCAAGGGATAAGATTTTTCGAATCTAATGCGGCAACTTCTCTGAAGGCAGGTGTTCCTGTTCAATATTAAGATATTATCTCGATTTTAGGCACACTTAGGCAAATTACATCGTTTCGGCTTACACCCACTTCGCGTTTGTAGGGTGACCAAGGTGTGATATTTGATTGAGTCATATTTTTATTTTTGTTCTAGCAATTATTTATGCTAGTGGCGACCAAAGAGCGTGATCCAGTTCGTCTTGTTTTCCAGTATTAAGGTTGCGAAGGTCAGATGGTAGTCGCTTCATTGTAATTACCAGATTTCCTTTAGGATCTTTACCATTGTCGGCTAATTAAGGGAAAATATTGTGTGAAAACATGCACGTCTCGGATATTTTCTCAAAATTGTGGTTAATTACAATATTTGAGATGATTCTGAAGGTGTAACCGTAATCCGGTTAGTCTGGTTTCCCTATAATTATAATAATAATAATTCTCGCAACATCTCTTACGCTGACCTGATTCCGTACTAAGTAGCTAAAGCACTTGTGTTACAGATATCAGACAACAGAGGAACACAAATATATACTTAAATACATATATTACACCCAGACACCGAACAAACACAAGTGTTCATCGCACGAATGTTTGTCCAGGGTGAGGATCGAACCCATGACCTTTGGCGTAAGAGGCAGGGTCACTACCAATTGCGCCATCCGGTCAGTTAGTTATTACCTATGTTTTTTGATCCGTGGTTACCAAATGGTTAACTAACTTAATATAGTTAACTGTCTAGTACATCTACCTCGGACAAAAAGACCAGCTTGGCTAGTCCAACTTCCAGAAAGAGGTCGATCGACGAATCCAACTCAGCTGGGCAGCGTTCGGGAAGCTACGCAGCATATTTTCGGCAGATCTACCGCAGTGTCTCAAGACGAAAGTCTTCAATGCGTGTATGTTACCAGTGATGACATACGGAACCGAAACGTGGGCGCTTACAATGTGCCGATTAAGGAGGCTCAAAGTCACCCAGAGAGCAATGGAGAGGACTATGCTCGGAGTCTCCCTGCGTGATCGTATCAGAAATGATGAGATCCGCAGGAAAACTAAGGCACAGACGTAGCCCAAAGGATTGCATGTCTCAAGTGGGAATGGGCAGGGCATATAGCGAGAAGAACAGACGGGCGTTGGGGCGGAAAGGTCCTCGAGTGGAGGCCACGTACAGGAAGTCGCAGCCGTGGCAGGCCTCCTACAAGGTGGACCGACGATCTGGTGAAGATCGTGGGAATCCATTGGATGCGGGAGGCACAGGACCGATCTGTGTGGAGAACATTGGGGGAGGCTTATGTCCAGCAGTGGACGTCTATTGGCTGAAATGATGATGATGGTGATGATAGCTGTCTAACCAATAGTCAAAGGGACAGCGTCAAAATGTCGTAATTCCTTGTAATATAACTATTGGTTAGACAAACTATGGCTCAATTTTGGCGATATATTTTGACCATTGGTTATTCTTTTAAACAATCAGTTCAGCGTGATCTCGGGTCCTGGGTTCGATTCCCAGGTCGAGCGAAAAGTATGTTTCGAATTTTCCGAACATAGCTCGGGTTTGTGATCACCAATCTGCATTTGGCAAGCGTGGTCATTAAGCCTAATCCCATCATAGTAGTGATAACTTGATTTCTATGATGGAGGATTTGCCCTACAGTGGGACAGTTTATAGGCTGATACTTTACAGTTTAGTTTGACTACGGATCAAAAAATCAGCCCTAAGGGTTGCAGATGGCAGTCGCTTTGTTGTAATTACCAGACTTACCAAATCCTTAGGTGATCCGTCTGTTAACTTTGCTATATGTAATATGTAAAAATAGGTAAAAAAAATAATCAGAAAAGATTTTGTCCCAGATATTTGTAATTGTTGGCTAACTGATGCTAGAACTTGTAGTATCAGCAGACGCTTAAGTATTCGGTAAGTTTAAAAGGATTTAGTTCCAGGGCTGTTTTACCTAGAAGCTCTTTCGGCGAAACCCACTGAATTTAATTTAGGAATTGAGCGGGAGTTTGTACTAATAAATGATGTAGGAAATTGTTCGAGTAGCTTAGGTTCTAATGTATTAGAAGTAAAAACGATTGCCTTTAATGTTATAGCGCACTGGAGAGCAATGGTAACGTAGTGGATAAAACACCTTTCAATCTGGGGTCGTGGTTCGAATACGCAGCAACCAAATTTGGATTTTTCAAATATATACATATTTTTACCGTTAGGCGTTATATTTTGGACATATTTATCTAGAGCGTGTACCTCATATAATAGTGACTATAAAGACATCGATCTATTCAATATTAATAATGTGTGCACTTACAAAACGCAAATAAGAGAAAAGTTACTGTCATGAGTGGATAGCTCGTCTTGATTTTTTTGACTTAATCGATTTCAACTTTTATGCTTTTATTAATTATGCTTTTTATTATTATTAATTTTGACATTTATATATTATAATAATCTTAATGTAGGTATAGGTGGTTTGTAATTGTGTTTTGTTCTTTTATTTAATTTTAGTAATAGCTTTTAAATTACCTGACATTGTATTTTTCTATTGTATTTTGACTGTTATTATTTATTTAACTATAAATCGTCGAAACTTTGCTGATTTGTGTATTATTTAATTGTGTAAATTATTGAAAACAACTGAATTGTTTGTTTCCCAAATAAATAAATTAATATTGCACGAAAGAGTGAAGACAATTTAGATTGTGACAGGGAAAGTGCAAGGGCGAAGACCGAGATGCCGTAGTCCCCAGAGATGTTCAGACCAGATAGCAAAACAGCTCGAGATTCCGATAAGCATTGCCCTGCGCAGCGCAGCCGATAGTGACAGATGGCCGGTATAATCGGAAAGAGTCACAATCTTCAGTAGTGAGGGAATCGACTGAAGAGAGAGAGTTAAGCGTTGAGGGAAATTTTGTGAGAAAACTAAAACGTTTGTCGATTGTGGTTACCTAAAATATTTTAGATGATTCTGAATGCTGTAGCCGTGTGGTCCCCGGCAGAGTAGAATAGACTACCCTCACTCTTACCGAGGTGTCGTAAAAGGCGACTAAGGTAAAGCTGCTGGCATGATCATCAGCACCCAGAGAAGGAAAACTCTGCATTTATATCAAAACCCTCGCCAACCCGTCTGCCAAGCGTGGTGAGTATGGCAATTACCCCTCATGTGATTGAGGGAGGCCCGTGCCCCAGCAGTGGGGACTTAAATGGGCTGACGATGAAGGATAAATGATTAAAAGTATACAAACAAATATCTAGTAACAATAGGAAGTTGTCCTCGAGTGTGAGAGACTGGTGCCTGAGATAGGTTTTAGAAAAAACCCGTAGTACAGGTCACAAGGCCCCACCCCACATTGGTTCTATGCTACGTTGAATATCATATTGTGTAGCTGATGACATCTCTTGTAAACTGTAGTGTAGTCTAGAACCTATACATAGCATTGAGAAGATACTATTAATAATTATTATTTATAATACAGGTGTGTAGGTACTATATTAGAGTAATTAAATTAAGTTTATTTATTACTTTAAAGAAAATTTTGTGTGTTTTTTTGGTGATTTTTTTTTCTCCGAGATAGGTAGCTCAAGCACCTGTGTTACGGATAATAGAATCAACAGTGAGATTACAAATATATACATATAATACTTTTCTTTCGTAAATACATACTTATAATACATATAACGCCCAGACCAATACAAACAGATATGTTTTTGCACACAAATGTTTGTACTGTGCGGGGATCGAACCCGCAATTCTTGCACCAGAGGCAGCGTTCACTACCACTGTTCCCTCACTGTTCACTGTAAATATTATTTATATATTTGCGTCTATACTATTTGCGTCTATACTCGCACTCGTGGGGTGCGTCTATACTCGCACCCCACGAGTGCGAGTATAGACGCAAATAGTGCTACCTGTGCGGATAAATTTCTGATCCCATTCTTTATCCGCACAGGTTGTAAAAAAGAACTTTTAATAAATCCGCCTACTTCAATACTTGTGAACGTATCTCTTCACGGAACCTTAAAAATAATCGCCCGTCCGCGTCCAAAACAAAATAGCTACATCTAGGAGAAAGTAACTTTAATAACTGCCGAGTAAAAACTGTTCGCTTAAGTGGCTATCCGAACTTCAACCATCGCCGATGAAACTTTGTTCAAAACTTGCTATAAACTGTTATCGCCATGAGTATTTCAATAAAACAGTTTGCTTATTATTAAAAAATGTTACAAAGTGTCGTATTTCGGAAGACATAATTTAAGACACACTATACCGTGGTAGAGGCAAGATTCGGCATTAATAGGTCGGCGCAACTGGAGCGATACCAGAGCACACTTATGCTGTATTTTGGCGAATGAGCGAGAGAACCGGAGAACCTACATCTGGGGACAGCGCACTTGTGACTGCGGCGGCAATGGCTATCTTTAAGTGATCCATCTGCTCGGCAGACGAGCAGACGGATCACATTAGCACAAAAAAAAAACTCGTCCCTATTAGTGCGTGCTGAATGTGGGTAGTCAAGGAACGAATGAATGATGCATGGATGAATGTAGAGGCGTACGGTCTTAAGGTCTACCTAGGTGAGTGTTTCGATAAGCAGTTCAGATACCCACAGCTGATTACCACCAGCCATAACCAGGGATCCCATCAGTTCCATCTAGATGGCTGATGGTTCACCACCCTGCGCTTTCCACAGCATTTGCTGGCTGGCAGCTTACCTTCAAGTCATCATCATCATCAGCCCATTTAAGTCCCCACTGCTGGGGCACGGGCCTCCCTCAATCACATGAGGGGTAATTGCCTACTCACCACGCTTGGCAGACGGGTTGGCGAGGGTTTTGATATAAACGCAGAGTTTTCCTTCTCTGGGTGCTGATGATCATGCCAGCAGCTTTACCTTAGTCGCCTTTTACGACACCTCGGTAAGAGTGAGGGTGGCCTATTCTACTCTGCCGGGGACCACACGGCACTTTACCTTCAAGTGATCCTCTACTTTTATGTATCATCATCATCTTCAGCCATTACTGATCCACTTTTGGATATAGGCATCTCCCATCTTATTTCGTGCATAGCGATTAGAAGCCTTGGCCATCCATTTTACGTCCGCGTGTTCCTTGATGTTGCCAGTCCATCGCTTGAGTTGGCGGCCTCGCGGTCTGGTGTGGTCTCACGGTCTCCACTTAACGACCCGCCTCGTCCGCGCTATGTATGTATGTATTTTTATGTAATAGGTGGCAATGAGGCGACGGTGGCGAGATGAACTCGACGCGTTCCTTCAAGACTGGTCCACAGCAGACCAGGACCGGGAGAGGTGGGAAAAGAGTAGGGAGGACTTTGCCCTGCAGTGGGACACTGTGGGTCCTAAATATAAAAAATAATAAAGGTGGCAAAGGAGTAGATAGATCACCTGGTGGAAAGCTGCCCGCAACACGAATGGAGTCCCAAGTGCACTGCAAAAATGTTTTCCTCTTCCCCCGAATCAGGTCTTCGGTGCCCTCACTTGACGAAACAAAGCATCGGTTTTCTGTGAGGCTGTGATGTCCCTTAGGCCGGAACAGCTCTATCACGCCGAAGTATCTCACCTACAGTCACGGTCTCTCTTTCCCACAAAAAAGAGCGAGGGTAATCGCTTAATATCAGGTATTCCACCTGCTTGCCTGCTCCCTAGTTTATGAAAAAGACCTAAACATTTACTCAAAAACTCACTTTCCATGCCTTATGAGTGAACTCTTCCACTTAGTGCAAAGCATTCGTGTTTTAAGTCCAAATGGAAGTTTAAAACGAGATTTAGGTCATTCTCGACTAACCAAGGTATCTACATTCACTCTACAACGCCGTATCACACGGTGCTTATAACTCGAATGAAAAATTGTGAGGTTCTGTACATTTTTTTCGAAAACAAATACCGTATTTTATTTTACAAGTTTTGTGCATAAAAAGTTTAAGGCGATACTAGCGCCGCCAAATGATTGTGGCAAACGTGAGTTTTTTTTGATTTGATAAGTGGCTGGCGAGCAGACGGATCACTTGGTGGTAAGCCATTGTCGCCACCCATGGACACCCGCGACACCAGTGGAGTCACAAGTGCGCTGCCAACCTTTAAGCCCCTCTTCCTCCGGATTGGGCTTCCGGTACCCTCACTCACGCCTCACTCACGCAGTGAAACACAGCACAATGCTGCTTCACACCAGTTTTCTGTGACGCCATGGTATCACTCCGGTCGAGCCGGCCTATTCATTTCGAAGCGTTGCTCTTCCATGGTCAGATTTTTAAGGGAAAGTGTTTACAGCTGTTTGAGATATCCACATAGTCCAAAACTATTTAAAAAGGGCGGCAACACATTAGCGATATGTCTGATTTCGCAGATGTTCATGGGCGGCGTTGATTACTTTCCATCAGATGACTCGCTTGCTCGTTTGTCCGCCTCTAGCATAAAAAAAAGCTGTCGCTCTGGAGTCTATTAATTACAATGAAACGTCTGACCTTCGCAAGCAGATCAACTGAATCATGAAAATGAAAATGAAAATGAAAATATATTTATTGCCAATATAACATTTCACAGAATAACACACTCAGTTTCAGTTCAGTGTGATGCGATACCCAACAAGTGCTTTATTCAGGGAAGCTGGAGTACTCAGTGTGAGAAGGCTCTTCTATTTGAGGGTTTCTATTAACATGCATAAGTCGGTATTAGAATCTAAATCGTACAGTGAAATGCTTGAGAAACGTGTCTTTAAGGTACCTTATCCCACTGTCAAAACATCTTTCGCTCAACGTTTTGGAAATTTTCTTTTCCCGTTCATCTATAATAAAATGGTAAAAGAATGTGATTTTAAACTTTGTACGGTGCATGAGGCAAAGGCACTCTTAACACGGACCCTTCTGAATTGGACTTATGATGAATCCGAAGGTTTTATCAGGGTAAAAGATAAAATACTTTTCATCACGCGCACGCACACATACACACACATACACAAACACACACTCACACTCACTCACTCACACACACACACACACACACACACACACACACACACACACACACACACACACACACACACACACACACACAAAACATATTCTCTAAATTAAAATTTATATATTTTAAGTTTTATTGTAACTTTGTTAGATTTGTTAGCCGAACACATTTTCCTTCTGGTAATCGTAATATCAACCTCCACAGGACAGGCATTGCCTAGTGTGGGGGTCAGTATCGTGTTATTCTGTGAAATGTTATATTGGCAATAAATATAAATAAATATAAATATAAGTGCGAAATCTGTGGGTAACCTTAGATGGCTCTCTCGGGTTTGAAGGTCACATTGCAGAATAAATAATAATCTTTATTTCCACCTTAAACATTACACGTTTCTTATGTAAAAATAGGCATAGTTTATTCTTATAAGCTAGTGAACAACAAGGATACAAGAAGAAGAAACATATAATATTCGGGGGGACTGGAGCCTAATGTAGGATTAACCTGTATTTCAGGACTCCAGGGACCCCCGCTCGGAACTATGAAATGCCATTTATAAAATAAACTAAGATAAAATCTGATGGTACTAATGGCTAACTCAGGAGTAAAAGTTAATTTGATAACTAAATGACTTGGTAATAACGATGACGCTTGAGCTTGGCAGTGTTGTGCTTGATTGTGTGGGTTTGTGTGTGTGTGTGTGTGTGTGTGTGTGTGTGTGTGTGTGTGTGTGTGTGTGAGTGAGTGAACAATTGAGTGATTAGGGTGCGTGCTTTAGGTTCAGTGTAACAATCCGTCTTTCAACAGAGATTCTGCGTCATAGTAATTGAGGCGCAGTTGGATTTTTTTTATGGTGTCTTTACAATCGTACAATATTTTGGAATAATCGTAGAATGCCGTGTGGTCCCCGGCAGAGTAGAATAGGCCACCCTCACTCTTACCGAGGTGTCGTAAAAGGCGACTAAGGTAAAGCTGCTGGCATGATCATCAGCACCCAGAGAAGGAAATCTCTGCATTTATATCAAAACCCTCGCCAACACGTCTGCCAAGCGTGGTGAGTATGGCAATTACCCCTCATGTGATTGAGGGAGGCCCGTGCCCCAGCAGTGGGGACTTAAATGGGCTGACGATGAAGGATAAATGATTAAAAGTATACAAACAAATATCTAGTAACAATAGGAAGTTGTCCTCGAGTGTGAGAGACTGGTGCCTGAGATAGGTTTTAGAAAAAACCCGTAGTACAGGTCACAAGGCCCCACCCCACATTGGTTCTATGCTACGTTGAATATCATATTGTGTAGCTGATGACATCTCTTGTAAACTGTAGTGTAGTCTAGAACCTATACATAGCATTGAGAAGATACTATTAATAATTATTATTTATAATACAGGTGTGTAGGTACTATATTAGAGTAATTAAATTAAGTTTATTTATTACTTTAAAGAAAATTTTGTGTGTTTTTTTGGTGATTTTTTTTTTCTCCGAGATAGGTAGCTCAAGCACCTGTGTTACGGATAATAGAATCAACAGTGAGATTACAAATATATACATATAATACTTTTCTTTCGTAAATACATACTTATAATACATATAACGCCCAGACCAATACAAACAGATATGTTTTTGCACACAAATGTTTGTACTGTGCGGGGATCGAACCCGCAATTCTTGCACCAGAGGCAGCGTTCACTACCACTGTTCCCTCACTGTTCACTGTAAATATTATTTATATATTTGCGTCTATACTATTTGCGTCTATACTCGCACTCGTGGGGTGCGTCTATACTCGCACCCCACGAGTGCGAGTATAGACGCAAATAGTGCTACCTGTGCGGATAAATTTCTGATCCCATTCTTTATCCGCACAGGTTGTAAAAAAGAACTTTTAATAAATCCGCCTACTTCAATACTTGTGAACGTATCTCTTCACGGAACCTTAAAAATAATCGCCCGTCCGCGTCCAAAACAAAATAGCTACATCTAGGAGAAAGTAACTTTAATAACTGCCGAGTAAAAACTGTTCGCTTAAGTGGCTATCCGAACTTCAACCATCGCCGATGAAACTTTGTTCAAAACTTGCTATAAACTGTTATCGCCATGAGTATTTCAATAAAAACAGTTTGCTTATTATTAAAAAATGTTACAAAGTGTCGTATTTCGGAAGACATAATTTAAGACACACTATACCGTGGTAGAGGCAAGATTCGGCATTAATAGGTCGGCGCAACTGGAGCGATACCAGAGCACACTTATGCTGTATTTTGGCGAATGAGCGAGAGAACCGGAGAACCTACATCTGGGGACAGCGGCACTTGTGACTGCGGCGGCAATGGCTATCTTTAAGTGATCCATCTGCTCGGCAGACGAGCAGACGGATCACATTAGCACAAAAAAAAAAACTCGTCCCTATTAGTGCGTGCTGAATGTGGGTAGTCAAGGAACGAATGAATGATGCATGGATGAATGTAGAGGCGTACGGTCTTAAGGTCTACCTAGGTGAGTGTTTCGATAAGCAGTTCAGATACCCACAGCTGATTACCACCAGCCATAACCAGGGATCCCATCAGTTCCATCTAGATGGCTGATGGTTCACCACCCTGCGCTTTCCACAGCATTTGCTGGCTGGCAGCTTACCTTCAAGTCATCATCATCATCAGCCCATTTAAGTCCCCACTGCTGGGGCACGGGCCTCCCTCAATCACATGAGGGGTAATTGCCTACTCACCACGCTTGGCAGACGGGTTGGCGAGGGTTTTGATATAAACGCAGAGTTTTCCTTCTCTGGGTGCTGATGATCATGCCAGCAGCTTTACCTTAGTCGCCTTTTACGACACCTCGGTAAGAGTGAGGGTGGCCTATTCTACTCTGCCGGGGACCACACGGCACTTTACCTTCAAGTGATCCTCTACTTTTATGTATCATCATCATCTTCAGCCATTACTGATCCACTTTTGGATATAGGCATCTCCATCTTATTTCGTGCATAGCGATTAGAAGCCTTGGCCATCCCATTTTACGTCCGCGTGTTCCTTGATGTTGCCAGTCCATCGCTTGAGTTGGCGGCCTCGCGGTCTGGTGTGGTCTCACGGTCTCCACTTAACGACCCGCCTCGTCCGCGCTATGTATGTATGTATTTTTATGTAATAGGTGGCAATGGATGCCCCAAAATGTTAAAGACCGCAGACCGAGGCGACGGTGGCGAGATGAACTCGACGCGTTCCTTCAAGACTGGTCCACAGCAGACCAGGACCGGGAGAGGTGGGAAAAGAGTAGGGAGGACTTTGCCCTGCAGTGGGACACTGTGGGTCCTAAATATAAAAAATAATAAAGGTGGCAAAGGAGTAGATAGATCACCTGGTGGAAAGCTGCCCGCAACACGAATGGAGTCCCAAGTGCACTGCAAAAATGTTTTCCTCTTTCCCCCGAATCAGGTCTTCGGTGCCCTCACTTGACGAAACAAAGCATCGGTTTTCTGTGAGGCTGTGATGTCCCTTAGGCCGGAACAGCTCTATCACGCCGAAGTATCTCACCTACAGTCACGGTCTCTCTTTCCCACAAAAAAGAGCGAGGGTAATCGCTTAATATCAGGTATTCCACCTGCTTGCCTGCTCCCTAGTTTATGAAAAAGACCTAAACATTTACTCAAAAACTCACTTTCCATGCCTTATGAGTGAACTCTTCCACTTAGTGCAAAGCATTCGTGTTTTAAGTCCAAATGGAAGTTTAAAACGAGATTTAGGTCATTCTCGACTAACCAAGGTATCTACATTCACTCTACAACGCCGTATCACACGGTGCTTATAACTCGAATGAAAAATTGTGAGGTTCTGTACATTTTTTTCGAAAACAAATACCGTATTTTATTTTACAAGTTTTGTGCATAAAAAGTTTAAGGCGATACTAGCGCCGCCAAATGATTGTGGCAAACGTGAGTTTTTTTTGATTTGATAAGTGGCTGGCGAGCAGACGGATCACTTGGTGGTAAGCCATTGTCGCCACCCATGGACACCCGCGACACCAGTGGAGTCACAAGTGCGCTGCCAACCTTTAAGCCCCTCTTCCTCCGGATTGGGCTTCCGGTACCCTCACTCACGCCTCACTCACGCAGTGAAACACAGCACAATGCTGCTTCACACCAGTTTTCTGTGACGCCATGGTATCACTCCGGTCGAGCCGGCCTATTCATTTCGAAGCGTTGCTCTTCCATGGTCAGATTTTTAAGGGAAAGTGTTTACAGCTGTTTGAGATATCCACATAGTCCAAAAACTATTTAAAAAGGGCGGCAACACATTAGCGATATGTCTGATTTCGCAGATGTTCATGGGCGGCGTTGATTACTTTCCATCAGATGACTCGCTTGCTCGTTTGTCCGCCTCTAGCATAAAAAAAAGCTGTCGCTCTGGAGTCTATTAATTACAATGAAACGTCTGACCTTCGCAAGCAGATCAACTGAATCATGAAAATGAAAATGAAAATGAAAATATATTTATTGCCAATATAACATTTCACAGAATAACACACTCAGTTTCAGTTCAGTGTGATGCGATACCCAACAAGTGCTTTATTCAGGGAAGCTGGAGTACTCAGTGTGAGAAGGCTCTTCTATTTGAGGGTTTCTATTAACATGCATAAGTCGGTATTAGAATCTAAATCGTACAGTGAAATGCTTGAGAAACGTGTCTTTAAGGTACCTTATCCCACTGTCAAAACATCTTTCGCTCAACGTTTTGGAAATTTTCTTTTCCCGTTCATCTATAATAAAATGGTAAAAGAATGTGATTTTAAACTTTGTACGGTGCATGAGGCAAAGGCACTCTTAACACGGACCCTTCTGAATTGGACTTATGATGAATCCGAAGGTTTTATCAGGGTAAAAAGATAAAATACTTTTCATCACGCGCACGCACCACATACACACACATACACAAACACACACTCACACTCACTCACTCACACACACACACACACACACACACACACACACACACACACACACACACACACACACACACACACACAAAACATATTTTCTAAATTAAAATTTATATATTTTAAGTTTTATTGTAACTTTGTTAGATTTGTTAGCCGAACACATTTTCCTTCTGGTAATCGTAATATCAACCTCCACAGGACAGGCATTGCCTAGTGTGGGGGTCAGTATCGTGTTATTCTGTGAAATGTTATATTGGCAATAAATATAAATAAATATAAATATAAGTGCGAAATCTGTGGGTAACCTTAGATGGCTCTCTCGGGTTTGAAGGTCACATTGCAGAATAAATAAATAATCTTTATTTCCACCTTAAACATTACACGTTTCTTATGTAAAAATAGGCATAGTTATTCTTATAAGCTAGTGAACAACAAGGATACAAGAAGAAGAAACATATAATATTCGGGGGGACTGGAGCCTAATGTAGGATTAACCTGTATTTCAGGACTCCAGGGACCCCCGCTCGGAACTATGAAATGCCATTTATAAAATAAACTAAGATAAAATCTGATGGTACTAATGGCTAACTCAGGAGTAAAAGTTAATTTGATAACTAAATGACTTGGTAATAACGATGACGCTTGAGCTTGGCAGTGTTGTGCTTGATTGTGTGGGTTTGTGTGTGTGTGTGTGTGTGTGTGTGTGTGTGTGTGTGTGTGTGTGTGTGTGTGTGAGTGAGTGAACAATTGAGTGATTAGGGTGCGTGCTTTAGGTTCAGTGTAACAATCCGTCTTTCAACAGAGATTCTGCGTCATAGTAATTGAGGCGCAGTTGGATTTTTTTTTATGGTGTCTTTACAATCGTACAATATTTTGGAATAATCGTAGAATGCCGTGTGGTCCCCGGCAGAGTAGAATAGGCCACCCTCACTCTTACCGAGGTGTCGTAAAAGGCGACTAAGGTAAAGCTGCTGGCATGATCATCAGCACCCAGAGAAGGAAATCTCTGCATTTATATCAAAACCCTCGCCAACACGTCTGCCAAGCGTGGTGAGTATGGCAATTACCCCTCATGTGATTGAGGGAGGCCCGTGCCCCAGCAGTGGGGACTTAAATGAGCTGAATCCGCATCTATCATGGGGAGTGGCTCCTGAGGAACTGTTTCATACTACTCCCTGCAGCTGAATTCTTGCCTCGAACCATTCGCAAGCGATTGTCATTCTATTCCCATCATCTTGATGGATGGCGATCCAATACTGTGCGTTTTTCGCGGAATTTTCACCGCTTACCTTAGTTCTGTGGAATGGTTTGGCTGCAGGAGTATTTCCCGACGGCTACGACTTAGGGACCTTGAAGAGAAGAGCGTAATCTTTTTTAAACAGGCCGGCAAAAAAAGTTCCAGCTTCAACTATCTAGACTTTTTTTATGCAAGAGGCGGACAAACGAGCAAGCCAGTCACCTGATGGAAAGTAATCAACGCCGCCCATGAACATCCACGAAATCAGAGAGTACGCTAATGTTCACATAATTTCGAGAAAATATCCGAGACGCCCAGGTTTCCTCACCGCTGAGCTAATAGTAGAAATATTCACATTTAAAATAAAATAAAAAAAAAAAGAAAAATCGAGAGATTCATGTTCGGGATTAAACCATACGGGGGTCGTGACCCCCGTATGGAAAGCGTGTTCTTATCCACTGAGCTGCACTATTAAAGCTAAAAACTGGTACATGCGGACCATTTGTGACTAAAAAAATATTTTTTTATGGTATGTGATAGGTGACAGACGAGGTCACCTGATGGTGACTGTCGCCGCCCATGGACACCCGCGAAACCAATAGACTCACAAGTGAGCTGCCAACTTTTACCCCGGATTAGGCCTCCGGTACCTTCACTCACGCAACGAAACACAGTGCCGCTTCATGCCGGTTTTCCGTGAGGCCATGGTATCACTCCGGTCAAGCCGGCCCATTCATGCCGAAACGGGGCTCTCCCACGGTCTTGGTGATGCATTTTTTTTGAAAGGAGAACCGTGTTACCCCGAACTTAATGCGAGCAGAGCCACCGACAAAAATAAGTAAAGATAATAATTACATCAAATATTCTAACAATTAAAGATAAAGATAAAAGATAAAGAGTTCTTTATTGACCACAGAACACAAATCAAACATCAGTGACATAAATACAAGTATAACAAAATTAAATTCTGTAGCCAACAAGGCCCAACCTCAGCATTTGCTGCAGTGGCCGAAGCCGCTGCAGCGCTGGTTTTCAGGCAGAGCCTTGGGCGACGGTGCATTGTCTCAATTGCTTATTGAATAATAAATTGTTTGTGACTCCGCTTGTGTTGCGGGCGTCTATAGGCAGCGGCGACCTTTCCCGTGATCCGTCAGCCCGTCTGCAACCTCTCACATAAAAGAATGAAAAAAAATCCAATAAAACTAAGTTCTAGACCTCTCGTTTAAATTCATTGACGAGAAAAATGCCGAACGCATAGTTTATTCAAGAGCCTGGTCTGTTCACGCTGTGCTTTGACCGGCGGAGCGCACCGAGTTCCCACGAACCGTGTCCACACGGAGCCGTGTCCACACGAACCGTGTCCACAAGAGGCGTGAGCGGTAAAGGTATTTTTACGTAACATGTAAAATATTTTGAGGCACCAACGTAAAACTTGAATTCCAAAAAAAAATTCAAGAAAAAATTATCGCCTTCTAGATATCACGAACTGAAAAAAAAAATATCACAACATCTCATACGTTGACCTGATTCCGTACTAAGTAGCTTAAGCACTTGTGTTACAGATATCAGACAACAGAGGAACACAAATATATACTTAAGTACATATATTACACACAAGTGTTCATCGCACGAATGTTTGTCCAGGGTGGGGATCGAACCCACGACCTTTGGCGCAAGAGGCAGAGTCACTACCAATTGCGCCATCCGGTTAGTCAAATAAAAATATATTACACTGTCCCACTGCAGAGCAATGGCCTCCATCATAGAAATCAAGTCATCACTACTATTATTGTCTATTTGCCGCACTCAGAGACGTCACTTAAGCTAATGTTCATTAACTTTAGTATCGGTAGTCTTTATACGCATCAAAATAAGTCTCAATATTTTATCTTAAGTAGCCAACTAAGTAAATTAACGACTTGAGTGTGACAGCAAGACTATTATAGATTGCTTAATGCGGGTGTCTATACACCCTGCTTTTTTAATCGTCTTGCTCCAGTATCGAGGACATTATGATGATGATAAAAAACATTTTCCCCCAAGGAACATCCTAAAGGAGGTCTAAATCCTCAAAAAAAGTCTCCCTCCCAAAAAATTGTCTTCCCATAAAATTTGCACCGATCAGTAATACTTTAGTATGGTAAGGTGATTTTTTTTGTAGATATGAACCTATGTTCCTTCGGGCAAAATGTTCGTTTTCATCAGTATTGTTGAGAATCGACGTATGGACCAGTCTCTTTCATATAGTTTTTGTATTTGTACTTTTTTACTGATTTTGATAGATAGATAGATAGATAGATACACTTTATTGCACAAAATTTACAAATCTTAGCCTAAGTTATTATACTAAACAATGTAGGCGGTCTTATCACTAATAGCGATCTCTTCCAGACAACCTCAGGATAGATCATTGTTTTGTTTACTGTTGTTGTCATGTTTTATGTCTGAATTTAAAAAACCCCGACGGCGGCCATCTTGGATCGATTTTTATCCAACATAGCTAAGAACACTTTCCCCTTATTCATCTATCAAACAAAAACAAAATCAAAATCGGTTCATTTGTTCGGGAGCTGCGATGCCATAGACGGACACACAGACACACAGACACATAGCCAGTAGACTCAGCTTTTTTTATATGATAGGTGGCAAACGAGCAGATGGTTCACCTAATGGTAAGCGATTGCCGCCGCCCATGGACACCCGCGATACCAGTGGAGTCAGAAGTGCGCTGCCTACCTTTATATCGACATTCCCTCCAGTTTGCTCCTTCGGTACCCTCACTCTCGGAGCGAAACACAGCACAAGTTTTCTGTAAGGACGTGGTATCAATCCGGTTGAGCCGGGCCATTCATGCAATCTTATCACTCGAGCAATGTAACCTTCATTACTTACCTTCTTTATCGCTCGTGCAAGTTACTCGTACTAGCCCACTGTCGTCGTCTTCAGCCCATTTAAGTCCCCACTGCTGGGGCACGGTCCTCCCTCAATCCCATGAGGGGTAATTGCCATACTCACCACGCTTGGCAGACGGGTTGGCTAGCGCACTGTAAACCAGTCTTAAGACGTGTAAGTGCTAACAGCCGCTATTTCCTATCATTAGAACTACATGCAGACTAAGTCCTAACTTTAATTAATTATGTACCGACGAAGTTCGCGACCAGCCCGAGGCAGGTAACAGCAGCGCAACTCGTCCTTAGGAATATGTGCAGTTCCACTTTGGACTTTGATTATCTGTGGATGGAATAAATATATCAGCCCTATGGTCTTGGCAATGGAGCTGGCGAAAACATAAAAGTGATGGACCCGTCCCGAGCCCCCGTGCCACCAAAGAAGTTCCTTTGACAGGCGTGCTTCTGTCACCGTCATAGAATGGGTGGCGTCCTAAATCTATGGTCACTGTAAACATTCAAATCTGATATTTGTGTAGGATTGGTGATCGGTAGATGCATTATAAGGAACGTGTAAGGCTTAGAACGCACTAGCGGTAGGCCGCGATGCGGTGTGCCGCACATCAGCCCCAGAACAACTGGAGCGGTTGACGGCTGGCCGCAAATCAGAGCGTTGTTATCAGGCGGTCTCATGTAAATATTGATGTACGGCCTGACGCAACGGCACGCCGCACCGCGGCCTACTACTACTGCTAGTGCGTTCTTGGTCTAAGAGGTCGATATTTGAATTATAGAATGAGGTGCGAGAGTGAGATAGACGACGTATGGCCGACGATGTAAAGACGGTGTAAGACGACGACGCTTGAAGATTATTATAGAAGCCTTATTCCCGAAACCTGGGTGTATTATTTATTCCGTCCCACATTTGTTGCCGTGTGGTCCCCGGCAGAGTAGAATAGGCCACCCTCACTCTTACCGAGGTGTCGTAAAAGGCGACTTGGGTAAAGCTGCTGGCATGATCATCAGCACCCAGAGAAGGAAAACTCTGCATTTATACCAAAACCCTCGCCAACCCGTCTGCCAAGCGTGGTGAGTATGGCAATCACCCCTCATGTGATTGAGGGAGGCTCGTGCCCCAGCAGTGGGGACTTAAATGGGCTGATGATGATGATGACATTTGTTACTAAGGACACCAGAAATTTTAGGTCCATGTTTTGCCGCGAGACTTCTTACGTGGCGTGGACATACAATTTGTTAGACCCTGATCCAGGATTCGAAAAGTCTGGGAATCACAATGAAACCACTGCCGTCTGATCCTGGCAACCCTTACACAGAGAACCAGACCCACGGTACACATCATCATCATCATCAGCCCATTTAAGTCCCCACTGCTGTTTCACGTGCCTCCCTCCATCACATAGGGGTATTGCCATACTCATCCTACGCTTGGCAGACGGTTGTCTGCGGAACTGTACCATCTTAAGACAGTAAGTGCTGATAGTCCGCTATTTCCTATCATTAGAACTACATGGCAGACTAGTCCTAACTTTAATTAATTATGACCGACGAAGTTCGCGACCACCCGATGCAGGTAACCACAGCGCACTCGTTCCCTTAGAAATTGCATCCACTTTGGACTTTTGATATATCTGTGGATGTAATATAACAGTCCTATGTTCGGCACATCTAGCTGGCGATAAAAAAAATAAAACGACTTCCAAATGCTGGAACACAAAAAAAAAAACTAAAAATTAAAAAAAGTTCTTCAATTCCATGGGATCAACCCATTATTAATATCACATCGTGATCCCATGAATTTGAAGAACAATTTTTTTTTAAGCGCAACAAAAAGTCGTTCAAATCGTTTTCATAATTGGGAGTATTACGCCTTAGAAAAAGGTACACCCCTAAGTTCTACCCTTGTGGGGTGAAATATTTTCTATCAAATTACATGAACCACCCTTTGATAATACCTATTCAACAAAAATAAACGTTCAATTGGTATATAATCGCGGAGATATTGCGTAAAAAATTACAATCCCCATTTTTTTTAAATTTTTTTTATTATTAATTTAAGTGGACCACCCTTGAGGTATTACCTATACGCCGAAAAAAAGAATTGGTTCAAAATCGGTTCATAATTGGCGGAGTTATCGCGTAACAAACATAGAAAAAAACATACGGGTCGAATTGACAACCTCCTCCTTTTTTGAAGTCGGTTGAAAACATAAAAGTGACGGCGGGCTCCGTCACTTTTATGTTTGCCACCAAAGAAGTTCCTTTGACAGGAGTGCATCTGTCACCGTCATAGAATGGATGGCATCCTAAGTCTATTTGAATGTTTACGGTGACCCGTAAACATTCAAATCTGATATTGTGTAGGATTGGTGATCGTAGATGCATGATAAGGAACGTGTAAGGCTTTGACGCACTAGCGGTAGGCCGCGATGCGGTGTGCCGCACATCAGCCCCAGAACAACTGGAGCGGTTGACGGCTGGCCGCAAAACAGAGCGTTATCAGGCGGTTTCATGTAAATATTGATGTACGGCCTGACGCAACAGCACGCCGCACCGCGGCCTACTACTACTACTGCTAGTGCGTTCTTGGTCTAAGAAATCGATATTTGAATTATAGAATGAGGTGCGAGGAGTGAGATAGACGACGTATGGCCGACGATGTAAAGACGGTGTAAGACGACGACGCTTGAAGATTATTATAGAAGCCTTATTCCCGAAACCTTTTTTTTTTTTTGGTTTCACAGGGGGAATGCCGCCGGCTCAAGAGATGAGCCGACTACCTTATGCATACCAGACCACCGAGGGGTGGCTGGGTTATGTGGGGCTCTCCTTTGGCGGGGGGCTTCTCCCTAAGAGAAGCCAGGCAAAGGCCTACCCACTAAACCCCCTGCGGTTCTCCCTCATCGCCCATATTGGGGAATATTATGGTGATACAGCCAAAGCCTGTTAGTTCCGTGTTTTGCCGCGAGACTTCTTACGTGGCGTGGACATACGATTTGTTAGACCCTGACCGAGGATTCGAAAAGTCTGGGAATCACAATGAAACAACTGCCGTCTGATCCTGGCAACCCTTACACAGAGGAACCAGACCACGGTAACACATCATCATCATCATCAGCCCATTTAAGTCCCCACTGCTCGGGCACGGACCTCCCTCAATCCCATGAGGGGTAATTGCCATACTCACCACGCTTGGCAGACGGGTTGGCGAGGGTTTTGATATAAATGCAAAGTTTTCCTTCCCTGGGTGCGGTAACACGTTCAGTATCAATGTTGTCATCTTCATTCGCTGGCCAAATTTCGGCTACGCTGACTAGTTAGGGTTCGGGTGTTTGGCCCTAGTGTGGCTTACGTACCCTATTTAATGGGTAAATGTGCGAGAGCAGTTTGGACACGTCAGGATATTGTTTACGTAGTTATAAACAATATTTGGAGGCGGTTTGCTTTTAACTAGATCACATTTGAGATTTAACTCTCGCCTCCTATCATTCTCAAACTGGTACACCTTGGACTGTATTTCCTGTCTCCATTCAGGTCGATTCGCAGCAAAACCTTCCTCTTGGGAGTCTTTTGCTGCGAATCGATGTTGTAGTAACTATTCAGGACGTGCATATTTTCTCACGACGTTTTTCCTCACCGCCGAGCAAAAATAGTAGAAATATGCACACAGATTTCTTTTCACGATTTCACGTGCTCGGATTCGAACCTCAAACTCCGTATCGCTCTAAAGTTGGTCCCTTGGATCCGCAGCTACTCGCCTCCAACTCCTGCTGCATTGCCCAAATCAACTCTTCACCTGGCCTGATATTCCTACACTACATTTACCGTGGCACTGTCTCTACACCTGCGTCCAGCCATCGCTGAGATTAGCCGCCATGAACAAGAATATTGGTTTAGAGGACATTACCTATAGTTGTAGGCCACTCCACTGCCACTTCGGTTAATCCGGTAAGCTATGCCAATGACCTTTAGTTTAAATAGAACCCTTAAGCGATTAGACGAACTACATATAAGAAATTCGCAAAAAACTAACCAATTACAAGAATTTGTTAGTCCTAGATTTGAACTTGTCTCTGAGAGATTAACTCCTTTTTATTGAGAAGATAATTAACTAAACGATATTTTAGTTAAATCCTTACATTATTTTATCTTTCCAATTTGTAAAGTAACTCTTTCTTTCGTTAATTTACAGTTTTTGTTGAACTATAAGAAAAAGCATAAAATTGAATTTCTTGAAATTTGAAGCACGCCTCAATTAATTGTTCGACATTTCAATCAAAGGTTTTTTAACTAGTTTTTAAAATTTTTGTCACTTTTGTGTCCATAAATACATCACTTTACTTTGATTATGACATTGTTCTTATTAGAGCAGCTGGTTCAGATGCAATTGTCGCAGGATCGATTCCCCACCAACACAAATGTTTGTACAACACATAATTTGGTATTATCTTCTACTGACCTTGACTCATACGCCATAGGTCGTGTGTTTGATCCTCACCCTGGACCAACATTCGCGTGACGAACACTTGTGTTCTGTCTGGAAATAGGCGATCTTGTACCTCCATGCCTTGGAAAGCAAATTACGTCGTTGATCATGCGCCTGACCTCTCTTCGGTCATGTCACAGCTATAGAACCGACTACCATTGGAGTAAACGAGTTCTGTTGTAGAGACAGTGCCTCGGTAAATGTAGTGTTCCCTCAATTTTTCCAGGACCCCATCATCAGATCCTGATATCCTGACCCCATGATCAATATATATTTTTTTATGTTTGTTCGCCGATTACTTTTCCGTTTATGAACCGATTTAGATAATTATTTTTTAGTTGGAAAGTAGATAGTCCCGGATTGGTAATGGTACCAATCAGGGACTATCTATCAAAAAAAATATATACATATCAAATTGAGAACCTCCTTTTTTTGAAGTCAGTTAAAAATGTGCATAGCTATTTTTATTTCATGTGATAGCCAACCAATCTTTGAAATACGTAAAATAACACACTGCTCTCTGATTGGTCAATGTTCATAGTGGCAATGCCAATCAGATCGCGCGTAGCTATCGGATATTGCTTACTTATTATTTTACGAGTGAGTTAAGTAAGTTTATCAATGTACGAAAATGTGTAATGTAAAATACTACAATTTATCTCCAGTTTAGAATCCTACGAAAGTTTATAAACTTCCTAGTTAATTGATAAACTTACGGATCTTGTTATTTTCCGGTGACATATATAAGTTACTCTATGCTAAAAAAGCAACTGTTTTTAATAAACAATATAGAAGATAGTATTAAAAGTAAAGAAATATAAAACATAGACACTATAAAACACTATCAAGGATGGTTTTGCCCGTCGCCAACAGTGATAGTAAGCGATGTCTCGATACGGTATTATACTGTGACGCAAGGCACATAGGGGAGAATCGAGGGTGCTAAGTGTCATCTACATTTAAAGTGTTGAACTGTCGGATTAGTGGGGACTGGGCCCGAGTGCGTCTCAACAGTTGGCAGTAATGAGAGCCACATAGCTATGTAACTATAGTGTCACTACAGTATTCAATAAATAAAGGGGTTGTTATTTGATATTTTTATTTGATAGGTGGCTGACGAGCAGACTCACTCTTACCGAGGTGTCGTAAAAGGCGACTAAGGTAAAGTTGCTGGCATGATCATCAGCACCCAGAGAAGGAAATCTCTGCATTTATACCAAAACCCTCGCCAACCCGTCTGCCAAGCGTGGTGAATATGTAATATGGCAATTACCCCTCATGTGATTGAGGGAGGCCGTGCCCCAGCAGTGGGAACTTAAATGAGCTGACGATGATGAGACGAGCAGACAACACGTGTGTATCTCTTTTTACCCGACTACGGCGAAGAAAAAAGGAGGGTTATGATTTTGACTTGTATGTATATGTATGGTTGTTCATCTCTTCTCTCATAACTTCTAAACTAGTTATCATATTTGAACAAATGATGTGTCGTTAGAAGCGTCTTGATTGTCTTCTGGTTGTTTTGAGAAAGAGCTTTTGTAGCACATTTCAAATGTGTACTTTTATTTACATGACTAAAAATATGTTTAATAAAAATTAAGTTTTTAAAACTACCAAACCTTTAACCAAAAAGCACGAAACAAGAAAATTATCTCTGTTGATATTATTATCCCGTATTGCCGTGGTCGTATGCCACCTATTGTAGTAAAACCAATTACAAGACATTATTACACAAGCACATCTCAAAAAAATCTTATATATTACTTTCCTTTATGGATCCACAGTTGTACTTTATTTAAATGTCTTATCTTAATCGCGACAATATTCAAATCTATTGGGTATTATATTTTCATTGATACATCACCGCGAACAATAAAATTTATCCATAACGTTGACTAAAATATGATTAAATAAAACCGGCCAAGTGCGAGTCGGACTCGCCCATGACGGGTTCCGTAGCAGCAAGTAAGATATTATATGGAAGGTAAATGGCGGTTTACGGTTTATAACGTATTCAAAAACCTACTTACAATATCGAGTTCAAACCAATTTTCGTTGTTAGTTTTCATGGTAATGTATATTTTTTTAAGTTTTATAATTATTTTATTACAGAAGGGGGGGGGGGGGGGATCATTTTACTACTTTGGAGGCGTCTCTTGCGCAAAGTATTAAGTTTAGAAAAAAATATACTTATTAGAAACCTCAACATCATTTTTAAGGACCTATACATAGATACTCAACACGTATGGGTTTGATGAAAAAAAAAATAAGAATCGGTTAACAAAATACATTTATTTACCAAGTTTCAATAATGTAGTTCTTAAAGTTTCGGAAAAGAGTGGCTGTGACATACGGACGGACGGACAGAGACGGACAAACAGACAGACATGACGATTCTATAAGTGTTCCGTTTTTTGCCATTTGGCTACGGAACCCTAAAAACTTCGTAAACACGTTCGCGTCTTAACGTCGGCGCCGCAAGATGGCAGCACAGATCAAATTAGAGGTGGACCTTTGAGTTAGATTGGTTCATGAATAAATTGCCCCAGGTTGTAAGCACCCCGGTTCCGTATAATTCTAGACGGGTTCATGTTGGAGTCTAGATGCAAGCGATGTCATTAGTAAGAGTTTGGTAAGGTTTTCTTTAAAAAAACATTGAGGTAATAACACGTCATGCGGTTTTCAAGCACAAAATGTTTTTAAATGTGGGAGAGCCAAGGAGAGGTAAGGAGGGTTATGATTTTGACAGGCTTTGTATGTATGTATGTATGTATGTTCAGCTGTTTCCACGTAACTTCTAAACTAGTTATCATATTTGAACAAATGAGGTGTCGTTAGAAGCGTCTTGGTTGTCTTCTGGTTATGGGTAACATGACGTCACGTTTAATTTATAACAGCGCCCTCTAGGGGACTTAGAGTAAGGAACTAAAAAAAAAATTGCTTGACGGTACCGTGTGAGTTGGGTATCATATGAAAGAGCTTTTTTAGCACATTTCAAATATGTTATTATATTTACATAACTAAAAATATGTTAAATAAAAATAAAGTTTAAAAACTAAAACCCAACTACAAAAAAACACGATCTAAAAAGTACAAAACAAGAAAATTGTCTCTGCTGAAATGATTATGCCGTATCGCCGTGGTCGTATGCCACATTGATTTTATTTTATTATTATAATGAATCTGTTTTGCTACAGTAGGTGGCATACGACCACGGCGATACGGCATAATCATTTCAGCAGAGACAATTTTCTTGTTTTGTACTTTTTAGAACGTGTTTTCTTGGTAGTCGGGTTTTAGTTTTAAACTTTTATACGGAGAGTTGACCAGCATAAATAATATAATAATAAATAAATAAATATTTCACAACATCACATACATTGATCTGACTCCGAGATAGGTAGCTCAAGCACCTGTGTTACGGATATATACGAATCAACAGCGGAATTACAAATATAAACATATAATACTTTTCTTTTGTAAATAGTGTCTGGGTGTTAATATATGTATTTTAAGTATATATTTGTGTTCCTCTGTTGTCTGATATCTGTAACACAAGTGCTTAAGCTACTTAGTACGGAATCAGGTCAAATGAGATGTTGTGAGAATTATTATTATTATTATTATTTAAGTGAATGAAAGTGAATGAATGAAATACATACTTATAATACATACAAACACCCAGACCAATACAAACACATGTTCATGCACACAAATGTTTGTTCTGTGCGGGGATCGAACCCGCAACCCTTGGACCAAGAACAGCGTTCACTACCATTGTTCCAAACGGGTCCTCAAAAAACGTATTTATTTATTTATAAATAATTATAAATAAATAAATCTACTGTACATTTCTTGAGAGAGAAAAACGCCGATGGCTTGTCGCTTCCTCGCTGCCAGTGTGACAACTGGCTAAAGAGCGACCAGCGCCTCCGAGGCAGCTACAATAATGACGTCACACACCCTAGGGTACTTTACCCAGGAATTCCAATCAAACGTTTCCCTGTATCCCCGAAGTTCACTCAACTTGTTTTTTTCCCATTAGCCCCAAACTGATTTAAAAGTTACCGCTCCTTCCCCTTTTTATATGCACTCGATATTACTTTTGTTCACAACTTTTATGATGTTACGAGTAATTTATTGGGTAGTTACAGCTCTACAGAGCTGCCAAAAGGTTAACGTACTGACGGATATTGAAGTGGCTGGTATTAATACCGGCCATTTTAAAGATGGATGGGGTTTTATACTCTTAAGTGGAAGGTACTAAATCTTGGTAATGTACTTTTCTACGTTAACAAAAGGAGTGTTCCATTTCGGCCTTAAGAGCAAGCAAAGGAAGGAAATCAAATTAATTCGTTCGTAAGATACTTAATTAAATTTAAAATTTTACACAACTTCTATCGCCGTCTAATATTTGTTATAAAATTATTAAGAACATTCTAATAAGCCAGAAAAGGATACTTTTACTCCAACTTGTACTATTATATTATATATAATCTCAGCTTTTACTGTATAAGGTTGTGATAACCCGTGTAAAAGGTGTGACGACCCGTTTAGAACAGTGGTAGTGAACGCCGCCTTTGGTCCATTTGTGTACATGAACATGTCTGTATGTATTGGTCTGGGTGTTCCCTATGTATTATAAGTATGTATTTACAAAATAAAAGTATTATAAGTATATATTTGTAATCCCACTGTTGATCCTGTTATCCGTAACACAGGTGCTTTAGCTACCTATATCGGAGTCAGATCAATGTATGTGATGTTGTGAAATATTGATATTTATTATTATTTATTATAAAACTCCATCGTCAAATCAAATCAAAACATTTTCTGACATGAAAAATGATACAATAAGATGTTACTTAAATAAAACCGCCTTCAAAAACCACGAACTAAAAGTGTAAAATAATATTTAACACTTCATACACTTTTTTGAAGGCGGGTTTTTGTCGTCAATTTTTTTTTATGCTTTTTAGTGTCTCATTATTTGGAAGGCCCCCTCCTGTCACCACCCCCGCCAAATAACTCACAAAGTGATTGTGAGTACAGTATTGAAAGAGTTATTCTTTTACTCCTTACCGTTGAGGAGTTAACCTTCCATCAACAGCAGAGCCACAAAATTAATACAATCAGGCGTAAATACTGGTGCAGCTTTGAAAAAAGATACAAAAACATTACGTGTGCCTATAAAATTTGAGGGTTCTCCTCAATTTTATCCAGGATCCCATCATCAAATTCTGATATCCTTATAATGGTACCATTCAAGGACTATTTACTTTTCAACTAAAAATTAATCTTCTAAATCGGTTCATAAATGGCAAAGTAATCGGCGAATAAATATAAAAAAAGAAAAAAATATACGAGTCGAATTGAGAACCTCCTTTTTTGAGGTCGGTTAAAAATAGATAACTATTTCACACATTTCACCAGAATCTAGTATGCAAAATAAAAATACAAGACATGGGTCGTGCCACGAGAGTCATGAGTGACTCCCGCATTTAAATTTAGTTATTTATTTATTTAAAATTGGTTCACAAACAGATTACTGAACATTATACAGCTATTTATTTTATTATTATTTATTATTTTATTACGCTAATCAGAAGAATATTTAGAAAAAAAGAGTGCCGCTTTATTTCGGCATCGACCTACTCGGCAAAGAAAAATAGAGAATAACAATATTTGTCAACTGAATAAAAAGAATGAGGAAGTATTTACCTTAGCTAATTACGTAATTCTCCGTATTTTTTATCGTTTACACCCCAAAGATCTCATAATAGGTATCATGAATGAAGTAAATTTAGCATGTTAGATCAACAAAATAAGCAACAATAAAAATCAGCTATTCCATACATGTGGGTGAGCCACGCTTAGGCATGAATGGGCCGGCTCTAAATTACTTTCGTTTTTAAATTCAGTGTATTCGTTTTTAATTTCAGTGTATTCGTTTTTAATTTCAATGTATTTAAATGTAATGCCGGACCGAATAAAGATTTTTCATTTCATTTCATTTATACAGGTATACTCGTTTATTAGAGCAGAACCTTTAAAAATGTTTTGAGTTACGTAGAACAAAAGAACAATTATAGATTAAACCACTTTTAGAAACCCCAAAAATAACATGTTCAGAAATTTATCACACGTAACGATCAACATTTTCACACAATGTAGGTTACCGCCCTCCGGCGCGATTTAACAGCAATTTGAACATTAAAAATACGCTCACATCATCGCGTCAAATTACTTTATGTGAAAGGATATTAAATGTAACTGAATTTAACATCGCAGACACATACCGGAATTTCGTCAAACGGAGTTACTGAGGCGTGGGGAGTGGAATAAACATGGTAGTCAGAGGTTCTCAAAGAATGCAACGGGAGTATAAAAGGGGGAAGGGTCATACTTCAGCAGGAATAAGGCGGATCGACCGAAGTGAAACGGCATCACAGAAGAAGTGCGAGAAGTCCTGCACCTACAGCGCCTGTTTTAGGGTTCCGTAACGGAACCCTTATAGATTCGTCATGTCTATCCGTCCGTCCGTACCTATGTAACTCCCACTTTTCGCCGAAACTATAAGAACTATACTATTGAAACTTGGTAAATAGATGTATTTTGTTAACCGCTTTACGATTTTTACACAAAAATTAAAAAATAAAAGAATTGGGGGAGTATCCATACTTGAAACTGAAACTCAAAAAAAATTTTTCATGAAACCTATACGGGTATCTATGGATAGGTCTTTAAAAATGATGTTGAGGTTTTTAACATCATTTTTTTCTAAACAATACTTTCCCCAAGAGACGCTCCCAAAGTGGTAAATTATCCCCCCCCCCCCCCCCTCTAACTTCTATAATAAATGAATTGTAAAACTAAAAAAAATATTTGATGTATATAATCATAAAAACTTAATTTTTTTGGACTGAAAATTGGTTTGGACTAGATCTAGCAAGTAGTTTTTTTTTAATACGTTAGAAACCTCAAACCGCAATATACCTTCCACATATCTTACTTGCTGCTACAGAACACTTCATGGGCCAGTCCGACTCGCACTTGACCGTTTTTTTTAAACGAGCTTTGAAAAGAGTTCTTCTTTCACTGTGAACGGACTGTGCTCCGGCATTGTTGATGTCTATGAGCGTCGGTTACCGTTTACCATCAGATGGGCCGCAAGCTCGTCTGCCTATTTTAAATAATAACTCAAAATATTGCGAGCAATAGTAGCTTTGTGGATCCGTGTATACACCTCTAGATTTATGTACGAATTTCTACACGTTTTGAATACTTTCTGGAGCTCTATTTTTGATTCACTCGTATATATTAGCGGCGTCGCATGCGACGTAAGTCACATTCGCCTTCTAAGTCGCATGAAGCCGATTTTCCCTATTTTTGAATCTCACCTGTTCTCACCACAGGTGACATTCATCAAAACTATGAATGTCACCTGTCAAAATCAGTCAAATCAAAGTTTTAAAATTTATAATATTTTGTTTATGCTTGTTGCTATTGACAACTATTTTGACGTTGCTTCTACCGCTCGCTTTAAGTCACTCGACCAACGAGTGGGTGGGGTCACTCGTTGCAGACGAATGATTCAAAAATGCGGAATTTCGTATGTCGAAGGAAAATCAGTAGAAATCGTGCGCTCGTCACTATGCTAAGTCATACGAGTAAATCAAAAATAGGTCTCCTGAAACTTGTAATCATGGTTCAGGTTTTCCTGTCAAAAGATTGCGAAGGTTAGACGGCTGTTGCTTCATTATAATTACCAGACTCCCCAAATCCTGCGAGATCAAGAGCTCCCCCATCAGCTCCATTCTCGGGTTTATCCTGGAACTGGAGCTACATGAGGTGCTGTAATAGGTTACGGGGCTGCCTCAAATTCTGAACAAGCGTACCCCAGGCTGCAAAGAGACAGGTTTAACGCAATTACACGCTAAGATGCGGAGAAGGAGGGTGTTTGAGAATCTTTGGTAATATATGGGAAAGCATTTGCCGCATTTCCTCTTTACGACAAAATATGTTTACAAAGAGCTCATACAACTTTCAGAAAACGCTTAGAAAAGTAAATTATGTTTAAATCTTGAATCTAAAATTAGTTTAGTTCCGGCACTACCATACAAGGTGGAGTAAGTTACATTTCAAGTGAGAAAAATTTACAAAATGTTGTAACCCAACACAACGTGTGTCTTTTTGACATTTATAATTTCCTTATAAAAGATAAATTCATTTATATTCATTTACCACTAACACAGGTTTTTTTTCTTTTTGTTAATAGGCCAACGCTTGACCCCAATCGCACCTTATGGAAAGCGACGATGTAGGAATCACCTTAGAATCCGTGTAAAGTGTGCGAAATCGAGCGTTTGTTCGTAGTGTCCGTATATATCTACTGTGGTAGCGATGACTTGATTTCTATGATGGAGGCCTTAACCATGCAGTGGGACAGTATATTTTATTTTAATATGATAGATAGCAGACGAACGAATCGATGGTAGCCGATTGCAGCAGACTATAGATACCCGCAACATCAGCGCTGCCAACCCTTGCACTCGAATTGGGCCTCTGGTATCCTCACTTACTCGGCGAAATATAGCGCAAGCGATACCTCGCGCTTTTTTTCTGTGAGCTTTTTATCGAGAAGTTCTATAGCCCAGCTCAACCACGGGAGCTGGGCCATAGAATTTCTCGATATTAGTACAGTGGGTTAGGCCCTTTCTTTTTGTGGCTCTCCCACCGTAATATTATTTTGTGTTTTCACTTACGCACATCGTATTTATTGTCTTATTTTGACACCACAATCAGCGCGACAGCGGTGGACTACCGTCGACGTGTGGCATGCCACTCGGTCTTCTACAGGATTCTTTTTTTGTTTTTTTTTTTATTATTTATTTATTAAGGACAGCCAACAAAACATCACTTAAGTAACTTGACTCTTACTCTAGTACTATATAGGTGCTAAAGTGACGCCTTAATTACAGGCTGCCACGACATGCATAATATGAGAAAAAAAAATATACATGTTATGTAATATGTAATACTGTGGCAGCTGCATTTCGGGGGGTGAGCGGAGGTTCTACATAATTTGATCCCCCTAACCCATTCCATCACCGGACCTAAAGGCTCGGCCAGGGCTTTCATCCTTATGTGGTAGAACTACCCATTATCCGCACGATGCGATCCGCTTCCACATTTATGCGGACAGATAAGAAATGCAACTTCCTGCCGAGGTCTATTTTTTCGTGACCACTATAATCTGGACATCTTTAAGGCAAAAGTGAACAGGCATCCTTTAGGCAAACGCGTATCATCCTAGACCTCATCGTCGCTTCCCATCAGGTGTGATTCTGGTCTATAGAAAAAAAAACATTAGATTATATTTATTTTGGCAAACCGTTTAGCGCAATGGTTTGAGCGCCGGTTGAGACGCAAGGTTCGCGGGTTCGATTCCCGCACCAGCACAAATGTTTGTTGATGAAACAGACATTTCTGCTGGGTCTGGGTGTTGGTGGTACCTTCGTAGTTTCTGGTTTCCATAGTACAAGGGAAAACCTTTGGAACCAGGACAATGTATGTGATGTTGTTTCAATTTATTTATTTTATTCGTAATGCAAAAGTTATATCTTGAAAATGACCCTTTTTTACTTGGCAGAATTGTCATTTTTATCAATAATAACTTTTTGATAAAAAAAATTTTTTCTGAAAAACTATCCAACATGTTCCTAAACGTTGTCATTCCTAAAGCACAGTTAATTATGGAGTATTAATAGTTACTTTACAAATAATTAAAGTAAGTATATAGAAGTAGCTAGCAAGAAAGGGCTCTAAAGCAAAATACATTGGACCGGAACCTTTTGTTGGATTATCGAGCTGCACCATCAGTATGGCCTTCCGGCAATATGTATACGAAGAGCAAACTAAGGAATGGAAGAAAATACTAAGAATGAAACATTCAAAGGCCTTCATAGGAGACAATACAAAGATATGGAAAAAATATCTTCTCGGAGGCAATAGACAACAGACAAGCGTTAACAGGGCATTATGCAACGAACAAAATGCTAATGAAGATGAACATAACATCGAACAGCGACTGCAGAGCATGCAAGGAGGAGACGAAAACCATAGAACATCTTTTATGTGAATGCGACTCACTAGCTCTGGTAAAATGTGTTTTCTAGGTAACGCTTATCCTAAACCAGGAGACTACAGGCACTTCAATCCGAAAGACATCGTGACGCTGATGAAACGAATCTGTCGTGAGTAAGAGCGCAAAAGATAGGGGAGGTACAAAAGATCCCTTAGGGTCGACGCGCCCCATGAAAATGGGCCCTAACAGATAAGATATAGCAGTAGCACAGATATTATTAGGAAGTAGTTATAACTTCTAAGAAAATCGCCATTCAAAACGGCGATTTCATAGGTAATATCTTACATCTACTATATCCACTCGTCTACTATTACACTGTTTTTTTTTTCAATTAATTATTAATTACACAAGCAATAAACATTGGGTAAGACAGTAATTAAAAAACCCACTAAGGTTTACTCTTAACTATCGAATTTACAATATTAACTACTATTTTGTAGTGTCGTACATGGTATAACTATCTATAACAGAAATACAATCTACAAATGGCTTAAAAACTATTGCTTAAGTTTAACTTTAATATTTTTATGTGTTAAACATGTTACTAATTCAGTCGGACTCACTCTTACCGAGGTGTCGTAAAAGGCGACTAAGGTAAAGTTATAATATTATTTATTATACATATTGGCCGTATGGTCCCCGGCAGAGTAGAATAGGCCACCCTCACTCTTACCGAGGTGTCGTAAAAGGCGACTAAGGTAAAGCTGCTGGCATGATCATCAGCACCCAGAGAAGGAAAACTCTGCATTTATATCAAAACCCTCGCCCACCCGTCTGCCAAGCGTGGTGAGTATGGCAATTACACCTCATGTGATTGAGAGTGGCCCGTGCCCCAGCAGTGGGGACTTAAATGGGCTGATGATGAATTCAGGCGGAATGTTATTGACAATGCGCAGGATTAGATAATTAGTCATGCGCTCGCCGTAGACATTATTTGCACCCGGTTTGATTTGAACAACTGGTTTTTTGCAATTCCTCGGGTGTATATGTCTGCTCGTCTGCCACCTATGTCATAAAAAAATCCACACTCGAATTAAAAAGTCAAAACAGCTCGTTGCAGCCCAAAAGATAAAACAGAAGGACATGTCATTTGATTGTACACCCGAGAACACGTCAACAACTCATAAAAATGCGGTGAACAAGGGCTTAAAAAGAGCAAGGGATGTGAAAAATAATGTGGGTTCTGAAATAATCTACTTTTATGTCTGTCGATTTTTGTAAAGCATTTTTTTGTGAGGTAGAATCTAAAAACGAAAGGATGTAGGCAATCACCGCCACACATTGACACCCGCAACACTACTAGAGTACCAGGACGTAGGCCAGGGCCATACTTTCTCGGCGCGCAGCGTGTTATGTCATACTTTCTAGCGGTGTTATGACGTTGTATGAAGATCATTCTTATACCAAAAAAATTGTATGTACATTTGTAACAAACCATTTAACTTATATAACGTCGGACCAATATCGAAACCCTGCGTGACTCCTGTCACATCCTACTACGTACTCCAATAGATAGCGCTGGGTGTACATTAATTCGCACCAGCGTTTCGATTCTCCGGACCTATAAGCGTCTCAGTAAATTTTTGTTAGGCAATTCGAGTTGCTCTAGCCAACGCGGGCACTCTGCTTCAATTACTCTCTCGGTACCTAGGAGGCTCTAGACGAAAGAATACATACAATTTTACATCTAGACTATCTACTTGCCGGTTTTCCCGACATTGGCCAAACTAATTTCGGCCCGATACTTTTGTCTAATTTTTCAATAAAACCCATCATCATCATCGCCGTATTCTTCGCATCCCACCAACATCATCACCTAACATCATCCATCATCAAATAACATCAGTTACACATTAAAGTATTAAGAGAAAACAACGATCAACATGTCACCCCTAGGAAGTATACTTCCTAGCAGGCGCTATATATTCCGCTTAGAACAAATGGTTATTTTGACTTTGGGGTGAGCCAGATGAAATGTACGAAATTTGTATGTAATTTTATATGTAAGTACATACTCGTAGCCGCATCTACTCATAGCTTGACTTTTCGACCGCGTTACAACGGTCGTGGTCACAAATAGACTGGAGGTGAACGGCGTCGTCTGCTACGCCCAGCTTTTGAATTTTCGGATACCCTCACATTTTCGTTTCAATTACTCATTTTAATTTTAAAATCAAAAATATCTTTATCCAATTTAAGTCCATACCGAACATTTATGAATGTCAATTTCTACCGAGAAGAATCAGCAAGAAATAGTGAACGCTGCCTTTGGTCCAAGGGTTGCGGCTTTGATCCCCGCACAGTACAAACATTTGTGTGCATGAAAATCTCCGTTTGTATTGGTCTGGGTGTTTTATATTTATTATAAGTATGTATTTACAAAAGAAAAGTATTATATGTATATATTAGTAATCCCACTGTTGATTCTGACATCCGTAAAACAGGTGCTTGAGCTACCTATCTCGGAGTCAGATCAATGTATGAGATGTTGTGAAATATTTATTTATTTATTATTTATTTTCAAATAATATAGTAATTACAATTTTGATTCTTATACAAATTATAATTACAGTGACAGTATGACATACAATGCTTATAATCAGTATCGTTTAGATAAATCGTCAAAATAAAATTATGAAATGAAATTTTACATTAGAGGACAGGCGAAAAGATAAACATTTTCAGGAATCCTTACCATTTAAATAATCATCTACTTTATAGTAGCCTTTCTGCATTAGGCATTTTTTACATGCAACTTAAACGGTAAATCAATAATTTTTTGAGGTAACTTATTAAACATTCTAATGCTCAATCCTTCTAATGAATTCCCAATTTTGGGTTGAGTGCGACAATAAGGAAAGTAACTGTTATCCTACTCACGTTTCATTCATAATTAATTTATTGAAATAGAATCTGTGCCTATCCTTACTTCCTTACTAATATTATAAAGGCGAAAGTTTGTTTGGATGGATGTATGGATGGATGTTTGTTCCTCTTTCACGCAAAAACTACTAAACGGATTTTAATGAAACTTTACAGTAATGTAGCTTATAGATCAGAATAACACATAGGCTATAATTTATAAAGATATCTATAAGACCTTGCTTTTATTCGAATTACACGCAGACGAAGTCGCGGGCAAAAGCTAGTCTATTATATGCCAAAAGCCTGTGTAATGCTGCACCGCAGCCATTGTAGTCGATAATGAATTAATCGATTTTCCATGTAAAAATCCCATCTCTAAAGGGGGCGCTGTCGCCGGCAAAGATTAATTGCAATCCCGCCAAGTTTTTGCCGCCGCCGCAATTATTAAATTGAAATTTGAATAATATCACAATGAAAATACATTTCGGCGGAGAGATCTCGGAACAAGGCTTTTGATTCGGCATTTTTGGCTGGGGGTTTAATTGTTTAATTGTGTTGATGTTAAACTGTTTGACACATACGCGAATAATATAGATAGGGAGTGAATCCAAATGTTTGTCTAATTGAATTGGTAATGGTATGTTCGTATACAAGGTGGGCCGACGATCTGGTGAAGGTTGCGGGAATTCATTAGATGCGGGCGGCACAGAGCCGATCTGTGTTGATAACATTAGGGGTGGGAGAGCCACGCTTCGGCATGAATGGGCCGGCTCGATGGGAGTAATACCACGGCCTCAAAGAAAATCGGCGTCAAGCAGCACTGAGGGTACCGGAGGCCCAATCTGGGGAAAGGGGATTTTAAGATTGGCAGTGCACTTGCGACTTCACTGGTGTCGCGGGTGTCTATAGGCGGCAAGAATCGCTTACCATCAGGCAATTCCACCAAGCTTTGTCTCACCAGTGGAACGAACCCTTCCATTTTATTTTTATTGATGGACTTGATGGTAGGACAAACAAGAATATAGTTTTCCTTAAATTCCCGTTCGTCCCACTCAATCAAATGGAAAACTATTTAGAGATGGGTAGTTACAAAATTGGTAGGAACCTAGTTGGGTGGGACGAACGGAAAAAACTCGAATAAGAAATTAATGCAACAAAAAATAATGCTCTTATTTTATTCAGATCAAAGATATATCCATAAATTATAATTTCACGAGATCACTCATCATTAACATAGTATTAAACAAGGGCGATTTCCATGTCTTTAAATCTTTAAAACTACGCAACGGATTTTGACTCTGGTTTTTTTAAGAAGGTTTATATATGTATATGTATAATCATCATCATCATCAGCCCATTTAAGTCCCCACTGGTGGGGCACGGGCCTCCCTCAATCACATGAGGGGTAATTACCATACTCATCACGCTTGGCAGACGGGTTGGCGAGGGTTTTGATATAAATGCAGAGTTTTCCTTCTCTGGGTGCTGATGATCATGCCAGCAGCTTTACCTTAGTCGCCTTATACGACACCTCGGTAAGAGTGAGGGTGGCCTATTCTACTCTGCCGGGGACCATACGGCCAATATGTATAATAAATAATATAATAATACATGCCCAATATAACATACTTCAAAAAATGGGTACGTGAGCATTCTTTCGCATATGTACTTTTAAGATAAGACTTAGTTGCTGGTATATACATATATATTTATTTATAAATATATTATATTTATACATACATATTTATTTTATGTATTATTTTATTATACGTATGATTTATAGGTATTTTATTATTTATTATATAATTAGGAATAGGTATATACGAGTATTACGTATTTCTATTAGGACAGATCGGAATATGAGGGTAAGGGAACGGAGAGTGCACTTGTGTTTGCGCACACACTTGAGCACTATAACATTTCCTGCGTAAGTGGCTGATCGTTGAGATTGGCAGCCTTAGCCGAAATCGGTTGGAGGATATTATAATTATTATAAAACCCTGATCGATTTCGTAAATCAGTGCACTAATAACCAATCGCGACCGAATGCAATTAGGGTAAAATGCAATCTATTTGTAATCAAGTTACCCGCTCCGGAGCCATCCAATAGTTTGAGCGGAATCATCTCACTCGCTCGTTGGAAGTATTTAATCGATTTAAATATAGCTCTTAATTTCAAACTCGATTGTTGAATATTCACGGGGCATTCATTGCTGATTGATTAAGATATTTTATGTTACAGGTGACAGATGAGTAGACGGATCACCTGATAGTCAGCGATTGCCCGTAGCTTATAGACACCATCCTAACAGCAGTCGAGTGATTTATTTATTTATTTGAATTCATATAACACGGCAAATACCAATTACATTATTTGAATTAAATTATTTGAGATGACAACTATAACACATTACAATAATAACTATTATAGGTTCCACAATAACTTATACATAATAATTGTACAAAGACAGGCTCTGTCATACATCTCGCTCACAAAATCTCAAACATTCGGCCACCACCTTCATCCAAGCATCCGATCACACTGAGGGTTTACATTTAAGAGTGCGTTGAGTGCAGTGAGTGCGCGAGGAATCGGGGAGTGATAGTGCACTGCCTACCTTTTCCTCTTTCCTAATTCTTCATCTTCTTCTTCTTCTTAAAGTGCCTTTCCGACTAGCGAAGGTTGGCCGTCAATCTAGTTTATCCTTCTCGGTCTCTAGGGAGGCGAAACAGCTCGGCGGCGTTCGCGATCGCCGTCTACTCCCGGGTGTTACGCAGCCATGATTTTTTCCTCCGACCCACACGCTTCTTACCAGCTACTTTCCCCATCATAATAAGTTGCAACGACTCGTATCTAATTAGTCTTAACACATGCCCTAAGTTGGCAACTTCCCTAATTACAATCAGGTAATCCGTTAAATCATTTTTTGATTAATTATTGATGATACCACAAGCTAAAATGAAGCAATGAATAAAAATATATATATTTTTTTATGATATACAGACGAGCAGATGGATCACCTGATGGTAAGCGATTACCGCCGCCAATGGACTCCTGCAACACCAGTGGTGTCACAAGTGCGCTGCTTACCTTTTAACCCCCCTTCCCCTAGATTGGGCCTCCGGTACCCTCACTCACGCAGCGAAACACAGCGCATGCACTGCTTCACGCCGGTTTTCTGTGAGGACGTGGTATTACTCCGGTCGAGCCGGCCCATTCATGCCGAAGCGTGGCTCTCCCAATGTTAGTAAAATTAGTGAATGAATGGGCGAAGTTAAAATGGGAGTGGGCGGGCCATGTATGCAGAATGGACCCTAAAAGATGGACAAAAATCGTCACCCAATGGCAACCGACCGACGGACGTGGACTACGCGGCAGGCCCAAAAAAAGATGGTGTGACGATTTCAATACGTATGTCCAAGAATGGCAAGTAAAGGCATTGGATAGGGAGGAATGGAGAGACTTGGGGGAGGTCTTTGCCCAGCAGTGATTCCCAGTTCCATCCAAAACTGTCGCTCTGGAGCCCGGGGTACGCTTGGACCATGATTCAGGATTTGGGGAGTATGGTAATTACAATGAAGTGACTGCCGTCTGAGCATCGTAACCCTTTTACAGGGGAACCAGGCCAACTGAGTCTTGGTTGCACTAACAGAAACTATCCGAGACATTTCCTCACTATGTTTTCCCTCACCTCCGAGCTAATGGTAGAAATACGCATATAGATTTAATAAATTTAACCTTTCGTTCTACCCTCCGAATTAGTATCAGGTAATCCATCTGCTTATCTACCACATATAGTAAGAAAATAGGGAGTAAGAAAGAGCGGAGTTTTCTGACAGAGGCATTGTTTGCTTAAGGTGACGGGTAGGGCACACTAACGACGCCAATCGATTTGAATTTTTAGCTACTAAACCGGATCTATCAAACAATTTCGGGGTTACAACCTCTCGGCAAACACTTGTACTATTTATTGAATGAAAAAATGTTAGGTCCAACGTGTTACGATTCATGCCAAAAGCGGCCACTATTGGCGTAAATCAATTTTTCGCGTACAAAAATAGACCTAACATTTGTGCATGGTTATTTAATAAATAGTATAAGTGTTTGCCCTGAGATTGTAACCCCAAAATTGTTTAAAATAGATCCGGTTTAGTAGCTTAAAATTAAAATCGATTAGCGTCGCTTATTTGCCTTACCCGTCACCATAAAAGGAGAAACCGATCATAAAGTGAATGTATGTAGGTACACTTAGAATGAATAAATTTTCCTTATTTATTTACCTATCATATAAAAAACCATTAAATAATTTATATTTTCAATATCGTTAAAACAATTTCTTCATTCATTTCTAAGGTAATACTTGATGATAGGATATAGAGAGCCCAATTCTCGGGACGTGATATTTTGTCATTATACGACATATATCACTAAAACATAGTTTTTTTTATTGTTTTCAGGTGATATCCACCATGTTTTTTCATATCGAAAATCCTAAGAATTGGGCTTAAGTAAACATTTATGTGTCGTACACAAGTTTGGGCTCTGTTAAAGTAGCTATAATACATAAAAGAAAACGGAAATGTATGGAGAATTCCTCGCCCTCTCGACTAGCGGATGTTGTCCATAAAAATACAGGAAAATATGGAGACAGCCTTAAGGCTACATAGTGACTGTGAGTGGGCATCGATCATGGCTTGTACAGGGCACATTGGTAAATATTTACATTCTTATGAACGATATTCTACTCTCCTCCTAACCAATAATTCTAGTCGATGCAAGATATATACACCGTGCTTTTTTAACGTTTATTACTGAGATAAAAAGGTTTAATGACGAATATTGAAAGGTTTGTAGGTAAAACTGGTGAAAATATGTTCCAATTTTAACATTATATTTATTTATTACAAATTAAATTACAAATATCTAAACTAATACAATTAAATAAAGTCCATAGGTGTTAGTAACAATATTAACTTACAAACTATGTTAGTACATGTTTCTAGTCCCCTAAAAAATACCTTAAATATCATAAATCAGAGTTATACAGTAAAATACTAAATTAAAATTAATTGAGAATACATACATAATAAAATAAATCCAGATAAATTACTACAATAAAATTCAAATAAAAATAATTAAAACTCATAATTAATTCAAGTCATAACGAAATAAAAAGTAAAGAAATAAAATAACCAACAAAATTAAACTATCTGTCTTACTCCCTTTTCGAGTGTATTATATAGACTAATGATAACACACTATTTCCCGAAAGAAAGGTCTAACCCAAAAATTGCCTCCCCATACAATTTCCACCAACCAGCTGATTACTTTTGTATGCAGCTGATACAAGATTTTTTTTACCAAATAACTCACATATAAACTTGCCCCGACCAGGAAATCGAACTTGGGACTTCAATCATCATTAACCTGCCGCAGTTTACAGCTGAATATATCCAGCAGAGGCCTAATGGCTTCTCTAAATGTTCGCCACTTAGGCTACTGGCATTCAACAAATAGCCAAATAGTAAAAAAGCAAGTCACTTCTGACCCCAACCTTTCCCCAATCAAATCAATGAACGCTCACCCAATAATTCTTCCTTGCACTTCATTTATTCCGCATTGAGGTCTCCGTAATGAAGTACAAATAGCGATAGTTTCAGCTCTGGCGAGTGAGAAATTTATGTGCCCAATATCGGTGTGGGCAAAGCTGGGGCTTACCGCGGTGGCCCGTGGGCGGGTATGGTTAATTTGGCAAAATTGAATTTTGCTCCTTGCTGTAAAGTTTACCACTTCAAGCCAAGAGCATATTTAAGCATTGCATTAACCAGAGTACATGTTTTTAGGATAAATAAATAAATATTTCACATCAAATAAATTTGAATCACGTAAATTTGAATCTGAAACTTTTTTTGATACTTAAATAAATAATTTCTTATTCTCAAATTTGCTTTCCGATGCCCCTAGGTTCAAGTGGGTACATACTGAGCTCCCGCTACTTTACGTACTTTTAAAGCCCCTCGAGCTTCACGTGCTTTTTGAGGCCCCAGACCATGGTACAAAACCGCCAATCTTCTGACCCTGTGCCGACCTACTCAGAATATCTTAGGAGAATCACTCAGAGATTCAAATGTTGGCCCGAAATTTATTTATTTGACCTGGCACCTCAAAGTAGTCGTCACTTCTAAAGTCAAGTTTTTTGCTAGTCTAGGTTCAAGTGATAATGTGGCCTAGGGTGAATTATGTCTGGACAGTAGCAGCATTCTTCTCTTGAACACGATCAACTCATAGTCATATACTAAGATAGAGGCATCAGTCATCTAGCCAGTACTAGCGCCATCTAGAGGAAACCGACCAATCATCATCATCATCATTTCACCCAATAGACGTCTACTGCTGGACATAGGCCTCCCCCAATGTTTTCCACACAGATCGGTCCTGTGCCGCCCGCATCCAATGGATTCCCGTGATCTTCACAAGATCATCGGTCCACCTTGATGGGGCCCTATTTACGCATATTTATTTACAATATTTCACATCACCACATAATTTGATCTGACTCCGAGTACATAAATTAAATAAATACATTATATATGAATTTTTTTTATGTAATAGGTAGACAGACGGATGACCTGATGGTAAGCAATTGCCGCCGCCCATGGACACCCGCGACACCAGTAGAGTCACAAGTGCAAGTTATATTATATTATTAGTAGTAAATTGTATATTATATTTTGTTTTTTAAGTTTTGTATGTTGTGCAATAAATTGTATCTATCTATCTATCTATCCGAGATAGGTAGAGAGACCTGTGTTACGAATATGAGAACCAACAGCGGAATTAAAAATATTAATACTTCTCTAATACATATTTATATTACATAGAAAGCACCCAGACCAATACAAACAGACATGTTCATGTACACAAATGGTTGTACTGTGCGGGGATCGAACCCGCAACTCTTGTGTCAGAGGCAGCGTTCACCACCACCGATCAAAACGGATCGTCTTAACTATATTGACCGTCATAACTATATTGACAGTCATTGTGATAAAAAACAGTGTCTTTTTATTAACAGCATTTTTAGGCAGATAAACTTGCGGCCTATCTGATGGAAAATTGTAACCGCCGCTCATAGACATCCACAATGCTGGAGCACAGTCATGCCGCTGCCTACCATGGGAGAAGAACTCTTTTTAAACCTCGTTTAAAAAAGGACATGTCGTAGCGATCAGGGAACGCAGCGGCTGGAAACTCATTTCAGAGTTTACACGAGCGTGGGAAAAATATAATTTACAAAATTAAATATTTACCTTATACAGTAAAAACTTTTGTTTAGGACTAAATACCACTTTGCTCTATTCAGCACATTGAGCGTTTAGATGCCAACTTGGCTTTACCTTCTTGGTGACTTCGGAACTAAGCGTCGCTGGTAATAGCAAAGATCCCAATTTCCCAATTCTCTTAGAAATTGTGAGATTTGCATGGTACTTGGCATGGGATCCCTTTAATTGGCAAAATGTGTTTTGTCCTAAAATGGATTGGAATAATGAAATTGGCATAACTTATTTAGCATAATATTAATTTGGCCAAATTTGGTTTTAGCATAATATGTACTGTGGCATAATTATTATTTAGCATAATGCATTTATGCAATTTTTTTTAGGCATTAATGGTTCTTTGAATCTGGAAAATAAAAAAAGTAAGTATTTTCTATATTTATTTAGAGTAAAAATAGGTTTAGGTGCGGCGGGAGGGGCCCTTGGGCCACCCGTAAGCCGCCTTTTAATGACTTATGGTTAATTATTTTATGCTTAATCATGTTTATGCTAAAAACTGTTGTGCTTATTAGTATTATGCGAAATTATCATTAATAGTAATTACATTATGCTAAATTATTTTATGCTTCTTGACAGTGAACCACTTGGCATAGCATGCTCTTGCTCCTTTGAAATTAAGTAAACTATTATTGAATGTGTCTTATGATGCAAATTACAGAAAGCGCTGTGTTTCGCTGCGTGAGTGAAGGTACCGGAGGCCTAATCCAGGGGAAGGGGGGTTAAAAGGTAAGCAGCGCACTTGTGACACCACTGGTGTTGCAGGCGCCCATGGGCGGCGGTAATCGCTTACCATCAGGTGATCCGTCTGCTCGTCTGCCACCTATATCATAAAAAAAAATCTATCTAGATCTTAAATTACGGAATCAGGCCGACTTAGATCATTTCACGTTCGCAATTATTTTATGAACAATTTATTTATGATTCGATCCCCGGGTCGGGCCAAAAATTTGTACTTACCTAAGTTTTCGGTAAGAAATTCTTAGTGGCAGCCCGGAGTCTTGAAGTTGGCAGTCTTGTCCCCGATCCCTCTCCGATCGTGTCACAGTCGTCTCCTATCGGAATATGAGGGTAAGGGAATAGAGATATACACTTGTGTTAGCGCACACAGTGTAGCACTATAACATACCTATGTACGTGGCTGATCGATAAGATTGGCCGACGTAGCCGTAATTGGTTGGAAGATATCAAAAAAAATAACAATTAATGGTAATTTAAGCTGAAGAAAACATCCGGAACGTGCAGTTTTTTAGCTCCATTAACATTAGGAACAAGAAAATTTAGGCAAATATTTCCATTTAATAGGCATTTTTTTTTGTTTTACGAAAAATAGGAAGACGAGCATGCGGTGCGGCCCATCTGATGGTAAATGGTGACCGCCACCCATAAACATCAACAATGCCAGAGCACAGTCATGTCGTCGCCTACCGAAATTAGAAGGTTTCCTTGGTTAATTGTATGTGTGACGTTTAAAAAACATATCATCATCATCATCATTTCAGCCAATAGACGTCCACTGCTGGACATAGGCCTCCCCCAATGTTCTCCATACAAATCGGTCCTGTGCCGCATCTAATGGATTCCCGCGATCCTCACCAGATCGTCGGTGCACCTTGTGGGGGGTCTGCCACGGCTGCGACTTCCTGTACATGGGCCCCTCGAGGACCTTTCCGCCCCAACGGCCCCAACGGCCAATGGATAGGGCTATGCTGGGGGTCTCCCTGCGTGATCGTATCAGTAATGTTGAGATCCGCAGGAGAACTAAGGTCACAGACATAGCCCAAAGGATTGCATTCCTCAAGTGGCAATGGGCAGGGCACATAGAGAGGAGAACAGATAGTTAGTTAAAGGTAAAAGGTAGTTTTGATAAACATAACGTGCTTGGACTCTCTTCGAGACCTATTTCTCAGAATTAGCCATTTTTTTCTTCACTGGGCAACCATCGCTCAAAATAAAGGCACAAAAGAAAAAGCACTGAGCAATTCCAATTGATTTATGTTGTGTACTTAGGCTCATTTGAATAACAATACACTTAGTTTTTCGTGACGTCGCTTCCCAAAATATAAATGGTATTATAAGAATTTATCTACAACATTCTTTGGTATTTTTCTGATAGCAAAAATTATGATGACGATATTTTAGGAATACTTCAAGTTGCGAGTGAATGGTGGAGAGTAAAAAAAATAATGATAGATAAAAACAGCTGATCGCCGAACCAAACATCGTTTGTCATAAATTAGATTTTGTAACCAACGAAAAAAAAAACAAACCTAGAGATAACTCGTCCATTCTCATCGTCATCATCATTTCAGACGTCCACTGCTAGACATAGGCCCCCAAATGTTCTCCATGCAGATCGGTCCGGCGCCGCTCGCATCTAATAGATTCCCGCGATCTTCACCAATTCATCCATAGTCAAACTCAAAAATATTTTATTGCATTCATAAATATATTACAATACAGGTACAAACTTGGTTGACTGATTTAAGTGATTTCATTTTTTTATTATAAAGGATACAGTCGCTTGCAATGAAATGTAAACACCTCGACTCTTAAGGCGGAACAATAAGGTTTATATTTCTTTATTTTATATTTATAATTAAGTTCACTTGTACTCTGTTTCGAAATTTTGGAAAAAATCTAACCCTAAAGGTTTCAAAAACTGGAAATGAAGATGTTTTACTTACACATTGTAATGTTAGGCAGGTGACTCGCTTTCACGCCTTGTCGCCTCTAGATAAAAAGGCCTTTTTACAAAATAATCTGATTTTATTAAGAGTAATCTGATTTAAATATTTGTAGTAGGTTTTTTTATGTGATAGGTATACGAGCAGACGGATCACTTGATGGTAAGCGATTACCGCCGTCCATATACATCCGCGACACCAATGGAGTCAAAAATGCGCTTCCAGCCTTTAGACACCCCTTCCCCCGGATTGGGCCTCCAGTACCCTTACTATCGCAGCGAAATACAGCAGAGTGCTGCTTCACGCTGGTTTTCTGTGAGGCCGTGGTATCACTCCAGTCTAGCTAGCCCATTGATGGCTCTCCCACGGTAAAAACAGTTGGTAGATAATTAGTAAATTTTGGTGACAAACAATATAAAGCTTGAGTCAGTGGCTGCTGGGTCAGCTCGCTCCATCGTAGGCTTCAACTCTAGGGTTTAGTATGGAGTCGAACAAAACCATCAACAATAATATAAAACAGGAAACAGATTTTTTTATTTAAAGGAAACTTGTACTGTTATGTAACTGGCCGCCAGACTAGCCAGTATGTGCCATTTTGTGCCCTTACCATGAGTTTGAAAAACTGTTCTCGCTATCAAATACTATCTCTTTGTCCTTTTCATTGCGGTGCATGCGAAAGAGACAGAGCAATAGTTTTGGATAGCGAGGATAGTATTTCAAACTCATGGTAAGGCATCTAATCAGCCCTGACGCAGATTCTATACGGGTGCAGTAGAGAAAAAACGTTGCCTAGCACGTCACCCCAGTACCAACGGCTTCGCGCAGTTTTTCAAGTATGGTTCTCTATGAAAAGGTACAATCTGTTTAGGATGCATGTCTACGGACAAGATATAAGTTAAAAGTGTAAACGTGTGTACTTGTTTGCTTTACACGTACCATTCAGTCCTCGCGCCATATTGAAACAAAAAAAAAACATTTACTCTTAGCGAGCGCAAAAATGTCCTAAGCCGACCCAACATGACCCTACACCCCATAACCTAGATTATATTACCCTACAGGAAATATAAGGAAGGACTTGTAATGTTACCGGCAATCTTCTTAATCCAGGCCTTCCATATAATGCCTAGCCTTAGTAGCCATTGTATGAAATTCCTGGTCGTCAATCGATGATGTGTTACATAAACATTTTTTTTTTTTGTGTTAATAAACATTTCACAACATCACATACATTGATCTGACTCCGAGTTAGGTAGCTTAAGCACCTGTGTTACGGATATCAGAATCAACAGTGGGATTACAAATATATACATATAATACTTTGCTTTTGTAAATACATACTGATAATACATAGCAAACACCCAGACCAATACAAACAAAAATGTTCATGCACACAAATGTTTGTACTGTGCGGGGATCGAACCCGCAACCCTTGTATCAGAGGCAGCGTTCACTACCACTGTTCCAATCGGGTCGTCAAAAGATTTGACCATTACGTATTTATTCTGTGGCATTACCAACTTTTGACTAACTGACATTGACTGGCCCGATGTGGTAGTAAATTGACCCTACGCATACTTCAAAGGTCGTGGGTTTGATGATGATCCCCACCAATTTAAAAATTCATGCGATAAACACTTTTTTTATGCAAATGAGTCACCTGACGGAAAGTAATTGAACGCTGCCCACGAACATCCGCGAAATCATGTGTTTAATAATTAATTATTTTTTACTCTTTTAAAATGGACTTGTCCGTTCAACTTTGGATAATCATCCAATCCATACAAAAGATACACAAAATATCATTTTCGATATAAACTCTATCATAATATTAAATAATTTTACTCACGCTTATAAAAGGTTTATTTCACTGGTTTTATCAAGACATAATGTAATAGATAATATGTTTAGGCACTCTTTGTCTTAATATTAGTACATAGAAATTTTAGTAATAATATTAGGTATAATGACTGTTTGTGCCAAAATAAATTGAAAAAAAAATAGTTTTTAATTATAATAAAAACACCCTTAGTAAATTCCCTTTTAATACACATTGCCGGTAACATTCACTCCCATTATCCAAGATGGCCGAAGAATCTACGAGTTGGCGGTACGTATGGACTCACCCGTAAAAGGTACAGTCCGACCCTAATAAATTAGAGAAAACTAACGGAAATCTTCAATGGGGCTTATCCAAAGCTGAATCTGCATGGGGTTATGTAATGAACGTTCTAATGAACCAATACTTATAAAATACTTGCCTATAATGATTTGACGTTGGCTACTCTATTTAGACCAATTTCATAAATTAGTCTGGATTTGTTGTTGATGTTGTTTGATAAAAAATTGTACCTGAACTATTTTCTAATTTTAAAGATAAAGATAAAGATAAAGATATATTTATTTGTTCAAACATGTGTACAAAAGGTTGTTACATACATAAAAGGTTTCAACATGTCGTACCTTTGCGGCATACAAATGAAATGATTTTTACTTTAAGTTAGGATTTTCTTTAAATTTACATCATACATCGAATCATATTACTGCACATGTCAAAATCTTCATAATAATTATACATAAAATTTGTCACTAAAGAAGTCCGTCAAGTTATAATAACATTTTTCAATTAATAACTCCTTAAGCTTCCGTCTAAATCCATTGAAGTCAATATTTTTAATGTCATTGGAATTTTGTTATAAATTCTTGGTGCCATGCATAAAATACTTTTGCTCTTTAGAGCGGTCTTTGAGAAGGGCATACATAGTCTCGTGTCGTCACGTCGGTTGCGACTAACAACATCTGCCAAACGAGGGAAAAGTTCCTGATTGGCCTTCACAAACAATGCTATTTCCAGAATATATAAGGACGGAAGTGTAAGAATTTCATGTTTTTGGAAGAAAGGCTTGCAACTATCTGTTGGTTTCAGTCCAAACATTGCCCTTATGCAGCGTTTTTGCATTTTAAAAATTATTTCTTTATCCGTGGAATTACCCCAGAAAATAACACCGTATCTCAAATTAGATGCCACCAGACCATGATAGGCTAGGAGCAAGGATTTTATATTCAATAGTGGAGCTAACTTATACAATGCAAAAGCACAGCTACTAACTTTCTTACTTAGATATTCTACGTGGGTCTTCCAATTCAATTGTTTATCTATGAATATACCTAGAAATTTCGTACTATCTACATCAGCAATTTTTATATCATCGTAAATTACATTAATGTCAAGTGTATGTCGATGTCTTAAGTGTATTGGTCTTTGTCGAAATTGAATAACTTGCGTCTTAGATAAATTTATTTTTAAATTATTATTATTTAGCCATGTAATTACAGATGTCAAGGAATTATTAATGTCATGTTCATAAGTTTTAATTTGTTTACATGCAAGTGTCAGAGTACTGTCGTCCGCAAATAGAGTCATAGGGTTGTCAGTTGATTGAGGTAGGTCATTAATGTAGATTATGAAAAGCAGTGGGCCTAAGACACTACCTTGCGGAACTCCATATTGAACATGACGTTTATTGGATACATATTCCTCTTCTAGTTTTGCTTTTGTTTTAATTCGTGTAATTGAAGTGTATTGTTTCCTGTCGCTTAAATAGGATTTTAATAATTGTGCCACATTACCTCGAATACCATAATTAATAAGTTTGTCAATTAGAATGTCATGTTTAACGTGGTCAAATGCCTGAGTCATGTCACAGAATATAGTACAAACGGGATTTCGTCGGTCAATATTTGGAATCACATTATTTAGGAATTCTTTTTTGTGCCAATTTATCCTTAAGCACAAAGTTCTCAGATAACAACTTTTGTATTTCTAAGTCGGCTGATTTGAGGTCAGACTGTAACTTTTCGACTACTTTTTCTAATTCTTCTATTCTCATTTGATGATTGCGACCTATTTCTGGACAACTTCTGTTACATACCTTCGAGGGTGAGTCCAGTGATACATATTCGTCTTCTTTCATATCCAGTAAATTAAAGGAGTTCTGAGTAGGTATGTTTATAACATTTTTTCTTCTGACCGTGACATTGTCACCACTAGATGATGACAACGGTGAAACCATAGGGGATAATTGCTTTATCGGAGACTGTACCATTTTGCAAAAAAATAAAAAATAAAAATAAATAATAATAAAAAAAAACTCGAGATTCGATCCCCGGATCACAGACCGCGAGGCATACACAACTAACGCTCTCCTCACTGCTCCACCAGGCTCCTTGTCGAGGCTGACAAAGTTAGGCTATTACTTCTACGCGCGGACGCAGTCGATCATTCGGACCTCTTCGGCTTGCGTTCGGATAACGTGGTGTTAGCTGAGTCACAACAGCTGACTGATAACGCACTTGTTTTGAACACATTCACTGGTTTAACGATTATTTCGTGTATTGTTTTGCGATGAAATCACTCCACTTTGATGTTAATTATAGAGTTTATTTTCACTACGACTTGTATTATGTTGTTCTCTATCGATGGATATAACTTTCACTGTATAACTTTCAAGTTAACTCTAAATTCGATTTTTAAAGTACGGAGCTACTTCAAAGTCCAACCGCACGGAGCGCAGGGTGCGGGGGGAGTCCCGAGTTTTAGCTTCTACTTTAACTTGTACCTTTTGGTTGTGCATAATACAGTGTTTCTCGTGCGCATCGCAGTGGTCTCTCGAGGTGTCCACGGAAGACCAGCATCGCGGCGTCAGTAGACGACACGATATTATACTGAGTGAACGCCTTTTTCACTGACACTATGTATAAGTACTTTTTTTTATATATTTTTTTATATATATTTATTATATTTTATATAAATAATATTCTATGTTTTTGTCAGGAAATAAAATATTTTCTATTCTATTCTGTTAAAATTGCACCAATTTAAGTATTTGCCTCTATTTGTATGTAACGTCTTGCTTTTATTAAAATTAATTATTTTTCAATTCAATTGATTTATTGCATGTGTTTGTATATATAGGTCTTATAAATATCAAAGTTCTACAACATGACCCTGGTAGAGCATTGCAAAGGCATTCATTTTAATTACATTTTGAGATTCAACAGTCACAGAATGCCATAAGATTGGTAAAATAATTAAGGTTTTATTACTATTTACTAAAATAGTTTACCCAGCTAATTTTAAAATAGTTTATTTAACTATACAAATAAAAGTTTAGATATATATTTCCATCCTAACAAATATGCTTTATTATTTATTAGCTGGGACGGTTCGTAGCACGCCGAGGTTTATCGTAGCATGATGAGATATGTCGTAGCTATCTGTAGTTAATCGTAGCACACGGAGTTAATAACAAAATAGTTGAGGTGACGGGTAGGGCACACTGGCGACGCCAATCGATTTTAACGAAAACAATTTCGGGGTTACAACCTCTCGGCAAACACTAAAACTATTTATTAAAAACCCATGAACAAATATGGGGTCCGTTTTTTGTACGCGAAAAATTGATTACCGCCAAAAGCGGCCACTTTTAGCGTGTGGGATTACAAATATGTACATATTATACTTCTATTTTGTAAATATATACTTATAATTACATAGAAAACACTCAGACCAATTCAAACAGACATGTTCATGCAAACAAATGTCTGTACTGTGCGGGGATCGAACCCGCAACCCTTGCACCAGAGGCAGCATTCACTACCACTGATCCAAACGGGTACCAGTAAAGAATCGTGTCAGAGTGTGTTTATAGGTAGGTATATAATATTTTATTAAGATCATTTATTGTAGTGGCAACATTGTAGCAGCTTTTTTGGTCTTAAATCCCAGTTTTGAGATAGGTACAGTTATTTTTTGCGAATAATAGGCAGACGAGCTTGCGGCTCATCTGATCGTAAATGGTAACCGCCGCTCATAGACATCAACAATGCCGGAGCACAGTCATGCCGCTGCCTACCGTGAGAGAAGAACTCTTTTCAAACCTCGTTTAAAAAAGGACGGTACGACCTATGTGTATATCATTTAGTAAATAAAAACATTAAAACCCTAATAAACTGCGAAAATTACTATCCCACCTACGCTAGTGTGCCAAGGACATTAAAATAATGTCTTTTTCGGTGACCATTTGATTACCCAATTTCCGCAGTCAACGGCCGCCATTGTACGATCGGATTCGCCCCCAATTCCTTACGAGGCCCAAAAAGGGCCCCCGAGCACATTAAACCTATCATTTGGTAGATCGCGTGAGCTCTCCCCAAATATATCTTCAATTCGGTGTTGCCAGTAAAGTTTTCTAAAACGTATCTTTAATGTTGGAAAGAAAAAGAAAGAAGTAGAAAAGAAAATATTTATTTGGAGAATTAAACTGTATGTTGGGCTGTATGAGTACTGATAAATAAATAAGTAAGAACAAACAAAAAATCCCGATAGCACATTTGGAAGTGGTTGAATCTGTCTTACACTATAGTGTGCGTGTATGTGTATAATTTTATTGTATTTTCAATTTAGTTAAAGACAATATTTGAAGAAAATTTTAAGTGTGTTATTTACGAGGGCGACACTGAAAGTTCTTAGAAAATCAAAAACTGAACAATTTAGCATTTTATTATATCTTTTCAAAATAGTGTCCCTCCAAATCAATACTTCGCTGCATTCGATGAAACCACTGAGAAAAGCACTTAGCCCACTCTTTAGGGATCTCTTCGACGGCCACTTTTGGCGGTAATACAAAATTCGAGTGCAAAACCAGACCAAACAGTTAACTATGAGTATTAAATAAATAGTATAGGTGTTTACCGAGAGGTTGTAAGCCCCGAAGTTGTTTAAAATAGGTCCGGTTTAGTAGCTAAAAATTAAAATCGATTGGCGTCGCTAGTGTGCTCTACGGTAAGGTAACGGCTTAAATTATTTACATGCCAACACATTTGGCGAAACATGTACAACCTGTGCGGATAAAGAATGGGAACAGGAATGGCGGCGCATCTATTCACTTCTCGCTCGCACACTATTTGCGTCTATACTCGCACCCCACGGTTGCGCCGCCATTTCTGATCCCATTCTTTATCCGCACAGGTAGTAAAGCAATTTTTTAAGAATTTTACTGTAAGCACCATGTTTATGTACCGAGTTTCGAATGATTAAATTGAATTGAATAAAAAAGTACAAAAAAATTACTTTTGGCTACACAGCTCCAATTGGGCGGAGATATATATTATCAATAGTAGGTTAAACGTACTGAAAATACGTATTTCTATGCAGTTCGATCATTATACCTACGTAGGTTCATCGGATTTCTTTTGTCTTTTTGCCCATCTGGGGCAAAGCCAAAAACATAGGGTTATGATTTTAGCAGTCTACATGTTTGAAAATTTGTGGCTAAGTTAGTATGTTGATAACGCTCTGTTGTTCTAGTGAATTAAATACTGGGCCGTGATCTCGGGGCCGTGGGTTCGATTCCCGTGTCGTGCAAAAAAAGGTTTCAATTTTTTCGAACATAGCTCTGGTTTGTGATTCATCGTCAGCCCATTTAAGTCCACACTGCTGGGGCACGGGCCTCCCTCAATCACATGAGGGGTAATTGCCATACTCACCACGCTTGGCAGACGGGTTGGCGAGGGTTTAGATATAAATGCAGAGTTTTCCTTCTCTGGGTGCTGATGATCATGCCAGCAGCTTTACCTTAGTCGCCTTTTACGACACCTCGGTAAGAGTGAGGGTGGCCTATTCTACTCTGCCGGGGACCACACGGCCATTGGTTTGTGATTACCAATCTGCATTAGGCAAGCGTGGTGATTAAGGTGACGGGTAGGGCACACTAGCGACGTTAATCAATTAAAATTTTTAGCTGCTAAACCGGATCTATTTTAAACAACTTCAGGGTTACAACTTCTCGGCAAACACTATACTATTTATTTAATACTCATAGTTAACTGTTTGGTCTGCTTTTGCACTCGAATTTTGGATTACCGCCAAAAGTGGCCGCTTTTAGCGTGAATCTATTTTGGCGTACAAAAACGGACCCAACATTTGTGCATTTTTATTCAATAAATAGTGTAAGTGTTTGCCGAGAGGTTTTAACCCCGGAATTGTTTAAAATAGATCCGGTTTAGTAGCTAAAAATAAAAATCGATTGGCGTCGCTAGTGTGCTCTACCCGTCACCTTAAGCCCAATCCCACCATATTAACGATTCCTTGATTGCTATGATGAAGGCCTCTGACCAGGCAGTGGGACAGTAATGACAGTATACAGGGCGACCCGAGACTTTGCGACATGAAGGGAAAGTACCTTAAATCCTTAAGTTAGCAATTTTTACTTTAAGGAGCCGTGTGGTCCCCGGCAGAGTAGAATAGGCCACCCTCACTCTTACCGAGGTGTCGTAAAAGGCGACTAAGGTAAAGTTGCTGGCATGATCATCAGCACCCAGAGAAGGAAAACTCTGCATTTATATCAAAACCCTCGCCAACCCGTCTGCCAAGCGTGGTGAGTATGGCAATTACCCCTCATGTGATTGAGGGAGGCCCGTGCCCCAGCAGTGGGGAATTAATGGGCTGATGATGTCGATGACTTAAAGGAGACATCACATTTATTGCACGGGAATGACTGTGAAAATGACTTTTGTATTCTGCCAATCTATACCGTCATTACTAAATTTAAAATAACTCTAAGAAACCTTAGGTCTTAAAATCTTCTGTCGAGAAAGATATCCTTAGTACCGGATATTTTGTTTTTTTTTTACATTATAGCAGACAAACGAGCAGACGGCTCACCTGATGGTAAGTGACTTACCGCCGCCCATGGACATCTGCGACACGCGGGGCATCACAGATGCGTTGCCGGCTCTTAAGGGAGGAATAAGGTCTTTTCTTGAAGATCATCAAGTCGTATCTGTTCGGAAACACCATCGTTGGTAGCTGATTCCATAGTTTTACTACGCGCGGTAGGAAGTGGCGTGAGAAGCGCACTGTGGTGTGGTGTCTTTGATATCTTATGACTGCCGCGATAGCGCAGTGGGTTGCACTTTAAAGCGACGGCTGCGCTTGGGGTCCGGGGTTCAATCCCCAGGTCGGGCCAAAATTTGTACCAAAGTTTTTCTGTTCAGGAATTCTCAGTGTCAGCCCGGAGTTTGGAAGTTGGCGGTCTTGTACCCCCGTGCCTCTGAAAGCACGGTCCTGCACCCGATCCCTCTCCGGTGGTGTCCCATGGCACGTGAGTCCCCATCGGAATATGGGGGCAAGGGAATAGAGAGCGCACTTGTGTTTGCGCACACACTTGAGCGCTATAATATATCCTGCGTAGTTGGCCGATCGTTGAGATTGGCCGCCTTAGCTGAAATCGGTTGGAGGATATTATTATTTCTCACCGCCGAGCTAATGGTAGAAATATGCAAATATGTAGATTGAAAAACTCGGATTTAAATCTAATGAGCGGACTCAAATTATCTTCTGATCATACACACTTTAATTTTAAGAACCCCTTTTCTAAAGCAATCTTTCTATAATATTTACCTATCCCTCTACGATTTTTTTCATCTTCCATCGTTTTATACATATCTTTAGCGCGAATTGAATTTATCGCAAAAAGTGATGTCCTGAGAACAGCCGGGAGGGTTGTCTTCGGAGGAACAATCTCATTAGCTCCGCATTTCGTGGACTCCCGCCCATCGCTGGATTTATGCGTTAGTGAGGGCGACGAACAGCTCCCGTGTGGTACAAATAAAATATATTAGAAAAGTTATTTACTGGATTTATAACATGTACCTTATTTTTGAGTTTCTGATATTTCGGTACTGTTGCAAGCGCCATGGGTTACTCCATGAACTACGGAGTAAATAAGGTACATGGTAGAAATCCCGTAAATAACTATTCTAATGTTAGTGACCATAAAAGTTTAAAACAAAATAAAATATAATAACACTAGCGATTGAGCGATGATGACATTGGTAACTCAGTAGATAGATAAGATAAGGTACGAGGGGTTTTGATTTAATGCAGAGCATGCACCATAGAGTAACTTATAATATATATACTGAAATAAAGAAATGAGTGGGTCAGAGAACAGAGCAAAGTAAGCGAAGTTGCGAAACGGATCTTGAAGTTGAAGTAGGAGTGGACTGGTCATGTCGCCCGAAAACATGGCTCGTGGTGCAAGGCAGTGGTAGAGTGGAGACCGTGGGGCGAGAAACGCCAAAGAGGAAGACCCCAAATGCGTTGGTGTGATGACATCAAAAGGCTGGCAGGGACAAAGTGGATAGAAACCGCCCAAGATCAATAAAAAAGGGCATAAACTGAAAAACGCCTGAACCTAGAACCTAGATGTTTTAAATGGTCTAAAGAAGAGAAAGAAGAAGAAGACATCAGTCGCCTAGCTAGTGCTAGCGCCATCTAGGGGAAAACGACCAATACTTCTTATTCAACACTACATACTGCCACTGTTGTCAATATTGCTTGCCGTTGTCACCTATAAACAAGATTTCGTTTAGATTTATTTATATTGTTCTGGTGTTATTATTGTATCATGTAGGTACTGATGTAAATTTTGTTGGTGATCTTATAAATAAATAAATACTCAACGGCTATGTAGTACGGCCTTCGAGAATTAGTCAGGGAGACGATTAAATAAAATAGGTATCAGAAATAATCTCATTTGCTATATGTCAAAATTCCCAATACCTTCTAGATCTCTGATATACTTCCCACATACTTTTTTAAGATTGCCAATGTGTGTAGGCGGCTTGAGGTCCTTATTTCAGAAACACGCTTTACTAATGCAATGTAAAAATGCATAGTGACATCTACCGAAACAACGCCGTACCATAACGAAACAACGCAGATATAGCATTAAAAAACAATCAAGCAGATTGCTTTTTAATGCTATATCTTTTTACAAGTACTACTAACGAAAACCGCTGATTTTCTTTTTATGTGATAGGTAGGCAGACGAGCAGCCGGATCACCTGATAGTAAGCGTTTGCCGACGCCCATGGAGACCCGCGACTCCGGCAGAGTCACAAGTGCGATGCCAACCTTTAAACTCCCCTTTGAGTACACCTTACGGCATCTAGCATTCACAGGCGGAACTTATCACCAGAGTCTTATACATTCGAAAAATCGAAACGCATGCGTGAATTAAAGTACAGCTAACGCCATCTAGCGGTGTGAGGCAGAACGAGCACTTATAGTATATACATACGGTGAACGGCCGCAGTGATACTTTGTAGGTAGGCAGGCAAGCATGCTTACCTACATACAGTAAACTTAATAGATGTCGGTACCATCTATTGAGCTAGGACATTATAAATTTATATTTGTTACAAGACTAATTATAAAATCTCAGGTAATAATAAATAAATAATAATAGCAAATAGCTGTGATACTAAGCGTATAAAGAACATAATAATTCTAACTTAGAAAAATCATAAGAACAAATTATTACTTATTCTACTTATACTTATTGAGCAATTTTAAGTTTTGGTGCCTGAACTAGGGAAACCCTGTATCTTGCGCAAAAACTTACTCGATAGTAAATAATGTAAACTAACTAAATAAACCTACTTATGACATGACCCAGATAATAACATTTTGATGAGGCTGATGATTTCATGACATACATAACATCATACTGAAAATCGCTTAGCCAGCATTAGGTGCATACTAAGAAACACCTTACGCTTATAATTTTGTAATAGAAATATGATCAGAAAACAATATTAAAATACGAGTATGAGCTAATAAACGTAACTACAACCCGTACGGATAAAGAATGGGATCAGAAATGGCGGCGCATCTATTCACTTCTCGCTCGCACACTATTTGCGTCTATACTCGCACCCCACGAGTGTGATAGTGTGCGAGCGAGAAGTGAATTGATGCGCCGCCATTTCTGATCCCATTCTTTATCCGCACGGTTTGTTACTAATAAACTTTATTCTAATTAATCCGGCATTAGTTCCGACTTGTGCCACGTACCAAATGACCATTATTTTTGCACTGAAAAAGTTGCTTTATGTTAAAAAAACAAAGTGAGTCGTTCATCACTCAGACCAAACACCAACAGTTCAGTCGGTGATAATCACACTCTCAGCTTTCAGTATTAATTGGTAGGACGGAATCAATTCGGAACAAATGAAATGTAGACTAATCCGATCTACGAATAAACTCAGTGTTTCATCACGAAATAGAATGAGTCAGCTTTTTTGAGACCGTGGGAGAGCTACACTTCGGCATGAATGACTCGACCGGAGTAATAGCACGGCCTCACAGAAGACTGGCGTAAAACAACGCCTGTGTTGTCCTTCGCCGAGTGAATGCGGGTACCGGGGGCCCAATCTGGAGGAAAGGAGTATAAAAGACCGACCGTGGGAGAGCCACGTTTCAGCATGAATGGGCCAGCCGAGTGATACCACGGTCTCACAGAAAACCAGCGTAAAGCAGCACTGTGCTGTGTTTCGCTGCGTAAGTGAGTACCGGAGGCCGAATCCGGGAGAAAAAGGGGTTTAACTTTGGCAGCGCACTTGTGACTCCACTGGTGTCACGGGTGACCATGGGCGGCGGCAATTGCTTACCATCAAGTGATCCGTCTGCTCGTCTGCCACATACAAAAAGACATAAAAAAAGACAAAAACCACATAAAAGAATAAAGGTTGAAAGCACACTAATTCGATAAGATGGTGAAGAAGAAGAAAGAGTATCTAGTTAACATTTGATCATCCAATTAAATGCCTGGTTTAAGTTTTGAACTTTGTGCAGTTAAAATAAGGTTGAAAACCAATGAAATAAATGACGATTTGCGTGGTCAAGGATTATTTTAAAGCTATCTAACAAGTCCATTCGTTCTCTATTTCTCTCCTCTTGTGACTTGGACCACCCATCGGCGTTGTAGAAGATAATTATTATACCATTAGTATTTTACGTTCTCGATAAATTCTCTTACAACCTCTGGACTCGGAAACGTAATTTATGGGATTTATTTTCGATGTCTGCCTCGATATCATAGAAATGAGAGAATAAAGCCGTACTTACATTAGCTTTGTTAATTTAATTGAAAGCTTATTGAATTTTGTAATTACTACAATATTTGAGATAATTATTCTGGAGGTGTAACCGTGACCGTAATGTCGAAAAATATATACCTATATATATGGCCGTGTGTTCCCCGGCAGAGTAGAATAGGCCACCCTCACTCACCGAGGTGTCGTAAAAGGCGACTAAGGTAAAGCTGCTGGCATGATCATCAGCACCCAGAGAAGGAAAACTCTGCATTTATATCAAAACCCTCGCCAACCCGTCTGCCAAGCGTGGTGAGTATGGCAATTACCCCTCATGTGATTGAAGGAGGCCTGTGCCCCAGGAGTAGGGACTTAAATGGGCTGATGATGATATACCTATATGGTCCATAGAGGTATATATTTTTCTATCAATAGCTAACATTTGACTACAATAAGTACTTCAGATGAAAAGCATCGATTAGTGTTGCGGATCTATCGACAGTCTCCCTATCGATAGTTGACCTCGAAAATCATTCTGACTCTCGATAGTACTATTTATAATTATGCTAAATTGGTCAAAACTATCGATATTATCAAAAGTAAAATTTGATGAAACCCATCGATACTATCAATTGTTTAATGCCCGATACTATCGATAGTATCGGACACATTTAATCAACCAGCCGTACTATTGATAGATTATGGACACTATTGATTTTACTTTTACTATCTATAGACTATCGATAAGCAATACTAGCATCGATGAGATCTGACGCGAGAGATGTTACGCGTTTGCTTGAATGTTGTCTGTTCAGTCTTTCCTAAAGATATTCGGATTATCCATAATAATAAATAATTCTCACAACATCTCATACGTTGACCTGATTCCGTACTAAGTAGCTTAAGCACTTGTGTTACAGATATCAGACAACAGAGGAACACAAATATATACTAAAATACATATATTACACCCAGACACTGAACAAACACAAGTGCTTATCGCACAAATGTTTGTCCAGGGTGGGGATCGAACCCACGACCTTTGGCGTAAGAGGCAGGGTCACTACCAATTGCGCCATCCGGTCGTCCGTGTCAATCCATACCAATATTATAAATGTAAAAGAGTGTAAAGCCGTGTGGTCCCCGGCAGAGTAGAATAGGCCACCCTCACTCTTACCGAGGTGTCGTAAAAGGCGACTAAGGTAAAGCTGCTGGCATGATCATCAGCACCCAGAGAAGGAAAACTCTGCATTTATATCAAAACCCTCGCCAACTCGTCTGCCAAGCGTGGTGAGTATGGCAATCACCCCTCATGTGATGGAGGGAGGCCCGTGCCCCAGCAGTGGGGACTTAAATGGGCCGATGATGATGATGGTGATGAAATTGTTTATTAATAATTTTGGTTATTGTAAGCTCACCACCATTGTTTTTGTGAAAAGGTCTGCAGAAAAATCAAACTACAAGTAGAATAAAACATTATTTATTTTTCATAAACAGCAATTTCAGTCATTAAACTTACATCTACTTGAAAATCACAGTTCTCATATGGCTGATTTGCCCACAACATTACAATGACTAGGGAAACTATAGAAATATAATTCATCATCATCATCATCATCAGCCCATTTAAGTCCCCATTGCTGGGACACGGGCCTCCCTCAAATACATGAGGGGTAATTGCCATACTCACCACGCTTGGCAGACGGGTTTGCGGGTTGGTGAAATATAATTAAATCACAGTAATAATCACTTTTTTTTTTATTTACCCTTACATCTAAAATATATAAACGTCTGCTTGCAGGCAGAATACTAACACACCAATTTTGGATATTTGTAACACCTTATTGTATTGTATTCTTGCAAATAAATAATTATTGATTGATTGACCCACGCGACCGCTTGCCTTCCGCCTGTCCCTGGGCAATGAGTCCCTCCATTGAGTTGGACTGGCGGAACATACGTATGTTCTTTTGTGCCTTAGACCACAAACCAAGAATTCAGTCGGTGATAATCACGCCGGCCTTCGGAATTAAATCGCGGAACGCAATCAATTACGGGCCCGTCCGAACGGAAATATTCCCGTTTTTCTTTGGAATTATTCTGTTACCGCCCCCTTGGCTTTCACTGCTTATGAATTTGGACGTGAATGTGACTTTTATTAATAAATAATTGTGAAAATCCTTATTTCTATCGACAATCAATGCATATAGTTCAATAGAGTAACTTAAATACGTTGTACATTAATTATCGATCAATATGTCCCTTTATCTTACCGGCAGAGTAGAATAGGCCACCCTCACTCTTACCGAGGTGTCGTAAAAGGCGTCTAAGGTAAAGCTGCTGGCATGATCATCAGCACGCAGCTGATGGGAAGCACCTGTGCAGTAACAAGTGCGCTGCCAACCTCTGAACCTTTCTTTTCCCCAGATTAGACGTATGACGTATTAAATGAATGACGATTTGTAAGTGCTGTGTATGTGATGATGTCCCTTTACACCATGCTATTTAAATGAGTGAGTAAGATAGAGAGTTGCGATACGACCTGTAAACCTTCAAGAAAAGAGCGTACTCCCTTTTAAAAAGGCCGGCAGCGCACATAGATTTTGTAAAAATCAAGAGGTACGTGCTCCGAGTTTAGGCCAAAACGAATTTTATTTTCATAAAAGTTAAAACACCATGATTGGCACTACTCTAAAAAAATTCGCTGCACAAACGCCCTACGGAAAATGATATTTGGTCTAAATATTACCTACATTAACGGAGCCAAAGTCTTTTTTGGATCAAATAACTTTGTCACATATCTATATTGAATAGATTATAATACTATTCAATATACTGTTATTATTATTATTTAATAGAAATGGGGTGAGCCTTGCGTCTCATAGCCACTGCGACCAGTAGATGATCTATTGTGGCAGCCCCATAACCTATTACAGCACCTCATGTAGCTCCAGTTCCAGGATAAACCCGAAAATGGAGTTGATGGGAGAGCTTTTGATCTCGTCTGCTGAGATCATGTGTGCTCCTAGGTGCCGGCTTCAATATACTGTACAATCGAATAGATAGCGATCTTACTTATCTATAGTAAGAAGGAATTAATAAAAAAAAGGTGAAAATTCATCATCATCATCATCAGCAACCCACACTCGTCCACTGCTGGACATAGGTCTTCCCTAATGCACGCCACTGCTCCCGATTTTCGGCCACTCTCATCCAGCCCACACCAGCCAGCCTCGATCGAATGTCATCATCCCATCTTGTCGCAGGGTGTCCTACACTACGCTTACCGAGTCGCGGTCTCCACTCAAGGACTTTACGGCTCCAACGGCTGTCAGTTCTGCGGCTAATATGACCAGCCCGCTGCCACTTCAGTTTGCTAATTCGATGGGCTATGTCGGTGACTCTGGTTCTCTGTCGGATTACATCATTTCTGATGCGGTCCTTCAGAGATACTCCGAGCATGGCCTTTAAAATTAACCGTGTTTAACTCTAATTTACACTTCTCAGGTTAAAAAATCAGGTCTTTACCCAACTACTCACAATCAGAATTATCTACTTTATTGCTTACTTAGTAGTAAAACAAAGGCCACTTAACTATAAAGTGTAGCCGCAATGGAGTAAGAGCTCTAAAACCAGCCAAGCCCTACCCGTGGCGGTTTAAAATTAAATAGCGCGACGCACGCGACGTGGATTCAGTGACCGTACCACATAATCTGTGACGTTGCTTTTAAGGTGACGGGTAGGGCACACTAGCGACGCCAATCGATTTTAATTATTGTACTAAACTAAAATAGTTACTGACTTTTTCTGTTAAATATTCTCAGTGTTCCCACTTCCTCTCACCCATCTCTTCCTGTCCTCTGAGAATCATTCGTCTGCTTTGGGATTCATTGTTATTATTTTGTTGTTATATTTATCTATTTATTAATCATATATATTATATATATTGTATGTATTAGTATATTCATATTTTATTTATGTATTTGCATTTAACCTTTCTGTGTAAGTAAATAAATATTTAAGATTGCACCGCCCTACACCTTCATCAAGTGTCCTTTATCCAAAGGTTGCCTGGAAGAGATCGCTCATAGTGATAAGGCCGCCTTCGTTGTACACATCCTGTAATATCTAGTTTTTAAGTTTTCATGCTTTATTTTGAGTGCAATAAAAGTATATTCATTCATTCACAGTCTGGAAGTTGGCAGTCTTGTACCTCCGTGCCTCGGAAAGCACGTCAAGCCGTTGGTCCTGCGCCCGATCCCTCTCTGTCGTGTCACACTGGTATCCCATGAGAATATGAGGACTAGGGAACAGGGAATGCACTTGAGCACTGTAATATATCCTGCGTAAGTGGCTGATCGTTGACATTAGCTGCGTTAGCCGAAACCGGTTGGAGGAATTCATTACTGTTATCAGCATTTTCACTGTTAAGGCGACGGGTAGCCCTAACTAGCGACACAATTCGTACTTACTTACTTACTTACTTAAAAGTGGCCGCTTTTGGCGGTAATCAATTTTTCGCGTACAAAAACGGACCTACCATTTGAAAATGCTGATAGCAAAAAGTAGATTCCTAAGGTAAAATTTTCATGAATTCACAAAAAAGTGTATAGTACATTTTTTATGTCAAAAGGGGCAGACAAACTAAGAAACACTCTACCGCGGTCCCAAACAACGTCCAAGTTTTAAAAGGGTTATTTGGGACCGCATCTGGTCTGGGTTAAAATCGATTGATAGGTCTTCTTTCTTTTGTTTATCAGTTTGATTATATTCGTTATTCATTGCAAATTACCAGACTCCGCAAATCCCGAATCATGGTTTAAGTCCACCCCGGGCTCTAGAGCGACAGCTTAGGACGGAAACGGAAATTACACGCTAGGATGAGGGAGTTTGATTAAATTCAAGAGAAGAGCGTACCTTTTTTTAAAAAATCCGTAAACACATTTGATTTCTCGGATGTTCATGGGCGGCGTTGATAACTTTCCATAGGGTGACATGATTGCTAGTCTTTCCGCCTCTAATAAAAAAAAATCACACAAACACAGAAAACGGCGTGAAGCAGCTCTGTGCTGTATTTCGCTGCGTGAGTGAGGGTACCGGAGGTCCAATCCAAAGGGAGGTTCAATGGTTGGCAGCGCATTTGTGTAATGGTGTCACGGGTCCATTGGTGTCACGGGTGTCCATGGGCGGTGTCAATCGCTTACCATCAGGTGATCCATCTGCTCGTCTGCTTACGTATTATATTGTTTTTGTTTCTACGTGTTTGAATTACAGAGAATGGTATTTTGACTTTCGATTAGATACAATTCGTTGTTAGATTCGATGCATTTTTGTCAATTTTCAAGTATCAGAGATGTTGAAATCTAGTGGTACACCTTGCTAAGTGCAAGGGTTAACGATCACCAAAATTTTAACAGTGGGTGAGACACGCTTTGGCATGAATGGGCTGGCTCGATCGGAGTAATACCACGCCCACACAGAAAACCAGCGTGAAGCAATGCATGCGCATTTATGGGTTATTCAATGGTATAATATTTTTTTAATAATTTCATAATTTTAAAATGGTGGTGCCCACGAATCTTTGAATGACCATAAAACCGGCTAGACGATATATTTGTATTGAGAATGTTTGCTATTGGCACATATTTACCTATATTTTGATAAAATATTTATATTTTGTAAAATATCGAGCTTAGTCAAATACCCTATTCCGTCGAATATTTTCCATACAAACCTACGGAAGACAGGCGAGAAGGCCGCATCGCTTTCACGTACTATGACGATTTATTTCAGTTGCAGTATACTCATATATCACTTGTCTATTTGTCTCTCTCCCACCACTCGACGCGTTGTCTGGCCGCGGGCGGGAAGCTAGGGATGTATCCGATATGAACAATCGCTATTAGCCTAAAAAGCTACTAAGTTAAGACTTCATCGATGACTTATATCGATGTTTTGACATACTGACCGTGGGGGAGCCACGCTTCGGCATGAATGGGCCAGCACTACTGGAGTGATACCACGTCCGTACAGAAAACCGGAGTGAGCAAAATGTGCTTTGTTTCGCTGCATGAGTAAGGGTTTAAAGATTGGCAACGCATGGGCAGCGGCAATCGCTTACCATCAGGTGATCCGTCTGCTCGTCTGCCACCTACCTGACATAAAAAAGCATGAGTGTTCCGATTGAGACAACAGAACGCAGATAGTTCGGCGTTGTTTCGGTAGATGTCACTATGCATTTTTACATCGCGTAGATAAGCAGTGTTTCCGAAACTATTACCTCAAGCCGCCTGGCCACATTACCAATTTTATAAAAATATGGGATATAACTTCTGATGAATTATTCTGATATTTTATTTAATCGTCCCCCTGACTGATTATCCTAGGGGGCGTACTATATAGTTGTTGAGTATTAGTCGTTTTCCTTTAGATGGCGCTAGCTTTGACTAGCCGAGTCCGACTGATGCCTCTATTTTAGTATGTATAAGTTACTCCATGCCTTTTAACTTTAGAGCCTACATTTCTGCTCCATCTGACCACCTATGTCACATATGTCAACACATCGATTAAATCGATTAATTGATATCGATTATTTTTCACATCTCTAAGGGAAACCTGCGTTTACGTGAAATGAATGAAATATTTCCGCTTTGTGCATATTTCGTGATACATTTACCAATAAAAATTGATCTTCTTTCTGTCAATGGTGAGCAATGTGGCGGTTTGCCAAAGATTGCTGAATTTCACGCCGTGTTTGACAGCCGCACTCATTTCATAGCGAAAACAATAAATAACAATTTGTGAGATGTAAAATTGGTATATATTTTGTTTAGCCGTAAATCTCAACCTTGGTTACAAATATGGAAAGAAAGAAAGAATGATCATACATTTATTGGCCAGAAACAATATCTACACAAATAACACAACAGAATTACATAGCAACAACACATACAAAGTTACTTTTGTAACGAAAAAGAGATGGATATATATTGGAAATTGGAAGTTTCCTATAGTTTTTTGACAGTAAGTGATTGATCGCCCTGTTGGTCTAGTGGTTTAAGTACCGGTCCGTGATCTCTGGGTCCTGGGTTCGATTCCCGGGTCGATCAAAGGTCCTCCTCATCTTAGCGTGTAATTCCGGATTGCATCCAAAGCAGTCGCTTTGGAACCCGGGGTACGCTTGGACCATGATTCAGGATCTGGGAAGTCTGATAATTACAATGAAGGGAAGGCAGACTTCGCAACCCTTTTGAAAGGGAAACCAGACAATTGAATCATGGTTACTCGTCTCAGAAACTATCCGACACGTACAAGTTTCCTCACGAAGTTTTCCCTCATCGCCGAGCTAATGGTAGAAATATGCACTTAAAACTATATTTTACGAACTTCAAAAAAAAAATTTATGTGATAGGTGGCAGATGAGCAGACGTATCACCTGATGGTAAGCGATTGCCGCTGCCCATGGACACCCGCGACACCAGTGGAGTCGTAAGTGCGCTACCAACCTATAAACCCCCTTTCCCCCGGATTGATCCTCCGGTACCCACCTGCCTACTGTCCTGCTTCACGCCAGTTTTCTGTGAGGCCATGGTATCACTCCAGTCGGGCCGGCTCGTTCATACCGAAGTGTGACTCTCCCACATGTCAAAGATGCGCATTTATCTATAAGACAGAACCACGAACTTGCGTATTTAGGTCACTAGATCCCTGTTAATAGCATTAAGTCATTCCAGCTGAAATTGAACTAAGGTGGTTCTGACCTATTTGCGGCAGTCGGAGGTAGGCTGGAGTTAAGGTGACGGGTAGGGCACACTAGCGACCACGGCTGCTGTAACGTAGCCGAAACGTCGAGCCAAATATGTGAGTACACCATTGTGTACTCACATATTTGGCTGTATGTGAAACAACATTTTGTTTCACATAATAAATATCGTGTTAATCCCCGTATTGATACATTACACTAGCGACGGCAATCGATTTTAATTTGAAGCTAATAAACCTGGACTATTTTAAACAATTTCGGGGTTACAACCTCTCGGCAGACACTTATACTATTTATCAAATAACCAAGCATAAATGTTGGGTCCGATTTATTACCGCCAAAAGCGGCCTCTTTTAGCAGTAATCAAAAATTTGAGTGCAAAAGCAGACCAAACAGTTAACTGTAAGTATTTAATAAATAGTATAGGAGTTTGCCGAGAGGTTGTAACCCCGAAATTGCTTAAAATATATCCGGTTTAGTAGCTTAAAATTGAAATCGATTAACGTGGCCAGTGTGCCTTCATCGTCAGCCCATTTAAGTCCCCACTGCTGGGGCACGGGCCTCCCTCAAGTACATGAGGGGTAATTGCCATACTCACCACGCTTGGCAGGCGGGTTGGCGAAGGGTTTTGATATAAATGCAGAGTTTTCCTTCTCTGGGTGCTGATGATCATGCCAGCAGCTTTACCTTAGTCGCCTTTTACGACTCCTCGGTAAGAGTGAGGGTGGTTGATTTAAATTGTTAGCATCTAAACCGGATATTTTTTTAACAATTTCGAAATTCGAGCATCTCGAAAAGAATTTATACTATTTATTCATTACTTATTAACTTTTTGTTTTGCTTCCAACTCGAAATATGAAATTCCGCCAAAAACGGCCATTTGAGGCATTAATCCAAATTTCGAGTTCATAAACAAATCAAAAAGCTAATTAAGCTCGTTTAAATGTAATTGGGTGGAGGAACAGAGGACGGCCGAAAAAGAGATTGTGTGAAAGACATGATGGAAAAAGGGTTGGATGATTCGATGACAAATGACAGGGACGTATGGAAAAGGAAAACATACTTTTTTTTCCCAGGGGAAATGCGTTACGCATACCCGTCCACCTGGGGGCGGACGGGTTATGTCGGACTCCCCCCGCATGACGGCGGGGGTCTACCGACTAAAACTCCTGGGCAACCTCTCATCGTCCATAGTGGGGGGTAGTGGTGACGGGCACGAAGCCATGTGCACGAACACCGGACGGAGCCCGCGTAAACGGCGGCCAGGACGCCCCCCCCCCCCCCCCCCCGGGTGAGCTGGGGGGGCTTTAGGGACAGCGGAGGGTGAACACTCGTTTCTAACGAGCACTGGAGGTGACCGGTGCAATGCCGGCGCACCCTAGTACCGTGCGGCGCCGGCTGGCCACCTCCAAGGAGAGGAAGGAGACGCGCATATTGTCGGCGTCTCCGACCCCTCCTCGCTCTTCGGAGCGCATCGGCGGAAGGATCTTTCTCCCGCGCGCGCTCCACTGCTTCCTTCCCTGCCACCACCTCCTGACAGAAGGCGGTTAATTACAATGAAGCAATACAATTAATTACTATTTCACCGACTGACCGTGGGAGAGCCACGCTTCGGCATAAATGGGCCGGCTCAACTGGACGTTTATGCTGGACATAGGCCTCCCCCAATGTTCTCCAAACAGATCGGTTCTGTGCCGCCCGCATCTGATGGATTCCCGCGGCCTTCACCAGATTGACGGTCCACCTTATGGCGGGCCTGGCATGACTGTGACTTCCTGTACGTGGCATCCTCTCGAGGACGTTCCGCCCCAACGTCTGCCCCAAAGTTAGAGACCTTTTCTAATAAATACGTATACAAAATCATTTATTCATCAATAGGGTGGGCACAAATGTAGATAGATACAAATAAAGGGTGATTAGACCTATTTAGTCTTATAAAAGACATATGAATAATGTTTCTCAAAAATTACGAAGCTCGAAGCGAGAATCCAAATTAAATATATTAAACTGAAATCTAAACTTGAGTTATACTACCACTGCACACTTTTCTTAGACGTAACTAACGATAACTTGATTGGGTAAACTTAAATTTTAAAAACTCATCAACGCAATAAAACATGTTGTCCATAAGCCAACAGCGTAAACATTTCAAAATTGGACAGTCTGAGGATTTTAATGTGATCTGGGATTTACCTATTTTGTCCTGCGGTTCTCCCTCATCGCCCATATTGGGGAATATCATGGTGATACAGCCGAAGCCTCCCTCCACGATATTCCCCGGGCGGATGTCCGCCTATACGGTGGACTAGACGTTAAGTCGTATTTTTGATACTCGCATAATCATCATCAGCAACCCACACTCGTCCACTGCTGGACATAGGTCTCCCCTAATACACGCCAATGCTCCTGATTTTCGGCCACTCTCATCCAGCCCACACCAGCCAGCCTTCGAATGTCATCAATCCATCTTGTCGCAGGGCGTCCTACACTACGCTTACCGAGTCGCGGTCGGTGACTCTGGTTCTCAGTCGGATTACATCATTTCTGATGCGGTCCTTCAGAGATACTCCTAGCATAGCCCTTTCCATAGCTCTTTGAGCGACTTTGAACCGGTGGACTAGTCCAGCCGTGAGTGTCCACGTCTCGGCACCGTAAGTCATGACCGGAAGGACGCACTGGTCGAAGACTTTCGACTTAAGACTCACATAATATAAATACCTATCTGTGAATAAATGACTAATGAATGAATACTCTGCGGCCGTCAGCATAAAAACTATATATTACTTAAAAATATTCCTAAAACTCTATTTATGAGTACAAGCTATCGGCCCGTAAAGTCGCTGACCAGTCTTCTCATTCGAGAACAACAAGACCGTTACACAATCGCTGTACCAATATCGGATACACATGCCAAGTTTTCCCCAACCCTTTGACACAAGAGTATTTCCTTACGAGTACAGTGTAGAGGAAAACAATAGAATTTCCAAGTGAATTTGCATTGTAGGCAAAATTCCCCATAACCTGCGAAGCATGGTGCCCGGCCCCCGCCCGCCAGTATCTGACTTAACAATCACTACCTAGATAACGTTAAAACACACGGGCCAAGAATGCGCGTAAGAAAGTATGCACAAAAACAGTCAATATTACATTATATTATGGTGTCCACGTTCGTGTTCCCCGTTGTTCCAGAGCAGGGGTCCCAAAACGGACCCTTGTGGAACACCGGATACGACTTAAACAGAACCAGCTGCGTCAACAAACGCCACGGACCGGTCGGCGAGATAGTCGCCGACTAGCCCTATCAGGTATAGAGGCACCCGGAAATACCGGAGTGCCTCCATAATAACTGCATGGGGGAGGGAGTTGAAGGCATTCTTGATGTCTAACGAGACTGCCAACAACCCCTCCCCCCCTGCTCGACGCTCCCTCGCAGAGGAAGTTGAGCCGGGACAGGGCGTCGATCGTGGATCGACCGGTTTACCGGACCGAAAATTAACTAGAGTTTATATTCTATACTTTATTGAAATTGCTAATGTGGGCAGGGCTTGATGTTATTGTTTCGAAAACACGCTTTACTAGCGCGATGTATAGATGCATAGTGACATCTACCGAAACAACGCCGAAAGATCTGTTCAATTGCTTTTCAAAGCCTCGTCTGCTTTTAAAAGCTCCATCTAACGAATACCGCTGTACTATATTTCCCATACTAATGAAAACAGTACTAAGTGAAATGCCCCTGCTGTTTCGTGTTTCGCCGAGTGAGTGAGCGGGTAACGGATGTCCAATCAGGAAAGAAGAGTAGTTAAAATACGACACCTAGTGCCATCTATTAGTATAAAATGAAACTAATGTCCCAAAACAAAGAGAGCACCACTAGTAGGTGTCACATAAAGGCAAATCTCTTCCCTTGTCTGACGTCCCGTTTGGAACAGTGATAGTGAACGCTACCTTTGGCCCAAGGGTCGAACCCGCAAGGGTTCGATCCCCGCACAGTACAAACATTTGTGTGCATGAACATTGGTCTGGGTGTTTCCTATGTATTATAAGTATGTATTTACGAAAGAAAAAGTATTATATGTATATATTTGTAATCCCACTGTTGATTCTGATATCCGTAACACAGGTGCTTGAGCTACCTATCTCGGAGTTAGATGTTGTGAAATTTATTTATTACTTGTGGTCGCCACTCCGAACCCATCCCCGTGTGTCCCCGATTCCGTTGACCCAGTGCTAAGCCTGAAGGAATGAGCGGTTCTTGGCGGGCGCACTTCCGCTGCTGCCACTACGTTCGACCAAGCACCATATTATCATAGTGTTAATTTACCCAGTGGCTTAACAAGAGATTGAAAACCGGTATCCGCACCGAAGCAGGGATACCGGATCAAAATAGCGGTCTGTATCTAATTATTATTAAACAATGAAAAGCGGTTTAAAGTGACGGGTAGGGCACACTAGCGACGCCAATCGATTTTAATTTGTAGCTTTTAAACCGGATCTATTTATTTATTTATAAACGGCAGACCAGGATTTAACCAAACACAAACACCTATACTATTTATTTAATACTTATAGTTTACTATTTGGTCTGCTTTTGCACTCGAATTTAGGATTACCGCCAAAAGTGGCCGCTTTTGTCTGTGCTGAGTTTCGCTGCGTGAAACCGTGGGTACCGGAGGCACACTCCGGGGGAAAGGGGGGTTTAAAGGTTGGTAGCGCACTTGTGACTCCACTGGTGTTGTTGACCATGGGTGGCGGCAATCGTTTAGTTTTTTTTATTTTTTTTAAGAACTATAGGCTAATGCTTGACCACAATCTCACTTGATGGAAAGTTACAATGAGGTCTAGGATGTAACGCGTTCGCCTAGAAGATGCCTGTTCACTTTTGCCTGAAGTATGATCAGATTATCATCAGGTGATCCGTCTGCTCGTCTGCCACCTATCACATAAACAAAAATCATTTTTGCAAAGTTTCCGTTTACAAGACTCGAAGCATCTCGCTGGTTATATTTATACTATGCCTTATGCTGCACCGTACATGCATCCCATATTGGATTATATCCCACATCCGCTTGCATTCAATTTTGTCGCCAGATATAATCTAATACAACGGCTTTGCTCGGACGCGATAAGTTAAATGAGTTGTTTATTTTGAGATCGCGTGCTCTAACCCAATAAATAAGCAACTGAATTAATTTGGCCTAATAAAAATTATGATTTTACAAACAAATGGGAAAATAAGCCTAATCTGCATTTACGAAAGTATTAATTTGACCTGAAATACAAACAAGCCATTATTAAAGTAATAAAACAAAAGACATGCAATGGAGGTAACAAAAACACACAATTTTTTTTTTACAACAAATCATAATAGTCTTGAATTGATACAATCATTGTGTTTTCTTTTTATCAGAATCTTTACAAACAAAGTAATGAGACTAAATTGATTTCTATTTTTAGGATTCAAAAATCACTAACAACTATTTTCTTCCTTTACTAACAACATTTAAGCAAAGAAGTGTACTATGCATGGGTCTAAAAATATTTAATATATTATCAAAAGATCTACCTGTTGCTCAGTTTAAGAAAAAACTTAAATTAATTTTGAAAATGAAAAATGCTATTATAATATTAATGAATTTTTATCGGATAAATTTTAATTCTTATTATAAGTTATATTTTAATAATTGAATTGTATGACATAATTAATTACTAATCCATTATTTTAACTGTTGACATGTTATATTTTAGGAACCGTTCTCTATAATGTTTGATTGCTGGATATAATATATTAAATTACATACAGATTGATAAGTGTTACAAACTCGCCTCCTATATTTGTATGCCTGAATGGCGAAACATGTAGATCTAAGCTAAATATTTTTCCAACTTTTGTAATTTACACATGTTTTTGACAAATAAAAATCTTTATCTTTATCTTTCAAATTGCATGTGTGCGTGAGTGACGGTGTACAGTGAGCATCAAAATGATCTTAGCATTCATGCCTATTAAAAATATCTGAGCACATTCGACAAAAATAGCCGTATAACAGTATACGTCGAGATGCATTTTCATTTGATGTTAGAAAACAAATGAAAGTCCGTCTCTTCATCATGGCATGGAATTCCCAGTTGCATCCAAAGCTGTTGCTCTGGAGCCCTGGGTACGCTTGGACCATGATTCGGGATTTGGGGAGTCTGGTAATTACAATGCAGCGACTGACATTTGACCTTCGCAACCATTTAACAGGGGAACCAGACTAACTGAATCATGGTTACACGTTTCAGAGACCACGAGTTTTCTCTTACTGCCGAGCTTATAGTAGAAATACGCACATACATTTGAAAAATCCAGAGGTGCATGCTCGGATTCGAACCACGACCAAAAACATGAAAGTTTTGTGCTAAAAGTGATTCTTATCAAATGCTCAGATATTTTAAATAGGTTTGAACGCTTAGATCACTTTGATGCTAACTGTCCAAACTAGTACCAAGCGAGGCTCAGATCTAGTCATCCTTTTAGACGCCAGGAGCCCAATTCTCAAACTCGTGACATTTATTTTGATACGATATCACTAAAACATGTTTTTTTTTGTATGGTTTTCAGGTGATATCCGCCATGTTTTCAAAATATCACGAGCACGAGAATTGGGTTCCAGAAGTTATCATTTCTCACACAAAGTGTCAAATTCACCGTGCTTATCGTAAATCCAGGTAGATATTAGTGGAAGGCCATCACGAGTGGTTGATTTATGTACTTCCTAGGTAATTGAATTTGGAACTTCCATGGTCCCCGCGAAATGAATGGATTATTCAGCCATTTACAATCTATGTATTTCGTTTTCGGATGGCCTCGAAGTTATGGCCTATTCTCATCGAGATATCATTACCAGGCAGTCTTTAAATCCATATTTCTCCAAAATTTAGAACAGAATCGAGAAATATTGTAGTTATTTTTTCACAGAAAACTAAGAGCCACCTTTACTTCGTTTCAGGCAGGGTAATTTCACTTAGTTACTTTTTCTTTAGTATGGAAAAAAGAGTTCATCGGTTTTCGTTAGATGGCGCAAGTAAAGAGCAGATAGAACTTGTAAAAACCGATTTATATTTTGTTTTTTTTTGTTTGAAAGATGATAATGAGTGTTCTTAGCTATGTTAGATAAAATTCGATCCAAGATGGCCGCCATCACAAAGATATGGATTGTATGTTTTAACACAACTCCTACAATATGGGTATCATACAAAAGTTCTTAAGTAGCAAAATATATTTATTGTGACAAATTTCAAATCCAAGATGGCCGCCGTCGGGTTTTTTTTAAATTTTCAATTTAATTTAGTTTTCATTAAATGTGTGTTTTTATTACATCCATCTAACGATAACTCCAGAACAATTTTTCCCATACAAATGAAAAAGTACTAAGTGAAATTACCCTGCACGATATCTGCTGGATACTCTCTGGTATGTAATTAATAAACACCAATAACTCGTAATTTTAAAGTGACGGCAATACCGTAGCGAGAGCCAGCATCAAACCCGGCTTGGATACCATTACCTCGGAATGGTAAAAAGTATAATTGGCCACCGGGGAATATCGGCAAGTGGGAACCTGCCAGTGGCATAGTATTCCGTAGCATAAATCAGGGGCTATAATTTATAATAATCCTCCTATTCTCTACACTTTCATAATTGTATTTTTTTCTCTTCTCAATTAAAACTCTAACATCATTGTTGATGATTCTACTATGATCAGGAGCTCTATTTTTGATTCACTCGTATGTACTTAGCGTCGTTACGAGCGCACGATTTCTACTGATTTTCCTTCGACATACGAAATTCCGCATTTTTTAATCATTCGTCTGCAACGAGTGGCCCCACCCACTCATTGGTCGAGTGACTTAAAGCGAGCGGTAGAAGCAACGTCAAAATAGTTGTCAATAGCAACAAGCATAAACTTAATATTAAAAATTTCAAAACTTTGATTTAACTAGATTTTGACAAGTGACATTCATAGTCTTTTTGTGACAAAAAAGCAAACATTTTCATATTCAGCCAATAATCTATGGTTTTTGCGTTCCGTTTGCAATGTGGAAGTTACAGGTTTTTTAAAAAATTCTGCATGGAAGGGTTAGAATGTCAATTTACCGTATTTTATTGGCAACATAGAAATGGAATGATTAAAAAATAGGGAAAATCGGCTTCATGCGACTTAAAAGGCGAATGTGACTTACGTCGCATGCGACGACGCTAAGTCATACGAGTGAATCAAAAATAGAGCTCCAGATGGGTTCGGGCGATCTTCAATGAAGAAATTTATTGTCTTGAATTAGAATGAAATGGCCGTGTGGTCCCCGGCAGAGTAGAATAGGCCACCCTCACTCTTACCGAGGTGTCGTAAAAGGTGACTAAGGTAAAGCTGCTGGCATGATCATCAGCACCCAGAGAAGGAAAACTCTGCACTTATATCAAAACCCTCGCCAACCCGTCTACCAAGCGTGGTGAGTATGGCAATTACCCCTCATGTGATTGAGGGAGGCCCGTGCCCCAGCAGTGGGGACTTAAATGGGCTGATGATGATGATAATGAGAATGCTGAATTTAATTAGAACACAAAAGAAATTTACAACTGGTTTGCAAAACAATAGAATTAGGATACCGCGGCCTTGTCTGGATCCGAATCGAAAAAGCAGGGTCGTCTCTGCGGTCTTTCTCGCCGTGGGGCAAGCGTACGGGCCTCGAGCCAAGGTTCTTTACACGGGCGTCTTCTCCTGGCCCTCCCGGGTCCAGGGTGAGTTGGGTTCGTGCCGCGAGGTCCTCCTCAGCGGTCGCGCCTAAGTAGGCTGGTCAGTCCCTGTCATGTCTCGGTGGTTTTGTTTTGTGTTTTTTTTAATTATTATTCCTTTTTAACAGGGTCGTTGGCGGCGCGCGCGCCGCCCTGCCGTGTCGTCCTCCTCCGTCCCACCCCCCGCACGCGTCCCTGCAGGCTTGCCCAGTGCCTTTCATACCTTTCATACAAGGGGTCGTGATTCGAATCCCGGCATGCACTTCTGAATAAATAGGAATGAATTGCAAAAAAAATTGCTATAAAAATTCAATAAATAAGAATAAACAGCAAAAAAAAGGGCGATGGTAGCTTAATGGATACAAACGCGCCTTTCACGCATGTGGTCGAGGTTCAAATCCGAGCATGAACCAATGGTTTTTTTTTTCAAATCTATGTGCGTATTTCTACCATTACCATCTGCTCGGCTGTGAGGGAAAACATCATGAGGAAACCTGAACGTTTCGGAAAAAGTTTCTGAAACGTGTAACCATGATGCAGTTGGTCTGGTCCCCCTGTTAAAGGTCAGACGGCAGTCGCTTCATTGTAATTACCAGACCCCCCCCCCCCCCCCCCCCAATCCTAAATCCTGGTCTAAGCGTACCCTGGGCTCCAAAACGGCAGCTTAGGACGCAACCAAGATTACACGCTAAGATGAAGAAGAAACTGCAAAAAAACATGATTTAAAAATATCAACTATTACTTCTCTGGATTTTTAAAATCTATGTGCATATTTCTACCATTAGCTCGACGGTGAGGAAAAACCTGCGCGTCACGAATAGTCTCAAAATTGTTGCATACCTACGATATTTGAGATAATTATTCTGAACGTGTAAGGTTTGATCCAGTTGGTCAGGTTCCCCTGTCTAAGTCCCCAATCACTTCATTTTAAATACCAGACATCCCGAAGCCTGGATCATCAGCGATCTCTCTGATTTCGAGATATTCGTGGGCGACGTCGATTACTTTCCATCAGGTGACCCGCTTGATCGTTCGTCATCTCTAGCATAAAAAAAAATGGTCCAAGTGTACCCCTGTCTTCGAAGCGACAGCTTTGGGAATCAAACGCTAAGATAAGTTTGACGACCCTTTTGGATCAGTGGTAGTGAACGCTGCCTCTGGTGCAAGGGTTGCGGGTTCGATCCCAGCACAGTACAAACATTTGTGTGCATGAACATGTCCGTATGTATTGGTCTGGGTGTTTTCTGCTGTGTCTGCAGTGGTGCAGCGAAAGGAGAACTTATATTAGTAACGCAAGGAAATAAACATTTACTTAACATTAGGTATTATAAAATAACTACATTATTTACATACCTACATATATAATTATATTTCAATAAATATATTATTAATAAGTGTATTGTAAATACAATACAATACCGCTATAGCGGTAAACAAAAAAGTTAAATGCAATTTACATATAATATGTTATTTATATACATTTTTTTTTTTATTTATTTGCTAGAAATGGGGTGAACCCTGCGTCTCATAGCCACTGCGACCAGTAGATGATCTATTGTGGCAGCCCCGTAACCTATTACAGCACCTCATATAGCTCCAGTTCCAGGATAAACCCGAGAATGGAGCTGATGGGGGAGCTTTTGATCTCGTCAGCTGAGATCATGTGTGCTCCTAGATGCCGGCTTCTGCAGCGGTGCAGCGCTATGCACTCGCCGAGGACGTGGATAATCGTTTCCTCGTCCTCACGACAGAACCTGCAGATTTTTGTATCTGAAAGGCTATATATAATATACATATAAGCAATTTAGTCAATTTAGTCATATATATTCATATCAAAAAATGCTCACGAACCCTTTTCTTATATATAGGTATGCTTGCTCAGTGAGGTTTTGATGTTGATAGGGTGCGAATTCCAAAGCCGTATTCAATCAATGTACCTATGTGAAGTTGTGAAATATATTACATGTATTATACATATTATATTTAGTTATACAGTAACCAAAATAGGTTGTAACTCCAATGACAGTGGGGTTTAATAGCGAGCATTCCAGTAATGTGAAACTTACAAATGTTCAGGCAGTTCAACTTCCTAAATTTAATATTACGAGTATTGCATTTCAGAGCTGACACGTCGTTGAGTTGCGCTACAAAACCGAATCTCAAATGTGGATTCAAGGAACTGTTGTTACGGTTTAGGGATGTGATTAAATTAAATCAAATTTATTTGTAAATAATACATAGGTACACTTAAAAAGTCACCCAAATGGCGAGGGCTATGCTCGGAGTCTCCTTGCGAGATCGTATCAGAAATGATGAGATCCACAGGAGAACTAAGGTCCACAGACATAGCCCAAAGGATTGCATGCCTCAAGTGGCAGTGGGCAGCGCATATAGTGAGGAGAACAGACGGCCGTTGGGGCGGAAAGTTTCTCGAGTGGAGGCCACGTACAGAAAGTCGCAGGCCCCCCACAAGGTGGACCGACGATCTGGTGAAGGTCGCGGGAATCCTTTGGATGCGGGCGGCCCAGGATCGATCTTTATGGAGAACATTGGGGAGGTCCATTTCCAGCAGTGAACTGTAAGGATTATGGACAAAAATAGAAACGGCGATAACGATTACAAAAGATTTATATTTAGAGACACTAGCTAAGTATACCGTACATAGATCAAGCAGAGCAAAGAGAGAATGACAGATGACAGGGAATTATTAAGGACCCGACTGTTTGACGTATGTTTACGAAGTCGGTTCATAAGGTATTATTGATTACCCTTTTTAACCTAAGGGTATTGCGTTTACAAAAACAGTTCTTATATGAACGTCTATTGGCTGAAATAATGATGATGATGACACTTAAAAAATCGAGGGATTCGAACCCCACGTTCCGTATGGCTATTCTGACGTAGTAAATGTCATCCCTTACTGCGTACCAATAAACTGACCACAATGGATGCACAAGACCGTGCGAAGTGGAGGAGTCGAAGCAGGAAAGCGAACCCTGGGCTCCGAAGCGACAGCTTGGGACGCAACCGAGACAAAACGCTAAGAAGATTATGTTCCGGTTGGCTGCCAATTAAGTGAGTAAGTAAAAACTTTTTTGTAAAATTGTGGAGGTATAAAAAATACAGATCTTACAAATATCATAGTTCGCACAATTAGGTACCTGTTTTGGCATACAAAAGTCATACTTACATAAATTATGAAATAAATATTAATAAAACTCATTTGAATTTAATGTCCAATTAGTTTTTCAATAGGATTAAAAATTGTAAAAGGAAATGGATTGTATTTAAATTGAAATAATATAATGTCAAAGTGTAACTAACTATAAGGTCAAGATAATGTCAATTTATGTTAATGTCAAACTACTGAGCGCAGTAATAAGCCTAAGAATTCGGGCATTTGGCAAAATTACCGGTCAATTTTTAATCGACGTGTCTCTCGTATATACTTGACATTGGCGGAATCACATGCGCGACCGTAACCGTGCGCGGGAGAACACCATAAAAAAAAACAGCCTAAGAATTTTTAAGTGCTTGATTCGCCAAGAACTTACAAATATTTGCAGTAATATGCTCAGTTAATTTTGTATTTTTCCATTCGTTTTTAACTTAATAATAAATACCAAAAATTGACAATTGTCTAAGGACCAAAATAGAATATCATTTATTTTGCTATTAGATGTTGGTGCTTTTGGTTTTTCTTTCTAATGGTTTTCGTTTTATTTATTTGGGTACCTATATTTACTCAAGAGTTGATATTTTTACAGCAATATTTTGCAATTGATTCTAAGTAAATAACGCACTTAAATATTTCATCTCGTGTCCAGGCCAGGTCTGATAAATGTGGGAGAGCCACGCTCACAGAAGACCGGCGTGAAGCAGCGCCTGCGCTGTGTTTCGCCGTGTGAGTGAGGTTACCGGAGGCCCAATGGGGGGAAGGGGGAAAGGTTGGCAGCGCACTTGTGACTCCACTGGTGTTGCGGGTGTCCATGGGTGGCGGAATTGCTTACCATTAGGTGATCCGTCTGCTCGTTTGCCACCTCTCATATAAAAAAAAAGGCGGTAATAGGTAGAACAGCAACCCGGATTGTGAAAGATGTGGGTTCGATTCCCACCTGAACACGAGATGGAATCTTACTCAGATCAAAAACAGTAGAATGCTTAAGATTAGTAACATATTTTAAGAATTTGAATCTCTACCGATTATGTAATTATTTTAACGTGTTTAACTTTTTCATTAACGATGTTAATATTCTAGATTAACTGTACCCACCTATGGTTAAAATTGTAGGTATTTAGTTATTGCGAAACTAACTCAAATACTTACGATTTGTCTACAATCCGAGACTAATTTAAGTGATGTTTTTAATACAAATTATTTTTAAACGTAATTAACTAAGGTAGTTAGATCGGTATGTGATCAAACAAATGAGAAGTTGATTGATTGATCACATAGCTATTACATAGCATAGTTTGGTATACCATATCAACAAATGATAACTTATCTAAATTAAAATCGTAACATCACTATACTATGTTAACTTAGCTGCATCTATGGCAACTTTTATATCAAAAAAATATATCATAAAGCAATAGCTACAAATATTATAGTGCCCTAACCAACAGTGGGAGAGCCACGCTTCGGCATGAATGGGCCGGCTCGACCGGAGTAATACCACGTCCTTACAGAAAACCGGCGTGAAGCAGTGCATGCGCTGTGTTTCGCTGCGTGAGTGAGGGTACCGGAGGCCCAATCCAGGGGAAGGGGGGTTAAAAGGTAAGCAGCGCACTTGTGACACCACTAGCGGTAATCGCTAACCATCAGGTGATCCGTCTGCTCGTCTGCCACATATATCACAAAAAAAACAAAGGTGGCTTATTTCAAAGCCGTCCCGTATCGAACGAGAATATACCTGTCACATCCAAACAAACTTGACACACAGCGCGTGTACAAGAGAGATTAACTCCGATTCGGTCGTAGCGTCTGCTTTAAATTGGGCGCTCAGGACCCATGTCAACAACGAAGGCACTTTAATTTAAGACCTAGATTTGATCTAAGTAAGCTTTACCTACTTGGAACAATAAATATAAAAAAAACTATTTTTATTTACTTTTTATTATCATTAACGATGTCAACAATATCCCATCCCTAGTCATTCCTACTGCTATCTGTAATTCCGCTTACTCTAACTCATGACAAAACAGTATAATTCTGTTTCCAGGGAGAAGGTTAGGAACTTCTGTACTATTCAGTGAAATTACGAAATTAATCTGTTCATTTGACACAGTAAGTAGTAACTCGACATAGGACTCTCAAAATATGCTCTCAAAGGTCTGCGCTGAGGTAAAGATCGGGGCGGGGGGCAGAGTGCAAACACGCGCATTCCGTGTACACAAAAGGAGTAAAATCGCATTTTTTATGTAATATGCGGCAGATGAGCAGGCAGATCACCTGATGGTAAGCGATTACCGTCGCCCATGGGTGTCCATGGTCGAATCCTGTAAAGTCACAAGTGCGCTGCTAAACTTTCCTAGGATTAGGCCTCCCGTAACACACTCTCTTAACAAAACAACACAGGCTGTTTCACGCCTATTTTCTGTGAGGCTGTGGTATCACTATGGTCGAGTTCATTCATTCATTTATGTACGTGAACATGTCTGTTTCTATTGGTCTGGGTGTTTTCAACGTATGTATTTACAAAAGAATGTCATCATTCACAAGGCATGCCTCATGTGATTGAGGAAGGCACAGGCCTTCCTCAATCACATGAGGGGTAATTGCCATACTCACCACGCTTGGCAGATGGGTTGGCGAGGGTTTGATATAAATGCAGAGTTTTCCTTCTCTGGGTGCTGATGATCATGCCAGCAGCTTTACCTTAGTCGCCTTTTACGACACCTCGGTAAGAGTGAGTGTAGCCTATTCTACTCTGCCGGGGACCACACGGCAAAAGAATGTATATATTTGTAATTCCGTTCTGATATCCGTAACACAAGTGCTTGAGCTACCTATCTCGGAGTTATTATGTGATGTTGTTAAGTACCTTAACGTCGATGACAACGGGGCAGACCTAAGAAGAGATAGAATGACCTACTATACATAAATCAAAGATTTCTCCCAATGTTTCTCCTACTGGTCCCTAAAAGCGAGGCGAACACCCGATGGTTGCACATGCAAATTGGACCAGTGCAGTTTACCGTGGCTTTATTAGCGGAAATGCATTTAGTTTTTAATTACTGCGCCGGCAAGAAAGTTAACTTTGTGCTTCATTTTTATTTCGCTTATTTAGCCCGATGTTTGTAGGGCGCGATTCTGGGTTGTTGTTTAGATTTTAAATATATTTTTTTTTACACTATGGCGGAAAAACGAGCAGACATCTCACCTGATGGTCAATCAATCAATCAATAAATAATTTATTCCTTCAGTTACATGTATTACATGTATATGGAAGCAGGATATTGGCGTGAAGCTGCACAAGATCGAGACAAATGGCGGCATCTCGTATCGGAGGCCAAGACTCATTTTGGGTCGCTGAGCCATCGGAGTAAGTAACATAACCCTCCTTTTTGCTTCGGCGTAGTTACTTACTTGTATACATGTCACTTGTATAATCCAACCGATTACGGCGGCCAATCTTAGCGATCAGCTACGCACGTACGCAGGATATTTATAGTGCTCAAGTATGTGCGCAAACACAAGTTCACTCTCTATTCCCTTACCCTTATATTCCGATGGGACACTACTGTGACACAACTGGAGAGGGATCAGGCACAGGACCAACGGCTTAACGTAGTTCCCGAGGCACGGAAGTACAAGCCCGCCGGGCCAGACTCCGGCCTGCCACTAAGAATTTCGTACACATTTTTTGGCGCGACCCGGGGATCGAACCCGATACCTCCTGCGCAGCCGTCCCTTTAAAGTGCGACCCACTAACCAATGCGCCACTGAGGCAATCAATCTGCAATACATTGCAGACATTGACGACCCGTTTGGAACAGTGGTAGTGAACGCTGCCTTTGGCCCAAGGGTTGCGGGTTCGATCCCCGCACAGTACAAACATTTGTGTGCATGAACAGGTGTTGACCATAGAAAAACGTGTAGTGTCAATCTGTCACTTATTGTCATTAACCTTTGCTAAGTCAATTAAAAATACGAAAATATTTAACTGTATTATTCCACGACAAGAACCAGCCTCTCCAACCCTAATATTTGGCCCTTCGAGGGAACTAAGGAACGTGGAATCGAAGAAAGGTATTCTCGTAACAAGATGTTGACTCGATCAAAAACAAAAGACGGTGATCAGCCTACGACTTCAGCTCCACGGGCGGAGAATTTGCTCGACAACGCCAATCCACCTGGTACCACCTCCACCATGTCCTCCAGAAAGTCAACCAGCTCATTGAGGTCAGTTTTGTCAGTGGACGCACAAAGAAAGAAACTCGAATTGCAAGCCGAGGAAAAGAAAGCGCGTCTGCTCATAGCAGCTGAAGAGGTAAAGTTGAAGGCTGAATTGGAAAAGGTCAGGACGCAAGTGCAGATGCAGCTTGTGGAGAAAGAGCTTAGCGCTGGAATAGCTGAGTTAGAAGAGCGACGGTCTCGGTCACACAATAGTAGAGCCTCAACAAGTTCGGTAGCACAGCGAACTCTGGACTGGGTATCGCAACATAATGCCCCTCATCACACTACTGTGATACAAGATGCGCGATATCCGGAAACCACTACACATAATGAAGCCTCTACTACCCAAGATGCGATACTGAAGTTAGCTGACGCAGTGCACAACCTAGCAGGAGGGTACGTACGTAACACCAGTCAGATTACGACGGCAGACAAAATGTTGAGTCGCATGTCGACACCTAAGGACCTGCCACTATTTAAAGGGGACCCTATGGAATGGCTCCACTTCAAGAGTTTCTTTGACGAGTCTACGAAATTATGCCAGTTCTCGAACGCAGAAAATGTGTGTCGCCTACGTAAGTGTTTGATCGGCGAAGCTAGAGAATGCGTATCGGCACTCTTAATGGGCAATGTTACCGCAGAAGACATCATCAAAACGTTAGAACTCCGTTTTGGTCGCCCTGAAATAATCATCAACAAAATCGTAAGTTTCATCAAAAGAATTCCGTCATTACCGCTGTCATACCATACTGACATAGTGTCATTTTCGATCAAAGTCAAGAATTGCGTAGTTGCTGTCAAAACCATAAAAGAGGATGATTATTTGAGAAGTCCCGAATTGACATCGGTTATTCTTTCAAAATTACCATGCAGTTTGATTTCTCGTTGGGCAGACTATGCATATGAAAATAAAGGCCGGTGCAGACATATGACAAAAGTTGAACAATTATCGGAATTTTTAAATGTCGAAGCTCAGAAAATTTCTGATGTTGGAGTGTCGTTGATACAAACTTCGACTAAAAAACCGGAACATAATGTCCCCCATTTCAACGTTCAGAAGCCTCAAATGGTGCTAGCTCAGACCACGGAAGAGACAAAATCAACCACTAAATGCCGTTTTTGCAATAAGCGCCCTGATCATGAAATTGTGAATTGTAAGAAGTTCATGCGCGCACTCCGGAAGGATAGATGGTCTTTCGTTCGCACTCAGCGACTTTGTCCTAAATGTCTAGCTAGCAACCACAACAAGGATATCTGCGAAGCTCCTGTATGTGATGTTGACGACTGCGGGCTACCGCATCATAAGATTTTACACTGGCCCTCAAGTGCCAAGACTGTCAATGCTACACTGAATGAAAACCCTGATGACCCCGCACACTCCGATTACTCTGATCCTAGCGAAACTGAAGACTGCGCAGCGAATGTTACGGCCACAACAAGCACTGTCACATGTTCAAATATATTTCTCAAGTATGTGCGTGTTCGGATTCAAGGCCCTCATGGTGAAGTCGTCACTGATGCTCTCTTAGACGACGGCTCTACCATAACACTGATTGACAAGAGAATTGCTGATCAGGCTGGGTTGAAGGGTCGTACTCAAAGTTTACGTGTGCGTGGAGCTTGGGACAATAGTGTCCTGTCTTGTGAAACTGAATTGATAGATTTAGAGATTTCTGGTTGCAATTCTGATCGCTATAATATTGTAGCACGAAAAATAAAAGGACTTAACTTACCCGGTCAGTACAGTCAGCCTGAACGCTATGAGCACCTGTCGGGCATCAAAGATGACTTATGCTCCGGACTCATGAAGCCTGCAATGATAATTGGACAAGACAACTACCATCTTCTGGCACCCCTGGAAACCATTGAAGGAGATCCCAACGCCACTCGTACTGTCTTAGGTTGGACTTTACATGGAAAGTTATACGAGTACCGCCGTCGAGCTCACGGAGTTACCAATGCTTGCACGCTGCTGTTAACGCATCGCGATAGCGATAGCGAACGCTGCCCTGGTGAATTAGAGGACCTTATTAGGCGTTCGTATGCACTTGATGCTCTAGGTGTCAGCCTCAGGCCACGGCAGTGCACGGAAGATGTGAAAGCTGTCAAAATTTTGGATATGACCTCGAAGCACATCGGAGATTATTGGGAGGTTGGTCTGCCCTGGAAAGATGAGGAGGTCAAGATGGAGGACTCTTTCCCTATCGCTCTGAGTCGTCTCACGGAGTAGAGAAAAAGATGCGTATGAACCCTGACTTTCAAAAAAGGTACAAAGAACGTGTACAACATCTACTGGAGAATAATTATGCGCATGCCTGTACGAATCCTGAAGTGTCTAACGACCGTCTCTGGTATCTGCCTCATTTCGGAGTAGACAACCCTAATAAAAAAAAGCTGCGCTTAGTATTTGATGCCGCGGCTAAAGCTCACGGAAGTTCATTGAATAGCTACCTTTTACAAGGACCAGATCTACTTGTCTCCTTATTCGGAATTTTGCTTAGATTCAGGGAGCGCCGTATAGCCTTTACAGGTGACATTAAAGATATGTTTCTTAGAGTCCATATAAGAAAAGAGGACCAGGATGCTCTGCGTTTTCTGTGGAAGGATAATCTCGATTGTACGAAACCGAATGTTTACGTCATGAACTCGCTAATTTTTGGAGCTTGCTGTTCGCCTTTTGTGGCGCAATATGTCAAAAACAAGAATGCCATACTGTATGAAGGGGAGAAACCTCGTGCCGTAAAGAGTATCGTTCGTAACCATTATGTTGATGACCTTATGGATAGCGTAGACACTGAAGACGAAGCTGTAGAACTTGTCAATGACATCCGAGATATCCACAAAAGAGGTGGTTTTGAAATCAGAAACTGGACCAGCAATAGTAAGGGAGTTCTTGAAAGCCTACCAGAGAAGGACTTAGGCCCAAGTGCCGTTAAATTTAAAATCGAAGGAACAAGTGACGGCGAGAGAACTCTAGGATTATACTGGTTCCCAGCTGATGATGTGCTGAGTTTGCTCTGGCTTCGGGGAATTATAGAAGCGGTCTTTCCAGGATCTGATGGCCGAGTACGGGTTGCCGACGTGAGGACGTCGCGGGGCACGCTGCGCCGGCGCTGCACTGCGCGCCTAGCGCGCCTACCTGCTCACCCCGGGGGGGAAGAGTGTTGACCATAGAAAAACGTGTAGTGTCAATCTGTCACTTATTGTCTTAACCTTTGCTAAGTCAATTAAAAATACGAAAATATTTAACTGTATTATTCCACGACAAGAACCAGCCTCTCCAACCTTAATAACAGGTCTGTTTGTATTGGTCTGGGTGTTTGTATGTATTATACGTATGTATTTACAAAAGAAAAGTATTATATGTATATATTTGTAATTCCGCTGTTGGATCTGATGTCCGTAACACAGGTGCTTGAGCTACCTATCTCGGAGTCAGATCAATGTAGGATGTGATGTTGTGAAATATTTATTTATTTATACATGGGCCATCACAGATGCATTGCCGGCTCTTAAGGGAGGATTAAGGTCTTTTACAATAATTTTATTACAGGTATTTAAATTGATTGCCCTACTAGCATATTGCGACCAAAGTTCATGGGGTCGATCCAACCGTTAGAACAACCAGACCAACGTGCACGTAAAGTAGATAGATATTCTTTATTGCACAAAAAGAAAGTACAAGAATGATACAACAACAACAGACAGTACAATAAGGCAGGTATACCTTTGGTCAGAGAAAAGAAATATCGTATTCGTAATAGGGGATGGCAGTGCAAAGTAGTTTAACAAATGAAATTGAGAATAAAATAATAAATGAATAAATAAATCATTTATTTTCCTCTTTACAATAGGGTCTTAAACTAAAAATACAAGTACATTAATTGCACGTCACTTATATGATCCTAGAGTACCTAAGAGAGGCTGGCATGGCAATACATATTTTATATATTAATAATCTTACATAACAAATAATAATAAACAATACATACATACGTAATAATATATACATAGATAATCAAGAAGATTTTTAAAAGGTCGGCAGTGTGTCCTCTGGAGTTGCAGACGCTTTCCATGAGGCGAGCCACACGCTTGCTTGCCACTGACGTGGTATAAAAAAAAGCCCGTCAATAGGTGGCAGCAATCGCTAACCATCAAGTGATCCGTCTGCTCGTCTTCCACATATCATATACAAAAACGAATTTATTTATTTATATATAAGGTACACGAACAGCAATACATATAAAACAATCACAAATGACAGCAGGAACGAATAACTAAATGATATGTAAAATTTTATCGAGGGATGTAACGGGATTGGCCCCTAACTTTTTCTGGCTAGATTTTTGAAGTTCATTATTTTTTCATTAACGACTAGGTTGCAGCTGGATAAGGTTAAAAATTTAAGTTCTAGCACAAAACAGCGACAATCTTATTATAGATGCAATCTATTCAAGTTCGCTACCCACCTTTAAATACAAACAGACATGTTCATGCACACACATGTTTGTACTGTGCGGGGATCGATCTGTGAGGGAATGCAACGTTCAACATTTTTATTATAACAATGTATGTATGTGTAAACTGTTGGTAAACCAAATAATAAAATAAAATAAATAAAGACTGGTGGGTTAAAAGTGTGTCTTTCCCTAATTCCTGGACAAACATTCGTGCGATGAACACTTGTGTTTGTTCGGTGTCTGGGTGTAATATATGTATTTAAGTATATATTTGTGTTCCTCTGTTGTCTGATATCTGTAACACAAGTGCTTAGGGTACTTAGTACGAAATCAGGTCAACGTATGAGATGTTGTGAGAATTATTATTTATTTATTATTATTTAATTCTAAGTTACCTGTCTACCAATTTTCAGTCAAATATTATTAGCCGTACTTGAATTGTAAATAGTGTAACTAATACGACTTTATTTTGTAAATAAATAAATATTTCACAACATCACATACATTGATCTGACTCCGAGATAGGTAGCTCAAGTACCTGTGTTTTGGATATCAGAATTAATAGTGGGATTACAAATATGTAAATATAATACTTTTCTTTTGTAAATAGAGTACTATGTTTGTAGTGTGCGGGGACCGAACCCGCAACCCTTGGACCAAAGGCAGCGTTCACTAACACTGTCCCAAACGGGTCGTCTAAATATAGATTATTATTAACTTGTATTGGTGCTAAACTCGTATATCACAAGATTAGTTTCTCATCTCGCAAAGGCGTATCTACCTACACATATTCTGTCACGACGTTATCGTAAATATCGCGTGGCAACATGTTGCGGACACGAGATAAACCCACAACTAGAGTTTAGGTACAGTCACGAGCTTTAATTTGAGAAGGTCGAAGCAAAAACTTTCACTATTAAAACCGAGCAGCACTGTGCTGCGTGAGTGGCCCAATCCGGGGGAAAGGGGGTTTTAAAGGTTGGCAGCGCACTTGTACTCCACTGTCGTCGTGGGTATCCATGAGCGGCAGCAATCGCTTACCATCAGGTGATCCGTCTGCTCGTCTACCAACTATTACAAAAAAAAATTTGGACGTGTCAAAGTCAATATTTACCTTCGACAACTTTACTTTTCTAGGCGCAACCGTGCAAAAACGTCTACTGGTCTTGTGTTCTATCTATATAGCAATATCGTTTTTTTTGTGAAAATGTAACAATAAACTATTTTCTTGACTGACACTGATACCAGTGATAGAACATAATTTTCGTAATTAAAAAACCGTAATGACAGATTTTGCAAAGAGGTTTTCGTTTCAAGGATCGATTAGATAAGACATTTTATGTCTTAACTTGACATTCAACATTATTGCACGAACGTTTATTGCATTATGAATGTTCTAACGACATTTGACGGAAATAGGTCCCAAATTAAAGCTCATGGCTGTACTTACTACGTACTTACTACGTACTTACGTACTAACGATGTTGGTGTCTACGAGTTCTATAGTAAAGCTACTCGAAGATATCTTGCGAATTTTACGTGACGTTGTTACGTGACGTAACTTATTGGGAATAAGTGGAATAGGTGGGTACTACCCACCTGTTCCACTTATTCCTTCGACTACCCACTGGGTAGTCGAAGTCAGTCAAAGTTACAGTCACTCAATAAAACGCCACTGTTTTTCGTTTTATCGACCTACGGATTCTGCCTATACCATTCTAAACACAATCGTAGGTTTTAAAACTCTACTAGGTCCAAGCGAGTTGTCACGTGACAACTCACTCGACACACAAGTGCAGTATTAAAAACGATACAATTCAACGATTCTTATTATTAGCATTACCTCGGCACTTCACTGCAAAGATAAACAACAAATTTGTTCACTAAAAACCACTGGAATCTAATTTAAAACCTTTGACTTCTTGAATTCTACCGCCAGAATCCGTCGCACTTTAAAGCGACGGCTGCGCTTGAGGTCCAGGGTAGGGGCAAAATTAGCACGTGAGTTTTTTGGCAAGAATTCTCAGTGTCAGTCCGGAGACTGGAAGATGGCGATCTTGTACACCCGTGCCTCAGAAGGCACGTTAAGTTGTTTGTCTCGCGTCTGATCTATCTTCGATCTTGCGACACTGATCTTGTGATATCATCGAGATATGAGAGTCAGGGAGCAGAAAGTCCAATTGTTTTTGCGTACATACTTGTGCAATATAATATATCCTGCGTAAGTTGGGCCTCCGGTACTCACACGTCGAATCAAGGCGCTCCATGCTTGATGCTAGTTTTCTGTGAGGCCATGTAATCCTCAGTCTAACCAGCCCATTCATGCCAAAGCTCTCCCATCAGATCACCAGAGCTCAATCCTATGTTCTGCTACTAGGGTTTTCCGATAAATCTGGGAATTCTCGGGAATTTTCTGGGAAGCTTAAACCCTGTCTGCTACTGGCTATGTTAGTACTAGAACACTAGTGAATAATAAAGTAGTGGTCGAACTATTAATCTCGGTAGAGCTGCCTCGTTCTGATGAAACGAACCGATGAATAGTCGATGAGGCTCTCTCTTCGTTTAAGAGCTTTTGGAGAAGAGGAAGCAAAAATATTAAGCTAACAAGTTTTACAAGTAAAATATTTCAAAGTAAGCGAAAATTTCTAGTTCCTTTTAATGACCCAATCAGGGTTGCCAAAGTTTTTTGTAATAGTACGTTTAAAACTATTTAAGAAATAAAGCGAAAATGATCTAAAGTCATAACCTTAACCAAAGTAAATAAGATTCATCAATTCAAATCCCCGAAGATCGGGACTACTCCGGTCCTATTTCATCCTCAAAAGTGAGACTTCGGTATGTCTTTTTACTTTCAACTACCTAAAAAAAATGACATCAAATTCTTGAAAAGTGGGACTGCCAGTCCCGCGCGGGACATCTTTTTTCGGCCTAAAAACAATCCCACCAAAAACGTGACGTCTCGCAACCTTGTTTTACGAATATCAGATAACAGAGGAATTTACAAGTATAGTATTTTAAAAACTAAGTATGTAAGGTAGATAAGTTCTAGTTTATATAAATAAATTATGTGTGTTACGGAAATACCTATGTACCTGTTTTGTGGTATGAGAAAGCAATAAACGTATTTTTTTTTTTACACATTAACACCCAGACACTAAATGTTCATCACACGAATATTTGTCCAGGTTGAAGATTGAACACACGTCTTTTGGTGAATTAGGCAGGAGAGCCACTAGTAAATGGAATAAATAGCAATAGCAAATAACTAGCATGCTATTTCATGAATATCAATAATACATTTCTCGTTGCTAATTTTCATGATTGCTTAAATTTTAGATAGAATGAAACCGTGCGAAATCATGATAGCACTTTAATTCATACTAGTCGCCCGCCCTCGCCTTCTTTCGGGACATTAGTTACACTTTATACTAATAGATGGCGTTTGGTGCCGATTACATCGCGCTAGCGTTTCGTTTTTTCGGATTATCTTATATAAGATTTGCCACTGTATGTAGGACTTACCTCTTTATAAATAGTATAGATTAGCACGATAACGCAAAGCAGCGTAAAAGTCATAATTAGCATAGCAGTAGAACGTACGAACAATGGCGGCGCGCACCAAGAGGTTTTGCTCCTCGTTCCTGCCCCGAGCCATCAAGGCATGGAATACCCTCCCAGCTCATGTGTTTCCTCCTTCATACAATCCGGGGTCTTTTAGGCGGGGCGTGAAACGGCATCTCAGCAGGCCATTATGGTGAGGATGGCAGACACAATGGGTACTTTGTTAGTTCTTCTGTGCCTGTCAGCCTCATTTTTGGATTTCACGGCCGCTTACCATCAGGCGGAGTGAGGTCATCCTGATTGACCTTTCTATAAAAAAAAAAAAACGTACATAGCATCACTTACTAGTCGTCAATCATTACCTATACTTAATGACCTATTCTCGAGCACTCGACATTGAAATCGAGTTTGAGACTTGTAGGGACGAAATCTCTAAATTCGACTTCCATGTCGATTGCACGAGAATAGGCCCTGTAATGTTCCATAGGGCCAGTAAAGTACCTTAATGCTTCCTATGCAAATATTTTACTTAGACTTTCTTCTTTAATCCCAATTTGCAACTGTTCTTAGCTAGATCTTAGGAAATTGCCTCTAAATCTTGCTGTTTGCAACGAAGGTAAATAAGGGAATAAATTCTGCGGAATCGGCGGACTTACACTGTTGTTTAGGTCCAGCAGTTAGGTCCATTCCGGTACGCTCCTGGCCGGCAGGCTCCGAAAGCGAAAAAGTTGGAATTCACCCTGTAACGCAAACGACAAAGTCCCAACTTTAGGTAATGTTCAGAATTTAGCCTATATTATATTAAAATAAATATTTTCACAGCATGTCATACATTGATCTGACTCCGAGATAGGTAGCTCAAGCACCTGTGTTACGGATATCAGAATCAACAGTGGGATTACAAATATATACATATAATACTTTTCTTTTGTAAATACATACTTATAATACATAGCAAACACCCAGACCAATACAAACAAACATGTTCATGCACACAAATGTTTGTACTGTGCGGGGATCGAACCCGCAACCATTGTATCAGAGGCAGCGTTCACTACCACTGTTCCAATCGGGTCGTCCATATATGTATAAACACTTATTGTGAGCACATCAAAATCAAATTGTTGATATGCTCACAATAAGTGTTTATACATATACATACACTCGGTGACTGCCTCGGTGGCGCAGTGGTATGAGGTCCCGGGTTCGATACCCGGGTCAGGGAAAAAACCCGTTCAATCGGAGGAATTGGAAAAGAATCCCGCTCCTCTTACCAATCGGACTTCCAATCGGAGGACAGCGAAAAACCCTAAAAAACGCTAAACACTTAAAAATTTATCGACAGTCTTCGGGTGGGACCCGAACCCACGATCTTTTGCTAACCGGGCAACTGCTTTACCGACTAAACTACAGGAGACCTTGGTAAGTCGACGAATTTTGTAAGTGCTTTTTTCTTCGCCGTGACCCTAAGATAGTTTCATCAATATACCCACGGTATGTAGGTATGTACCCACAAATATCCAGTGGAAATATTGTTACAAATATTTTACCACCAGTTAAGATGAAACGGCTTAATTCATTTATTTTCCATTTATTCAAAATTTCACAGCTCTTGTACAATATTAAATTACATTCATTCATATGGCTTACATCTAATTTTTTTTTATAATAATAATAATTCTCACAACATCTCATACGTTGACCTGATTCCGTACTAAGTAGCTTAAGCACTTGTGTTACAGATATCAAACAACAGAGGAACACAAATATATACTTAAATACATATATTACACCCAGACACCGAACAAACACAAGTGTTCATCATCATCATCATCATCATCATCATCGCACGAATGTTTGTCCAGGGTGGGGATCGAACCCACGACCTTTGGCGTAAGAGGCAGGGTCACTACCAATTGCGCCATCCTGTCAGTCAATTACAGGTTTTATATATTTCAACAAATCATTTATTATTCAAGACAGTCAAAGGGCTCCAAAGGAGGGAGGGGAGGTAGGGCGTTACAGGTTTACAGGTTCTTAAGATTTTTTTAGGAATTATCTCCTCCCGCCAGATTGTAAGTCTACCTTGTAGGGGGCCAGCCATGGCTGTGACCTAGATAGATGATAGATAATTAATTTATTGCATCAAAGGACACACATGCATATACAAAATTTTAAACATTGAAATAAAAATACCTTGTAAAATAAAGAGTGTGGAACCCTTTCCTAAGTTTTCTGCATGTGTGCCGCAGCAGTGCAAGTGGGCCAAGTCTCAGTGGAGTTTTTGTTCAAAGACACAGTCAAAGAGCAAAACACTGATTTTCAGCTTAAGCCCTGAGAGTACACGTGGCGCACCATCAGATACCGAGTCATGTCATTGGAAGTAGGTACAATAATGGCTAATTATTATCATCTTAATATCATAATTATGTCTAATTAAATTAAAATTGATGATGCCTTATTCAATTGAGTATTATTCTTATTGTAAATTTTAGAATTATGATTGTTTATACATAAATTATCGATTGAAATATAATATAAATTTATAACAGGTATTGGTTCTAAATTAAGCAAAATGATTTATTTATATGATTTGCGCAGGATGACTGGTAAGAGTTGGATGCGAGAAGCCATGGATAGATCACAGTGGCGAACAATTGGAGAGGCATACGTCCAGCAGTGGACTGCGATTGGCTGATGATGATGATTTATTTATATAATTAATATTAAATCAATTATTTGACTGGCATAATTAAAGATTACCTAATATACCTAATTACCTACGCAGCCTCCACTTGAGGACCTTTGTGCCCGCCGGCCGTCTGTTCTCCTCGCAATGTGCCCTGCCCATTGCCACTTGAGGCATGCAATTCTTTGTGCTATGTTTTTGACCTTAATTCTTCTGCGGTTCTCATCATTCCTGATACGATCACTTGTACTTACCCATTATACAGTTGCTGATTAATTAAAAGTCTTTGTTGAGATGGTAAACTGTTCGCCTACACCTTAAACAATGTAATGGATATATTTATTGTTGGACATGAAATCGACTTATGCGAGTAATATTGTAATAATGTCATTGTATTAAAATTTTTGGCGATTAAAATGAATAACAGGCGAGTTTCTTGCCGGATATTTACGTCAGAATCAACATTCCAACACATTATGAAATATAGCGGTGATTACATGTATGTATGAATATTAGGTATAACCTAAAAATAAATAGTCATAAATTTTTAATGTATGACGATTTGAAAGTGCTTTATATATAGGCCTATGTAAATAAAGATATGTTAAAATTTGAATGCACTTAGATTGAATCAAATGTTTAATTTAAGTATTTATAGGTAAGTTATCTATCACTTCTCCCTTTATCATGATATCGGTGACAGCAGGACAGAGCTATACGTGAGTCACACGTTAGAAAGAGACTAACGTGAAATAGTATAGATTTTGACACCTGTTACCATATGGGTAACAGGTGTCAAAATCTATGCTAAAGCGAAAGGAGTACTTATAGTGATCTTTAAGCTACTTAGTACGAAACCAATTTGTGAATTTATTATATTGTTATACTGCAGAAACAGCGATCAATCAGCCTCTCTCGCAGATGTAATAATCCACGTACAAAATCTAATTTATAGGCACCAATAAACTATCTCCACGATAAGTAATAATCAAACTTAATGTAACGCGAAACTTTAAACTACCCGAGTTCAGCGGGACGTTTTAACATCTATCTTCGAGATGGGTAAATAAGGAGATAAATTGAGCGGAATGGCGGCCGCAGATACCTGTGTCCAGCCATCGATCAGGTCTGACGTCATGAACCCTTTCTCCGGTGGCTGCTTCGGGTTTGGCCCAAGGTGAGATTTATGCAGTTTTTAATACAAACAATAAATAGCTTTACTTACTTCCATTGGTGTAATTAAGGGGGTAAATTGAGCATAATTGCAGCCAGAGATGCTTGTGTCCAGCCATCGATCAGGTCTGACATTATGAACCCTTTCTCCTGTGGCTGTTTCGGGTTTGGCCCAAGGTGACACTTATGCAGTTTTTAATACAAACAATAAAAAACTTTACTTACTTTCATAGGTGTAATTAAGGGGGTAAATTGAGCATAATTGCGGCTGTAGATACCTGTGTCCAGCCATCGATCAGGTCTGGCGTCATGAACCCTTTCTCCGGTGGCTGCTTCGGGTTTGGCCCAAGGTGAGATTTATGCAGTTTTTAATACAAACAATAAAAAGCTTTACTTACTTCCATAGGTGTAATAAAGGGGGTAAATAGAGCATAATTGCAGCCGTAGATGCCTGTGTCCAGCCATCAATCAGGTCTGACGTCATGAACCCTTTCTCCTGTGGCTGCTTCGAGTTTGGCCCAAGGTGAGACTTATGCAGTTTTGAATATAAACAATAAAAAGCTTTACTTACTTCCATAGGTGTAATTAAGGAGGTAAATTGAGCATAATTGCGGCTGTAGATGCCTGTGTTCAGCCATCGATCAGGTCTGGCGTCATGAACCCTTTCTCCGGTGGCTGCTTCGGGTTTGGCCCAAGGTGAGACTAATACAGTTTTAATACAAACAATAAGAAGCTTTAGTTAAAAAGCTTTACTTACTTCCATAGGTGTAATTAAGGAGGTAAATTGAGCATAATTGCGGCTGTAGATGCTTGTGTCCAGCCATCGATCAAGTCTGGCGTCATGAACCCTTTCTCCGGTGTCTGCTTCGGGTTTGGCCCAAGGTGAGACTTATGCAGTTTTTAACACAAACAATAAAGATCTTTACTTATTTCAATAGGCTATAATTATGAAGATAATTTGAGCGACATGGCGACAAACCTATGTCCAGACATCGCTTACAATCATGTGATTAGTCTGCTCGTCTCCATATTAAAAAAAAATGATTAGTCCCCCTTGGTCTTCCTCTTCCACTTTTCCTTCTTTTATACAATAGTTAGAAACATTCGACCGTGGGAGATGAATTCCAGCCGCGCTTCAGCATGAATGGGCCGGCTGGATAAGGCTGAAAGGGGGCTTAAAGGTTGGCAGCGACTTGTGACTCCACTGGTGTCTCGTGTGTCCATTGGCGGTGGAAATTGCTCACTATCAAGTGACCGTCTCGTCTGACACCTATCACATAGAAAAATGTCATCAAACCAGAGGCAATTATGATGGGACACGTTAATGAATACTAACTCCTAACTAATAAAACCAATTCGCTCATAAAAACAATTTCCGAAATCGAATAATAAATAAAAAAGATTGAAAAAGCTTTGTCACACCAAATACCAATGTAACTATTATGCCTTGAAATTGCTCGAAATCTAGCGATTACGTCGCCAAACCCGACTGGATCACAAAGGTGTCTATTTGACGCAAAATTGAATTTCTATTAATCGGGCCAATCCGTTGGATCCGCCGCCGAATTGCCGCCAGATCCGGCCGGACCGAGTCAGGAGAACCACAGTATATCTACATGAGTGTAAACGAAACACGTTTTCCAAACAACTGTTTTAATTTGACATAAGAAGAATCATCATCATCATTTCAGCCAATAGACGTCCACTACTGGACATAGGTCTCCCCCAATATTCTCCACACAGATCGGTCCTGCGCCGTCCGCATCCAATGGATTCCCGAAATTGGATAAGAAGAATAGAAAAATACAAATATCAAAAACCATAAATACTATAAGGAGGTTAGTTACTGGTCGCCAACAATGAGAATAAGACATATACGAGTAAGGTTTTGATGAACGACACTTCAATTCTCATCTTTGTTTTTTCTATATATTTCACAACATCACATACATTGATCTGACTGCGAGATAGGTAGCTCAAGCACCTGGGTTACGGATATCAGAACCAACAGCGGAATTACAAATATATACATTAAATACTTTTCTTTTGTAAATAAATACTTAAAACTATAAATTATCAAGACGGGAATTAACACGATATTTATTACGTGATACAAGATTGTGTACTCACATATTTTTCCATCCGCCATGTTTTAAAATAATAAGCACGAGAATTGGGCTCCTGGAGCCCAATTCTCGTGCTCGTGATATTTATTTTCATGCGACATATATCACTAAAACAAACGTTTTTTTGTTTGGTTTTCATTTGACATCTGCCATGTTTTCAAAATATCACGAGCACGAGAATTGGTCTCCTGGAGCTTAATGGTAAGCGATTGCCGCTACCCATGGACACCAGTGCAGTCAGAAATGGCTTCACCGTTATTCTTCGTACTGTTACTTCGGTTCGGGAGTGTCCACCCCACAGGACCGGTAATCGCATTAAAATTATTCCTTTTTCCAGGTCACTGGGCCAGAGCACGAAAAATGTAAGGAGCTTAGCGTTAACACATGGATTTGTCTATTTAATGCGGCTATATTGAACGAATTCTTATTTTTTACCCGACTGCGGCGAAGCAAAAAGGAGGGTTATGATTTTGACCTGTATGTATGTATATCGTTATTCATCTGTTCCCTCATAACTTCTAAACTAGTTATCATATTTGAACAAATGAAGCGTCTTGATTGTCGTCTGGGTATAGGTGACATGACATTACGTTAAATTGACTACAGCGCCCTCTATGGGATTTAGAGTAAGGAACTAAAAAAAAAATCTTTACGGTACCGTGTGGGGTATCAAATGAAAGAGCTTTTTAGCACATTTTAAATATGTAATTTTAATATCTTAAATAAAAATAAAGTTTAAAAACTAAAACCGACTACCAAAAAAACGCGCTCTAAAAAGTACGAAACAAGAAAATTGTCTGTGCTGAAATTATTATGCCGTATCGCCGTGGTCGTATGCCACCTACTGTAGCAAAACAGATTCATTATAATAAATAATAAAATAAAATCAATGTGGCATACGACCACGGCGATATAGCATTAATAATTTCAGCTTTTCCTTGTTTTCTACTTTTTAGAGCGTGTTTTTTTTTGGCAATCGGGTTTAAGTTTTTAAACGTTTATGTGATAGGTGTCAGACAAGCAGACGGATCGCCTGATAGTAAGCGAAGCGCCGCCCTTAGACACCCGCGACACCAGTGGAGTCACAAGAGTGATGTCAACCTTTAAACCTCCCCTTCCCTTGGATTGGGCCTCCGGTACCCTCACTCACGCAGCAAAACACAGCACAGTGCTGCTGCAGTTTTCTGTGAGGTCGTGATATCACTCCGGTCGAGCCGGCCCATTCATCCCGAAACGTATTTGTTTTTTTTAATAAATATAGGAAATACACGTAATACGGTATTCAAAATGATTTGAAAACCAGAGAAAATTAAAGAAACAAGATGTTTATTCAATTCAGGTCCATACCGCTTACATATATCAAAATATTTACGGCTGACAGAAGAACATAATGTATAATGAGCGTAGACTCAGATCACCTGTGCGTAGAACAACTCTTCTATCTCGTACAACTTAGAAATAACTTCAAGAAATTAGCGGCTATCCTACAACATCGTAGAAAGAATATTTCAACCGAGGGAGAGCACGCTTCAGCATGAATAAGCCTGTTCGTCTTGGAGTGATACCACCTCACAGAAAACCTGCGTGGAGAAGTGTCAGTGCTGTCTCGCAGGCCTGAGTGAGGGTGTCAGATTCCCAATCCTGTGGAAAGGGGGGTTTAAGATTGGTGACGGTGACTCCACTGGTGGGCGCTGTCTATCGCTTCTGATTAGTTGATCCGTCTGCATGTTTGCCACCTATAACATGAAAAAAAAACTTAAGAAGGACTTAAGGTGACGGGTAGGGCACACTAGCGACGCCAATCGATTTTAATTGTTAGCTACTAAACCGCATGTGCATGGTTAATAAATAAATAGTATAAGTGTTTGCCCAGAGGCTTGTAACCCCGAAATTGTTTAAAATAGATCCGGTTTAAGTAGCTAACAATTAAAATCGATTGGCATCGCTAGTTAGGGCTACCCGTCGCCTTAAGAAGAATAGGTAGAGGCCAATATGACTATCGTATCTTGGGAATCTTACAACTGAAAATTAAAATGAAAACACAGACAGAACATTTATAAATACATAATCTACCGCGTAATCGAAATAATTCTGAGCTCTCTATTTACTGAAATATCATTAAATATCTTTCGAATTGGTATAAAGTATAACACTGCAAGTGTTTACCTTCAGCTATTTATTTAAATTTTGCTGAAATAAAATTTTTCAGAATTTCACCGAATCCATTAATATTCACATCAAACACATCAAACACTGCGTTATATTTTAAATAAATTATAGTGTTGAAACAATTTCAAAGTAATAGAAAATTCAAGTTGTTGAAATTAAAGCTTTCTCATTAGTGAAGCTCTTAGAACTGCAGCCCAATTCTCAGGATTTTCGATATGAAAAAACAGTGAAAGATATCACCCGAAAATCATACAAAAAAAAACTATGTTTTAGTGAAATAACGTCGTATGATGATTGATATCACGAGCACGAGAATCGGGCTCCTGTTCTGGTCTTTTATGAGATCGGTGGCAGATGAGCAACCCACCACCTTCCATGGCCATACCAACACTATGGTTATACTGGCCGAATCGTGGGAGATGTGCGCGGAAATTGTGTGTCTTGACTCCCTACAAGTTATTAGTCTCTGTCCTTGTCTCCTGAATTGACTCCCTACAAGTTATTAGTCTCTGTCCTTGTCCCTAATTGTGCGTTTCTCCCCCTTCTGGGGCCGCAGACGCCACATCACAGGTGGCGCCGTCTAGCGCCGAGTAGCCCGGGTCGTTTCTCCGTCTGTGCCAGCCATGCTCGAACTCTCGCAGCCTGGCGAAGTTCGCCTCCGAGGATACAATGTCCGGGTACCATATTGGTCCAGGTTCGTCAACCACAATCCCTTTTAGCATCTCCCCACGTAGATCCTGGTATACTGGACAGCACCACATTACATGATGTCTGTCCTCCTTGCGTTCACCACATATACACGTACTATCATCCCTGAGACGCATATCACACAGGCGTTTGTTAAAACACCCATGCCCGGTTAGTATCCGTACATAATCTGGTGCGACCCAGCGCGCACTGAGTCTCCCAGACACGTCGGGGAAGAATTGGTAAAGCTCGTGACCCGTCATCTCTGACTCCCACGGATCCTGCCAAGTACGCAGCACGTTCTCCAAAATTTCTCGTTTGTGCCTCGTCTCTTCCTTGGTCGCGGACTGGCGTGCCAACTCCCTCCTGCCTGCACGGGCTTCCTCCAAGTCTGCGGGTAAAACTCCGGCTAGCACCGGGAGAGCGGCAGTGCTGACTGACCAGTACGCTTTGGTCATCAGCACTAGAGCAGGCCGCTGCCCCCGGAGAAGGATGCCGCAGATGGATTGCACCCGGACGCGCTCGAACCAGCAGGCCGCAGCATACACAAGGGTCGCAACAAAAGTGCCCTTGTACAAGATCCGGAGGCCTGGATATCAAATACCCCAGGAAGAGGCCGACACACGCGACATCTTCCCGTAGCATTTGGCCGTGCGTTCTACTATCCCCTGTGCATGCTGCGTAAACAGAAGGCTGCTGTCGGTCGCCACCCCTAGCACGGTTACCGACTTCAGTCTCTGGAGGTCAGACGGCAGTCGCTACAAGTTCTCGAGTCCTGGATTATAGTCCAAGCGCACACCGGGCAGGTTTGGACGCAACTGGGAATGAAACGCTGAGATGGGAGATTAATGTGTCAGTGACACCATCACATTATCCATGTAATTCCATTTCAATTGCCACACCGCAATAACACTTACATATGTCAAGACGCCTAGTCCCGCCCAGCACGTTACGTTTTGAGTGGGGCCATTCGGAAAATTGCCCAATTTCCTACTTTCCCGCAGCGGGTATTACGTAAATAGCCCAAACAATTACCTGGGCGATTAAAGCTTTTGAGGTGACTGGAAGGTGCGGCAATGGCGATCTAACGAGATATTGTTGTGTGTAGTGTTTATTTTCTTGAGTAAAAGTTTTCCTTTTAGAAAATTTTCATCGCGCTTATTTTTAAAGTTATATAATATCCTCCAGTCGATTCCGGCTAAGGCGGCTAACCTCAATCTACGATCACGTGCAGAATCATTATCTCAAATACCTAATGTAGGTATCCACAATTTTGAGAAACCAACCGAGACATGATCGTATCAGAAATTATGAGATCCGCAGGAGAACTAAGGTCACAGACATAGCCTAAAGGATTGCATGCCTCAAGTGGCAATGGGCAGGGCACATAGCGAGGAGAACAGACGGCCATTGGGGCGGAACGAGGAGAACAAACGGCCGTTGGGGCGGAAAGGTCCTTGAGTGGAGGCCGCGTACAGGAAGTCGGAGCCGTGGCAGGCCCCCCATAAGGTGTACCGACGATATGGTGAAGGTCGCGGGAATCGATCTGTGTCCAGAACATTGGGAACATAGATAGATACTCTTTATTGCACAACATACAAAACTTAAAAGCAAGGTATACAGAGATACAATGTACAATTTAGGCGGTCTTATCGCTGGGAGCGATCTCTACCAGCAGAACATGTCCAGCAATGGACGTCTATTGGCTGAAATAATGATAATGATGATGGTCCGAGACGTGCACCAGATTTCCGCACGATTTTTTCCCGATGAATATGCACATACACAATTCTTACAACATAAGCAATCTTACATTAAGCCAAACCTTCTTTTATTGACTAGTGCTCTATCGGGGCATGTCAGTTTTAACAGACATCTTTTAATATAGGTGTTACAGACAGCCCTCTATGCAAAGCATGCATGGAGAAAGAAGAAACAGCCGCTCATGTACTGTTAGAGTGCATAGAGGTGGCCAGCAACCGGGCACACTACCTGGGAAACCCAGGCAGTCTCCAGGAAATCTTCAGCAACACCAAGGCGCTGATAGGTTTCCTTGAAGAACTCGGCTGGTTGGACTGACACCGGCCGACTTCACCCTCCGCACGCGAAATGGGCACAACTGCTGCCTGATTGCGGAAAAGCCCGCACGATGAAGAAGAAGAAGAAGAAGATGCACATAGATTTGAAAAATCCAGAAGTGCATGCTCGAATTCAAACCATAACCCCCCGTATGAAAGGCGCGTTCTCATCCACTGAGCTTACATCCTCCAGCCGCACAAGTCGCTATAGCTGATCAGTCTAAACTATAGTGTAAGCCCGAAGACTCCGTGTATCCCAAAGCACTTAATTACTTCCAAAGCGAACATTATCATGATGTTGCTCCTTCAGACGATGCATCATACGCGACGTCAAAACTTATGCTGTACTCTCGAATCGCATGTTTCGGTGCAGTGACTTTAGATACAATATACAACCTCAACTGGATTTATTAGATGGGAGCTAACCTCAGAACAATAACCAAAGCAATAGAAACCGTACTAAAACAGCAACTGAATACAGCAGTTTGTACTATTTTCTCTTAAGACATTGTAAAGGTGTAAGAAACGGATGCATATACATCTGGACATTCGTAAATCAGAAGGTTGTCACCAGCCAAAACCGTCCACGACGCAGACCGTAACAATGCGACCATTATCAATTGGTCTGACTTTACAAAAAAAGATCATGGCGCAGGTACGTACTTTTGATTTAGTAGCATTATTAATTATTACAACCAAGTAGAACCATTTGACATTTTAACACGTGACTCATTCGAAAATAATAAAAGCCAAGCGGTGTTTTTGTTTCGTTCACTCTCGTGCACGATGTATCATCAGATGTGAATAAAATAGTTGTGCGTAGCTTTTACTTCAGTAGGGCTTCTATTGCTTTAGTTATTCTTCTGAGGAGCTAACGTACAAGTCAACCTGTCGAGCATAGAGTATCTTGTATATACTGAGAAAGAGGCATCAGTCGGCTAGCCAGCGCTAGCGCCATCTATAGGAAAACAACCAATCTCAACGGCTAAGTAGTACCTTCGAGAATCAGTCAGGAAGACGATTAAATAATTTATCTGAATAATTAATGTTATTTGCTATATACCCATTAGATAGGTATACAGAATTATTTTTTTAATATGGCTCTACCCGAAGATAATTTGCCAATGTCAAGTAACTTATTGAGAATAAGTAGATAGTCAATAAGTAGATAGTCAAGTCAGTCAAAGTCACAGTCACTCAATAAAACGCCGGTGTTTTATGTTTTATCTACCTACGGATTCAGCGGATATCAATTTAAAAGCAATCGCGGGTTTTAAGACTAAGGTCCAAGCAAGTTGTCACGAGCCAACTCACTCGACACACAATAGCAGTGTTAAAAACTATACAATCCCACGATTTTTATTATTAGGATCACTTTGCGGCACTTCATTGTACAAAAAAACACCAAATTCGTACACTAAAAACCACTAGACACTAATTTAAAACCTTTCAATTGCATCAGTCCACTCGGCTTGTTTTAGCCCTAGCCGCCGAATCCTGGGCCAGAGGGTTTTTTTCCCATATTTTTTAATATTTGCTAATGTCAGTGGGCAGGCGGCTTGAGGTCATTGTTTCGGAAACACGCTTTACATATTTGCAACAACATTTCCACTGGATATTTGTAGGTACAAACCTATAATATTGATGAAACTATCATTTCGCTCACGGCGAAGGAAAAAGCACTTACAAAATTCGTCGACTTATCAAGGTCTCCGGTAACTTAGTCGGTAACATAGCAAAAGATCATGGGTTCAAGTCCCACCCGAAGACTTTCGATAGATTTTTAAGTGAATTATTTACTTTATAATAGCACTTCTGTCTTAGAAATAAGGTTCTTAGTCAAACAAAAGTAACTCCACTTGACGCTGGGCCTTTCATCTGTTGTCCCATAACATGCACCTTGGCGTATACTGACATACATTGTACCCTCTTCACTCTTCCTCATCCCATTAACTTTTCTATACGTCTTGTTATCGGGAGCTGTAGTCGATGGTCCATCTTAGATCCATTCGATTATCATTTATTTCTATTTCTAATATCAATCTCATAATATTATGTGTATGTATGTTTTTTTTTTATGCTAGAGGCGGACAAACGAGCAAGCGAGTCACCTGATGGAAAGTAATCATCGCCGCCCATGAACATCCGCGAAATCGGAGAAAGAGCTAATGTGTTGCCTGCCTTTTTAAAAAAGAGTACGCTCTTGTCTTGAAGGTCCCTAAGTCGTAGCCGTCCGGAAATACTCCTGCAGCCAAACCGTTCCACAGAACTGAGGTATGTAGTCTACTATTTCATTTTATTTAAGCATAACTTGTTTATTAGTTTATAATATTGTATTTTATTTATGTATTATTGTTATAAATTTTGACATATTTACAGTTTATCTCTTTTTTTTTTTCATTATTCAATATTGCACCAACCTCCTCTACTATTAAATGAGCGTCAGCCTCCTAGATTGTTTAAGATCATACAAGTGCAGGTACATGAGGAAATAAATACATTTCAAATTGAATTGAATTGAATGTCCTTTATAACACAGTTTAAGGTGCTAGGAAATTTCAGTACCTATGATGTACAGTTACCGATACCAACCAACGACAAGACAAGATAGATATCCGTACGCAAAACGCTTTACGATACACTGTAGCTCTCCATAAATTGTTAGTGTCCAAGTTATTGAGCAGAAAAACCAAGATCCGCGACTACAAAACTGTTATCAGACCGATCCTGACGTACGGGTGTGAAACTTGTACACTGACACTCAAGTGTGGAGGAAAAGCTGTTAATAGAGCTTGTAGCCGAACCCAACATAATGGGCAAGAAAACTCAGCTAGCTAGACTGCACTGGTTCGGCCACGTCGAGAGAATGGAGCCAGATCAAGCTGTGAAAACAGCGGACCTGGGTCGATCATCGGGCCTAGATATCGCTGAATAGACAAGGTCGTTGAGCCAGGGTAGTAAGTAAGCAAGAATGTCCATTACCCTTTTTCGCTTTCAGCGATATGACCGCCGAAATTGTACACGAAATTTCTGCAATGCCTAGTAGGTCATCATCATCATCATCATCATCAGCAACCCACACTCGTCCACTGCTGGACATAGGTCTCCCCTAATGCACGCCACTGCTCCCGATTTTCGGTCACTCTCATCCAGCCCACACCAGCCAGCCTTCGAATGTCATCATCCCATCTTGTCGCAGGGCGTCCTACACTACGCTTACCGAGTCGCGGTCTCCACTCAAGGACTTTACGGCTCCAACGGCTGTCAGTTCTGCGGCTAATATGACCAGCCCACTGCCACTTCAGTTTGCTAATTCGGTGGGCTATGTCGGTGACTCTGGTTCTCTGTCGGATTACATCATTTCTGATGCGGTCCTTCAGAGATACTCCTTAGCTCTTTGAGCGACTTTGAACCGGTCTAGTAGGTACCAAATCTTTATCTTTATCTATTGTATTTGTCAAACGCTCAAATAATAAGTTAGAAAACTAAGATCATTTTGGTGCTGACAGTATTACGCCCGCAATCTAATCACAACTGAAAACGAACGGTAGGCTTCAAAATAGGAGTTTCAGTTACAAAGGCGCCCTCAAAATCTCCGTCGAGTTTTCTTTCCGGTGACAGTAACAAATGATTTCTGTAATTAGACAACCGGAGACGGCTCTGCCATTCACTGGGAGGAAAGGACAGATGGCAAAATAGACTTGGTCTAGAAAATATTGCACATCGACTTTTTTGTTCTAGGCCGAACCCAACATAATGAGGGAGAGAAGACTCGTGGCTGAACCCAACATAATAGGGGAAAGAAGCTCGTGGCCGAACCCAACATAATGGGAGAGAGAAGCTTGTGGCTGAACCCAACATAATGGGGAAGAGAAGCTCGTGGCCGAACCCAACATAATGGGGGAGAGAAGCTCGTGGCCAAACCCAACATAATGGGGGAGAGAAGCTCGCGGCCGAACCCAACATTATGGGGGAGAGAAGCTCGTGGCCGAAATCAACATAATGGGGGAGAGAAGCTTATGGCCGAACCCAACATAATGGGGGATAGAAGCTCGTGGCCGAACCCAACATAATGGGGGGGAGAAGCTCGCGGCCGAACCCAACATTATGGGGGAGAGAAGCTCGTGGCCGAAATCAACATAATGGGGGAGAGAAGCTTATGGCCGAACCCAACATAATGGGGGAAGAAGCTCGTGGCCGAACCCAACATAGTGGGGGGGAGAAGCTCGTGGCCGAACCGAACATAATGGGGGAGACAAGCTCGGAAGCAAGCAACATGATGGGCGAGACAAAGTCCAGGGTCATTTCACTTTGTACTTTTTTTACTTAGTATGGGAAAAATAGTTCAGCGGTTTTCGTTAGATGGTGCTTGTAAAAAGCAGGTGTAGCGTTAAAAAGCAATCAAGCAGATGGTTCGGCGTCGTTTCGGTAGATGTCACCTATGGTAAACAATTACCGCCGCCCATGGACACCTGCAACACCAGAGGAGTCACAAGTGCGATGCTCCCCTTTAATAAGGAATACGCTCTTTGAAGGCTTAGGCGGTTCCTCCCCCATACGAACCGGGAGAGGGGAAGGAAAAGCTGGGAGAACGGATAAGGACAGCAGGGAGAACTGAGCCGTCCCTGAGCAATTTTCCGCGTACAAAAACTGACCCAACATTTGTGCTTGGTTATTTTATAAATAGTATAAGTGCTTGCCGAGAGATTGTAACCCCGAAATTGTTTAAAATAGATCCGGTTTAGTAGCTAAAAATTAAAATCGATTGGCGTCGCTAATGTGCCCTACCCGTCAGCTTAAAGTCAAATCATAATCATAATCGTTTATTGCATGCCACATTGGAGTACAGATTCTTATAAAATAATATATTATAGTACTTACATACCTAGGTGTTTTAAAAGTACAATGTAGCGCCCTGTAGGGGCATTGCAATAGCTGGGGGCATTGTATTAGCATAGCGTAGAGTGTTAGGGTCCTAACTAAAGGACTTGAAATAAAAGGTAGACTGTAGATTTAAATAGGTTTAATGCTGAATAAAAAGGGGAGACGCGCATATTGCCTAGCCTGTCGGATCGCGGAGTGTCGGTGGTGGCAGACGCGTAGGCGCCGGGTATCCCCGCGTTGCCCGCGGAGTCCCCGGTGCGCGTTGGTTGGTGCGATGCTGTCCGAGGCTCGCCGATTCGACCCGAGAGCGCTCGCGCGCCATCATAGAGTAATATGAAGTTTAAGTTGTAATTTATAGTTTTTACCAATACAGTTTTCTAGGACCTATTTTTTAGCCTGAAACAGGTATCCAATCCTAGTTCAGGCAAAATATCAAATTTAAGTACTAATATGTAAGATTATGCCCATAACTTTTTAATAGATTTAAGTTGTTTGCAATAAATATTTTATTTATTTTATTTTTTATTAAAGTTAATTGGCGGCGGCAAAACGCTCACGCTGATTATAAGGCTTATTACCACCCTTGAATATTCGAACCTACCACCTCCCACATGGAAGGCGCATTCTTATCCTCTAAGCAACCATCGCTGGTTGTAGTCGTGTTTATACTAAGAATAATAATAATATCCTCTAACCGATTTCGGCTAAGGCGGCCGATCTCAACGATCAGCTTCTTACGCAGGATATAATATAGTTCTCAAGTGTCTGCGCAAACACAAGTGCACTCCCTATTCATTTGCCATCTTTATCCGATGGGACGTCAGTGTGACACAACCGGAGAGGGATTGGCGCAGGACGGGGCACGGGGGTATAAGACTGCCAATTTCCAGACTCCGGGCTGACACTGCCAATAGACGTCCACTGCTGGACATAGGCCTCTCCCAAAGTTCTTCACACAGATCGGTCCCGCGCCGCCCGCATGATCCGCATCCAATGGATTCCCGCGATCTTCACCAGATCGTCGGTCCACCTTGTGGGGGGCCTGCCACGGCTGCGACTTCCTGTACAACATGTGCGGATAAAGAATGGGATCAGAAATGGCGGCGCATCTATTCACTTCTCGCTCGCACACTATTTGCGTCTATACTCGTACCCCACGAGTGCAAGTATAGACGCAAATAGTGTGCGACCGAGAAGTGAATAGATACGCAGCCATTTCTGATCCCATTCTTTATCCGCACAGGTTGTAAGTGTCCTCCACTCGAGAACCTTTCCGCCCCAACGTCCGTCTGTTCTCCTCGCTATGTGCCCTGCCCATTGCCACTTGAGCCCAGTTGACAGTGTCAGCCCATCATTTCTATTGGCTGAAATGATGGACTGATACTGAGAATTTCTTAACAGAAAAACTCAGGTACAAATTTTGGCCCGACCCGGGGATCAACCCCCGGAACCCCAAGCGCAGCCGTGGCTTTGAAGTCCTACCCACTCGCCCAATGAGGCAGTCTATTGTTAGGTATATACAATAAGTAGAGAAACAGCCTGGTGTACCAAACGAATACTTGGGGTAATACAGTTCATCAATCAATTGTCGAGTTAGGCCACAAACCAGGAATTAATAAGTCTGGTGTGATTACAATGAAGCTCAATCTGACCTTCGCAATCCTTAGATAGGGAACCAGACACGACCACGATTCACGTGCAGAATTATTAACTCAAATAATGTTATCCGAGACGTGATCGTATCAAAATGATGAGATCCGAAGCAGAACTAAATTTACAGACAAAGGATTGCATGCCTCAAGTGGCAGATGACAACCAAAGTGGCAGCCAGTTTGCATACTATGGAAGCAATAAAGTACCTATTGAGTATGCATCGTCATCGTCATCGTCAGCCCATTTAAATCCCCACTGCTGCGGCACGGGCCTCCCTCAATCACATGAGGGGTAATTGCCATATTCTCCACGCTTGGCAGACGGGTTGGCGAGGGTTTTGATATAAATGCAGTTTTCCTTCTCTGGGTGCTGATGATCATGCCAGCAGCTTTACCTTAGTAGCCTTTTACGACACCTCGGTAAAAGTGGCATATTGTACTCTGCCGGACACTACACGGCACAAGTTGAGTATTAGAACACTGTTACAAGAAAATATCCTTCGATTATTTTGCTCACCCTCCAATCGCCACCCGCTTATTGTGACATAGATTCACTTTGAATACTTCATTTATATTCACCCCTTCAGATTTGATCAGCACATAATAGAGATTAAGAAGGGAATAAACTTTAAGCTCCTCCAATTTTCACGGAATCCTTTGAAATGTCTAATGGTTTATAATGACTGAGGTAATCATGAATACATTAGTCTCTACAATTTGTATTTAATCTTAGGTAAAATATTATTGAAGTAACATATGACACACATCCGTATCCGTAACTTGTAATACCCAGGTTTTTTTTTTATGTGATAGGTGGCAGACGAGCAGATGGATCACCTGATGGTAAGCGATTGCCGCCGCCCATGGATAACCGTGAGCCCGTCAAAAGTGCGCTGCCAACCATTAAATCCCCCCTTTCCCCTGGATTGGACCTCCGCTACCCTCATTCAAGTGTGCTGTTTCACGCCGGTTTTCTGATAGGAGTATCACTTCGGTCGAGCCGGTCCATTCATGCCGAAGCGTGGCTATCCCACTATCAGTTGTGTCAAAAGCTGTCTTTCTGGAGCCCAAGGTACGCTTGGACCATGATTTTTGATTTGGGGACTACCGTCTGACCTTCGCATCCTTTAGACAGGGAAACCAGACCAACTGGATCACGGTTACATGTTCAGAATCAGTGTCTCAAATATTGTAGGAATCTACAATTTTGAGACACTATCCGAGACGTACAGGAGACCAATTCTCGGGATTTCGACATGAAAAACACATGGCGGATATCACCTGAAAACCATACAAAAAAACTATGTTTTAGTGATATATGTCATATGATAATAAATGTCACGAACGTGCTCGTGATATTTATTTTCATACGACATATATCACTAAAACATCCATTTTTTTATGGTTTTCAGGTGATATCCGCCATGTTTTCAAAATATCACGAGCACGAGAATTGGGCTCCAGGATTCCTCACAATGTTTTCCTCACCGCCGAGCTAATGGTAATAATATGCACATAAATTTGAAAAATCCAGAGGTGCATCCTCGGATTTGAACCACGTTTTACGGAAGGTGCGTTCTTATTCATTGAGCTACCATCGCTCACGCATTGTGATTGCACGGGCTTAAAGTCAAATATTAGTCAAAGTTAATTGGCGGTGGCAAAATGCTCACGCTCATCAAAAGCTTATTACCGCCCTTGCATTGTTGACGTTTTGTACTAATTGGGAATCAAGCAATGATAAACAATGAAATTCTATTTGCGGAGTAATCTGGTGGCACATTGCATTGCGAATACTTGTACAATAGTCGTAGTAATTTATCCACCCTAATTTGTTACAATGTTACATATTATGATACATACTATGGCTGAAGTTGTCCAAGACTCAAACCCTATTATTACAAATAACTGCTCTGATACCGCTTTTAATCCTAAACTAGCAAGTTTATGATTATTACGGAATAATGTTAGTTCTTAAATTTTTATTGCAAATCCTCTACTAACCATAGACAACTTAGTACCACAGGATAGTGTCAAAATTGATCAAATCATTCAATCATTCGTTCAGTGACATTTCATTTTACATAACCTTGAGCCCAAATCTCGGGCTCGTGACATTTTGAAAACATGGCGGATATCACCTAAAAACCATACAAAAGAACTATGTTTTAGTGATATATGTCGTATGAAAATAAATGTCACGAGCACGAGAATTGGGCTCCTTATTTTGTTGTCTGAAGTAAAAATTCCAAAGATTGATTTTTAAGCAACAATAAATATAAATATGAACCTACGTAAGGTTTCCAAGTAATATGCATAGGAATTGCTTATATTTTCGGGAATAAATCCCAAAAATAAATTAACTACTTCCTCACAAATAACTTTAGCGTCAAACGGAATGAACTGTCAAGGGATAAGTTGTCATGGTTACTGAATCGAAATTTGGTGGTTATTATTTTAGTTCTCATTTTAAACTAGGGGTCCGGGTGGTTTAACTCTATCACACTACTTAATTTAAACCACGTTTTGGAATAAGAGGGTTAGATTCTATTTCATGGAACAAAATTTAACTTTCTTACAATTAAGTACATAACCGTCGAGCTAGCTACTTGAGCTCGCCTGAGATGCGAACGAATTACGGCAAAAGAATGTTTAGTTATGACGGAGCACAGATATTTAAGGTGACGGGTAGGGCACACTAGCGACGCCAACCGATTTAAATTTTTAGCTACTAAACTGGATCTATTTTAAACAATTTCGGGGTTACAACCTGTCTGCAAACACTTGTACTATTTATTAAATAACCATGCACAAAATGTTGGGTCCAACGCGGACGCGAAAAATTGAATCACGCCAAAAGTGGCCGCTTTTGGCGTGAATCAATTTTTCGTGTACGCGTCGGCGTCGTAGTGAACCCTACCCGTCGCCTTGAGACCTTTATTTGTTATATTTAAGTCTACTCGTATTAACATACCAATCGGACAACATTTGTCAATCGGAGAACATTTTTGAGCTAATGCTTTTTATCACATTATCACATTAAGTATATAGAAAAAAATGGTAAAGAAAATTGGTATACTCTTAATGATCTTGTTAGATTTATATCAGTTGGCTATAATTTTAAGTAACAATTGTCAAAGACTATGTTTGTACATATAAGTTATGTAATATTGTGAATAACTGCTATGGCCTAAAATATTTAAGTGTTACCCTTTAATATGATAAGTATATGTTATGTTAACGGCTGTTGTTATTCCTTAATAAATAAATAAAATAAATAAATAAATAAATAAAACTGAGCGGTGCGAGTGACACTAATACAAATAAACTAATTTGTAAATTCTGTTTTCGCGTAAGTGACAATCATATGTTTATTGACAAACAAAAATTCTTATACTTAAATATTATAATATTACTTTCCAAGCAGTCGGGAATAACACGTTGAGAGGATGATGATGACACTATGATGATGACGTTTCTACTGTGCGGGGAGACCCCGCAGTCCCTGGGGCAAGAAGCATCGTTCACTACCCATCGAGATAAATGTCACTACCACTGATCTCAAAGGGTCGTGTAGGTTATCGTCAGGGTCATTCAAAAATAGTTCAGCAGTTTTCGTTAGATGGAGCTTGTAAAAAGTAGGTTTGAAAAGCAAACAAACAGATAGTTCGGCGTTTTTTCGGTAGATGTCACTATGCATTTTTACATCGCGCTAGTAAAGCGTGTTTCCGAAACAATGACCTTGACCGCCAGCCCGCATGAGCAATTAACCACGACGAGTGGTGATGACCATTGCCACTTTCTTAACTCAACGTAGCTTCCAAGTGATAGTGGATGGTGCGTTATCGACTGTGCGACCGGTCGGGGCCGGCGTGCCACAGGGGTCATGTCTTTCGCCTATCTGCTACGGCAGATACACGGACGACATCCCGGTGGCAGGCGGGGCCACGCTGGCGCTCTACGCTGACGACGCCGCCTTTATCACCTCGTCTCTCACGACGGAGCACGCTGCAGTTAAGATGCAGCGCGCTCTCGACGCCCTCCCCAAGTGGTTAAAGGATTGGAGGCTGTCGGTCAACGTGGTGAAAACCCAGGCGATAGCCATTGGTGGGAAGAGGATTCCGCCTCCCCTCACCATGCTCGGCAGCAATATCGCCTGGTCCCCACAGGTCAAGTACCTCGGGGTCACCATCGACCGGCATCTAAAAATGGCTGCCCACGTTGGCAACACCGTGGCGCTATGCCGTGCTGCTCGATCTCTCCTGAGTCCCGTCTTGTCGTCCAATATCCCGCTACGTGCGAAATTGGGAGTTTACAAGACGTACATTCGCACCAGACTTACCTACGCCGCCCCGGCCTGGTATGCTCTGACTGCGGAGACTGAACGCAAGCGATTGCGAGCACAGCAATCGCTTGCGTTGCGCTCTATCGTAAAGGCCCCTCGCTACGTGAGGAATTCGACGATAACTCGGGACACCCGGATGGAGAGCCTCGATGACTTCATCGGCCATTTGAGCGCCAGGATGTTTGCCCGCGCGGGGCAGTCGTCCTTTGCCCACTTGCGCGAGATTGCGCCGTACCACCGACGCCCCCCCGACAGACCGTATCCGCGGGACCTAGTCCCGGCGGATACATAGACGGACATCGACACCAAGCCCCCCGCTGGCTCGAGACCGCTCACCGGACGTTCCATCCCTCGCGGGTTGGGATTATGCCGGTGGGGCCCGGACTCGTCAGCGGGGCGAAGCCCACCACCGGATTTGACTACCCGGACCCGACACCCAGGCCTAAAACTAGGCCGCACCAACGCCCCGCGCATCTCAATGCGCGGCGAACGCCCCTACTGATATGGGTAACTATCCCAGTCCAGTTTCTCCCGACCCCTTGCGGGGCCGTGAGCATACCTCCGAGATGAGCAATTAAAAAAAAGGGAAATAAATCAGACATCCAGAAGGTATAGGGAATTTTATTTAATCATCCCCGTGACTGATCCTCAAGGGGGCCGTTCTATATAGCCGTTGAGTATTGGCCGTTTTCCTCTAGATGGCGCTAGTATTGGCAAGCTGACTGATGCCTCTATGGCTATCATTAGAAGCAACTTGCACTACGGCATAAGGGAAAGTAATGCGGTCTCCATTGAGGGGGTTGAAAGGGCTCCTCTCAAAGGGCGCATTCACACGGCGTGTGCACGCCTTAATGACTTCGGCCAGTGTCAACCTGTGTTCTGAAGTGGGCTATTTTTAACTGTGGATTAAAATAGCTTTTACTTGCTTTACTTGTCTGAGACCATGATTCGATTGCCTTAGAAACTTCACGCGGGCATTATATTTTTTATTGTAATCTCATAATAAAATTAAAATTTAAAAAACCCCCGACACAACTAGCACTAGCAATTTCATTTGATACCTATATTGAGGCAGTTAGAACAACAAATAGGCTATTCGTCATTTTCTGACGGCGGCCATCTTGGATTTGAAATTTGCACAATTAATATATTCTGCTACTCAAGCCCTTTTATATGATACCCATATTGCGGGAGTTGTGTTAAAACATAAAATCCAAATCTTTGTGACGGCGGCCATCTTGGATCGATTTTTATCCAACATAGCTAAGAACACTCCCTCCTTATTCATCTTTCGAACGAAAAAAACTAATATCTAACTATATCAAAATCGGTCAATTTGTTCGGGAGCTACGATGCCATAGACAGACACACAGACACACACACACACACACAGACACGTCAAACTTATAACACCCCGTCGTGTTTGCGTCGGGGGTTAAAAAAAATATCTCATCAAACAAAACGGATGAGCTGATTGATGTAATACGTATAAGGATGTTAGTCCAAATGTCTTTAAGAGGGCCTTCAAAACCCTCGTAGAAAAATTTTAATTGTAATCTACATTTATTACTGACGGGTAAACCGACTACGGCGAAGCAAAAATTGATACTCTTTTTTTTTTTATATATTAAATGGGTTTGCACTTGACCTCATTTCACCTGATGGAAAGTGACAATAAGGTCTAAGATGTAGCGTGCTTACCCAGAAGAAGCCTATTCACTCTCGACTTAAAGACACCCAAATTGTAGCTCTGGGAATACAGAAGCCGGCAAGTTGTTCCATTCCTTAGCAGTTCGTACCAAGAAAGAGTAAGCGAAACGCTTAGTACGAGCTGGTGGAACTTGCACACTACTACTACTTGAACTCACTAGTAACTAGGTAATTTAAACCTTTAAATTGCATCAGCTGACCCGATAAGTATGGTTTCGACAGCCGGAATCCTATCTCTTCAGATTTTCTAGTATTTTTTTCAGATGTCTCTAATTGCCGATTCTCAATTATCACAAAACGTCAACACGTACAGTGGGGTAATGAGCTCGTAAGTGAGCAATTTGTCGTCAATCAAGTTTAGCTAATATTTGACTTTGAGCCTCGTATTGATAGCATTAAACATGCGTAATGCGTAAACAGACCATGCGCAAAGCTGCACTTTGACTATACGGTATACGACTACTTTTTTTTTTAATTTTGCAATCAAAAGACCTCTCAATGATAGAAACATCGTTGAAAGAATCACTTGATTCTCATTTAAACTACCTGAGATATCACAACTTTAAAATCACATTATTTTGGGCAAACCCAAAACGCTCCATACAAATGGCTACTTAGATGTGACGTCACACTTAAGTATTTTGTATGCATTTCATTTGAATTTTGTATGGTAGCTATTACAAATGTTTCGTTTATGTCAATGGTTCTATTATAATATTTGCAAATTGTATGGGTTTCTCAATGGTATAATTATTTTTTAATAATTTCATACTTTTAAAATGGACTTGCCCATGAATCTTTGAATGACCATAAAACCGGCTAGACGTTATATTTTTAATTGAGAATTTTTGCCTTTGGCACATATTGACCTATATTTTGACAAAATATTTATATTTTGTAAAATCTTGAACTTAGTCGTATACCCTATTAGCCAAATAGTCTCGCTAAAGCACTTACTTCACATGCTTTCTGCTTCACTGGTACTTTATAAACAAGATTTTCAACCGATTAAAAAAGGAGGAGGTTCTCAATTCGACCGGTATGTTTTTTTTTCTATGTTTGTTACGCGATTACTGCGCCAATTATGAACCGATTTGAACAAATCTTTTTTCGGCGTATAGGTAATACCTCAAGGGTGGTCTCGTTTAAATTTTATTAAAACTAAAAAAAACAACCCCCAAGGGTGGAAAATTGGGGATGAACTTTTTTATACGCAATATCTCCGCCGATTATATACCAATTTGAACGATTACTTTTTGTTGAATAAGTATTACCAAAAGGGTGGTTTCATGCTAATTTGAAGAAAATATTTCACCCCCCTTTTGTCTGCGAAATCTTCGCCAATTATGAACCGATTTGAACGATTCTTTTTTTGTTGCTTAAATAATCACAAGGGTGGTCCCATGTGAATTTGAAGAACTATTTCTTAATTTTTAGTTTTTTTTTTGTGTTCACGCACTTGAAGTCGGTTTAATTTTTTTTAAAAAGTTAATTATTCGATAAGTTCTTGACATAAAGCGGAAAAATCCAAGTCGCAATAACAAGCTATTTTAACCATCAATACACAATTCCTTTTGCGTTTCATAATGTATAGGCAATACAAGATCTTATAAAGTAGGTATTTCCATACATACATACTGCCTCGGTGGCGCAGTGGTTAGTGGGCCGCACCTGCGCAAAAGGTCCCCGGGTTCAATTCCGGGGTAGGGCCAAAAAAAATCATAATTCAAAAGTTCTTTATATGCATAGGCTTATATACAGCTCTTACAAATCGTCATACATGAAAAATATAAATTATAACATTTTTGTATGCAAATAACTCATTCCTAGAATGTCACTCATTTATTCATATCTAGACCATCACTAAACTTCCCTTCCCCTGCGGATTTTCGCAGAGTGTTTTAAAACTAGATATGCGCTATACCACGATCCGTGTTAAATTGTCTAATCGGTTCATAATGGCAAAGTAATCGGCAAACAAACATAAAAAAAAAATACGAGTCGAATTGAGAATCTCCTCGTATTTTTTAAGTCTGTTAAAAAACTGAGCTTAATTTTTTTTTTCCTGTAGATATGTAAGCGTTTGACCATATTTCACCTGATGGTAAGCGATAATATGGTCTAAGATGTAACACGATTACCTAGAAGATACCTATTCTCTAGGGAACACCTCCTCAGGCAGCTGATTCCACTGTTTCGCAGTACGAATAAGGAAACAGGATTCAAACCTCTTTGTGCGGACTTTTGGTATTTCTACCATGTACCGGTGTCGATTGAGGGTCTGCCTGGTAGAGTAGTGGAAGAACGGAGATGCTCCAATGGCATTGTACAGTTCCGTGGCGCACTCTCCAAAATGTATCCGATAGAAGATCGATAAGCTTGCTACCTTGCGTCGGTGTTCAAGGCTTTGTAGCCTCTAGTTTAATAATTTATTTACAGAGACTTTTTTACATACTTTCACACAGAGTTTATCAATGAGGACGATAGAACTCCTTTACATTTAAATACTTCGATTGTTTTAATTAACGCTTTGTAACATTACACATTTTGTTCCATATCAATTCATGGCTGAATGTCAATATTAGTTTAACTTGATTGACGGCAAATTGCTCGGCTAATTATCCCAATGAACGTGTTGACATTTTGTGATATGAATTGAGATACGGCAATGACAGACAACTGAAAACAATTACTGAACAATCTGGGCACAGATCAGCGATGTTTCTTTTTAGGGTTCCGTAGCCAAATGGCAAAAAACGGAACCCTTCGTTTCGTCATGTCTGTCTATCTGTAAAATCTGTCTGTCCGTTAATCAAAAAAAAGAGGTTCTAAATTCGACATGTATATATAGTAGGAAATATAGTAGGAAAATAATCGTTTCATAACGTCTCCAGTGCATATTATTATAGTTTTTTTTATGCTGTTTTTTTTTGTGTTTTTTTTGTGTATCTATCTATGTATTATATCAAATACATTTATTAAGGTCTTTGAAAACTACTAGGCTTATTAAAAATCTATCGGGTAGAACGCCTAGAGATCAAAAAATATCAATAATTCGTTCAGTATTCCTTGATTACTCACTGAGTACTTCGTTAATAAGATGTAATATCTAGTTTTTAACATTTTACTGTACGGCAGAGATTTGAATTATTCCAATTGTATCAACTTTCGATTGTCGATGTTACGCTTATTGACCAGTATCGACTTGACAAATTATAACATCGATAAAGCACTATCTACAGAGCAGCACTAAAATAGCTGTCAGTCCGCCATATTATGTTCTCTACCGGCACGTTTTTTTTCTAGGTATTGCTGGTCCATATAATTTCTTAGTCATTGCCCCATAGTGATGTACATGACAGATGGTGACAGTAAAAAAAAAACGTAAATTTTTTTCAATCGATTCTTACATGAATGTCACTCAGTCTTGGTTCAGTATCAATTATTCAGGAAATAGACAGATTGTAGTAATCCGATTTGTAGCTTCAAATTTACATCATACTCCATTAATTGTTAGAGTAAAATCTATTAATGTCAATCAGTGAATGGTTTGAAGTGCCGTCATTGGTACTTACTAAATCAAATATTAATCAAAGTCAATCGACGGCGGCAAAATGCTCACGCCCACCCTATGAATAGTTGAGAGCAAATTGCCACGCTCGGCTGTGTCGAGTTTTTGTAATAAATTGAAATTTGTCAATAAGAGGCAGCTTATCAATGAGAGGCAGCTGAATACGAATGATGAGCGATTCGATGACAAATTGACTGGCCTGATGGCACATTTGGTAGTAACAATAATACGCCAAGGGTTGTGGAAACATTCCTAATTTGATGGACTTATGTATAGTTTGTTGTTCTGTTCTCGGGTGTTCGACACTTCGTTTCAGAAAAGTTCCAAATTAAAGTGTTTTGACTTTTTAACCGACTTCAAAAAACGGAGTTTTCAATTTGGCATAATATTTTTTTAAATGTTTGATCGCCGATTACTTTGCCATTTATAAACCGATTTATTTTTTAGTTGGAAAGTTATAATTCTATAATATAAAAAAGTAATTTTATTGACTTATATTCACATAAATACAAGACACTTTAATAAAAACTTAATCATCCGTAATGTTTGGTAGAAAAGCTGGTATTGAGCTGGTGTCACTTCAGGTGTTAATAACATTTGGTACAACATTTGAACTGACTTGTTGTTGTTTCGTGCAGTAAGATGCCCCAAAGAGATATTAATATAGGAATCTTTGAATTTTAAACGTTTTAAACAATGCTATTGTGTGTTGAGTGAGTTGTCACGTGAACAACTTGCTAGGACCTAAGAGAGTCTTAAAACCTGCGATTTCGTTAAGAGAAGTTTCGGCTGAATCCGTAGGTCGATAACGCGCCCGTTTTATTGAGTGACTTCGACTGTTCACTGTGTCAAAATATAACTTGACAATTTTCTTTACGAGTTATATCGCCTAATAACGCCTTAAATCTAAAACATGTGCAAAACTGGACGAATTAATTACTGGAGTGGTGGAAAACTTTATTTTACAAGTGACCGACTCAGATTCCGTTGTCAGAGATTCTGACATTAGTGATGGTGAAGATGAAGATGTAATTAAGTTTATATTTTTTGAGAAAATCCTTATCATGAATTGTGCCAGCCTATACTAAGAAAATAAGCAAATAACAAAAAGGTTGATAAAACCTGAAAACTTGATTTGACAATGACATAAGTAACATTGATTGATTTGACACTGACGTATCTGTCGTAGTTTTTTGGTCTTGAATTCCAGTTTCGGGTGTAGACCATGAAAGTTAGAAACAATAGTAGTTAAATTGTGTTACGGATGACAGACAACAGACAAAAGTAAGGTATAATCTATCTATCTTATATACTATTTAAAAAGAGGTAACTTTTAAAAATAATCAAACCAAAAAAAAAAATCTGCGAAAGAAAAGGTGTTGCCGAAGTCGGCGCCCAATACTATCTTGTAATTTAATACAACATTCAGTTATTCGACAGGTTTGATTATGTTATTTGATGTGTATTAAGTGTTAAAAATATTATTTTACCCTTTTTAGTTCGTGGTTTTTGAAGGCAATTTTTTTTTTTGTAGAATTTTTTTTTCATGCTTTTTAGTGTCTTGTTTTTTAGTGTCTTGTGTTATTACAAAATTAATCCAAGCAGGCGTAAATACTGGTGCAGTTTTGAAAATCCCTCGAATTTTTGTGTATCGTTTTTCAAAACTGCACCAGTATTTACGCCTGCTTGGATTAATTTTGTAGCTCTGCTGATGATGGGAGGTCAACTCCTCAACGGTAAGGAGTTAAAGGATAACGCTTTCAATACTGTACTCACAATTATTTAGTTAGTTGAGGCTGCCAAAAAACACTAAAAAGCATGAAAAAAAAAATCTACAAAAAAAATTGCCTTCAAAAACCACGAACTAAAAAGACTAAAATATTATTTTTAACACTTAATACACATCAAATAACAATTTAAAAATTTCATCTCGTGTTGAGGCGGGACACGAACCCACACCTTCCACAAACCGGGTGAATGTTCTACCAATTAGACCACTAAACGCGTTATTATGCCGACGAAATTTGTAAGTGCTTGATTCAACCTGAGCTGTCGATAGTCTCATCAATATTGTAGGTATATTTACAATATCCAGTGGAAATATTATTACAAATATTTGACCACCAGTTAAGATGAGACTGCTAAATCAATAGTTGATATTTTTTTTAGCAATCTTTTGCAATTTATTCTTAAGTAAATAAACACACTTAAACACGCCCCGCCTGAACACGAGATGAAATTTTTAAGTGTGTTATTTACTTAATTGTGTATTGTGATCGTCTTTCTGACTCCAACACTGATAACTTGTAAACCGAAACTCTGGTACATATCTCTGACCGATTCAAACCTAGGACTTCAACCCCACAAACCAAGTGGGACCCACTTCTTCCCCAGAATCTGGCTTCGTAAAGATAAAGATAAAGAGACAGACAATCTTTATTTAATTTAGATCCACACAGACATGAATGTCAAAATAGTGCATATTATCTACCGCTGGTTCGGCATGTCGATTTCTACTGAGAAGACACCAGCAAGAAACTCAGTAGTTACTCTTTTCAAATATTGATGATGTTACAGAGTTTCAATTGAGAAGAGAAAAAAAATACAATTATAAAAGTTAATAGACTACTATGAATAACAACTCAAAAGATTAATCACTCTCAATACCTCGGCCAAATACGAATACAGCGCCTTTTTTGCGAGGCAATCATATCACTGTGGTTGAGCCGGCCCATTCTCAAGAAGTGTCTTGTACTTCATCAGCAGGAACCGGTATCCCATTTTTTTTATAGTGGCACAGTATATTGGCTCTCCTCAACCAGCCTAATGGTAAGCAAGAGGAGAGCCCACGTTGCAGTTACAACGGACGCGATGTCAAGACATCACCTCCGTTGAAACTGCCATAGTGGCCCGCGAGATGCTTCTTCACGCTTCGTTTCAAGGAATCCATATTGTAGGAAGGAGAAAATACATGCGCAGTTAAACTAAAACCAATGAGCAAAGTACTCTTGGACAAATAAGTGAATTTCCTTTGACTTTGACCGGCTCTGTAGCAGCGGTTTGTTAGACTCTCGTCCCGGCACGACCTGGCTTTAATCAAAGTAGAACTCTCGATGGCGGAGAGTTCGCCATATATGATCTAGCAGTTAACAAGTTTATGTTGAATATGATTTATAAGTTAGAACTTTCACGCTGCATATAATCGAACGAACAATGTTAATGGACAACATTTCATATTTTTAACATGTCCATATTGTATTTTTATATGAAAATAGACATAAAATGAACAGACCCATATTTTTTCTTTTCTCAAAATTTGTCCATTTTCATGCATAAAATTATTATTGAAATTCTTTATATTCTAAATAGACGTAAGCGCCAAATGACGTCATCGGACGGCTGAATACAGCGATATTCCTTTGCTTATCATTGTTTTAATAAAAAAAAAGGTACTACTGTCAAAGGTAAATAATACTAGGGTCAACTGTCAACGTCATTCATTCATTCAAAGTTGACAAGTTGTCTTTTTTTTTGACAGTTGCATGTCATGGGTTTGGCATTTCGTAAATTTAAAACTATAATGTGCTAAGCAAAGAAATATTTTACATTCTGCCGCCCGATGACGTCATCTTACGTTTTATAGTTTTTAATTTTTTTCTCAGTAAATAAGCAATATAAAAAATTAATAAATATATATTCGAGCAGCGGAGAAGTAAATAAAGAATTGGTATTTTTTGATTCAGAGCTTAGCAATTTTGAAATGTTGTCCATTGTGTAAGAATAATTATCCATAAATGAAAAGCCACATTCTGATTAAAATAAAACGTATTATTCTTTTGTTTAAAAATATAAATACATTAAAAACTTTGTAAAAAGAAAAAGAGGTATGGCACACAATATAAGCGTTTTGATTTCGAAGAAAAATAAATAAACTGGCCGTGGATCGGTATCTAGGATCGATACCTACTTTCCTCTTTCCTTTCAATAATTTGGATTCACATTTCTCCAAATAAAATTACTAATAACTTCTTATCTATTATTATGGTATTCGATTCACGTTTGTTTGAAATACATGTCGATTATTCACTTTAATCGAAGTTTTTTAGTAGGTCACCTCTCTAAGAAGCTAAAATTTAGAAATTTCAAATGTGGCTTATTATTTTGGCTCTACTGTAGTGAATTATGAATGACGGCGCCACCGTCGCTTACATCATAGGGCATGTTAGCCCCATTTCATCATCGTCATCCCATTTAAGTCCCCACTGCTGGGGCACGGGCCTCCCTCAATCACATGAGGGGTAATTGCCATACTCACCACGCTTGGCAGACGGGTTGGCGAGGGTTTTGATATAAATGCAGAGTTTTCCTTCTCTGGGTGCTGATGATCTTGCCAGCAACTTTACCTTAGTCGCCTTTTACGACACCTCGGTAAGAGTGAGGGTGGCCTATTCTACTCTGCCAGTAGCCCCATTGGGAACTCGGTTAGTTCCTCCAAAATCCGTTGTCACGGCTTTCTTGACTCATTATAGCTATGCCTTTGAAAATCAGAGTTAGAGTCCGCGCCACGAAACAAACGAACTAAAGTTTTAGATTTCTTGTGTCCATGGAAATAATACTTTAAGTTGATAGATAGATAGATATTCTTTATTGCACAAAAATAAAATACAAGCATGAGACAACAGCAACAGACAGTACAATAAGGCGGTCTTATCGCTTGTAGCGATTTCTTCCAGACAACCTTTGGGTAGAGGAAAGAAATATCGTATTCGTAATAATAAGGGAAGGCAGTGCAAAGTAGTTTAACAAATGAAATTTAACTTACGGCGACGGACAGCCCTAACTAGCGACACCATTCGTTTTTAATTGTTAGCTACAAAACCGGATCTATTTTTTTTTATGCTAGAGGCGGAGCAAGCGAGTCACCTGATGGAAAGTAATCATCGCCGCCTATGAACATCTGCGAAATCAGAGAGATCGCTAATGTGTTGCGGGCCTTTTTAAAAAAGAGTACGCTCTTCTCTTGAAGGTCCCTACGTCCTCTCCTAAGACCTCTCGGCGAACACTTATACTATTTATTAAATAACCATGCACAAATGTTGGGTCCGTTTTTGTACGCGACAAATTGATTCACGCCAAAAGCGGCCACTTTGGCGGTAATCCAAGATTCGAGTGCAAAAGCAGACCAAACAGTAAACTATAAGTATTAAATACATTGTATAGATGTTTGTCGAGAAATTGTAACCGAAAGTGTGTAAAATAGATCCGGTTTAGTAGCTAAAATTAAAATCGATTGGCCTCACTCGTGTGCCCTACCCGTCACCTTAGGCGAGTTTTTTACGGGACTACTTTGGTGGCGCGAAACCTAAAGACTAATTTGTCAGAAAAAAATATTGACAATTAGCAACTATATGAAATCAGACGTCGATCGATTTTAAAATATAAGTAGGTATTACACATGCCGTGTGATCCCCGGCAGAGTGGAATAGACCACCCTCACTCTTACCGAGGTGTCGTAAAAGGCGACTAAGGTAAAGCTGCTGGCATGATCATCAACTCTTCTGCCAAGCCTTCCTTCTGCCAAGCGTGGTGAAAATGGCAATTACCCCTCATGTGATTGAGGGAGACCCGTGCCCCAGCAGTGGAGACTTAAATGGGCTGACGATGACGATGATTACACATGGCTAAAATTATGGACAAAACAGTAAAATCCCAAAGCCTCATTTTTAAATATAAGCTTGCAGTCACCATCGCGGTCGAAACGTCAAGCTGTGAGTATATGCTACTACGATTATGAATCTACATATAAAAATAACCGCGTTTTGTCCCGTGTACATAAATTATTTGTATAATGCAACGCGAAAGTTTAAAAACTTATAGATAATCCGAAAACACGAAACGGTCGCGCGATGTATTTGACGCCTAGCGCCATCTATTGGTATGAAGTGGAACTCATATCCCGAATCGAATTGAGAGTCGCTGGTAGTCCCGGTAGTGGCCCATTAGTAATAGACAAAACCGGGACTAAACGCAAATGTCGTTAAATAATATTCACAGCTTGCGTTGAGATTTCTTTTTTTAAACTTTCTTTTGATATAGAGCTGCAAGTATTTTTACGATAGCTGTTTCCGAGTGATTTTAACCGACTTCAAAAAAAGGCAGTAGTGATCTATCGTAACACAGAATCCAATGTTTTTATTTATTTATAGCTTTCACCGGAGAAATGATCCGCGTCTGCCCCTTAATTAAAATCTATATCAGAAATAAAATAAAAAATTAAATTAATTAGGACAAGAGCACATTACTTGTCTTTTTTTATAGGCGGCAAACGAGCAGACGGATCGAATGATGGTAAGCGATTGCCACCGCCCATAGACACGTGACACCAGTGGAGTCACAAGTGCGCTGCCAACCTTTGAACCCACCTTTTCCCCCGGATTGGGCCTCCGGTACCCTCACTCACGCAGCGATACACAGCACAGTGCTGCTTCACGCCAGTTTTCTGTAAGGCCGTGGTATCACTCCGGTCGAGCCTTGATCCCAAACTAGGAGACTGAGGAATGTGCTGACCGGGCTGCGCCGCCAAGATAATGTAACGCCGCCGACTCCATAAAAAAATACAGAAAAAAAAGTTTCAAACAAAAAGTTCAAAAGAGCAGGGTAGGCTAAGGTCACCGCCCTGTGATGACGGGTGCACCGACTAAAAAAATTTATTTTTTTTTATATGAGAGGTGGCAGACGAGCAGACGGATCACCTGATGGTTAGCAATTCCGCCGCCCATGGACACCCGCAACACCAGTGGAGTCACAAGTGCGCTGCCAACCCTTCCCCCCTATGGGGCCTATGGTAACCTCACTCACACGGCGAAACACAGCGCAGGCGCTGCTTCACACCGGTCTTCTGTGAGGCAGTGGTATCACTCCGGTCGAGCCGGCCCATTCATGCATAAGCGTGGCTCTCCCACATTTATGTATTGTTCCAGCTAAACGATTCTACTGTACTCTAATTTTGGTTAGGTTAAGGTAGACCAGAAAAAAAATCTTGAAATGTTCGGCCGAGTTTGACCATAAGCTGACTGGCGTGTCATACGCCATTCGTTGAAAAATTATGACACGCCAGTCGTGCCATCCGCAAGGGATTGGTTAGCCATGGAACTGAATAATTAGTCAATTCAACCAATGCCCCGCGTCATATCAAACCGGCTGACTAATATTTGCCCCGACTTCAGTCGGAGCGCAGCGGGTGATGACGACAGATCTATTCACAGCCGATTAAGCTTTGTGATCCGATAACTTAACATGTATCTTTGAAGAAGCTTACAATAGAGTAATAAACTATTAATAACAACAAAGGTATAATAATAATAAACATCTTTAAGGCAAAGTGAACAAGCAACTTTTATCATCCTCGACATCATCGTCACTTTCCATCAGGTGCAATTGTGTTCAAGCGATTGCCTATAATCCAAAAAAAAAAGATAGTTAAAAGACTCATCATCATATCAGCCAATAGACGTCCACTGCTGAACATAGGACTCCCCAATGATCTCCACATAGATAGGTCCTGCGCCGCCAGGTCGTCGGTCCACCTTGTGGAGGGCCTGGCATGGCTGCGACTTCCTGTACGTGGCCTCCACTCGAGGACCTTTCCGCCCCATAGGCGTCTGTTTTCCTCGCTATGTGCCCTGCCCATTGCCACTTGAGGCATGCAATCCTTTGGGCTATATCTGTGACCTTAGTTCTCCTACGGATCTCATCATTTTTGATACGATCACGCAAGGAGACTCCAAATATAGCCCTCCCCGTTGCTCTCTGGGTGACTTTCAGCCTCCTTAATAGGCACATTGTTAGCGGCCATGTCTCGGTTCCGTATGTCATCACTGGCAACACACACGCATTGAAAACTTTCGTCTTGAGACACTGCGAAAATAACGCAGCTTCCCGAACGTTGCCCAGCCGAGTTCGATTCGTCGAGGTCCGACGTCGTTCTTTTTGTCCGAGGTAGATGTACTCGTCCACAAGTTCCAGTGTAGAGCTTCCAACCTTTATAAGAGTGGGTACGACATGGGAATTCGACATAAATTTTGTCTTGTCCATGTTCATTTTCAGACCCCAAGAAGTGGGTCTCTCTGCTGAGGTCGTCAAGCATTGTGCCTAAGTCTTCCAAGGTCTCAGCCATAACTACGTTATCATCTGCGAATCGAAGATGTGTCATGTACTCGCCATTTATATTGATGCCAAGTCCATCCCAATCCAGAAGCTTAAACACGTCCTCCAACAAATTGGTGAATAGTTCGGCGATATAACGTCGCCCTTTCTCATTTCATTGTCTTGGGAATGTCTATGCCTCGTAAACCAGAATTGAATTGTTGTTTTCGATGCTAGTCATAGTGGGTTGGAGCCCTGGTGATCTGAGAAACAGGGAGATAATTTTCTAGTTCAGTCATGTTCATACACCAGTTTCTCCACAATACCTATGTATATGCGACGACTCGTTTAGACCAGTGGTAGTGAACGCTACCTCTGGTGCAAGGTTTAAGGGTCGATCCCCACACAGTACAAACATTTGCGTGCATGAACATGTCTGTTTTATTGAGTATTTTCTATAAATTATAAGTATGTATTTACAAAAGGAAAGTATTAATTAATAATAATAATAATTCTCACAACATCTCGTACGTTGACCCGATTACGTACTAAGTAGCTTAAGCACTTGTGTTACAGATATCAGACAACAGAGGAACACAAATATATACTTAAATACATATATTACACCCAGACACCGAACAAACATGAGTGTTCATCGCACGAATGTTTGTCCAGGGTGGGGATCGAACTCACGACCTTTGGCGTAAAGGACAGGGTCACTACCAATTGCGCCATTTAGTCAGTTAAATCCTGTAAGTTAAATGCTGTTGGTTCTGATATCAGTAACAGAGGTGCTTGAGTTACCTTTTTTTATGCTAGAGGCGACAAACGAGCAAGCAAGTCACCTGATGGAAAGTTATAATTATAATCCTCCAACCGATTACGGCTACGGCGGCCAATCTCAACGATCAGCCACGTACGCAGGATATATTATAATGCTCAAGTGTGTGCGCAAACACAAGTGCACTCTCTATTCCCTTACCCTCATATTCCGATGGGACACTACTGTGACACGACCAGAGAGGGATTGGGCGCAGGACCAACGGCTTAACGTGCTTTCCGAGGCACGGGGGTACAAGACCGCCAATTTCCAGACTCCGGGCTGCCACTAATAATTTCTTACCGAAAACTTAGGTACAAATTTTTGGCCCGACCCGGGGATCGAACCCGGGACCTCTTGCGCAGTCGTCGCTTTAAAGTGCGACCCACTAACCACTGCGCCACTGAGGCAGTCAATGATGGAAAGTAATCAACTTAGATTAATGTAGATATGTGATGTTATACAATTTATACAAGTTTATACAATTTATATAAGTGAGTAATTTGTTTAATTTTGTAACCTATTTTATTGATAAGATAAATTGTACTTATTTTAGTGAGAAATAGCCAAACTATCAATGATAGGACTTCTCTATCACCGCCATTATCTGCCGAAAATCATAGCCTCACACTAATAGCCTGGCCACAAATTTCCACCTTCAAATCTAGAAATAGTACAGTAAATTCAATGGATCGCTTTACATTCCACCCGGACAGCGGCAATCACGACCTAACCGAGTAATTACTAGCGATCAGGACTGGCCGGACCAATCATACCCGGATACTCCCACAGCGGGATAGGGTGGGTAATAGTCGTATAGTGCAGCTTATTTTATGCCTCACGTTTGGTAGTTACGTCATTGAAATCGCCATTTTACGAATTGATGACAGAGGTTCATAGAGTTAGTTTTTAACCCTGACAAAGAAATTATAAAAATAAGTGTTTCTCTGTTAGTCTTTCTAAAGCTTTGTGGCACCTATTTTTTCTTAAGGTTATGGGTAAGGCACACTAGCGACGCCAATAGATTTTAATTTTTAGCTACTAAACATCATCTATTTTAAACAATTTCGGGGTTACAGCTTCTCGGCAAACACTTATACTATTTATTAAATAACCATGCAAAAATGTTGGGTCAAACGCGTACGCGAAAAATTAATTCACGCCAAAAGCGTCCACTTTTGGTGTGAATAAATTTTTCGCGTACAAAAACGGACCTAACATTTGTTCATGATTATTTAATAAATAGTGTAAGTGTTTGCCGAGAGGTTGTAATCCTAGAATTGTTTAAAATAGATCCGGTTTAGTAGCTAAAAATTAAAATCGATTGGCGTCGCTAGTGTGCCCTACCCGTCACCTTAATGCTGAAGTCAGCGTAATTAAGTATGTTTGAGTTCGTATTTGTTAAGTATAGAACCTGTTTGGAAGTTCTGGCCGAATGCCTTTAATACAATAAAAAAAAGAAATGTTTTTGTCAAATTTTGACAACTAAATTTTTCTGCAGAGAAAAAAATATGTACGAATTTTTGATTCTTGTAATTTTGCTAAAAATAAACCAGTTATGTACATTTTGTAAATAATATTTTTTTATTTAAAACGTCTATGAGCCAAGCTATCGAACAAAGTACATCAATTTAGTAAGTGTTTGGTATGGTTCCCATATCAAAGGGCTGCGAAGGTCAGACCGCAGTCGCTTCATTGCAATTAGCAGCCTCCCCAAATTCTGAATTATAGTGTACCTCGGGCTCCAGAGCGACAGCTTTGGACGCAACCGGGAATAGCACGCTAAGGTGAGGAGGGGCTTACTGTGTTATGAAATTGAATGATATTCGCACGCTGATTGGTTAAGGTGACGTTTAGGGCAAACTAGCGACGCCAATCTATTTTCATTCTTAGCTACTAAACTAGATCTATTTTAAACAATTTTGGGATAACAACCTCTCGGCAAACATTTATACTACTTATTAAATAACCATGCACAAATGTTGGGTCCGTTTTTATACGCGAAAAATTGATTCACGCCAAAAGCGGCCACTTTTGGCAGTAATCCAAAATTCGAGTGCAAAGCAGACCAAACAGTTAACTATAAGTATAAAATAAATAGTATAAGTGTTTGCCGAGAGGTTGTAACCCCGAAATTAAGATTAGATTAATAATTCCTATAATAATAATAATTCTTAGTAAGTAAATAAGTATTATAACCCCTTGACCCGTATGTGCCGGACCTACAACGAACTGGTTCGAGGTGGCAGAGACATTGATGTGTTTGACCGTAGTTTCCCCAAATACAAAAGGAATGTTACACAAATACTAGAGGCCGAAGTATCCTCGGCCTCACAGGACCTTTAATATATTTTATTTTTATGTGTTTTTTATGTGTTTTTTCTCTAATTAATAAGCAAATTATACTTTTATACTCATGTTGTGTACACTACTCGTAGGGTATTGTCTGGTCTTATTTATAATTATATGCAAAACATCTCGAAATGTCAACGATTGTAACCTGTAAGTGTACCATAAATAAATAAATAAATAAATTCTCACAACATCTCATACGTTGACCTGATTCCGTACAAAGTAGCTTAAGCACTTGTGTTACAGATATCAGACAACAGAGTAACACAAATATATACATAAATACATATATTACACCCAGACACCGAACAAATACAAGTTTTCATCGCACGAATGTTTCATCGCACGAATCACGCAGGGTGGGGATCGAACCCACGACCTTTGGCGTAAGAGGCAGGGTCACTACCAATTGCGCCATCCGGTCAGTCAAATTGTTTAAAATAGATCCGGTTTATTAGCTAAAAATTAAAATCGATTGCCGTCGCTAGTGCACCCTACACGTCACCTTAATGCACTTCGAGCTGTAACTCTATGGTAATACATTTCTACCATTTGAACAGAAGGTTGAGGAAGGTCGTAACATCAAATGCTACCATTATTATGCTCCTGCAATTAATCAGGTCCTGATCACAATGTGGGGTAAGTACCATCCACCCCGGTGGGTCTGTCCCGTTAACGGGACAGTTGGGAAAAAGTGTTGCAACAACCCCGGTAGCCCCGATCCCGTCGTTTACCGGGGTGGATGGCACAGATTAAGTATCATCTACCCCGGCGAGTTTTTCAGCAGGGCGGTTGAGTAGCACATATACCTAGATGAGTAGCATACGCCGCATATATTAACCGTGGGAGAGTCACGCTTTGGTATGAATGGGCCGGCTGGACCGGAGTGATACCACGACCTCACAGAAAACCGGCGTGAAGCAGCATTGTGCTGTGTTTCATTGCGTGTGAGTGAGTGCGTACCGGAGGCCCAAACCGGGGGAAAGGGGGGTTTAAAGGTTGGCAGCGCACTTGTGACTTCACTGGTGTGTTGCGGGTGTTCATGGGCGGCGGCAATCGTCATCTTGGTAGTCTCAAGACTGGTGTGTCATTAGGTGATCCGTCTGCTCGTCTGCCACCTATCACAAAAAAAATACGCACCGGTAGCCTTATTAAACATTGGGCATATTTCATGACTTATTCACGGGACAAAATCAAGAGTTGTTTTCTTTTACCTACTTTCCTTGGATTGATATCATTAAATATTATTTTGATCTGAAACATCCAGCCTTGGATGGAAACTACAATTAATCTTTGAGTTAGCATGTTTTACTTAAAGGTAACGAAAAAGGTAAAAGAAATAAAACTGCATTAAAAAAGCCTTTTTATTCCCCCAAATGATCTTGTCATTATTTAAGAAATATATTCTCTAAGAAACCCTTGGTCTCTAAGAATCTTCTGTCGCGTAAGATATCCAAAAAATGAAAATGTGAAAAAAAAATGTCAATATGTAATAAAAGTAAATTTTCTTCAAGACACATAGGTCTGTCGTATAAGATTAGTACTTAGTTGCATACTTATTTTTCCTTATTATGGATATAATAACCTCCAGGGTCCATTTTTCCAACCCGTATGTACGTATTGTTTGTTAAGTAATGTTTATAATATGTTTTATTAAATTGCGACCGTTTTTTATTTTGTTTTTATACTTTATGTATATGTCAAAGGAAATGTATGTGAAATCCGTATACAATTCCTAAAATCGCACGAAAATGTGTGAAATCAATTTTAATTAACACATTTCCTAACTAGCAATCGGAAATGTACTAAAATCGAAGGAATTGTCTGTAGACAAAAGCGCCAGAAGACCTAAGAAATAATGGCAAAAGATTATGTTGGTAGAACATTTCCTAAATTGCTCCGGAACATTTCCAAGAAAATGTATCTATATACCTACCTAATATACTTCTTATGCCACTGACATCTATGTTAACCGCCCTGTTGAAAAACTCTCCGGAGTAGATGATACTCCAGCCCAGCCTGCCCATTCATGCCGAATCGTGACTCTCCCACGGTTAACATATGCGGCGTATGCTACTCATCTAGGTATATGTGCTACTTAACCGCCCTGCTGAAAAACTCGCCGGGGTAGATGATACTTAATCTGTGCCATCCACCCCGGTAAACGACGGGATCGGGGCTACCGGGGTTGTTGCAACACTTTTTCCCAACTGTCCCGTTAACGGGACAGACCCACCGGGGTGGATGGTACTTACCCACAATGTGTCGCACCCAATTGAGTCCAAACCCATAGCTTTGAAGTACGGGTACGCTTGGACTATGATCCAAGTGGCTTAATTTGAAGCCGTCCCTTTACCAACGAGAATAAACCTGTATCTGTGAACATTTACATCCCTTCAACCACGTGTTCTATCAACCATTATGAACAACATTTGTTCTATGATATTATCTGGGTCATGTCATAAGTAGGTTTGTTTAGTAAGTTTACATTATTTACTTTCGCGTAAGATTAGGTGATTTGTAATTTATTGATAGAGTATTTGTAAATGAAATATTATGTTTGTTTATTGTTTGTTTATTTAAGAATTATTTGTCAATTAAGCTTTTTTGTTTTTGCCTGAGATACAGGGTTTCCCTAGTTCAGGCACCAAAACTTAAAATTGCTCACTAAGTATAAGTAGATTATAAGTAATAATTTGTTCTTATGATATTTCAATAAATTTATTATTATTTCTATTATTATTATTATTATTATGACTTGGAAATTCGTATAAAAAAGAATTAAACTTTTTATATAAAGTCGGTCACGTGACTTGGTCATTTTGTATGGGTAGTCGAAAAATTTTTCGACGAATTTCGAAAAGTCGTAGAACAAATGTTGCTCAGAATGGTTAAAGGGATGTTAATGTCCACAGATACACTCTGTACCAGTCGCATCCAAACAAAGGAGACACACAGCGCGTGAGAAAGAGAGGGAAACTCCGATTCGGTCGTACCGTCTGCTTGAAATTAGGCCCTATGGATTTGATAAGTCCGATAATTTTTCCAAATATGTCAGATGAACACCAATTCGTGTAACATTCTTCTGTCGTTTTAAGACTCGCTACCTTTTCTTGCTCTCAAATGCAATTTTATTACCCCTACTGTACCCCTACTAAGTTTTCGTTACCTATTTCACTCCACTTATCTTAGAACAAAATAAGTAAGTAACGTGTGAGACGATAAAAATATCAGCACTGAGAATTCTGGCAAAATAGGAATCTAAATGGATTCCTACCGCCCCACTCCTGGGAACATTTAAGCACTTCATCCCGCCGACTAACGACCCGGAAATCTACTATCAATACTAAATTTCGTTCGCAAAGAGAAAAAAAGACGTCCAAACGAATCCAATTTTAAGATGGGAAAGAACGAGGCACGCTCCGCTTGGAACTTTCGAGCTGGCTCTAATTGAATTATATCCTTCCGAGAAATATTGTAGATACTACAAGATACTGTAGTGTAGTAGAGAGGAGGGTAGTAGATCATCTATGACCGTGGGAGAGCCACGCTTCGGCATGAATGGGCAGGTGATACAACGGCCTCACAGGAAACCTTCACGCCGGTTGTGAAGCTGCACTGTGCTGTGTGAAGGAGGGTACCGGAGGCCCAATCCGGGGGAAGGGGAGTTTAAAGGTTGGCAGCGCACTTGTGACACCCCTGGTGTTGCTGGTGTCCATGGGCGTCGGCAATCGCTTAATATCAGGCGATCTATCTGCTCGTCTGCCACCCATGTCATAAAAAAACCTACACACTATCAGAAACGTGAGATCAGGTTCAAATCAGTTTTACATAAAAAGCAACCAACACAAAATAGGCAACCATTTTTTTTCATGCAATAGGATGGCAGACGAGCAGACGGATCACCTAGTGGTAGTAGTGGTGGTAAGCGATTACCGCCGTCCATGGACACCCGCAATACCAGTGGAGTTACAAGGGCGCTGCCAACCTTTTTCTCCTCCCCCAATTTAGGCCTCCGGTACCCTTTGGGCGGCGGCAATTGCTTACCGTCAAGCGATCCGTCTGCTCGTCTGCCGCTTATCACATAAAAAAAAATTAAATAAAATAAAAACCATACAAAGATTTCAAGATTTCGTTGGGTCTTAAATTCACTCATTGTAGATTACAGAAGCAATTGACTGGCTTTTTAGTAAGATTTTAAACTTTCGCGTTGCATTATACAAACAATGGACAACTGAAATGAAAATATTGTTTTTTTTATATGAAAATAGACATAAAATGAACCGACCCTTATTTTTTCTTTTTTCAATATTTGGCCATTTTCATACATAAAATAATTATTGAAATTCTTTATATTCTAAATAGACGGACGGCTGAATATAGCGATATTTCGTTGCTTATCATTCTTTTAATAAAAAAAGGTACTTTTTTTTTTGGTCTAAGCCCGCGCGCGGTGACGGCCGCACGTGTGATTCCGCCAATGTCAAGTGTTAAAAAAGGTACTACTATCAAAGGTAAATAATACTAGTGTCAACATTGTCAACGTCATTCATTCATTCAACGTTGACAAGTTGTCTGTTTTTTGACAGTTGCATGTCATGGGTTTGGCATTTCGTAAATTTAAAACTATAATGTGCTAAGCAAAGAATTATTTTACATTCTGTCGACCGATGACGTCATCTTACGTTTTTTAGTTTTTATTTTTTTTCTCAGTAAAAATGGAATATAAAAAATAAATAAATATATATTCGAGTAGCGGAAAAGTAAATAAAGAATTGGTATTTTTTGTTTCATAGCTTAGCAATTTTGAAATGTTGTCCAATGGACAACATTTTTAATTTAGTGGCAGTGTAAATAGCAAAAATGATAGGGTATCCGAAGATTCAAAAGCCAGGCGTAGCAGACGACGCCGTGCACCTCCAGTCCGCTTGTGACCACGACCGTTGTAACGTGCTCGAAACGTTAAGCTGTGAGTATATGCTACTACGAGTATGTACTTAGATATAATAATAACCGCGTTTTGTCTCGTGGCTTTTTAATGGTAAAGCTGGCTCAGGGAATACTAACCTCAATAAAACTACACCTTCTCACTTATTTACTACGCTGGCTCAACGGCCTTTAAGTGGAGTTTGGTCTCTGTCACAAGAATTCGCCATTCCGGTCTTTTCTCGGCCACCTGCCCGGCCTTTTTAGGTGGCCGAGATCCTTCTCGACCAGGTCCATCCAGCGAACTGGGACGCCCTCTTGGCGCTTCGCGGATGATGGACCCAGTGTAGAGCAATTTTTTTTTGGAATTTAACCCCGATAATTTTGATCTAACAGTGGGAGAGCCACGCTTTGGCATGAATGGGCTGGCTCGACCGGAGTAATACCACGTCCTCACAGATAACCGGCGTGAAGCAGTGCATGCGCTGTGTTTCGCTGCGTTAGTAAGGCTACCGGAGGCCCAATCCAGGGAAAGGGGGGTTAAAAGGTAAGTAGCGCACTTGTGACATCCCTGGTGTTACAGGTGTCCATGGGCGACGGTATCCGCTTACCATCAGGTGATCTGTCGGCTCGTCTGCCACCTATATCATAATAAAGAGGCTTTTTCATTTATTCTTAGTTCTACATACATATTATACATTTGTTTCTTATTATATATTTACTTATAAAGGGACCCAGTACTTATTACAAATTTTTCTCTGGCATGTACCTAAATACATCTCTTTAAATTTTAACTTTAAGTTTTCTATTAATATTTACATATGTATATTCCAAAAAAAGACTAATTTCATTTAGCAAACAATTTTGGATGCACTGGGGGTATATCTATAGGATTTTTATCTACTTGGTGGGTTCCCAACACTAAATGTATTTTATTCTTTCATATTTATTCTTATGTCGGTCAGTCAATCTTTTGATTAGCATCGAACGGGTCGTGCCTCACCGTGTTCTGCTACTTACTTGATGTTTAATACGTGCAGTGCCGCCATCGTGTGCTCAGTAAACGCCTAGACCAAGCGAACACCTTTTTAAATCTACAGTCCACTCTATCAACACCTGAGCTACATACGCCGTCTCCACACTACTATTCATATACGCAGTGCTAATGGACAATACAACAAAAAATCATTTTCCAAAATGAAAAATACCATTTCTAAATTACACTCATAGAAATTTAAGAAAATAAATAAATAAATAAAAAATAGTTTATTGCTCTCTTATTGCACAGTTTAGGAACATTCAGTTTTAACAGTCTGTTTATACAGCAATATATAGTGCAAAAATAAATTAAGAACTTTTAAACAGACATTAATGGATGTAAAAATCCTCCTGTGACGTCATCACTCGGCATGACAAATTAATAACGCTTTTGATCACGTAGTTAAAGCAAACAAAAATCTCAGATCATAAAATGGCACGACAAAATGATGACAGTGAAAGTAAGTAACTAAAAGTCACCTAATTTTTTATTGGACGTATAGCACCGACATCACAATACAATGAGCCTCAGGACTACGTCACTTCCGGAAAATTAATTAATAATTAAAAAAAAAATTTTTTTCAATAAATACACATAATAAATGATAACTAAAAAATATGGGTCATCTTTTTTCACTTTCTTCATTCGAAAAGCGTATAAAAATACTAATATTTTTTTTCTGTCGTCTTGTCCATTGTGACAATATCTTTTGTTGACCTTTTTACAAATGAGAGTACAGAACTTTATTGTGTCGAGTGTAGAGCTTAGACCCTCCTACTTTCCTAATGTATACTTTGTCGTTACAATTTGGAGTGTATCACATAGCGTGCTCTTACAAAGAATCTGGGACATGTAGAATTCACGAGACATTTGGCATATCATTCGATGTCCGGCTCCAGCTCTGTCTTCGCTCTCTTTGAAATGAGGCAATTGAGATCCGGAACTGGTTACGTGGACTTTTCACCGAGTTTAGAAGTGGCGTGAAGTTTTCTATTTATGGATGCAGTTTTTCTTGAAACTTGAACAGATTTGTCGAAAGCATTTCTCTTCATGGAAAATACGTACCTAGAGGGGTGGAAGATAGAGTAAAATCAAATAAACATACATACCTGACTGATCGGATGGCGCAATTGGTAGTGACCCTGCCTCTTACGCCAAAGGTCGTAGGTTCGATCCCCACCCTTGACAAACATTCGTGCGATGAACATTTGTGTTTGTTCGGTGTCTGGGTGTAATATAAGTATTTAAGTATATATTTGTGTTCCTCTGTTGTCTGATATCTGTAACACAAGTGCTTAAGCTACTTAGCACGGAATCAGGTCAACGTATGAGATGTTGTGAGAATTATTATTATTATACCTATCATCGTCATCGTCAGCCGATTTAAGTCCCCACTGCTGGGGCACGGGCCTCCCTCAATCACATGAGGGGTAATTGCCATACTCACCACGCTTGGCAGACGGGTTGGCGAGGGTTTTGATATAAATGCAGAGTTTTCCTTCTCTGGGTGTTGATGATCATGCCAGCAGCTTTACCTTAGTCGCCTTTTACGACACCTCGGTAAGAGTGAGGGTGGCCTATTCTACTCTGCCGGGACCACACGGCTCACTCTGCCGGGACCACACGGCTTACCTACTTATACATAGTGGCAAATTAGGGCACCAATGACCGTCGCAAATTGCAACCCGTCAAAATAATATTATAATATATCCTCCAACCGATTAGGGCTACGGCGGCTGATCGTAACGATCAGCTACGTATGCAGGATATATTATAGTGCTTAAGTGTGTGCGCCAACACAAGTGCACACTCTATTCCCTTACCCTCATATTCCGATGGGACACAACTGTAATACGACCGGAGAGGTAACGGGCGCAGGACCAACGGCTTAACGTGCTTTCCGAGGTACGGGGGTGCAAGACCGCCAACTTCCAGACTCTGGGCTGACACTAAGAATTTCTTACCGAAAACTTAGGTACAAGTTTTTGGCTCGACCCATTTACTAAATAGAATAAATAAATAATAAATATTTCACAACATCACATACATTGATCTGACTCCGAGATAGGAAGCTTAAGCACCTGTGTTACGTATATCAGAATCAACAGTGGGATTACAAATATATATAATACTTTTCTTTTGTAAATACATACGTGTAATACATAGAAACACCCAGACCAATACAAACAGACATGTTCATGCACACAAATGTTTGTAATGTGCGGGGATCCAACCCGCAACCCTTGGACCAAAGGCAGCGTTCACTAGGTACCACTTTTCCAAATGGGTCGTCAAATAAGTGTTTACCGAGAGGTTGTAACCCCGAAATTGTTTAAAATTGATCAGGTTTAGTTGCTAAAAATTAAAATCGATTGGCGTCGCTAGTGTGCCCTACCCCTCACCTTCAGGGGTGTACTATAATCTGTCAAACTACCGAATGTGTTTCGCATATAAGTGAGAATCTACTAGATATTTTTACGTGCGGCTATCCGATTACGTTACGCCAAACTCGCTACTAAATAGTCTAAGGGTCGATTTCACCGTCGAAATTGAACGCGATCAACGCTTAAACGCGATCAATGCGAGTGAAAACAAAGGAACGGAACTCAGTTTAGCGCGTAGACCGAGTTCAAGTGAATTGATCGCGTTCAATTGTTGTGCTTGTGTCAAAAATCTTATGTTCCCTGAATGGTTAATCTTGATTTTGTCCACCTGGCTCGCTGCCACGGGCTCCACTTACATACGGGCGCGACTGATGCGATTACTCCGGAGCCCGGCCATTATTAAAGTTTCGTAGTTAGCAGAACACGGGCGTAGTTACAGACGAATTATGCCGTAGGTATATGCTTGTTTAAACCGAGCAAGGCCGTGTAGTCCCCGGCAGAGTAGAATAGGCCACCCTCACTCTTACCGAGGTGTCGTAAAAGGCGACTAAGGTACAGCTGCTGGCATGATCATCAGCACCCAGAGAAGGAAAACTCTGCATTTATATTAAAACTCTCGCCAACCCGTCTGCCAAGCGTGGTGAGTATGGCAATTACCCTTCATGTGTTTGAGCGAGGCCCGTGCCCCAGCAGTGGGGACTTAAATGGGCTGATGATGATGAAACCGAGCAATGGTAGCTGTGTAGCTTTATTTACAAACTGACCGGATGGCGCAATTGGTAGTGACCCTGCCTCTTACGCCAAAGGTTGTGGCTTCGATCCCCACCCTGGACAAACATTCGTGCGATGAACACTTGTGTTTGTTCAGTGTCTGGGTGTAATATATGTATTTAAGTATATATTTGTGTTCCTCTGTTGTCTGATATCTGTAACACAAGTGCTTAAGCTACTTAGTACGGAATCAGGTCAACTTATGAGATGTTGTAAGAATTATTATTACTTATTATTTACAAACTAGCCTTTGGCCGCACCTTCGCTCGCATTAGAAGGGATATTAAGTAGCCTATGTCACTCTCCATGCCTTCCACTATCAACTACTTTTGACCGTGGGAGAGCCACGCTCCGGCATAAATGGGCCAGCTCGACCGGAGTGATACCACGGCCTTACAGAAAACCGGCGTGAAGCAGAACTGTGCTGTGAAAGGCGGGCTTAAAGGTTGACAGCGCACTTGGAACTGGGAAATTTTAGGCTGCGGTTCCACAGAAGTGGAGCTGCGTGGAGTTGAGCGGAGGCTTTTAAAAACTGACCAATCACATTGCTCAAAATACACATCTCATCTATTTTGAGCAATGTGATTGGTCAATTTTTATAAGTCTCCGCTAACATAAAGGTTGGCAGCGCACTTGTGACTCCACTGGCAACTGGCGCTTACCATCAGGTGTTCCGTCTGCTACATTGCCTCTACACATAAAAAAATTCCTTGAGATTGACGAAACACAGCTTTGACCGTGGGAGAGCCACGCTTCGGCATGAATGGTCCGGCTCGACCGGAGTAATAGCAGCACTGTGCCGTGTTTCGCTGCGTGAGTGAAGGTACCGGCCTAGTCCGGGGGAAAGGGGAGTATAAAGGTTGATAGAGCACTTGTGACTCTACTGGTGTGGCGGGTGTCTATGGGCAGCGGCAATCGCTTACCATCAGGCGATCCGTCTGCTCGTCTGACACCTATCACATAAAAAAAAAATGCTGAAAGATCCACCAATGAATTCCTTCCGGAAAGTTGAAACTAGTTAATTTATAAGCGGATAAGCTGCGTAAAACCTAACACCATCCGCTGTTTACTTCCCATAACCAGTCAAAAAAGTTTCCCCGTCAGCCATTCTTTATGGCCAACTCGTAAGAAGGCTTATCGAGGCACAAACAAACTGGGATTCTATCCAACTTCGGCATTCTGTAGTTGTTTTATTGGTTTATCCGTTCGCCTCGTGCGTGGCCGCCAACAAATATGTCTAGACTGGGGTGCTCGGGTTAGGGGTTTACCCGACATATAGGGAACTTTTCTGGGAAACCTTAATTTGGAACCACGATCAAACGTATTATGATAACATCATACGTTTGATCATGGTCCCAAATGAAGGTTTTTAATTCATTTATTGAATAAAACTATAGTATACAAAATTTCTACCAGTAGCCTTTTGAGCAAGATAAGTAGGTACTTATGTTGATACGACAAATAATATTACTTTCTGTATTTTTTTTTCTCAATAAAATTAGGTCGATGGCCATTTATTATTTATTTTTTAGCAAAAGTGTTGTATGGGAGGTTAAAACGTATCTCGATATTTACCCATGTTTGTTTGAATTGTAATAAAAAAAAATATGATTGAGAGAACCATTGCCAAAATTGAGCAAGAGAAAAAAAAAAGACATCATTGTTCCCAAAATATGTCCCTAAAAGACTTGACGCATTTTCCCTATTAAACTCATTCGTCATCCCATTCGGGGAAATTCGAATTAAATACGAGTAAGAAAAGTTAAAAAATTATATTATTATCTTGACAACAATCCAATAGGTAAAAAGGGTATAAAATAATCAATATTTGCGGTTTTAATTAATTATTTGAAATACCAAGAAGCAAGAAGAAGGTGACATACTTATTATTTGTTCCTTTCTGTCTTATTGTTAACATCTTGTTGTGTTTGTGGTCAATAAATGTTTTACTTGCTTACTTACAAAAATGGGTACATTCCACATAAAAGTAAAAGAACGTTTAGAGCCTAGCAACACTGATGGTCTAGGGATGTGTGCCCGCGTTTAGACTCGCTAGTTGTGCCCATTTGATTGATCGGTTGAAGTTGGATGTTGATGATGTGTCCCCGCTTGTTGTGATCGGAAACATATGAATAACCATTGATTGCGGGTGTTGTGGATTTGAAAATAAGGTCTGTCAAAACTTGTGCCAAATTCTTACCTGGGTTTGTATTAATGAATAAATGTATACACCATGCTTTTTATTTATTTATTAAATACAATTGTTTCTTACAAACTAACAGATGTCAACATTCAAAACGCTTATAAGAATAGTCAGTCATAGTACAATTTTGATGTCAATAAAAATGCTAATACAAGATAATCAATTTCAAAATTAAACGTGATGTGAAATTAAAATGCATACAAATGTCAAAACCGAAATAAAATACATATAAGAATAATACATAGTTTTTTTTTTTTGGTCCTAAACCCGCGCGCGGTGACGGCCGCACGTGTGATTCCGCCAATGTCAAGTGTTTAGAGAGACACGTTATATATTAATATTGACCGATATTACATAGAATATACAGAAAACAATTACATGATTAATACATACGAATACAATCTTCATTTTAAGATGTCAGAATTGGTACATACATAAACAATTTAATTACATTTACTGGAAGCATAGCCAATTGCTTTGTTTAGTAATATATTAAAATGGTCTAGCCATCTGATGGTTTAACGATCTTACTCAATTACCGAGGACATTATTCTTATGAAAACAAAAAAAAATCCCCAAGGAAAGGGTCCCATACAAAAATAATCGGCTGATTGATGCAAATTGTATGAGAAGGCATTTTTTTGTGATTAGACCCTATGTTCCTTGGGGAAAAATGTTTGTTATCATCAGTGCCCTCTATAAGGGAGTAAGACGGTTAAAAAAGGTATATATGAATAAATATAAAATTACTCGTTGCTGCTAAGAAAATTTCAGTAAGTATCAGCCCAGAGTCTGGAAGTTGGCGGTATTATACCTACTCTCGTGCCGCAGAATGAACGTTAAGCCGTTGGTTCTGCGCTCGATCCTTCTCCTTCCGTCTTACAATAGGTATCCCATTGAAATATGAAAGTAAGGAGACAGATAATGTTCTTGAATCTTCTGTACACACATGTGCTTAGCTTTCTTTGCTAATTTGAGATTATTATGGAACATTGGTCATCTTCACCTGAAGACCGATGGTAGCTCAGTGGATGAGAATGCGCCTTTCATACTGGGGGTCGTGGTTAGGTTCCGAACATGCACCTCTGGATTTTTCAAATCTATGTGAGTCTACCATTAGCTCGGCAGTAAGGGAACACATCGTGAGAAAACCATCAAGGATAGGTTCTTAAACATGTAACAATCATTCAGTTAGTCTGGTGGGAACCAGACCTTTAACAGGGGACTGTTAAAGGTTTGCAAAGGGCAGACGCTTCATTGTATTTACCGGATTCCCCAAATACCGAGGGCTCAGCCTCGAATGTTGCGGGCAGCGGGGCGGAAGCGGCGGCGGCGCGGGAGCAGGATGAACAACGTAGACCCGCGCCGCTGCCTCGCCGCTGTGTTCGAGAATCGGTCCATTTAAATGTACGCATAATATCCTGGATGCGGGCGGCATAGGACCGATATGTGTGGAGAACATTGGGGGAGGCCTATGTCCAGCAGTGGACGTCTATTGGCTGAAATGATGATGATGATGATGATAATATCCTGCCGCTTCCGCGCCGCCGCCGCTCCCGCCCTGCTGCCCGCAAAATTCGAGGCAGACGTCTAAATCATGGTCCAAGCGTACCCCGAGCTCCAGCTTTGGATGCAGCGACACCCTTGGATGCAACCGGTAAAACACTCTTAGATGAGGAGGAATGTCTTATATAAAAAGAGATACCTGAAATAAAAAGAGGCCAACAGTTAGACCCAAAAGGAACACACCAGAAGCTAGGTACACCAATGTCCCTTATAATTGAAATAATCATAAATTAAAGTAGGTGGAACATTAGCCAAGGGATTGGAAACGTTTCAATTTTACTAATGGGACATTCATGCTTCTACTCTGCTTCGTCCTAATAACTTAGTGTAGATTTATTATAATAGATGGCGCTATTAGGGGATTTGGTAAGCTAAATCAAAGATGGCGTATAACTTTTATAAAAAGGTTGTTGTTCTTATGAATTCAATCACAGAGCGACAGTTAATTAGCGACTCCTTAAACTGCACTGCAGTAACTCGCACTGTTTGCTCACGAGCGAGCAAGAAAGCACCTCATTATGACAAGCCGAGTAACTGACTACTAGCTATGCAGTAGGTAATAAATAATTTTCACAACTGTCAAAGTCAAACATCTTAAAAATGTGGTTTAAAATAAATATCTGCTGGGTTTAATACCAGGAATAAAAAGATTTCTATGCCGTTTTTTAAAATTTCAAATTCATATTTCTTCATTTGGGCAACGTTAGGCCCATGGGTTAGTAAAAATTAAAAATATTAATAAATAAATATTTCACAACATCACATAGGTACATTGATCTGACTCCGAGATAGTTAGCTCAAGCAACTGTGTTACGGATATCAGAACCAACAGCGGGATTACAAATATATACATTTAATACTTTTCTTTTGTAAATACATACTTATAATACATAGAATCACCCAGACCATACAAATAGACATGTTCATGCACACAAATATTTGTACTGTGCGGGGATCGAACCCGCAACCCTTGGACCAAAGGCAGCGTTCGCTACCACTGGTCGTCAAATATAAAACTTGAATTTGGTTAGTAAAAAAAAGTACATTTCATTACTTATTTAATCATGTACATTAAGGGCACTCGCTTTGAACTCGACCCGGAAGGTGGAGGTTGCAATTTCGGTCATCGTTCGCACGAAGTGCCTTCTTACCATAGGTGCATACGCATCATCTGCCACTACCCTCAGGATGCTGTTGTCGCTTCCCCACACTCGACTTATCAGTGACGCCACATTCTTTCTCATGAGAGCTTAAAATTTATTCCATAGACTTTTTTTTCTTTATTTATGGAGCTTTATCAATATTTGACAATGTCGCTCATTCCATAGACTTAGAATATCGGTTTTATGGTTTATTCCAACTGATAATTTTAAATAGGAAAATGAGTTAACATTTTGAGATAATTGTGGTAAGACGCTCATGTTCTATGAAGGAAAATGTTGGTTTTCAGAAATATAATGCTTAAGCAAAATCAGCTACGACATTATTAATATCAATAAGTTTGTAAGATGACTTAAATTCACGTTTAATAAGTTCTTCCCATAAAAAGTTTAAAAATCTTGCTCATTTTTTCGTATAACTGTGATATTATTTTCAAACAAAACATAAGCCGAGGTCACTCGGTCAGTAATAAGCAATCATAATTGATTGATTCACGCCGTGTGGTCCCAGCAGAGTAGAATAGGCCACCCTCGCTCTTACCGAGGCGTTGTAAAAGGCGACTAAGGTAAAGCTGCTGGCATGATCATCAGCACCCAGAGATGGAAAACTCTGCATTTATATCAAAATCCTCGCCAACCCGTCTGCCAAGCGTGGTGAGTTTGGCAATTACCCCTCATGTGATTGAGGGAGGCCCGTGCCCCAGCAGTGGGGACTTAAATGGGCTGATGATGATGATGAATTGATTGAATGTACAGGTATCAATATACCTCGTTCATCAAAATCGGCTGGGTAGTTTAGGCAGAATCAAACATATTTATATACGTACATAGACTGCTACAACATATTTATTTAAATAAATAAATAAATATTTCACAACATACATACATTGATCTGACTCCGAGATAGGTAGCTCAAGCACCTGTGTTACGGATATCAGAATCAACAGTGGGATTACAAATATATACATAGATAGATATATAATACGTTTATTCTGCTGCACAAAATTATACAGTTACATAATCAAGTTGTAAATACTAATAATAGTCATAGAGTCGGATAGGTAGAAGCCATTAATGAAATACAAAATATAAGAATAATAATTAGGGAACAATGTTGCGACCGGCCATGGTCCGGCAATGTTGCCGTGTGGTCCCCGGCAGAGTAGAATAGGCCACCCTCTCTCTTACCGAGGTGTCGTAAAAGGCGACTAAGGTAAAGCTGCTGGCATGATCATCAGCACCCAGAGAAGGAAAACTCTGCATTTATATCAAAACCCTCGCCAACCCGTCTGCCAAGCGTGGTGAGTTTGGCAATTACCCCTCATGTGATTGAGGGAGGCCCGTCCCCCAGCAGTGGGAACTTAAATGGGCTGATGATGATGATGATGAATAATGTTGCAGCAAGAATGGTCCCCTATGCCACAGCAAAGCCATGACGCTGATTTTCAGACGGCGGCCTCAGAGTTTGTCCACGCCAGGCGAGGTGCTACAAATTTCGATAAAAATTAATAGTTAATTTTTGTATGGTGATGGTATGACAAAAGGTGTAAAAAAGAAAACCGCCCATATAATACTTTTCTTTTGTAAATACATACTTATAATACATAGCAAACACCCAGACCAAAACAAACAGACATGTTCATGCACACAAATGTTTGTACTGTGCGGGGATCGAACCCATATTATTATTTACATACATAGACTGCTAAAATCCTTCCTTTTTGGCTTTGCCGTAGTCAGGTATAAACAGAACTAACGTACATTATGACATAATATCGAATAATAGCGGAGAATATTATTCCGAAAGCGAATTACCTAATGTATTGTAAAGGTACATACCCACTCAATGTTTCTCAAGTTACCTCACGACTTTAGTGCTTAGGTAAAGACCTAATCGCCTAGTCGGCGCTTAGTGTATCTTAAGCGCTAGAGGTGCCTGGGATATTCGGCTACGGTATTAGGCCCAGTGTTTCCTTATTTAGGGTTCCGTAGCCAAATGAAACTTGGTAAATAAATGTAATTTGTTAACCACATTACAATTTTTACACAGAAACAGGAAAAAAGTATTTTGGGGTGTCTCTTAATTTAGAACTGAAACTCAATTTTTCTTTTCATCAAACCCATACGCGTGGGCTATAAAATAAAATAATAAATAAAATAAAAATTGTTCATTCGTTTCAACAACAATTATTACAATTTAGGTGTTGACATCCTCTAGTAGGTACAAAATGAGCACCTGTGTCAGAGGAAGCCACTCTTCCTTAACAAAAAATCAGTTACATACAACAAATAAACAGCGCATAAGGATCTATCTGTGAGTGTGCTTGCGTGCGTGCGTGTGTTTTGAATAGTCTGTCTCTGCTTGCCGAATCTCGGTACGCGTTTATTTAAGGGAATTGAGAGTGCACTTGTCCGTTTGCGCACACATTTGAACAATTATCCTAAGTACGTGGCAGATTGTTGAGATTGGCCGCCGTAGCCGAATCACCATCATCATCATTTCAGCCAATAAACGTCCACTGCTGGACATAGGCCTCCCTCAATAATCTCTACACAGATCGGTTCTGTGCTGCCCGCATTCAAGGGATTCGTGCAACCTTCACCAGATCGTCGGTCCACCTTGTGGGGGGCCTGCCACGGCTTCTACTTCCTGTACGCGGTGAAGTAGGTAGTTTGCGCAATCACCTTAAACACCTAAATTAGGCCGCGCGTGTAACGTTTGGCGCTCTGCTTAGTAAGTACTTTTATAGTTAGCAATACCTAAGTAATTATGAATTATATTGGTTTTAAATGATTCATTCAATAAACAACCGTCTTGGACTTGAGATGTTTTACTGATACTTCCTGCTGCCTTCTACACACCTTCGATGTCCGCAAATTCAAGATCAAGATATCTTAGCGGCCTCCACTCAAGGGCCTTTCTGCCCCATCGGCCGTTTGATCTCCTCGCAATGTGCCCTGCCGATTGCTACTTGAGGCATGCAATTCTTTGGGAGTACCACGTAGCCGAATCGGTTGGATGTTATTCGGCAGAGTGCCTAATCGTTGCAACCCTATTAAACACTACTTACACTGAAGTTGCCCGCCCAAGATGATTGTTTCAGCTAAAACCTCTCTACCTGAGCTAACTACGAGGTATCTTTAATAGCTCCTTAACTTCGCTTTATAGCAAGTGGCTAATATAACTAATTATGTACGTTTTTGCAGCGCTGTTATGAACCAAACGCGGTATTTACATGAGACCATGTGCATTATTGATTATTTATTTACTACAATTTGTCTGCATTATGAATGTGGAAGCAAATCGCTTCGTGCGGATATCATCATTTCAGCCAATAGACGTCCACTGCTGGACATAGGCCTCCCCCAATGTTCTCCACACAGATCGGTCCTGTGCCGCCCGCATCTAATGGATTCCCGCGATCTTCACCAGATCGTCTGTCCACCTTGTGGGGGGCCTGCCACGGCTGCGTGCCTTCGTGCGGATAACCTATAGTGAAAATTTGGTAGATACCGGATAATTTTCATTTCGTGAACAACGATAACTTTTATTAATCTTAATCCGTCGGGCCTATGTTGCGCATCCGCGGCGTGAATACTGCGCAGCCGCGACGTTTTCGCTGGGGTCGATCCGCTTTGAAAATGCCTGCAATCGGCCACTTTTGGCGTGAATCGATTTTTCGCTTACGCAACCACCTCAACAACAACAACCTCTAGGCTGTAACCCAGATATTGTTTAAAACAGATCTGGTTTAGTAGCTAAAAATTAAAATCGATTAGCGTCGCTAATATGCCCTACCCGTCAACTTAATGAAAATAACTACAATGCTCCTGTGTACTCCCTGGAAATAACTCAACGCAACCAATTTTATGACTCATTTGTGTTTTTTTTATTCGATTTAGGATGGACCAAAGCAAAACTTTCATGGCTTATTCGGATGTTTGTTTATGTTAAACTGGAGTTGTTACTAGTGTCCGACCGAATGAAACCAAATTAGATTGCTGGCAACACTCGGTAAAACAAATTAGCGAGTTTCAGTTTCCTAGTGCAGGAGGTGGCGAGATTTTTATAGAAATTAAATAAGTAATAATAAATTAAATTAAGACAACATTAACGTCAAAATCGACATTCCGAACCAGCGGTAGATGATAATATGTGTATCTATATTGACATTCTTAAGTGTTCTGTATGGATCTAAATTGAATAAAGATTTTTTTATCTTTATCTTTTTATCTTTTATCACATAATTTGTCTAGAGAGCCTAACCTAAAGCAGACGTTGCGACTGAATTAGAGTTTCCCTCTCTTTCACACCCGCTGTGTGTCTCTTTTGTTTGGATATACCTAACAGTTATGTTCTCGTTCGTTATGGGATGGTTTTATTAAATTAAGTGATACACTGTTTCGAATCTCTAATGTTCGCTCAGAATGTATCATTTGACTCAAATAGATCTCGAGTCTGAGTGAACCGAATGATCCGAATGAGCTGATTGATCCGATGAGCCGAATGATTTAAATGAGCGGAATGATCAGAGTGAGACGAATGAGCTGAATGAATCACGGATCTATCTGAGAGTCGATGTTCCAAATGAAGCATTTCACTGTTTCACATCTCTGCACTGATCCAGATGCAAATGGGCCAATCTTTTGAAAGATACGTTTCTGCCAGGTCTAAATCATTCGCTTGTTTTTCGCCAAAATGGTGATGTCCTCTTGTACTATATTTAGGCCAAACAGTGTCAAAGGCAATGATTAGACGTTCGAGCGGGCCACGCTTTGCTAACTATCTGCCTAACGACCGGCCAATTTTGGTGCAAGTTTTGATTTCTATTGCTTAATTTAATTTAAGTAGTATTAAGTGGGAAATCAACACACGCTTTTTAAGCTGAACTTAGAACTAATTCAAAAGGGACACTAGCAATTGAAATTAGGCGCCCTGTTGGTCTAGTGGTTTAAGTACCGGGCCGTGTTCTCGGGGTCCTGGATTCGATTCCCGGGTCGAGCTAAAAGTATAGTTCGAATTTTTCGGACATACCTCGGGTTTGTGATCACCAACCCGCATTTGGCAAGCGTGGTGATTAAGCCTAATCCCATCATAGTAGCGATAACTTGATTTCTATGATGGAGGTCTTTGCCCTGCAGTGGAACAGTTTATAGGTTGATTTAAAAAAAATGTGTTTTCTGAGAGGCTTCAGCTCCGAAATAGTGAAAAAGATATCCGGTTTAAGTAGTTGCTAACAATTTAAATCAATTGGCGTCGCTAGTGTGCCCTACCTGTAGCCTTAACAAGGGAACCAAACCAACTGAATCATGGTTCCCGTTTCAGAAACTATTCGAAACGTGCAGGTGTCCTCACAATATTTTCCCTCACTGCCGACCTAATTGTAGGAATACGCATGTCGTCAGCCCATTTTGGCCGTGTGGTCCCCGGCAGAGTAGAATAGGCCACCCTCACTCATACCGAGGTGTCGTAAAAGGCGACTAAGGTAAAGCTGCTGGCATGATCATCAGCGCCCAGAGAAGGAAAACTGCATTTATATCAAAACCCTCGCCAACCCGTCTGCCCAGCGTGGTGAGTATGGCAATTACCCCTCATGTGATTGAGGGAGGCCCGTGCTCCAGCAGTGGGGACTTAAATGGGCTGACGACGAGAAATACGCACATAGATTTGAAAATGAAAATCCAGAGTTGCATGCTTGGATTCGATAGGCAATTGTACTCTCCATCAATATTCCCACCAGCTGCAAAGCATAGCCCGCACCTCACGTAGTCCTATATTTCCCGACTAATACGGAATTGGAACTGATCCAGCGCCATTGAAAGGTTCCCTCGCAAAATGTAACACAATGTTACGATTTAGAAATTTGAATATGCGATATTTTATTCGCTTCCATATTTCGTGGATTGAATATTGTGGGGATTGTTATGTTGGGTTTTGGCTGAATTTAGCGTCTTACTAACATTTGTAATATAATATTTTACTCTTGACATCCTCGTAGCAACGGTTTTTAGGGGGTATAAAGTCCTTTGTTAGAATGTAAAAGGATAATAATAGGTCTTTACTGGTATATACGTATGAAATTACCGTTTTGTATGACAATTTTCTAAAAATTTGTGTTTCATTCGAACTTTTTTAGTCTGTAAAGCAACTATAAATTCCGTGGGACCTTGGGAGAGCCACGCTTTGGCATTAATGGGCCGGCTCGACAGGAGTGATACCATAGCCTCATAGAAAACAGGCGTGAAGCAGCACTGTGTTGTGTTCCGCTGCGTGAGTGAGGGTACCTGAGACCCGCTCCGGGGGAGAGGCTTTCAAGGTTGGCAGCGCACTTGTGACTCCACTGGTGTCACGGGTGTCCGGCGGTGGCGATCGCTTACCATCAGGTGATCCGTCTGCTCGTCCGCCAACTATCACATAAAAAAAAAAACTACTAGGTACTTCATAATCAACTGTGCTTTAATGGACAACGTTTAGGATAGTTGGAACGTGAGAATCTGTGGAGTAGCATAGGATCCCTCCTACGTAGCAAAGACATAGTTTCCATACAGCCTAGATCAGTGCGGTCATCATCATCATCATCAATCAGCCTATCGCAGTCCACTGCTGGACGTAGGCCTCTCGAATTGTTCGCCACTGTGATCTATCCATGGCTTCTCGCATCCAGCTCTTGCCAGCCATCCTGCGCAGATCGTCCCCCCACCTAGCCAGAGGGCGCCCTACATTACGTTTGCCAAGACGCGGTCTCCACTCTAGTGCGGTGAAAATAATGAATTATTAAAAATGATTTTTATTTTTTCAGCTATGTATACAATAATTTTTCTTTGGCTCGCCTGATCGACTGATTTGATTCGTCGAGATTTTGTGAGTAACACTGAGTACTTATATCGTAATACAGGATGAATCTGTGAACATTTACATCCCTTGAAACACGTGTTCTACCAACCAATTCGAACTACATTATTTTGTTATATGACTTTTGGAAATTCGTCGAATTTTTTCCGACTTCTCATACAAAATGACCAAGTCACGTAACCGAGTTTGTAAGAAAAGTTTTATTGTTATAATCTGTTGGCAGAACAGGTACTTTAAGGGATATAAACGTTTACAGATATAAATAGACCTTGTTTATTTTATTATGTCATTGCTGGCAGACGGTCATTTTTTAGGGTTCCGTAGCCAAAATGGCAAAAACGGAACCCTTATAGTTTCGTCATGTCCGTCTGTCCGTCTGTCCGTCTGTCCGTCTGTCACAGCCGATTTACTCGGAAACTATAAGTACTACAGTGATGAAATTTGATGGGAATATGTGTTGTATGAACCGCTACAAAAATATGACACTAAATAGTAAAAAAAAGAATTGGGGGTGGGGCCCCCCATACATGTAACTGAGGGATGAAATTTTTTTTTTCGATGTACATACCCGTGTGGGGTATCAATGGAAAGGTCTTTTAAAATGATATAAAGTTTTCTAAAAAACATTTTTCTTAAAGTGAACGGTTTTTGAGATATCAGCTCTCAAAGTCGTAAAAAGTATGTCCCCCCCCCTCTATTTTTATAACTACGGGGTATAAAATTCTAAAAAAAATAGAGGTGATGCATGCTAATTAACTCTTTCAACGATTTTTGGTTTGATCAAAGTATCTCTTATAGTTTTTGAGATAGGTTGATTTAACTGTAATTTTGGACTTTGCTGCTACGGAACCCTTTGTGCGCGAGCCCGACTCGCACTTGGCCGGTTTTATTTAAGAGTCATTAAACCTATCACCAAAACCTATTTCCATACATGGCTTACCTTCAACAGCAGAGCTCGAGCTGTTAAAAACCACAAATAAAATTAAAAACGGCTAATTGAAAATGTCAGAATTTTGGAGATAAAACACTATATTTCACATTGAGGTACGGTCACCGCCATGGTCAACCGAATAAGTTGATTGATTCATTTTGATCTCACTAATGCGATTTATATTCGATATTCCTGTTAGTGGTTGGCTAATTATTTATTTAGTGATCATTATTGGGGTATCAATATCAGCAAGGGTTTGGTTAATAAATAAAAGCAGTAGGTATTTCAATAGTGTAGCTTCGAATAATAGATAGATAGATAGATATTCTTTATTGCACAACATACAAAACTTAAAAGCTAGGTATATAGAGATACAATGTACAATTAGGCGGTCTTATCGCTGGGAGCGATATCTACCAGACAACCTTCAGGTAAAGGACATCATATGCCTCATAATTTCATCATAATGCCTGTATTTTCTTTTATGTGATATTTGGCAGACGAGCAGACGGATCACCCGATGGCGAGCGATTTTCGCCGCCCATGGAAACCCGCAATACCAGTGGAGTCACAAGTACGCTGCCAACCTCTACTATACAGGATGTGTCTGTGGACATTTACATCCCTTTAACCACGTGTTCTACCAACCATTCTGAGCAACAATTGTTCTACGACTTTTCAAAATTCGTCGAAATTTTTTTCGACTCCCCATACAAAATGACCAAGTCACGTGACCGAGTTTGTATGAGAAGTTGAAATTTTCTTTTTACGAATTTCCAAAAGTCATAGAAATGTTCGGTTTCTTTTAATCCGGCATTCTTGGTCGTTTCCAATAATAACATAACTAATTAATATATTTATTTAAATATATTTATATATGTAGGTATGTATATAGTATATAATGTAGTTATTTAATATTAGTTTTTTTTTTTCTCTCCTTACTAGTAACTACAAATTTTCCTTTCGCCGCACCACTGCACTTTCTGCATGACCCAAAGGTTGACTGGTAGAGAATGCTTCTTGGCATTAAGTTCGCCTTATTGTATCAAAATTTGTGCAATAAAAGTTTAAATAAATAAATAAATAAATAAACAAACAATACTATGTTTCAAATGTCACTTTTGACATCGCTTACAGTGACCGCGTTCCGAGATACGCTCTGAGCGCTTTCAGCGCGCTAACAGTCGCTCCGTTTTGACGTGAGTGCTTCGGATTACCTATAAGCGTTGCCGTTGTCTGTCTGTACGATTTACCTATTTATAAATAGTATAGATATTGTTACGACTATGTATCCCTGCAAGCGGAAACACTTTCTTATCTCTAATAGATAAGGCGTAAATTCACTTCGTGGAAAGTCTGAGCACAAATTCAACAAACACTTGTAAAAAATATTGGGAACTAAGACAAGACAACGTTATAATACTTAACTTAGTATTACGTGTTTCAAGTCAAACAATAACGATTTAAAATAATAAAATCCCTAGCAAGTCGTTGACGGACGTATGGAGCCATATGGCGCGCTTTTAACCAAATCTGACATTCCAAGATGGCCGCCCCGCTTCCACAGACGCAACGCTTAGCTAGAGTTTCTATAACCCTGGATTTATGCTTTTGAATTGTTAGTTTTTTAGATTTACTTGATACATTATAACTATAATGTATCAAGACGGGAATTAACACGATATTTATTATGTGAAACAACATGTGATACAATTTGGGTTCACTAAAGGTAAGTCAACAACTGATGCAGGAGATGCACTTATCAAGCATATTTTTGATGCATGGGAAAACAAGCAGGATGCTGTTGGAGTATTTTGTGACCTATCGAAAGCATTTGATTGCGTTACGCACCAAACATTGTGGTTAAAATTAGCTCATTATGGTGTATCCAAGATTTCACTAAGTTTGATAAATTCTTACTTGTCTGATAGAATTCAGAAAGTAAACATTAATGGGACATATTCTTCAGGCACTTCTCTATTGATGGGAGTGCCCCAAGGATCGATATTGGGGCCTCTGCTTTTCCTGATATATATAAATGACCTTCCTTACTTTACACAAGACCTTTGTGAGGTAGTGCTATTTGCTGATGACACTTCGTTGATCTTTAATGTTGACCGACGAAAAAGTACATTTGACGATGTAAATGACACTCTGTCACAAGTTCTCCATTGGTTTACCACTAACAACTTACTTCTTAATGCTAAGAAAACTAAATGTGTAAAATTCACAATGCCCAATCTAAGACAGGTTAATACTAACATCACTATGAGTAATGAACGTATTGAAGTCATTAATTCAACAGTTTTCCTTGGCATTACCATGGATGCCAAATTGCAATGGGGTCCCCACGTTAGTTCCGCCGCGTATGCGGTTAAGAAGATTAGACATCTGACCGATATTGAAACCGCGAGATTGGTTTATTTTAGTTATTTTCATAGTGTAATGTCTTATGGTCTCTTGTTGTGGGGGTCTGCTACTGATATACAGACTATATTTGTATTGCAGAAGAGGGCCATCTGCTCCATATACAACCTTAGACCTCGCGATTCGCTAAAAGAATTATTTAAGAGCATTAACATCTTAACCGTAGCTTCTCAATACATTTTAGACTGTATTTTGTACGTGCGAAAGAACATGTCTAATTTTTTCGAAAAAATCTGATTGTCATGGTTTTAACACTAGAAATAAACACAAGCTCGCGATTCCAAATCTGAAACTTCAAAAAATTAATAATTCATTTGTTGGTCTAAGTATTAAAATGTACAATAAGTTGCCACAATATGTTATTGAGTTACCAACGCATAAATTTGAATCTCACGTGAAAGCCTGTTTAATGAGTAAAGGATACTATAAAATTGTAGACTACCTAAATGATAAGGATTCATGGACATAATGACCTCCATGCCTGCACACTTGTAGCATTTTCATATATATTTACGGAAATTATTAATATTATATAATTACTCATTTTTAATAAATTAGGCTTAGCAGCATTTATTACTGTATAAAAATTGATTTATATTGACTATTCAATAATTGACAAGATGCTAACCACCTACTACTATTGTACACCTCGTCCTGTAGTTTATTAGTGTTGGATTAAGTAACTACTACTCTTTGTGACCTATGAGGGGAACCTAAGTAGTCATGCTCACTCAAATGTATCTGAGGTGGTGGCGCTATGTGGCGGGTCATTACATTCCCTCTAATATGGTTGAGTGATACTTGGTTGGTGCATGCACTGTTTATGGGACCAGTGACCATTGATAGTGTATGCGACCTGCGCAGTTGTCATCTGATGCGACCGAGCGGGTGAGCAGGTTGCGGATAGCTCGCCCTCCCCCACTCCCACCTCTTTTCATGAGGACGGGAGAGGGTGTCACGTTGACCCCGGACAATAGATGGCTGCTCCAAAACCCAATCCCAGGCTAGGAGCATTCCCGTTAACCTCAATCCCATGCTCCCCTCCCCATCCCTCCCAATCATCCCCACCCTAATCACCGCATCCCTCCCCTCTTTTCCTGGAGGAGGAAACCTCGTCTCCAAAAACCCCAATCCAAGGTGTCATCCGATCCGTGCCGATGGATGCATGGCCGAGGGGATGCTCGGTCGCGAACGGAGGGGCCTCGAAACCAGGCGAAATCGAGGTCTATTTAGCCTTACCCCTGCAAGCGGGGCTCTGCAGGGGTGGACCTTTACTTCCCTAGCTTCTTGTGGGAACTATATGGATATTGTAGACATAATAGACGACCATTTAAATTCTACCGAAGAGGTACTAGGTACCTCCGAGGCTATGCTCCTTGGCAGCGATACTGAGGAGCATACGAACACTGCCGGAGCACCTGGGACTGAGGGACCAGGTACTTCCAATGCAGAGTCGACCCCTCTGGGCGCAAAGCACCAAAGGGACACGTCGACCAAGGGGCCAGAGAGTAAACCCAGGGTTAAGCTCTCTGGAGCTGATAGAAAACTAATATATCGGCTTGTAGCGAAGGGTATGACCTTCGAGCAGGCGCTAGAACTGCGCATGAGTGAAAAGGCCAAGCAGAGGACCCGAGAGGAGGGGGAAACGAGGGAGCGGGCGTCAAAGCGCCCTCTCAATACCTCGTCTACCTCGAATCAAGGTAATCCCACCAAGGCACCGACACTTGGCGAGCCTTCCACCTCGAAGCCTACCTTTAAGGAGGTTACTGGGTCCGTCACGTGCGGCATCATAGACGCCCTGGGTAAAATTGACCAGGGGAGGGTCGAAATGCTCCAAGGTGCTATCTTGGAGTGTATTGACACCTCAGACGATGGTGACGGCCCCAGCTTTATTGAATGCAAACCGCGCTCGGGTGGCATCCTTAACAAAACACATAACCCCCCCCTTCGTAAAGAAACAGACACAACCTAGGCACCTATATATAATCCTATCCCATCCCTCCGTCTTAGCTAAATTCCCTAACCCTTCCCCTCCCAGTCCCCCAAAACAACACAATGATTAAGGCGATACAAGTAAACCTCCAGCACTCAAAGGCAGCCACAGCTGCCCTTTGCCAAAGATTCCTCTCTGAGGACCTGGACATCGCCTTGATCCAAGAACCGTGGGTGAACAAAACCACGGTAATGGGGCTAAACTCGGCAGGTAAGATATTAAGTAACTCCTGCGGAGTGAGGCCAAGAGCATGCATGCTCTTCAAGAGAGATATAAATTACCTCCCGATCCCTTCGCTGTGTACAGACGATGCTGTTGCAGCGTATATAGACCTCCCCGGGGGGAAAGGTGCAGAGACACTCATAGTCAGCTCCATGTACCTACCCGGAGAGGACCAGGATCCGGTGAACAAGGTGACACCGGTAGTGGAATATTGTCTGGAGAGAGAAACCCAGCTGCTGGTGGGTACCGACTGCAACTCCCACCACACATCATGGGGCAGCTCCGACACGAACGCAAGAGGTGAGTCCTTGTTTGACTACTTGCTCACCAACAATCAATTTGTTCTTAACGTGGGTAGCAAACCAACCTTTACCACACGTTCTAGGCAGGAAGTACTAGATATAACATGGTGTTCAGGTAATCTCGCACACCGAGTAACCAATTGGCACGTCTCAGATGAGCCGTCCTTGTCCGACCACACCCATATTAGGTACGACATACTATGCTCGGGAACAAAGGAACCGAACACGTACCGAGACCCCAAGGGAACAGACTGGGAGGGCTTTAGGAACTCCCTTAGGTTATACCTTGGAGATTTTAAATACATTAAAACTGTGGACCAAGTGGAAGCCGCAGCAGAGGACTTAGGCAGAAGCCTAATGAAAGCGTATCTAGAAAATTGTCCTCTTAAGACCACTAAGAGCAATAGGAACGCGCCTTGGTGGAACAAAAACCTGGAGCATCTGAGGCAAAAGGCCCGTGCCTTATTTAATCAGGCAAAAAAAGACAAGAACTGGGATGCTTACAGGAAGGCGCTAACACGCTTCAATAGGGAGCTCAGGAAAGCAAAAAGGAGATCCTGGCAAAAATTTTGCGGGTCCATCAAAGACACTGCCCAAGCTGCCAGGATCCACAAAATATTAGCTAAGACACCTGAATCCCATCTAGGCCTGCTAAGGAAAGCGGACGGATCTTTCACGGAATCCCCGGAGGAAACACTGAGACTGCTTGCTCAAACGCACTTTCCGGAATCCGTGTACATTAATAACGAAAGAGAACTCCAGGACAGTAAGTCTCCGGACAGGAGACCGCGGAATGAAGACTGGAGGAGAGCTTCCGTTATTTTTCGTCCCCAACAGATAAGTTGGGCCATTAGGAGCTTCAAGCCTTATAAATCTGGTGGGGTCGATGGTATTTTCCCGGCTATATTGCAACGGGGCGAAGATATCATCATCTCAACGCTGATAAAACTTTACCGTGCAAGCTTTGCTTGGAGTTATCTGCCATCAGCGTGGACTCGGGCGAGGGTCACTTACATCCCCAAGGGAGGGGACAAAGACAAATCACAGCCCAAGTCCTACAGACCGATAAGTCTCACCTCATTCCTACTAAAAACGATGGAAAAGGTGTTAAACAGTCACATCAGGGCAACATACCTCGTTGAAGAACCCCTGAGTGCAAGACAACATGCCTACCAAACAGGCAAGTCCACGGAAACGGCACTTATTGATCTGGTGGACAGAATTGAGAAAGCCATAGAAGACAAAGAAATTGCACTCTGTGCCTTTCTCGACATCGAAGGGGCTTTTGACAACACCAACTTCGATGTTATAACACGTAGCATGGTGAATCGTGGAATCGACGATACCACCACCAGATGGATGGGATCCATGCTACAAAATCGAACTGCAACAACAACGTTGATGAATAAAACTCTTCATTATAGAGTGACCAGAGGGTGTCCACAGGGCGGAGTCCTATCACCCCTTCAATGGTCATTGGTTGTTGACAGTCTCATCTGTGAGCTCAATGAAGCCAGATTCCTGACTCAGGGTTACGCAGATGACATAGTAATAATGGTCATAGGAAAATGTCCTAGCACCATTTCCAGTCTTATGCAAAGGGCCCTACGAATAGTAGAAAACTGGTGCACAAGACACGTGCTAACAGTCAACGCACGGAAGACGGTCTTAATCCCGTTTACCAAAAGAAGGAAACTAGAGGCGCTTCACGCCCCAACACTTCTTGGTACGAAGCTATGCTTGTCCAACGAGGTCAAATATCTCGGAGTCTTTCTAGACCAAAAACTAACATGGAACAAGCATCTCGACTACATTACTAGAAAGGCAAAAATAGCGATGGGGGCAAGCAGTAGGTTGGTGGGGCTAAAATGGGGGCTACGGCCCAAGGCCGCACTCTGGATTTATAAAACCATAGTGAGGCCGATCGTCACTTATGGCTGCTGTGTGTGGTATAAGAAGACGCACCAACTCAACTGCGTGGAGAACCTCAGCAAAGTTCAAAGAACAGCCTGCCTTATAGCCACTGGCGCTCTTTCGTCCTCTCCCTCTGCAGCACTGGATGCCCTCCTGAACATTCCACCTCTGCACATTCACGTGCAGATGGAAGCGAGGATGGCCATTACGAGAGCAAAAATCAGAGGAAGGACGAGATGGCAATCTAGGGTCATAGGTAACCTCTACAATGAACTAATGAAAATTCCGGTCATGGATATGCCCTCTGACTCCATGATCCGTGAATACCGCTTCGATAAGCGGTTTACAGTCTTGTTACCTAGTAGACAAGACTGGGAGGCTGGAACTCCCGGAAATGTTAACCAGAATGATATCGTTTGGTATACGGATGGTTCCAGGAGGCAAGGCGTATCCGGGGCGGGATTTTGTAATGATCGCTTCAGAATACGCAAATTCGCCAACCTGGGTCGCTATACCACAGTGTACCAAGCAGAAGTCTTCGCAATAATTGGCTGTGTCCAAGAGAGTCTGCAAATGAATCTCCAGAATAAGAAGATATTCATCTTCTCAGATAGTCAAGCTGCCCTCAAGGCGTTAACATCCTGTGAACTTGACTCCAAACTCACTAGCGAGTGTGTCCTGCTCCTAAACCAGCTTGGCAATGCCAACATCGTAAATCTGATTTGGGTACCGGGACACTGCAATATCAGAGGCAACGAAGTCGCTGACGTGCTAGCAAAGGCCGGGGCAGAGAGCCCACTACTCGGACCGGAACCAATAAGTGGCGTTCCAGCCTGCATGGTCAGGTTCGAGTTAAAAGAGTGGGAGCATAAGCAAAGCACTGAATATTGGAAAAGACTACCTCGACTAGAACAGTCTAAGGCGTTGATACAGGCGTTCGATCAGAGACGAGCTGTAGAAATAATAAAACTGAGCAGAGGACATGTTAGGGCACTCACTCGGACCCTCACAGGGCACTGCAAATTAAATAAGCACCTGCACAACATGGGCCTTTCAGATACCAAAATCTGCAGGTTCTGTCGCGAGGACGAGGAAACGATTATCCACGTCCTCGGCGAGTGCATAGCGCTGCACCGGTGCAGAAGCCGGCACCTGGGAGCACACATGATCTCAGCAGACGAGATCAAAAGCTCCCCCATCAGCTCCATTCTCGGGTTTATCCTGGAACTGGAGCTACATGAGGTGCTGTAATAGGTTACGGGGCTGCCACAATAGATCATCTACTGGTCGCAGTGGCTATGAGACGCAGGGCTCACCCCATTTCTAACAAATAATAATAATGGTTGAGTGAAATGATGGCTGACACATACGTCATACTTGTGAACAGGTGCCACCTTTGGGGACTGGTCTGCTTCGGTTTACCTCATAATATTTATTTTATTAATATTTCCTTTATTTTATTTTGTGTAACAATTGAACTGTATGGCTTGGTATGATGATGACACAACATTGTATAAAAAGGCACACAATTTACCACTTTGAGAGCGTCTCTTGCGCAAAGTATTGTGTTTAGAAAAAAATGATGTTGAGAACCTCAACATCATTTTTAAAGACCTATCCATAGATACCCCACACATATCAGTTTTAGTTTCAAGTATGGAGACCCCCCCCAATTTTTTTATTTTTTCCAATTTTTGTGTAAAAATCGTAATGCGGTTAACAAAATACATCTATTTACCAATTTTCAATAGTATAGTTCTAATAGTTTCGGAGAAAAGTGGCTGTTACATACGGACGGACAGACGGACAGACGGATAGACGGACCGACAGACCGACAGACGGACAGACATGACGAATCTATAAGGGTTCCGTTTTTTGCCATTTGGCTACGGAACCCTAAAAATGAGTCTAGGCCTCCGATATTGTGGCCATTCATCCTGGTCTTATATTAAATAAACAAAAATTATCACCAAATACGACATGAACAAATTAAACCAATTTAAAATTACCTATTAATATAAATGTAAATTCGTTGCTTCTTTTTTCGGGCACCCTAATTTGTAATTACAATTTAGGGACCAGTGACAAATTTTAATTAAAAAGGTTTACACTGTTTCCGAAGTCCTTATACTTTCTTTTAATTAAAAACTGAAATTGTTTCCTAACAAAATGAATACCAATATTGTATCAAAGCAAAAGTTTGGGTATTGGCGGTTTATTGAAAAACAGGGTGCGTGTGAACAGAATTTTAAGTACCTAAGTACCTACCAAGTTGTAGCTGTAGCTGTATCTGCTTCGCTAAATCTTCAGTAAATAAACAAGCAATAAATAGGTTTAGAGTCAAATTAAGGTTGCCGACGTCGCAGTTTTGTTACAAATTACAATGAATAAAATATTAATCATTAGCTTTTTTTGCCGTCTATGTACTTACATCCTTTTTTAAATTACGTATTTTCTTTGTAATTTAGAACAACTTTGTTCTAAATTACAAAGAAAATATATTTGAAATTCGAACAATTTTCTCCTTCCACGTACAAAATGACCGAACAGAACGCCTGGCTTTGTATGAAAAGTATATTGTTTTTTACGAATAAAAAATTGTTTGAGGCAAAATTATTTATAAGAACCTCCTCCTTTTTTGAAGTCATTTAGTAACAGATAGAATAAGGGTTTTTGGATTTACTGTCTACTGATACATTCTGTACAACTTATTATAGATTTTTAAATGTAGGTAGGTGCTGATTTTTAAAAGCGAAACGTACAGAAATTAATTACTGAACAAAAACACGATGCATATCTATTACTGTAAATTAGCTAATGTCGGGCTCAGACTTATCAGGCAACAGCACGGAATGAAACCGAGCGCACGTGACCGCGCGACCACGTGACCACGCCCGCACGCTCCTTGATTAGCTCACCGCGGGATAGGCTGCGTTTCCATAGAAATGGAGCTGCGCGGAGTTGAGCGGAGACTTATAAAAATTTACCAATCACATTGCTCAAAATACACATCTCATCATCTCATCTATTTTTAACCCCCGACGCAAAAACGGCGGGGTGTTATAATAAGTTTGCGGTGTCTGTGTGTGTGTCTGTCTATGGCATCTTAGCTCCCGAACAAATGAGCCGGTTTTGTTTTTGTTTTTTTGTTTCAAAGATGAATAAGGTGTTCTTAGCTATATTGGATAAAAATAGATCCAAGATGACCGCCGTCACAAAAATATGGATTGTATGTTTTAACACAACTCCCACAATAGGGGTATCATATCAAAGGGCTTGAGTAGCAGAATATTCAAATCCAAGATGGCCGCCGTCGAGGGTTCTTTAAATTTTAAATATTTTTTTTAGTAATGTAACTGGTCAATTTTTATAAGTCTCCACTCAACTCCGCGCAGTTCTACTTCTGCGGAAACGCAGCCTTAGTTGACCCGAGGTTTTACCAGCTGATTAAAAGTTTTACGTAGATACTAATGAACTAATACAGTGCCACCTCAACCGTAGCAACACTTAATCCAATGCAAATAGCCTTTATACTGCAGGGCACAGGCCTCCATCATAGAAATCAAGTCATCGCTACTATGATACGATTAGGTCGCTTGAGCGGCGCGGCTTGGAGCGGAAAATTGGTGATCATATACCGGAGCTATGTTCGAAAAATTCAAAACATACCTTTGCTCGACCCGGCAATCGACACCAGAGGGCCTATTCTATTCGAGATTCTATTCTAGCTCAGGAAATTTCTAAATTCGACTTCAATATCGAGTGCATGAGAATTGCCCCCCAGGATCACGGCCCGGTACTGAAACCACTAGAATCTAGTCTGGGTGCTGTGGATAATTCTAATTCTACTCGTACATAATGACATTAGCTACAATTTTAATACTCTTTTAAGAACCTTTAACCTTCGCTAGCTCAGTCAGGGTTCTCTTCTTCTTCTTATTTTATTTGTGGCAATCACCTTCTCGACTGAGAATTACTCCTGCCATTATCATGTTTTAGATTTTAGGCATTATTAAGCGGGACAACCGAAGATAATTCGCCAATGTCAAGTAACTTATTGAGAACAAGTAGGTAGTCAACAGTCGAAGTCAGTCAAAGTCACAGTCGTTCAATAAAACGCCGGTGTTTTGCGTTTTATCGACCTACGGATTCAGCGGATATCACTCTAAAAGCAATCGCGGGTTTTAAGACTCTATTAGGTCCAAGCAAGTTGTCACGAGACAACGCACTCGACACACAATAGCAGTGTTAAAAACGATACAATCCAACGATTCTTATTATTAGGATCACTTTGCGGCACTTCACTGCACAAATAAACACCAAACTTGCACACTAAAAACCACTAGACACTAATTTAAAACCTTTGAATTGCATCAGCCCACGCGGCCTCTTTTAGCCCTACCCGCCGAATCTGCGTCAGGGTTCCTAATGGGGCTAAATGCGTACACCAGTGAAAATCATGGATTCCAGGTTAAAAACTCATTTACTCTCTTATTAAAAAAAATCACATACTTGAATATGGTGACAATCTTGACCACATACGAATTACAATTTATTTACAGTTTAAACATCATACTAAAACTAAGCCACATCCTTATTGGCTATTACACAAATTATAACGTCAGATCTGTCACTCCCTGTACCGGGCGGGCAATCTGATTGGTCGATGGCGATTCCTAGACTCTGTGTCATTATGACAGGAGTTGGCGGGATCGCGATCGACTCGAGCGCTCGTCGGTGTTGCCACCCGCGCTATAAACCCTTAATCCTAAATTGTTCCCTTCGTGTAGGTATATTGCAACAATCAATTATAGGTGAGCACAGCTTTCTTAATATTAGTTAATTTAGTAGTTAAATCTTAAGACGACCTAAGTATTTAATTGAAATTACCATTTTTTTTATTTATATTCAGTTAAACTAAAGTGCCTCTGATTTTATGAAGAATTAAAAAAAACCCTTTGAATTTGGCGTAAGTATCATTAAATATGTCTAAGTCCTGCATATTGCCACGGAGTAAGTTGTAATCGGTTTGAATTCTGCTTAAGGTGACGGGTAGGGCACACTAGCGACGCCAATCGATTTTAACTTTTAGCTACTTAACCGGATCTATTTTAAACAATTTCGGGGTTACAATCTCACAGCAAACACTTATACTATTTGTTAAATAACCATGCGCAAATGTTGGGTCCAACGCGTAAGTGAAAAATTGATTCACGCCAAAAGCGGCCACTTTTGCCATGTATGAATTTTTCGCGGTTAAATCGGACCTAAGATTTGTGTATGGTTCTTCTTCTTCTTCTTCGTCGTGCGGGCTTTTCCGCAATCAGGCAGCAGTTGTGCCCATTTCGCGTGCGGAAGGTGAAGTCGGCCGGTGTCATTCCAACCAGCCGAGTTCTTCAAGGAAACCTATCAGCGCCTTGGTGTTGCTGAAGATTTCCTGGAGACTGCCTGGGTTTCCCAGGTAGTGTACCCGGCTGCTGGCCACCCCTATGCACTCTAACAGTACATGAGCGGCTGTTTCTTCCTTCTCCATGCATGCTCTGCATAGACGGCTGTCCGTAACACCTATATTGAACAGATGTCTGTTAAAACTGCCATGCCCCGTTAGAGCACTAGTCAATAAACGAAGGTTTGGCTTATTTAGTTGTAAGAATTGTCTGGAGAGACGGGGATCCGTTGTGCATGGTTATTTAATAAATAGTATAAGTGTTTGCCGAGAGATTGTAACCCCGAAATTATTTAAAATAGATCCGGTTTGGTAGCTAAAAATTAAAATCGATTGGCGTCGCTAGTGTGCCCTACCCGTCACCTTAACGGGGACTGCAGGCCAAGATTAGTTATAGAAGCTGGTGCTTTAAATATTAAAAAAAATATATTGTAATTTACATTTTTTTTATATACAGGTCTTCCGGCACCTCACTCGTTTCGTTTCACCAACTTATCGATTATATTATGTTTCATGTCAGGGACACGTGTTTTATATAGTACATAGTTTTGTTTTTTTTATCTCATAATCTTACATTGTAAATCTTTCTCAACGGTTTCCTGTTTTGTGTCCTTAATATTTTTTTTATGACAGGTGGCAGACGAGCAGACGGATCACCTGATGGTAAGCGATTGCCGCATGATGGACATGGCAACACCAGGCAACACTTGTGACTCACAAGTGCGCTGCCAACCTTTAAACTCTCCCTCCCCCCCAGATAGGGCCTCCGATACTCTCACTCACGCAGCGAAATACAGCACAGTGCTGCTTCACGCCGGTTTTCTGTGAGGTATCACTCGTCGTATCACTCCGGTCAAAAATAAATAAGTAAGTAACATAAAATCTAACTCTCTACCAGGAGCCCAATTCTCGGGCTTGTGACATTTATTTACATACGACATATATCACTAAAACACAGTTTTTTTGTATGGTTTTTAGGTGATATCCGCCATGTTTTGAAAATATCACGAACGAGGATTTCGATATGAAAAAAACATGGCGGATATCACCTGAAAACCATACAAAAAAACTATGTTTTAGTGATATATGTCGTATGAAAAGAAATGTCACGAGCCCGAGAATTGGGCTCCAGAACTGAATAATTAAATCCTTGCGGCAACATGCCTCAACTCAACTTGATTGGCTCAAATGAGCCGGCGCGTAATCAGCTGCAGCCTGATTGGTCAGACCGCAAGACCGCGTGGCTCTGATTAGACGCTAGCTACTAAATGGACCTAGGACATTTTATAGAAGCCTATTTAGTGGACTAATTTATGCTTCTCTCTGATGTATCAACGAACTTTCGATTGCTGATTGAACGTGAGAGATACTTTCCGTATAGCTCCAAAACTCTTCGATATCAATGTAAGCTATTGCCAAACTTTTTCAAATGTAGGAGAGCCACTCTTAGGCATGAATGGGCCGGCTCGACCGGAGTGATACCACTGCCTCACAGAAGACCGGCGTGAAGCAGCGCCTGCGCTGTCTTTCGCCGTGTGAGTGAGGTTACCGGAGGCCCAATGGGGGGGAAGGGGAAAAGGCTGGCAGCGCACTTGTGACGCCACTGGAGTTGCGGGTAGCCATGGGCGGCGGAATTGCTTACCATCAGGTGATCCGTCTGCTCGTCTGCCACCTCACATATAAAAAAAAAACTTCTGTGTTTCCTCAACCTCTTATTTATTGATTGGTTGGCCTGCTGTATAAAGCAATCAAGCAGGCGGTTCCGCTTTGTTTCGATAGATGTCACTTTGCACAATTACTTCGTCGTGCGTTCGAGCGTATGAGCCAGTGCAAATATTTTTGGAATCAGCGTCTTTCGCGCATTCGAGTCCATGAGCTTTCGAAACTATAATGCAGTAGAAAAAAAATCGCAACAGCGTGCGTCGCGACAGCGGCAACGAAACTACTTAGGAAACCCCTCCCATTCAGAGGGCGTTCACTTATTCAGATACCCACCATAGCTTCAAAAGCGCCAAATGTCACAAATAAAACTTACATCACAATCAAGCAATATTTATTATTTCCAACCAAATGTAATACCCCAGTTGTTTACGTCCGCGAGCGGTCACAAATCACCTGGTGTTGCCAGCTCTCGAAATATGCCGATATTCCATCGGCGTGCATAAATAACGGTTGTGTTGCCAGCTTCGCCGCTTCCGCAAACAATTTGAACCCATTGATTGGTTATAAACTGAGTTTTTGCCGGCAACTAGCGCTTCGTAAATTATTGAGGGAAATTGATAAACTGATTTGTGGCGTACATATTTTAATTTTTACGGTGGGTTATTTTTAGAATGAATATAACACGTTGACTACTTACTGATCGCGCGCGCTGCGTGTTTTAGGTGTCGCGTCCTTGGGTGCTAAGTCGCAATCCGAGCGTGAGCTACGAAATTTTCTTTACAGCTTTGCGGCGATCACTTACCGAAGCCGTAATCGGTTGGAGGATATTATTATGCTTAGGCAGATGTTAAATTGAGTTACGTATCAGTAGTTCCTACTATAAATAACATACACCTATATTATGCCGCCCTTATAATATTCGAAATTAATTTTTAATATGTCTATACTTAATACATACTTTAACTCAATATATATATATATATACAAATATATATCAGCCGTGAGGTCCCCGGCAGAGTAGAATAGGCCACCCTCACTCTTACCGAGGTGTCGTAAAAGGCGACTAAGGTAAAGCTGCTGGCATGATCATCAGCACCCAGAGAAGGAAAACTCTGCGTTTATGTCAAAACCCTCGCCAACCCGTCTGCCAAGCGTGGTGAGTATGGAAATTACCCCTCATGTGATTGAGGGAGGCCCGTGCCCCAGCAGTGGGGAGTTAAATGGGCTGACGATGACGATATATACAAACATTAAATTTGTTAGAGTATTTGATCTAAACATGATGTATGGTGCATTCTGAAGCGATCTCTGTTTCTGTTGTAAGTAACTTGTAGCGTTGAGGCTCCGTGTCTCGCTCGACAAATAGTAAATAGCTTTTTGGCGCCTCTTAGAATTAAGATATTATACTAGATAGATAGATAGATATTCTTTATTGCACAAAAATAAAATACAAGCATGATACAACAACAGCAACAGACAGTACAATAAGGCGGTCTTATCGCTTGTAGCGATTTCTTCCAGACAATCTTTGGGTAGAGGAAAGAAATATCGTATTCGTATTAAGGGAAGGCAGTGCAAAGTAGTTTAACAAATGAAATTGAGAATGGCAGAAATATACATATTTTATATATTACAGGGTTGCCAATCTGTGGGGAATTCCCCAAACTGCGGGGAATCTCAAGTTGGTTGGGGATTTATTGGGGATTGGCATTGTGTGGGGAAAATGCGGGGATTTTGACATTCTCATCGGAAAATATTTCTTTGTTTACTATCGAAAGTAACATTTTTTTAAATCATTAAGTTTGGCTCAAGTACTTATGATATAAAGGTCTCGTAACGAAAAATCAAAATACCGGTAATTGCACATCTCTATGTTTGGCACAACCCTAGTTTGTCAGTTGTCTGTCTTGTCTTGTCTATGTTCAGGGGATTCCCTTTTTCTTCTTTATGAAATGTTTTGTTATGTGACAAATAAATGGATGATTGAACATGTAATGCATACATGCTTCGTTCGTTGTTGTTCGTTGATAAGTAGTAGATCCAAGAACGATACGATTTTGTGCAATATTTGTGCAATACCTGTTCCCAAATAAAAATTGTATTTCATTATTGCTGATATTGCCTTTTTCAAATGCATCAGTCGAGCGCAAATTTACGTGTCCTTAAAAATTTAAAAACTGAAAACCGCAATAGATTGAATACAGATACTGTAGTATCTTTAATGGCTACAAGGGAAGGGATTAAAAAACTGGGCGGCAGTGTCAAGTTTAACCCTTCGAACAAAATGCTTTCGACTAATATATGGAAAAAAATATAAAAGATAAACAATAAATATTCATAGTTTCATTTTATAAAAAAAATTGAGGGGAATTGTGGGGAATCAGCGGATTTTTATCCCCAAATTTGCGGAATTCGATCAGGATTATTGGGGATTTGGAGCGTCGAGGAGCGCCTGCATTCTTACTGCCGTGCTCCGTCGTGAGAGACGAGTGATAAAGGCGGCCGTCGTCAGCGTAGAGCGCAAGCGGGGCCCGCCTCGCCACCGGGATGTCGTCCGTGTATCTGCCGTAGCAGATAGGCGAAAGACATGACCCCTGTGGCACGCCGGCCCCGACCGGTCGCACAGTCGATAACGCACCATCCACTATCACGTGGAAGCTACGTTGAGTTAGAAAGTGGCAATGGTCATCACCACTCCGTCCGTGGTGCCGACGAGGTAGCTAGCTTGTAACAACGGAGCCCTTGGTGCAGACTCGATCAAAAGCGTTCTCAGGTGCTCAGGTTTCTCATGCTTTCTTAAAGCATTTCAGGGTATATATATGTAAGAAAAACGAAACGCTTGTGCGATTTAATTTTGCACAGCGCCATCTGTTGAGCAATGTTTAGACTAAAATGTACTTACCCTAATTTTTAGTGCATTTGTTTTGCTTTTGTTGAGCGGTGACTGTTGAACTTGTACACATACATACCCAATAATATATACATAGATAATTTATAACAAAAATTCAATAAAACTATTTCTTATAGATAGGTTTAAATGACCAGAGAGCAGGCCACTTAAAAAAGGAAGAAGAGACAAGGAAAAAACAGTGTACCTATTTTATAGAGATAGGAAGTGAGTTTTGACGGGACTTGAATATAGGAAGGGATTGTACGATATACTGTACCTAGATTAGGATTAGATTTATAAGTAAGTATAGATCTATATTTTACTATCTGTATTTTTGGTGCCAACTAAACATTTTTCTATTCTATTCTATTCCATTTTATTCTACTCTACTCTACTCTACTCTACTTTACTCTATTCTATTCTATTCTTATTTTGATAGACGGTTTGTCACCTGTTACGAGTGTCCATTTGTCACAAGTGCGCTGCCGACCTTTAAACCCCTCTTTCCCCCGGATTGGGCCTCTAGTACACTCATTCACTCAGCGAAACACAGCACAATGCTGCTTCACGCCGGTATTCTGTGAGGCCGTGATATTACTCCGGTCGAGTCGGCCCATTCATGCTGAAGCATGGCTCTCCCACGGTTCCCAAGTCTCCGGGTTTAAGGAAAAATCTCTTAAAAATAAAATCATAGACGTCAAAACACTGAAGCTTTTTGAACGTTCAACGTTGTCTGAACACGTGGTTAAAGGGATGTAAATGTCCACACATACACCCTGTATATACAGACTGTGTCGGTAAACAGTTATCACAACTCTTTAGCCATAACTTCTATCAACCATCCTGAAAATGGTTTTTGTACGACTTTTGGAAATTCGTCGAAAATATTTTACACTCCCCTTACAAAATAAACAAGGTACCTACTGTGGCAAGGTAATGTCATGTGTGAGTGAGAGTGAGGGTACCGGAGGCCCAATCCATAGGGGGTGGAAGAGGAGTTTAAAGATTGGCAGCGCACTTGTGACTCCACTGGTGTTACGAGTGTCCATTGATGGCGGCAATCGCTTACCATCAGGTGATAATCCGGCTACAGGGTGTATCTGTGAACATTTACATCCCTTTAACCGCCTGTTCTGCCAAACATTCTGAACAACATTTGTTCTATGACTTTTCGAAATTCGCCGAAAATTTTTTCGACTCCCTATACAAAATGATCAAGTCACGTAAAACCGACTTTGTATGAAAAGTCGAAATCTTTATTTATTTATTTATTTCTGGCAAACTTTACAGCATTTCAAAGTTCATGCAAAATACTTAAAAATTAAATTCTTATTAGCCAGTTAAAAAGTTCGTCACATTATTTTGTTTTATATTATTAAGCATGATGTGGTTCCTGTAATTGTAGGGACAGTTAGCTTAAACATCCTAGTGTTATTGTTTTTGGGTTTTTATAGCTGTATCCTATGTTGGTAATCCTATTTAAATAAATAAATTAATTAAATTAATTTTAGAGGACGGTCGAGCATGGGCTATTTAGCAGTAAAAGTGATATAAACAGAAGAAATAATAATAATAAAAAAAACATAAGCATAAAATCTTGATATTATAAAGACTACTACTAATATCCGGTAAAGGTGTGTGAAGCAATGATGTGTGTGAAATGATGTGTGTTATGTAATGATGTGGGTGAAGTTTATGATGTGTGTGTATGTGAGTTTAGTGTGGGGTACTTTTTATGCGAATTTCCAAAAGTCATAGAACAAATGTGGTTCAGAATGGTTGGTAGAACACGTTGTTGGAGGGATGTAAATGTTCACAGATACACCCTAAAAAAACCCATATCACATCACCTAAAACATGCGTTTATTTTGCAACAAAAGGTAGCAATGTTTAAGCTCCCTAGGATAAAAATATCTATGTTACACCGACGTCACTGACTCATTACTCCCATGCATACTGTAATAGCCTAGATAGCCCAGACAGGTGTGGAGTAAATAAATAACAGCCTCGATACACTCTGGTATCTGCTCGGCGCCCGCTGTGAGCGTGTTTACAGCGTCGTTTGTATCTGTCTGCAATATGGGCTGAAATGAGAGGGGATTTGCAATAAATGCAGTGAAAACTCAGTGTAACTGATTTGTAGCATGTTACTGTTATAGGTGGCTGACGAGCATACGGATCACCTGATGGTAAGTGATTAACACCCCTTTCCCCCGGATTGGGCTTCCGGTACCCCCACTCACACAGCGAAACACAGCAGACACGCTGCTTCACTCCGATTTTCTGCGTGATATGAAAAAAAATTGTTTATTCAATTTAGGTCAATCAGTACACTTATGAATATCAACATGTTTACCACTGGTTCGAAATGTAAGTATGTAGTTTGCCAAGAAGACACCACGAGAAATTTAGCAGTTACTCTTTCAATCACCAATCACTCCGGTTGAGCCTGTCCATTCATGCTGAAGCGTGGCTCTCCCACGGTCCCGGTTTATAATAAAACTCTAAATGTACGAGACCTTACGGGAATTGAACTGGCACCAGTAGTCTTTGATTGGCACCTCCCCTAAAATTAATCTTGTTGAATCGGTATTTCTATAAAATAAAACCAATAAATCACAATAAATCACTTTTATTGAACTAAGGTTTTGTCTAATAGAATGGAAAAAAAATATTACATGCGCGTTGTAAAAATGCACAACGCCATCTATTGAACCTATTCGGAACTATTTTTTACTTAGAACTAAATCATTACAATTTTAAATTATGAAATTGAACTCTTGTCACAAACACTAAATCTTGAGACTTAAACAGTAAAATCAGTTTAAATAGTAGGTGGTACAAGCTCGTGTTAAAACTTTACGATGTTAAAATGGTGTTTCTAAAACGCGACTTTTCTTTAATAACTTTTTGCACAAAAAATCCTCGTTTTAAAACTCATTGTTTAAAACTGAGGCGAAACAATAACGATAAGTATGTATAAAATTCTTTATTCTCTTATGGCGTTTCAAAAGAATAGTAGCACTTAGTGAGTTTTAGCGGGCGGGCATGCAAATAGCGCCCCGAGGAAATTAAAAGCGTTATTTTAATTAAAAATGTGTCAAGGACGTGCCAGATCTAGTTCAGTCTGTTCTGTAGCTGTTTAGCTGTATTGGCTGCTTTAAATTCGTTTTTCATCATTAGGTCGTCATTTCGCGAATGTTCATGGGCGGCGTTAATTACTTTCCATCAGGTGATTCGCTTGCTCGTTTGTCCGCATCTAGCATAAAAAAAAATAAGAATGGTATCATCACATAGGTACAAGGTGTACCATCTGTGAACATTGACATCCCTTTAACCATGTGGTTACATACAGTAGAACATGTGTTCTACTAAGCATTTAAATTAAATTTATAATTATATGTTTACTTATTCTAATAATATATATTAACTCTCCCTATATCTATAAAATACCTATGCCTTCAGATTCCCTACTTATTAAGATATTTTAATATTATTATCTAATTTTTTGTGAATGAGCCATTCATATAAGGAAGGATAGGAAATTGTCTACTTCTTGTAATAATACATGTCACTTTAGCCCCTCATAATAATAACTGGTTCCACTGAAAACCAGCGTTAGCGGCTCCTACTCTAGTCGGTAACACATGCTGAGTGGATACCATTTTGGGCACATATACTTACTTGTACACCTGTATTGATTTGCCTACTAAAATTTTAAGTTGTGTTATTTAATAGTACTTGTAATTTTTAATTGTGTCCAAATAAATATTTTTTCTTCTTCTTCTTTCTTCTTCATTCTGAACAACGTTTGTTCTATGACTTTTGTAAATTCGCATAAATAGAGGTTCGGATATTTATCATTTTATAATTAGGTTTTTTTTTTTCGATAAATTTCGAAAAGCCGTAGAAAATTTTTGTTCTGAATGGTTGGTAACACACGCGTCTAAAAGGATATTTTTTCACAGTTACAATCTGTATAGTAAAAAAGAAACGCACAATTTAAGACTACTAGGCAAGTAGAGAGAGAGGCCTGCAAATGATGGGTTGAAACTGTTATCGAGTAAAATGATGAAAAAATCAATCGGCATAAGACTAAGCAGTTTCTATATCACCAAAACGAACCCTAACAAAAAACCCAACCTTATCGACTTGACATATTACCGGATGCCGAGTGCAGGCCATTTGAATGAGAAGGCTTCAGACGAGTCCCTCACTGCACTGTACTTGCATTACAAAATTGCATCACCGACAGAGACGGATGGCTACAAACGCCACTCTTGTGCACGGGGGAGAGGGATAGCGAAGCGGACTGACCATACGATCGTTTTGATTAGGGATACTTTTTTCTTTGTTATGGCTCTACCCGAAGATAATTCACCAATGTCAAGTAGGTAATTTATTGAGAATAAGTAGGTAGTCAACAGTCGAAGTCAGTCAAAGTCACAGTCAATCAATAAAACGCCCGTGTTTTACGTTTTATCGATTCAGCGCATATCACTCTAAAAGCAAGCGCGGGTTTTAAACCTCTATGAGGTCCAAGCAAGTTGCCACGAGACAACGCACTCGACACATAATAACAGTGCTAAAAACGATACAATCCAACTATTCTTATTACTAGGATAACTTTGCGGTACTTCACTGCACAAATAAACACCAAATTTGCACACTATAAACCACTAGACACTAATTTAAAACCTTTGAATTGCATCAGCCTACGTGGCTTGTTTTAGCCCTACCCGCCGAATCTCCTTTTTTATGTTATTGGTAGAAGACGATCAGACGGTTCACCTGATGGTAAGCATTTGCCGTCGCCCATAGACAGCATAGACATGCACCCTAAACAAATACCTTTTCATAGAAAGCCATTCTTGGAAAAAAATTGCGAAGCCGTTATTACTGGGGGGACGTGCTGGGCGACGTTCTTTCTCTACCGCACTCGCATAGAATTTGCGTCAGGGCCGGATGGATCTCTTTCACACTCTGACGTTTTATCCGTAAATGGCACATTCCGTTGACTTTATAGTTCCATGATAGACAGTCAAGGCGGGTGGAAGCGTATTTGCAACGCACCGTCGCGTACATAACTAAAGTTTTCTCCATAAATGACTGGCCGGATAGCACATTTGGTAGTGACCCTGCCTCATGCGCCAATGGTTGTGAGTTCGATCACCACCCGGAACAAACATTCGTATAATGAACACTCTCGTTTGCTCTGTGTCTAGGTGTAATATATCACAAACGCGCTACCAACTTTCAACAATCCGAACGCGATTTAAACATAATATTTATGTGCAGGGCAGACGAGGAGATGGATATTGTCACCGCCTGCGGGTGTCCACCCGCAATACCAGTGACGTCAGAAATACTCAAAAAATATCAGCAATGTGTAGCTACGTTTGAAGATGGCATCGGTTCGGAAACCCCGCAAATGGTATGTTCATATCTTGGATCAAGGATCACAGTCCTATAAAATCTTGATCTTTGCTATATTTTGCCAAACAGACAATCTTTTGATTACTAGACGCCAAGCCGTCGTACATGTACTGTGGCGGACACATCAAGCTATACAAAAATGTCAAATTTCTTCATTCGATTATAAACCTTATATAGTTATACATTGAGTTCGAAATCGATTGAGGAAATTTGACAGTTTTGTATAGCTTGACCTGTCCGCCACTGTACCCTAATAAAGGCAGCGGGAACTAATCAGAGTGCGCTATTTAAATATTATCATTTGTATGAGATCAGGAGCCCAATTCTCGTGCTCGTGACATTTATTATCATACGACACATATCACTAAAATATAGTTATTTGCGACATAGATTTCATGCGACATCCGCCATGTTTCTTCATATTGAAAATCCCGCGAATTGGGCTCCAGATATTTTATGAAAATGTTTATCTATTTTTTTTCTAGAAAGACTAGCCTTTGGGTGGTCAGATTTGTTATATTAATTTCGATCTTTTTAAATTTTTTCTAGAAAGACAGTTGTTTGATTACCAGACAGACGCCTTTTTTTTTTTTTTTTTTTTTTTTTTTTGTCGCTGTGAAAAATGCTGGCCTTATGCATACCCGAGATAGCGGGGGCCATCAGGGGTTATGTCGGGCTCTTCTCTAGGTATGCGTCCAGAGACATACCGACTAAAAAACACAGCGGCGTTCCCTCATCGCCCATTTGGGGAAAGGTTATGGGTATCCGGCAAAGCCTTGGACTACCACGACCTCCCCCGGGCGGATACCTACCTACATGGCAGGCCGGGCTTGCCCCCTTATTGTGGGGGCGACGGGAATAGCCGGGAGCGCCAAGCTATTCCGGTCAGACATTGGTAGGGCTCTGTTTAGTGCCAGCACTGGTGCCCCCGCACTAGTTGCTGACTGATCCCCACCGAGAAGAGGGATATGACGGTCATACTGTCGTCGTCTCCTTCCTCCTCTACGCCGTCGAAGCGGGTTAGCGAGTGGGTCGGCCTCCCGCTCCCGCTCTGCCGCCTCTTTCTGAGACATTACGTCTTCGCAGAAGGCGGCTACTGCCGCCCAGGCTTCCTCGCATCCCAACATAGCTGTTACTACGTGGGGGAGCATAAGAGTCTGACCCACTATTGCCACTAGGGCCCCCCGCTGCGTATCCCAGGACTGACACTCTGCAAGTGTGTGTGCAGCTGTGTCCTGTGCGGCGCCGCAGTGATGGCAAGATGATGTCTCCTCCCTCCCGATCCGGTGCAGGTAGTAACCAAAACATCCGTGTCCAGTTAATACCTGCGCCAGACGGAAAGAAAGGAAGCCGTGCGGCCGCTCCAGCCAGCTACTAAGGACTGGTTCGAGGGCTTCCAGCGTGTAGCGACCCGACTCCGCAGTGGCAAGATTTTGCGCCCAATGCTGGATCATAACTTGCCTCGCATCGCGTCGGGCTGCCTCTCTTTCGACCAGGCATGGGCGTTCACCTTGAGCTCGTTGAGCCACCATCCACTCGTAGACAGCGGCTAACACTCTTGCTTCGAGTTCCCAAGGCGGAGTTCCTGCCAGAGCACACGCTGCCGCAAAACTCACTGAGCGATACGCCCTCGCTACGCGTTGGGCAATTGCCCTCTGGGGGCGTCGAAGGAGTACCGAGTTCTCGCCCTTGCAAAGAGAGTCGGCCCAAATCGGCGCTCCGTACAGTGCTATACTTTTAAGAACACCAGCGTACAACTGCCGGCATCTTGCACTGGGTCCTCCAAGATTTGGCAGGAGCCAAGATAGAGCATCCGCCGCCTTCAGGACACGCGATGACAGACCACGAAAATGTGGACCAAACTGCCATCGCGTGTCCAAAGTAAGGCCCAGATACTTCATCTCAGCCCCTACCGCCACTCTAACACCGCCTACCTCAATGTGGGGATCTGGTACCAGACAGACGCCTTGGCCAACTACATCCAACCGCATGAGTGACGCGTCGCGGTCAAGCAGGAACTAATGACTGCGCGCTATTTTTTTTTATTAGATGATAAAAATATTGATCTTTGCAATTTTTTTCTCAAAATACAATCCTTCGGTTGCCAGACGCCTTGGCTAACCTACGTCCCCTGAGTGACGCGTCGCGGTCAAATGGCACCGGGACTAATCACAGCGCGCCATTTAAGTATTTAATTTTTTGATCAAATCGTATTTGTTATATAAATTTTGATCTATTTTTAATTTTTCTAATGAGTCAATCTTCCGCGTACCAGGCGCCTTACCTAACCTAGTTTCCCCTGAGTGACGCGTCGCGGTCAAGTAGCACCGGGAACTAATCACAGAGCGCTATTAAAATATTTATTTTTTTTAACATCTTTGTAATTTTTTCTCGGCTGAGCGGCCGCCTCTTTGGCGCATAAAGGGATAATGTGGTCCTACTTTTTGTTAATGATTTATGCCTAGGTTATGTTTCTAATTTAGTTTCCTTGTTTTGTATTGTGCCAAATAAAGTTTTCATTCATTCATTCATTCGTTCATTCATTCATTCATTCATTCATACATTCATACATTCATTCATTCATTCATTCAATCATTCATTCAAATACAATCCTCCGGTTGCCAGACGCCTTGGCCAACCTACGTCCCCTGAGGGACGCGTCGCGGTCAAGTGGCAGCGGGAACTAATCACAGCGCGCTATTAACAAACACGCTTGCGCTATTTTCGCTATTTTTCCGCGCGCTCTCCTCGTTCCTTTCTTTTGTAGCTTTTGTTGTGGCTGCACACGATTTTGAGAAAACCTGTTGAAGAGTAACTAGAAAGCAGCGGGTTTTTAGAGGATTACTAGAGCTAAAACTCGGTTGGTGCTATAGTTTGTACAGACAGCCAAAATTCCTCAATTGATATTGAACCGAACGTATTTGAAATTAGGGTGAGAATCGACTGAAGTTTGACAGCTTTGTATACTTCGATGTGTGGCTGTTGGTACACGGCCAATAGGTATTGGTATTTTTTTGAAAATAAATAGAATCGAATTACATTAAGAAGCCGTGTGGTCCCCGGCAGAGTAGAATAGGCCACCCTCACTCTTACCGAGGTGTCGTAAAAGGCGACTAAGGTCTTTACCTTAGTAAGCTGCTGGCATGATAATCAGCACCCAGAGAAGGAAAACTCTGCGTTTATATCAAAACCCTCGCCAACCCGTCTGCCAAGCGTGGTGAGTATGGCAATTACCCCTCATGTGATTTAGGGAGGCCCGTGCCCCAGCAGTGGGGACTTAAATGGGCTGATGATGATGATGATGACATAAAAGTATACACATTTGGAGCAACACGCTTCGGCATGAATGGGGCGGCTCGACCAGAGTGATACCACGACCTCACAGAAAACCGGCATGAAGCAGCATCTTTATTGTGTTTCGCTCCGTGATGAGAGTACCGGAGGCCCAACCCAGAGAAAAGGTTGGCAGCACACTTGTGATTCCATTGTTGTTCCGTTTGCTCATTTACCGCGTATATAATAATATGCTATTTTTACGTCTACGTATAACATACTTACTATTCGATGCACGATTCTTCCAAACAAAACAACATTGTTATATAACACAACAAAATGGCGTAATATGAATTATATTTTTCCCGTCGTCACGTTGGAAATAACGAATCGCTTGTATTGAAATTGAAATTTAACGCCCAGAATGATGGAAGACCGACGGCGTGATGGGAAAAGTTCCGGGGATTTGTCACGGGGCTCGGATGGGAAGAGGTTTTGTACTTCGTTCTATACTAAGACTCGCGGCTAACGAAAGACAATTCCATTCTTAATTATGAATGAAATATGACACCAACTACTACGACTCTTTGTCTCAAGTAGATAACAGTAACTTCCCTTTGATCATTTTCAACATTTTTTAAGTAAATAACATACTTAAAAAATTCATCTCGTGTTCGGGCGGGACTCGAACCCACATCTTCCACAATCCGGGTGGCTTTTCTACCAATTAGACCACTGAACACGTTACTAAGCCGACGAAATTTGTAAGTGCTTGATTCGACATGAGCTGTCGATAGTCTCATCAATATTGTAGGTATATTTACAACATCTAGTGGAAATATTATTACAAATATTTGACCACCAATTAAGATAAGACAGCTAAATCAGTAATTGATATTTGTTACAGCAATCTTTTGCAATTTATTCTTAAGTAAATAACACACTTAAAAATGAATCTTTGTTCAGGTGCGGGATTTCTTTTTATTTGCGAAAAATAGTCCAACGAGTCCTGTTGGGCCCCATCGGATTGGTTTACCATAACCGCTGCTCATAACTCAACAATCCGGAGCAACGCAGTCCATGCCGCTGCCTACCGTGAAAGAAGAACTCTTTACAAACCTCGTTTTAAAAAAGGGCATGTCAAAGCCCATAGGTAAAAAGTACTTTGTGGTCATAGCGATCAGGGAACACCGCGGCTGAAAGCTCCAGCTTCCAGAGCCCAATTCCTTCGGGCTCGTGATATTTCTTTTCATACGATATATATCACTAAAACATAGTTTTTTTTGTATGATTTTCAGTGTAATCCGCCATGTTCTTAAATGAAGATTGCAGAGTTTTGCACGAGCTTGGGAAAATTAAAGTTCTGGAAGGAATTGGTTCCAGATAGTATGTGTGTAGTTTACCGCATCGTCTAGTCCTACAATTTTAAAATGGTAACCCTGGTTTGATCATCGTCATCATCGTCAGCCCATTTAAGTCCCCACTGCTGGCGCACGGGCCTCCCTCAATCACATGAGGGGTAATTGCCATACTCACCACGCTTGGCAGACGGATTGGCGAAGGTTTTGATATAAATGCAGAGTTTTCCTTCTCCGGGTGCTGATGATCATGCCAGCAGCTTTACCTTAGTCGCCTTTTACGACACCTCGGTAAGAGTGAGGGTGGCCTATTCTACTCTGCCGGGGACCACACGGCTGGTTTGATATTTAACAGCTTTTCAGAGCACTCTCCATGGAAAAACCTATAGAAGAGGCAAAGAGAGCCAAAATCTATTTTTCCGTGATATCGGGATCCCCGACAATCCGGACAGCTCGTCTCTGTAATTTATTTTACTTATTTATTTATAAGATCACCAACAAGATTCACATCAGTAAATGATACAATAATAACCAGAAAAATTATAAATCAATCTAAACGGAATCTCATTTATGGGTGACAACGGCATGCAATATTGACAACAGTAACGGTAGGTAGTGCTGAAGAATGAATTAAATATGACTAAAATCTATTTCCCTACAAAGAGAGGTGTTTTTGACACCTTTTGGGAAGAACTAGTTTCTTTAATTTAACTAAAGAACCACAACTTATCGACATTAGTATTCTTAGATTTTATGTTATACTGTCGAATCATTCTGTTTAAGGGAGAAAAATGGCCAACATTTGATTAAGAGCTAGAGAAATGCTCACGACAACCTCGTTGGGACATTAATATTTACTCAATACTGTAATGCGTCAAATGGGTTTGCTGAGCTGAAAGAAAAGTTAAAATTACTGTCATATATATATTATAACAAAGTATATTACCGAAAACTGACCCAAAGATAAGCAAAACTTAGACATATGGAAAGCCTGGTTGCCACATACTAACCAGGCACCGCAACATAACGTGCAGCGTACAGTGGATTCTCGGTGTTTTTCGGCGTGACCATAATAGACTACTCAGAACGCGTGCGCAAGAGATACAACACTATACTCCGTAGTGCATAGGTCAACGGACGGTTCTGTGCATAGATTATACATATGTTCTGTATCTGTTGCTAATGTCAATGGGTTGCGTTATCATTATCCATCAGGTCGTCCGTTCCTTCTCGTCAGCATCCTCCTCCTCATTTTAGCGTTTAATTCCCAGTTTGCGTCCAGAGATGTCGCTCTGGAGCCCAGGAGTCCAATTCTCGTGCTTGTGACATTTATTAACAACGAGATATATCACTAAAACATAGTTTTTTGTATGATTTTCAAGTGATATCCGCCATGTTTTTAAAATGTCAAAAAATCCCGAGATTCTGGGCTTCCAGAGTTTGCATGAGCGTGGGAAAATTAAAGTTCTGGAAGGATGGTTCCAGATAGTATGTGTGTAGTTTACCGCATCGTCTAGTCCTACAATTTTAAAATGGTAACCCTGGTTTGATCATCGTCATCATCGTCAGCCCATTTAAGTCCCCACTGCTGGCGCACGGGCCTCCCTCAATCACATGAGGGGTAATTGCCATACTCACTACGCTTGGCAGACGGGATTGGCGAGGTTTTGATATAAATGCAGAGTTTTCCTTCTCCGGGTGCTGATGATCATGCCAGCAGCTTTACCTTAGTCGCCTTTTACGACACCTCGGTAAGAGTGAGGGTGGCCTATTCTACTCTGCCGGGGACCACACGGCTGGTTTGATATTTAACAGCTTTTCAGAGCACTCTCCATGGAAAACCTATAGAAGAGGCAAAGAGAGCCAAAATCTATTTTTTCCGTGATATCGGATCCCCGACAATCCGGACAGCTCGTCTCTGTAATTTATTTTACTTATTTATTTATAAGATCACCAACAAGATTCACATCAGTAAATGATACAATAATAACCAGAAAAATTATAAATCAATCTAAACGGAAATCTCATTTATGGGTGACAACGGCATGCAATATTGACAACAGTAACGGTAGGTAGTGCTGAAGAATGAATTAAATATGACTAAAATCTATTTCCCTACAAAGAGAGGTGTTTTTGACACCTTTTGGGAAGAACTAGTTTCTTTAATTTAACTAAAGAACCACAACTTATCGACATTAGTATTCTTAGATTTTATGTTATACTGTCGAATCATTCTGTTTAAGGGAGAAAAATGGCCAACATTTGATTAAGAGCTAGAGAAATGCTCACGACAACCTCGTTGGGACATTAATATTTACTCAATACTGTAATGCGTCAAATGGGTTTGCTGAGCTGAAAGCAAAAGTTAAAATTACTGTCATATATATATTATAAAAAATTATATTACCGAAGAACTGACCAAAGATAAAGCAAAAATAGACATATAGAAAGCCGGTTGCCTAAATACTAACCAGGCTCCGCAAACATAACGTGCGCGTACAGTGATCTCGGTGTGTTTCGGCGTGACATAATATAGACTACTCAGAACGCGTGCGCAAGAGATACAACACTATACTCCGTAGTGCATAGGTCAACGGACGGTTCTGTGCATAGATTATACATATGTTCTGTATCTGTTGCTAATGTCAATGGGTTGCGGTTATCATTATCCATCAGGTCGTCCGTCTTCTCGTCAGCATCCTCCTCCTCATTTTAGCGTTTAATTCCCAGTTGCGTCCAGAGATGTCGCTCTGGAGCCCAGGAGTCCAATTCTCGTGCTTGTGACATTTATTAACATACGAGATATATCACTAAAACATAGTTTTTTTGTATGGTTTTCAGGTGATATCCGCCATGTTTTCAAAATATCACGAGCACGAGACTTGGGCTCCAGGATACGCTTGAACTATGATTTCTGATTTAGGAGTCTGGTAATTACCTGCGAAGCGACTGCCGTCTGACCTTCGCCAACTGACTCATGGTTACATTTTTCCGAAACTAGCCGAAACGTGCAGGTTTCTACACGATGTTTTCCCACACCACCGAGCTAATAGTAGAAATACGCACATAGATTTGAAAAATCCAGCCTATCGTCATTTCATAAAAAAGCTAATAACACTTGCACGCACATATGTATTATAAGAGCACAAGCACAAAATATTCAATATGAATATTCATAAGTAGAGAATAAAATATGGTGTAATATATTTTGATATATTACCAGTATATATTTGTAATCGAACTGTTGATTCTGATATCCGTAACACAGGTGCTTGAGCTACCTAACTCGGAGTTAGATCAATGTATGTGATGTTGTGAAATATTTATTTATTTATTATTATTTACCGCTCTCTCCTGACGTAAAACTTACAGACGACGTTCTATTATTTGGTACTTCCATATTTAAAGACTATTTTTATAATTTCACACTTAAATTTTACTTATAATCGCAAACAGAAATGAAGTAAGTAAATGAAACATTACTTTCACAGCTGTTTTCGCTGCTGACGCCATATTTGTTTTGATGATTACTAGTGCTGCAGCGGAGAAAAGCGCAACTATGTATATATTATTTGACGACCCGTTTGGAACAGTGGTAGTGAACGCTGCCTTTGGTCCAAGGGTTGCGGGTTCGATCCCCGCACAGTACAAACATTTGTGTGCATGAACATGTCTGTTTGTATTGGTCTGGGTGTTTCCTATGTATTATAAGTATGTATTTACAAAAGAAAAGTATAATAAATGTATATATTTGTAATCCCACTGTTGATTCTGATATCCGTAACACAGGTGCTTGAGCTACCTATCTCGGAGTCAGATCAATGTATGTGATGTTGTGAAATATTTATTTATTTATTTGAATCACGTGGCTGAGTCTTGATCAGTCATTTCAAATGGGCTAAATTTCAATCCGCGAAACTGTTAAACGTGAAGTGATTTTAGTTCCAACAACTATCGATTAGAGGGCATGGATGGCTAAATTAACCAGATATCGGCGACATGTACATGATAGTTGTTATTTCTTTCTTTTGCAATTTATTCTTAAGTAAATAACACACTTAAATGATAGTTATCCTCCAGAAGTGTAACGACACCCTCGAGGGGGCTCAAATTTGAGCTATCGGTCAAAACCCATACAAATACACAAGGTTATCGAACTGGAGGCAAACTTTACGAAACAATGAACTTGCTTGATCGTACCGCTTCTCTTCACCAATTATGTACTGGACCGATTATAGTGATACCAAATGTTACAATTTTCGTAGACTGTTCCGTATATTTTTAACCGACTTTATAAAAGGAGGAAGTTCTCAATTCGACTCGTATATATTTTTGATGTTTGTTCGCCGATTACTTTGCCATTTATGAACCGATTTAAGTGATTATGTTTTAGTTGGAAAGTAGATAGTCCCAAAATGATACCATGATAAGGATAAGCGACGACCCGTTTGGAACAGTGGTAGTGGGTTCGATCCCCGCACAGTACAAACATTTGTGTGCATGAACATATCTGTTTGTATTGGTCTGGGCGTTATAAGTATGTATTTACAAAAGAAAAGTATTATATGTAGGTATATATTTGTAATCCCACTGTTGATTCTGATAACCGTAACACAGGAGCTTGAGCTACCTATCTCGGAGTCAGATCAATATATGTGATGTTGTGAAATATTTATTTATTTATCAGAATCTGTGGATGGGATCCTGGAGAAATTGAGGAAAACCCTCAAATTTTATAGGTACACGTAATGTTTTTGTAGCTTTTTTTAAAGCTGCACCAGTATTTGCGTTTGCTTGCGGAAGGTTTAGGTAACTCCTCAACAGTAAGGAGTTAAAGGATAACTCTTTCAATGCTGTACTCACAATTAGTTTGTTAGCTATTTTTTTACTCTTTTCAAATATCTTGAAAGGAGCTTATTCCATCCTTAAGAGCCGGCAACGCATATTTGATACCTCGGGCTTTGCAGCTGTCCATAAGCGGCGGTGATCACTCAACATTTTTGAGACCAATTATGATTCGGAACGTAATACCTAACCATAAACTCAAAATTACCGTGTGGTCCCCGGCAGAGTAGAATAAGCCACCCTCACTCTTACCGAGATGTCGTAAATGGCGACTAAGGTAAAGCTGCTGGCATGATCATCAGCACCCAGAGAAGGAAAACTCTGCATTTATATCAAAACCCTCGCCAACCCGTCTGCCAAGCGTGGTGAGTATGGCAACTACCCCTCGTGTGATTGAGGGAGGCCCATGCCCCAGCAGTGGGGACTTAAATGGGCTGACGATGAAACTCAAAATTGTTCATATAATGATTTTTAACGTTTAACCATGATTTTTCGCTTATCTCGTTCCCCTGTCTAAGAGTTAGTTACCAGGCTTCCCAAATCCTGGATCATGGTCTGAGTGTATATATCCCGGGCTCCGAAGCGACAGCTTTGACACTAGGCATGTCACCGGGAAAGACACTCTAAGAGCTTTTATATTGTCGTAGCAGCTAATGCTGAGGTCGGGACCTGATTGACCACACACTATTCACATCTCTTTGTCCCTCTTCTTTGTAAAATTTATGTCGTTTTAAACCGTGTACCAACTGAATGTGTTTGTTTCCTGTGTATTGTGATGGTCAATAAATGCATAGATAGATAGATAGATACTCTTTATTGCACAACATACAAAACTTAAAAGCTAGGTATACAGAGATACAATGTACAATTTAGGCGGTCTTATCGCTGGGAGCGATCTCTACCAGACAACCTTCAGGTAAAGGACATTAGATAGAAGAGGGGAGGGTGGTGCAATCCTTTTGATTTTGAATATTGATTAAGTAAATTAATAGTATAAATACATATATCTAATGTATTTTCTTTCTTTCTTTCTTTATCCCAAATATTCCCACAAACATAGGAACTCTAGCCATACCGCCAACCCTCCACCGCCTGTCATCATTCTCGCCCACCAATCGACATTTCAGCGACAAAGGCAGTTTAACCCTAAACGCGCTTAGAATAAACAGTCAACGCCTCTATTGGCAATCACAAATGTAAATGGGCTGCGGTCGCGCCATTAATTATAATGGGGCCGAACGACCATTAGCCAATTAGCTTTATGGGTGCAGTAGTCAGCGAGCAACTAGTAAGAATTTCGGGAACTAGTAACTAGTTTTCCAGCTAGTATTCTGATAATTACCCGACTACGGCAAAGCAAAAGGAGGGTTATGATTTTGACAGGCTATGTATGTTTTTTTTTTTATTGCTTATAGTAGGTAGACGAGCTTGCGGCCCATCTGATGGTAAACGGTAACCGCTGCTCATAGACATCAACAATGCCGGAGCACAGTCATGCCGCTGCCTACCGTGAGAGAAGAACTCTTTTCAAACCTCGTTTAAAAAAAGGACATGTCATAGCGATCAGTATGTATGTATGTATGTATTTATGTAAGTTCATCTGTTTCCACGTAACTTCTAAACCAGTTATCATATTTGAACAAATGAGGTGTCGTTAGAAGCGTCTTGGTTGTCTTCTGGTTATTGGCAACATGATGTCACGTTAAATTTATTACAGCGCCCTCTGGGGGACTTAGAGAAAGAAACAAAAAAAAAATTTTGCTTGACGGTACCGTGTGGGGTATCAAATAGAAGAGCTTTTTGAGCACATTTCAAATATGTAATTATATTTACATAACTAAAAATATGTTAAATAAAAATAAAGTTTAAAAACTAAAACCTGACTACCTGACTGTTTATATGTATAAAGAAATATATAAACAGGCTAAAGAGCATTATTCAATCCCTCGTAACTTAAAGATAATAACTAAAAGATATATAAATAGATCTTGGAGCCGTTGGAGCCGTAAAGTCCTTGAGTGGAGACCGCGACTCGGTAAGCGTAGTGTAGGACGCCCTGCGACAAGATGGGATGATGACATTCGAAGGCTGGCTGGGTTTGGGCTGGATGAGAGTGGCCGAAAATCGGGAGCAGTGCACGCCATTAGGGGAGACCTATGTCCAGCAGTGGACGAGTGTGGGTTGCTGATGATGATATAAATAGATTAGTTTTACAGGGCACTAAACTGGAGATAGTTTGTATGAGTAGATATGTACCTCTTACATATTACACTTCAATCAAAGTTTACAATAAATTGCGTAGCGTTATAAAAAAAATACCACTTTTTTATAATAAATTTAAAAATTATTTAATATAAAAAGTTTTTAAAGTATTCACGAGTTCATTGAGCAGAAAACTACATGATATTTTTATTACGAGTATAACTTAATTTCAATTTCTTAAATCATCATCATCATCATCAGCTCATTTAAGTCCCCACTGCTGGGGCACGGGCCCTCCTCAATCACATCAGCGGTAATTGCCATACTCACCACGCTTGGCAGACGGGTTGGCGAGGGTTTAGATATAAATGCAGAGTTTTCCTTCTCTGGGTGCTGATGATCATGCCAGCAGCTTTACCTTAGTCGCCTTTACGACACCTCTGTATGAGTGAGGGTGGCCTATTCTACTCTGCCGGGACCACACGGCAAATTCCTTAAATCTTAGTTTAAAATTATATTCTTAATTATACTATGAATGTATAAACATTGCAGTGCCAGCGGGGTTCATGTTTAGGACTTGTAATTAATTTTAAGATCTATTGTGTACTTACTACAATGAACCAGTAAATAATATGACTATGACAATGACCCTTACAAGATCAGACAACGATAGTTGGAGTGCTGATCCCAAAAATTTGCTTCCATAACCAAAATACTAGTTATTAACAAAAAGAGGCATTTTATTAAAAGGACGACGAATTTTCCTGACCAAAAGGAATTTTATGATTTGAACTGTACCTACAGTTCAAATCATAAAATTCCTTTTGGTCAGGAAAATTAACCCTACCGAAGGGGTTGTTATCAGATTTAAAAGTAGGACGTAGAATAAACTGCACGCTTTTGGTACGATTTATTGCCCTATAAAAAACCTGTCATAATATTTTACTTCAAAGGAAATTCGTTCAATTTTAATAATATTATATTGACACAGAGAATTTTTATATTAGATAATACTAGCTTTGCGCCTTGTGGCGTTGCCTGTGTGATATCGTCATCGTTTTTTTATTTATTTATTTCCTTGCAGGCTTAACAGTCATGCCAATGCGCCAACAAGTTATACTCATAAATACAAATACCAATAGTGTGTTATGTGAAAATTATTGCAATATAGTATTAAATTAAATCGGACTTAATCAATAGGTCAATTTTGCGGTCAAAAATACATTTTTAAATTCCTTTTAGGTTTTTGTATATCCCACTGACTTTTTTAAACTGAATCTGACATTTGTTTTAATAAAAAGTATCCTCCATTTCCTAATTCTAAGATATTTTCTAGGGTCCGATCCCCGCCGAAGTACAAACATTTTTGTGCATGAACATGTCTGTTTGTATTGGTCTGGGTGTTTTCTATGTATTATAAGTATATATTTACAAAAAAAAAGTATTATAATTTGTGTAGGTTATATTGTATTATAGTAAGGTAACATTTGTATATATTAGTGTATGATAACGTGTTTATTTATTATTTATTATCTAGATATATGTATTTATACTATAATTTACTTAATCAATGTTCAAAATCAAAAGGATTGCACCACCCTCCCCTCTTCTATCTAATGTCCTTTACCTGAAGGTTGTCTGGTAGAGATCGCTCCCAGCGATAAGACCGCCTAAATTGTACATTGTGTCTCTGTATACCTAGCTTTTAAGTTTTGTATGTTGTGCAATAAAGAGTATATATATATCTATCTATCTATATGAATATATTTGTAATCCCACTGTTGATTCTGATATCCGTAACACAGTTGCTTGAGCGACCTATCTCGGAGTCAGATCGATGTAAGTGATGTTGTGAAATATTTATTTATTTCTCCACCAATTTTCAGCCAAATCGGTTTTTTATTCATTTAAATTATGTAGTTAAACAGATCACAGTAAATTAAATAATAATATCTAAAATTTTAAATTGAATAACCTACAGTAATCAGTCAGTAATCCTAAAATAGCACACACACATAGAATTATAAGTTATAATTCTATGCATATGTTACCGGAAAATAACAAGAACCGTAAGTTTATCAATTCACTAAGACGTAAAATAATACAATTTATCTCCCGTTTAGAATCCTACGAATGTTTAATAAACTTCCTAGTAAATGATTCAAATTATGCGCTCTATGATAAGTGTTGAAGCCGCAGATTTAACTCTGGTAAAGCAGAATGCGGAGAGCATGTTACGGTCACGATACGGACATACCTTCACGCCGAGATCACAAAGAGATCAGTTTAAACCTAATAAAATCCTCCAAACCTATATTTCGGTCATGGGCGGCCAATTCAAATTCAAACTCAAATAATTCTTTAATTGCATAGGCTTGTACACAGCACTTACCAAATCGTCATTTTTTTTTTTTTTTTTTTTATGTATAGTGGCAGACGAGCAGGACGGATCCCTGATGGTAAGCGATTACCGCCGCCCATGGGACGCTGCATATACATTTGAATGACTTAAAACTATTTATAAGTACTTATGTCTAATTTACATGTTAATACATAAGTATGCTGAATGTTGATACATAAAATATACTAAAGAAATAAATAAACATAATGAGATTCTACCACCTGCTCGGAAAGTTGGTTCTGATCGAGAAGATCCGATAAATATCCTCCAACCAATTACGCCTACGGCGGCCAATCTCAACAAACAGCCACGTATGCTGGATATGTATTATAGTGTCCAAGTGTGTGTACAAACACAAGTGCACTCTCTATTCCCTTACCCCTCATATTCCTATGGGACACTACTGTGACACGACCGGAGAGGCATCGGTCTTTTGTTTTCCAGGGCCATCATGGCCGTCATCTTGCTGCATATAGGGAACAAGGTGGTGTGTGGGACTTAAACCCTAACTAAAACCCCTGGGATGTCCATCTCCGCGCAATTGCGGTCGGAAACCCCACAGACGGGACTAGACCGTGCCGCTAATCGCGCTCGCCGCTTCTCCCCTATCGGGCGCAATACAGCCCTTCAACGCTGTACGACCTACTAGGACACCCAGTAATGTCGTCCCCCGCGGAGTCGTATGCTGAGCAAGCCACTCCCCAGCAGTGGATACGCTCACGAACTCCGAAAGCCCGTTTAGTCGCCTCTTACGATAGGCCGGGAAAAAAAGTTCTCCTGCGGATCTCATCATTCTGATACGATCACGCAGGGAGACTCCGAGCATAACCCTCTCTATTGCTCTCTGGGTGACTTTGAGCCTCCTTAATCGACACATTGTAAGCGGCCACTTTCGGTTCCGTATGTCATTACTGCCAACACACATGCATTGAAGAATTTTGTCTTAAGACACTGCGGAAGATGAGCCGAAAATATGCTGTGTAGCTTCCCGAACGGTGCCCAGCCGAGTTGGATTCGTCGATCGACCTACCAAGCTGGACTTTTTGTCCGAGATACTAGATTTACCTCTTTATAAATAGTTTAGAGGGTGAAACTAACACAACTTTCTTTTATGAAGATCCTTGGGTCATGTTTAGTTGACTGGTAGAGAATTACTCTGGACATTAAGTTCGCCTATTCTATAGTTTTGTGCAATTAAGTTTTAAATAAATAAAAAGGAGATATAGGCATAGATTCCCCGTGATCTAATAAACGTATGCCAGGAGGCGGGTGTCAATGGGCGATGGCTCATGGACACCCGCAACCCGATGGCAATCGCTTACCATCATCAGGTAACCCGTCAGCTCGTCTCTCACTTGTCACATAAATAAGCTATCACTTTTCCACTGCACCAAACTGCTACAATTAATCTTAATCGTGTTTATCTGAGGCTCACGTAAAAAGCCTATTTTAAGCGTTAACAACGCCATATCGAATCCCTCGGGAAGGAGGCGCTAATTACCAGCTCATCCCGTATACAACGTTTAATTTATCCTCACGTAGAAACACAGTGTTTATAAAATCAGTGGCTGGACTGTAGAGGCTGCGCCACGAAAGTCCTGTGAAAAGCACGCTTCAGTCGCCTAAAAAATTTAATTGAAAATTTAAAAAAACCACCGACGGCCGCCATTTTGGATTTGAAAGTTGTCACAATAAATGTATTCTGCGAATCAAGCCCTTTTATATGATAACCATGTTGTGGGAGTTGTGTTAAAACAAACAATCCTTGTCTTTGTGACGGCGGCCATCTTAGATCGATTTTTATATGCCAAAATGAGACACTAAAAAGCTTGATTTTTTTCTGCGAATAAAAACCGCCTTCAAACTTTTTAGTTCGTGGTTTTTGAAGGCGGTTTTTTATCTAACACTCCCCCATTATTCATCTTACAAACAAAAAAAAAAACAAAATCGGTTAAATTGTTCGGGAACTACGATGCCATAGACAGACACACACACACACAGACACGTCAAAGTTATTGCGTCGAGGGTTAAAACATTTCAAAAATATTTTTGCTTCAGACAGCAAAACAAGGTTATGTAAAACGAAACGAACGAATGATTCGATCAATTTTGGCACTTAATCATGAACTTGTTAGTATTTTTTTTTTATGTGATAAGTGGTCACCTGATGGTAAGCGATTGCCGCCGCCCATGGACACCAGCGGCACTAGTGAAGTCACAAGTGCGCTTCCGACCCTTAAACCACCCTTTCCCCCGGAACCCTCCCGTACCCTCACTCACGCAGCGAAACACAGCACGGTGCTGCTTCACGTTTAGTTTAGGATGAAAGGCGGTATCAGAGTAGTTTTTTGTAATAAGAGGGAAGATATCTCATATTTTAGTTCCGTGTCTAGCCGTGGGATTTCGTGGCGCGGACCTGTCAAGGGCCAACGCTGAGGTGAACATTGGGGCGAGGAATTTATAAGCACATAAACATGACAAGAATTTGTGGAAATTATAAACTGTTCGCCTGCACCCATGACATTGTAATCGATATATTTAATATTTGATATGAGATCAATTTGTACTTATAAAAATTTTGGCGATTAAAAAGAGAAGTGACGAGTTTCTTGCCGGATCTCCTCGTCAGAATCAACTTTCCGATTCCGGTAGTACAATCACATTACATTTATTCATTTCTTAGTATATTTTTTGTATCGACAAATATGTTTAATTACATATATAATATACATAGTTATAATTTATATTTTTCAATTTATCGCGTACGCGTTGGACCCAACCTTTGTGCATGGGTTTTTAATAAATAGTATAAGTGTTTGCCGAGAGGTTGTAACCCCGAAATTGTTTTAATCATATCCTGTTTAGTAGCTAACAATTAAAATCGATTGGTGTCGCTAGTTTGGGCTACCCGTCGCCTTAACACATAAACCGCACGACAAATATGCTTTCTACAATTGACGACTGTTTTGAGATTCCTTGAAATATGTAAGCTGCAAGCAATCGTCTTGACAAGGACCCTCAGTTTTCCTACGTAAACAGCCCAATGAAATGAACTTCAGAGTGTCTTCCACCGAAACGTTCTGTCGTACTGGTTAATCTTATACTGTTTGACGAGTAACAAAATTGCAAGCCAAGCCGAGTGGAAAAGTGTATGTACATGTATCCGTAATTTTATTTAACCTATTATCCAATTTGGAGCATACGTGCGCAACACATCGTCGAAATAAAAGAATACGTCATGTAAATCTTTATAATTAAGTCAGCTTTGTCTCTTTTAAAGGATGTTTTCAAAAATGAGCCGTTTCCTCGTATCTCTTTTCAGTTCGGTATTTTGTTGCGAACGTGTACAATGGGTGACATAAATAATGTTAAATTAAATAAATAAATAAATATTTCACAACATCACATACATTGATCTGACTCCGAAGTAGGTAGCTCAAGCACCTGTGTTACGGATATCAGAATCAACAGTGGGATTACAAATATATACATATAATGCTTTTCTTTTGTAAATACATACTTATAATAAATGGCAAACACCCAGACCAATACAAACAAACATGTTCATGCACACAAATGTTTGTACTGTGCGGGGATCGAACCCGCAACCCTTGTATCAGAGGCAGCGTGCACTACCACTGTTCCAATCGGGTCGTCAAAATTTAATGAAACATGAGAGGTGAATCTTGATGAAAAGTAAAATACACTGTGCATATATTTTTTTTCAAAAAGATTTGAATGATACATTCATAAGTCCGACTGTTCATAAGTTCGACTGACCGGATGGCGCAATTGGTTGTGACCCTGCCTCTTACGCCAAAGGTCGTGGGTTCGATCCCTACCTGGACAAACATTCGGGCGATGAACACTTGTGTTTGTTCAGTGTCTGGGTGTAATATATGTATTTAAGTATATATTTGTGTTCCTCTGTTGTCTGATATCTGTAACACAAGTGCTTAAGCTACTTAGTACGGGATCAGAACAACGTATGAGATGTTGTAAGAATTATTATAAAAAAAAAAATTAAAAAAATAAGTTGTTATATTGCAAGAGTATTTATCACTTTGTTATAAAAAAGAGGTGAAACAACTTACACCTTTTTATGTTTCTACATGAACATAAGGCATAAGGCATAACATTATTGCATAAGGGCCAATTAGACCAACCTTATTCCGATACTAAATCTATGGTATAGCGCTGTTATTCCACAAAAATCCGACGTTATATCATAGACTTATCCGTGGATTGATTACCGCCAAAACATTTGTGCATGGTTATTTAATGAATAGTATAAGTGTTTGCCGAGAGGTTGTAACGCCGAAATTGTTTAAAATAGGTCCGGCTTAGTAGCCAAAAATTAAAATCGATTGGCGTCGCTAGTGTGCCCTACCCGTCACCTTAAGGTTTCCGCTCCGTGCGCACTTTTATTTATTATATTCACCACCAACACATCATACAAAAAATAATAATAACAGCTTTTTGGAATTAATTAGATGATTTAATCAATTACTTACATTACATAATAAACCTTCGATAATTTATGATGACGCGCACGAATATATGTTCGAAGTGTGTTAGAAAAATAGCTCAGTTGTTATTTAGAGCAATGGTAGATCAGCAGTTCAGAACGCGCCTTCCATTTGGGGGACTTATCTGGATTTTTCAAATCTATGTGCGCATTTCTACCATTAGCTCGGCGTTGAGGCAAAACATCGTAAGGAAGGAAACCTGTACATTTTGAATAGTTTCTGAATCGTGTAACCATGATTCAGTTGGGCTTGTTCGCCTGTTAAAGGGTTGCGAAGGTCAGACGGCCTTACCTTATTCCGATACTAAATCTATGGTATAGCGCTGTTATTCCACACAAATATGACGTTATATTTATCCACGGATAAATCTATGGTATATAATAGTATGATATAAATTTTAAATATAATATTCTTTGTGTCATACGTGCCTCATCATGCACAGCTGGACATAGGCCTCCCCCAATGTACTCCACACAGATCGGTCCTGTGCTGCCCGCATGCAATGGATTCCCGCGATCTTCACCAGATCGTCGGTCCACCTTGTGGGGGGCCCGTCACGGCTGCGACTTCTTACCTATTCATAATATATTTGCATGCAATATATTTTAAAGTATAAAACATAAACAATATAAAAGAGGCTGGTCCAACCGTCGGTCCTCAAGACGAAGAGTTCGGTGATCTACACGTTAGGCCTCTCGAGATCACTGTGCGCGCATGTATCTTCACGTAGCCTGATCATCAGTTATGTGTCTATTTTGTGACTAAGCTGCCGATTTATTTGCCCGATACAGATGTACCTTGCCATCGAATGTCAAATTGCACGAGTCATAGAAGCGCAATATTACGCAATTTGCGTCAAATTGAAATCCCACCTGCACGTCATCGTCGGCGGCCGCCGCACGCCACGTCAACCGCGTGCGGAAGGGGTAGGGCTACCTCCATGGTATAATATAGAAGGACAGCCAAATGTCAATATTAAAAAAAAAATCTGTAAAATTTCTTCAATAAACTCTCACCTTTACTTTTTTTTTATTGGTTTAGTTACATTTTCCTCGTCAGCACGAGGAGAGGGCGACACAACACTGCATGCAAATAAATTTTATCGATAAAACCACTCGTTCTCGTAGTTTTGTCAAAAAAAAATATTTATTTCACTTTAATAAAATAAATAAATACAAAAATTTTATTGACAAAACCACGAGAACAATATTAATTCTTATAATCGACTTATACTAAGGGTACTAATTTTAAGTTGGTTGCTGTACCAGGAATATCCTCATGCAAAAACGAAAGTGCGTTCAAAATGTTACATAAATGTACCTTTCTTAATAAAATATTCTGTCAAAATAATGACTTATGGTCACTAACGCCCTGTTGGTCTAGTGGTTTAAGTACCGGGCCGTGATATCGGGGTCCTGGGTTCGATTCCCGGGTCGAGCGAAAAGTGTTTCGAATTTTTCGAACATAGCTCGGGTTTGTGATCACCAACGCATTTGGCAAGCGTAGTGATTAAGCCTAATCCCATCATAGCTTAATTTCTATGATGGAGGCCTTTGCCCTGCAGTGGGACAGTTTATAGGCTGATACAATGACTTATGGTAAAACGAAGTCCTAACGATAAAATTGGAATTTGTACTTTAATAACAATAAGTCGTAACATCTATAATTGCTCATCATCAGCCCATTTAAGTCCCCACTGCTGGGGCACGGGCCTCCCTCAATCACATGAGGGGTAATTGCCATACTCACCACGCTTGGCAGACGGGTTGGTGAGGGTTTTGATATAAGTGCAGAGTTTTCCTTCTCTGGGCGCTGATGATCATGCCAGCAGCTTTACCTTAGTCGCCGTTTACGACACCTCGGTAAGAGTGAGGCCTATTCTACTCTGCCGGGGACCACACGGCCACGCTCTGCATATATGTAACAACTATAATTGCTCGCGTTATTTAAACAGACACGTACATTAAACTGAACCCTTTATGAATCCGGGGTTGAAAAACGTACAAATCTTGAGCCTCCAAGATTAGATGCAAACCAAGGCGGATTGAAACACAGCGCGATGAATATTTACGAGCCAGTAAACCCTCGGTCGGACCCGGCTGTAAACTATGGCATAAAGTTGACAAGCTCGGAAGGAAATACTGACTAACGGAACATTGCAAATGGATGATCACTTTTTACTTGGTCGTTAATTTACCACAGATATTTCGGCGTATTGCCAGAATGATTTTAACTCGAGTAAGGCAAAGCCAAAAAGGAAGGGTTATGATTTTAGTAATTTATGTAGGTATGTAAGTATGTAAATATGTTTGTATGTTTCAAGATTCTGCCTAAACTACCCATCCGATTTTATGTATGAGGTATTTTATTACTGTCTAGCTGACCTAGGCTTATATTTTATTTGAAAACTAATTAAAATACCAAAATCTGCAGGTTCTGTCGCGAGGACAAGGATTCGATTATTCACGTCCTCGGCGAGTGCATAGCGCTGCACCGCTGCAGAAGCCGGCACCTAGGAGCACACATGATCTCCGAAGACGAGATCATCAGCTCTATTCTCGGGTTTATCCTGGAACTGGAGATACATCATCATCAGCCCATTTAAGTCCCCACTGCTGGGGCACGGGCCTCCCTCAATCACATGAGGGGTAATTGCCATACTCACCACGCTTGGCAGACGGGTTGGCGAGGGTTTTGATATAAATGCAGAGTTTTCCTTCTCTGGGTGCTGATGATCATGCCAGCAGCTTTACCTTAGTCGCCTTTTACGACACCTCGGTAAGAGTGAGGGTGGCCTTTTCTACTCTGCCGGGGACCACACGGAGATACATGAGGAGCTGTAATAGGTTATGGAGGTTATGGAGCTGCCACAATAGATCATCTACTGGTCGCAGTGGCTATGAGACGCAAGGCTCACCCCATTTCTATCAAATAATAATAATAATAACAGTGGGTGCGAATATACGAAAAAACCGATAGATTTTTTGATTTTTTTTTTCAGTTGGATTACAACCCGTGCGGATAAAGAATGGCATCAGAAATGGCGGCGCATCTATTCACTTCTCGCTCGCACACTATTTGCGTCTATACTCGCACCCCACGAGTGCGAGTATAGACGCATGATCCCATTCTTTATCCGCACGGGTAGTAGCTACGATTGTGGTTACGACCGGAAATTATGCAGATTTTGACCTTGTTGGCTACAGAATTTGTCTAAATTATGTATCTATGTCATTGTGTTTCAATTTGTTTTCCGTGGCCAATAAAGAATTCTTCATCATCATCATCATTATTTCAGCCAACAGATCTCCACTCAGGGGCGTAGCTATCGCCGTATCTGCGGTATCAATTATACGGGGCCCCGGGCCACGGGAGCCCCCCAAAGTGTGTAAGGAAAAAAATAAAAACTTTCTAACTTATTTAAGACGAAATTCTATAAAGCAATTACTTTTTTACCCGCCTTAAGCGTGCGTTCAAAAGTTCAAAATGTTTTATTTGTAAAGTGGTTAAATTATGTATGTTTTGATAAATAAATATTTCTTTTCACAGTATTTTTTTTCTTTTGTGAAAAATCTTTACCCCCATATAAGGGCCTCCAAACATTTTTTTATACGGGCCCCGACAAGGCACGCTACGCCACTGCCTCCACTGCTGGGCATAGGCCTCCTCTAATGTTCTCCACACATATAGGTCCTGTGCCGCCCGCGTCCAATGGATTCCCGCAACCTTCGGATCTTCGGTCCACCTTGTGAGGGGCCTGCAACCGCTGCGACTTCCTGTACGTGGCCTTCGCTCGAGGACCTTTCCGCCCCAACGACCGTCTGTTCTCCTCGCTATGTGCCCTGCCCATTGCCACTTGAGACAAGCAGTCCTTTGTGCTATGTCTTTGACCTTGGTTCTCCTGTGGATCTCATCATTCCTGATACGATCACGCAAAGAGACTCACGCATAGCCCTCTCCATTGCTCTCTGAGTGAATTTGAGCCTCCTTTAATAGGCATATTTTGAAATTGACACATTATAAACAAATCTTCATCATCATCCATCGTCAGCCCACTTTATGTCCCCACTGCTGGGGCACGGGCCTCTCTCAATCACATGAGGGGTAATTGCCATACTCACCACGCTTGGCGGACGGGTTGGCGAGGGTTTTGATATAAATGCAGAGTTTTCCTTCTCTGGGTGCTGATGATCATGCCAGCAGCTTTACCTTAGTCGCCTTTTACGACACTTCGGTAAGAGTGAGGGTGGCCAAATCTTAATCTTTATCAATTAAAGGGGTAGAATGTCAAAAAGTTGGCAACGCACTTGTGACTCCACAGTTCACCATCAGGTGATCCTTGTTCGTCACCTTTGATATAAAAAACACCTTTTATGCAATAAAGAGTATCTATCTATCTACTTCTAGCATGCAGAAAATCCTGCCGCATCTGGTATAATCAGGCAGGCATGCAGTTCCCGCATGGCCGCGCGACAGCCCTGCGCAGGTGTGCGTCGGCGGCCGCGCGGAACATTTGAGTAATGCGCTCGCATCGTCCGAGCTACAACATCGTAGAGGCAGCTTCCACTATTATTGTGACTGTACCAAAAAAAGCTCAAGCCAAAGATTTTTTCGTATCTCTTGTGATACCACGTCCTCACAGAAAACAACGGCGTAAAGCAGCGCCACTGTTTCGCTGAGTGAGTGAGGATACTAGAAGCCCACTTACTACATCATCATCATCGTCAGCCCATTTAAGTCCCCACTACTGGGGCACGGGCTTCCCTCAAACACATGAGGGGTAATTGCCATACTCACCACGCTTGGCAGACGGGTTGGCGAGGGTTTTGATATAAATGCAGAGTTTTCCTTCTCTGGGTGCTGATGATCATACCAGCAGCTTTACCTTAGTCGCCTTTTACGACACCTCGGTAAGAGTGAGGGTGGTCTATTCTACTCTGCCGGGGGCCACACTTACTACAGCTAGTAGGTAATCAGACTCAGCCTGAAAACCAGCCCTGCAGCTGATTCGAGAGCTGCAGCGCAACCTGTTTGGCTACAGAATTTGTCTAATTTGTGTTTCTATGTCATTGAGTTTCAACTTTTTTTACGATATCGGTGGCAGATGAGCAGACGGATCACTTGATGGTACGCGATTGCCGCCGCCAGTGGACACCCGCGACACCAGTGGCGTCACAAGTGCGCTGCCAACCTTTAAACCCCCCTTCCCTCGGATTGGGCCTCCGATTCCCTCACTCACGCAGCGAAACACGCCGGTTTTCTGTGAGGCCGTGGTATCACTCCAGTCGAGCCGGCCCATTCATGCCGAAGCGTCGCGAGTCGTGACCGAGCGCGTCGGGGCGAAGGGTTCCGGCTCGCGTAATGAGAGCGTTAAGGTGACGAGTAGGACACACTAGCGACGCCAATCGATTTTAATTTTTAGCTACTAATACCGGATCTACAATTTTAAACTATTTCGGGGTTAAAATCTCTCGGCTTAACTTGTACTATTTATTAAATAACCATGCACAAATGTTGGGTCCGTTTTTGAACGCGAAAAATTGTGGCCAAATGTGGCCGCTTTTGGCGGTAATTCAAATTTCAAGTACAAAAGCAGATCCAAGAGATAAGTACAAGTATTAAATAAATAGTATAAGTGTTTGGCGAGAGATTGCAACCCCGAAATTGTTTAAAATAGATCCGGTTTAGTAGCTCAGAACTAAAAATCGATTGGCGTCGCTAGTGTGCCCTACCCGTCACCTTAACGGCTGTACCCATTCAGACAACCACCTTCTGACACACGGACGGATAACAATACTACGTCCATTGAAGCACTCACTGCCGAACTCAGAGACGTCAATTAAGTTAAATGTTTCCTTACTTAATTATGGAAAGTCTTTATGCGTATTGAAATAAGTGTCAATATTTTTTCTTAGTATACCAATAATGACCATGAGTTTCTTTGAGGGAATAATTTGTTCAAGAACTACAATTACAGGTATCATTGAGGATTGCATTGTAAAAAACGCGCCAAGTGCGAGGCGCACTCGTGCACTAAGAGCTCTCAGTACCAGTCCATATCTAAAATACCTTTTTGTTACTATGATTAGACCTTTTTATGTGGGAAGCATGTTGAATGCCGTGTGGTCCCGGCAGAGTAGAATAGGCCACCCTCACTCTTACCGAGGTGTCGTAAAAGGCGATTAAGGTAAAGCTGCTGGCATGATCATCAGCACCCAGAGAAGGAAAACTCTGCATTTATATCAAAACCCTCGCCAACCCGTCTGCAAAGCGTGGTGAGTATGGCAATTACCCCTCATGTGATTGAGGGAGGCCCGTGCCCCAGCAGTGGGGACTTCAATGGGCTGATGATGATGATGATACCAATAATACCAATTAAAGTTAATTTGACGTCTCTGAGTGCGGTTTGCGAAGTGCACCAAATGCGAAATGGACCATTTGAGAGTGCACCAGTTGCGAAATGCACCATTTGAGAAGTGCGTCAATTGAGAAATGCACCATTTAAGAAGTGCACCATTTGAGCTTGGTGTACCAGTTGCAAAGTGCACCATTTGCGTCAAACCCGGCAGTAAGACCCTATAAACCATCCTCTATACTATTCGCAGCTCCACACGTGATCTACAGTGATTTCATCCAGCCTCGTCCATCGCACGCGCTTTGCGGAACAAGAAATATGTTAGTTAGATATCCCGCCGCCAGCCATATTTCATGTGGGACGTTGGAACACGGACGTCGAAACACCGGGGTCGGAACATGGAGGTTGGAACGCGGGCGACAAAGACGACAGAGGACAGGCCGCGACACGTGATACATTTTGCATAGATATCGTTTTGCGAACGGGCTGTGGTATTTTGGAACAGGAAAGTAAGGTGGACAAGGTGGCAATACAGAGTTCTATACAGGATGTTTCTGTGAACATTTACATGCTTTTAACCACGTGTACCACTAACCATTCTGAACAACATTTGTTTAATGACTTTTTGAAATTTGTTGAAAAATTTTTCGCCTCCCCATACAAAATGAACAAGTCACGTGACTGAATTTGTATGAAAAGTTGAAATTTTTTACGCTAATTTCCAAAAGTCGAATTTACAAATGTTGTTCAAAATGGTTGGTAGAACACGTGGTTAGAGGGATATAAATGTTCACAGATACATCCTGTATAGAACTCTGTATTGTCCACCTTACTACCTGTATTATTTTTTTGGGTATAGCATTTTTTTTGCATTTTATTCTTAAGTAAATAATGCAGTTAAGGCAACGGGTAGCCTACTAGCGACACCAATCGATTTTAAATTGTTAGCTACTAAACCAGATCTTGGCCGTGTGGTCCCCGGCAGAGTAGAATAGGCCACCCTCACTCTTACCGAGGAGTCGTAAAAGGCGACTAAGGTAAAGCTGCTGGCATGATCATCAGCACCCAGAGAAGGAAAACTCTGCATTTATATCAAAACCCTCGCCAACCCGTCTGCCAAGCGTGGTGAGTATGGCAATTACCCCTCATGTGATTGAGGGAGGCCCGTGCCCCAGCAGTGGGGACATAAATGGGCTGACGATGATGACGATGAAACCAGATCTATTTAAAACAATTTCATTTGCACTATTTATTTTATAATTGTGCAATTCTTTTTGATCTGTTTTTGCAATCTAAATTTAGATTAACGCTTTCAGTGGCCGTTTTTGGCGGTAATTCAAATTAGGAGTACAAAAACAGACCCAAAAGTTAGTATAGTGTTTTCCGAGAGGCTGCAGCTTCGAAATTGTTAAAAAGATAACCGGTTTAGTTGCTAACAATTTAATTCAATTGACGTCGCTAGTGTGCCCTACACGTCACCTTAAAAAACATCGTCAGTCTTCGGGTGGGACTCGAACCCACGATCTTTTACTAACCGGGAAACCAGAACTTTGGCTAGCCAGACAACTGCTTTACCGACAAAGCTACCGGAGACCTTGGTAAGTCGACGAACTTCATTATTTACGACGCATCGACGAAGCTAGCGCCGCAAATGGATTTGTACTAATTGTGGCGATTATGAGATTTTTTTTAAAAAGTACAACGGTGAATCCATAAAGGAAAGTATTTAAGGATGTTTTGTAATGTAATTGTGTACTACCTACTCACTTTCAAATCTAAAAAGTATATTAGAAATTGATTTATAAATTACGGAGAAATCGCTAAATGTATTGACATACAAAAAAATATTGAGCATCAAACGCTAAACCTTTTTTTGAAGTCGAATAAAAAAAGTAAATTGTACGAATAGGGTAAAAAATAAATCTACCAAAGGGTGAATTGGCTTTCAGCTGAAATGAACCAGGTGTAAATATTGGCTTTGATCGACGGAAATGAACAGACACGTCTGCATATATTGATTACAAATGTGTTTTTCTTGAAGGTGAGATAAGATTTTAAAAAAATTACAGATTCTCCGTTGAACTCTCCCTATCCTAATCTACCTAAAACCACGGAACTGGAAAAGGCGCTGCAAATCTATGCCTAAAAGATAAAATGGGATTTTGAGACTAAAAGTGTGGTCTGTTAGACATCGTCATATTTCGATAGTGTATCACAATCGAAGCGGGACCGGATCAGGTGGCTTAATTTAAAGCCGTCCTGTAAGGAACTAGAATATACCTGTCGCATCCAAACAAAGGAGGCACACACCTCGTGTGAAAGAGAGGGTAGCTGCGATTCGGTCGTTACGTCTGCTTTAAATAAGGCTCTCAGACCGTCAACTTCCAGTTATTATCAGAAATTAAAATTAAAAAAACCGGCAAAGTGAGAGTCGGACTCGCCCATCAAGGGTTCCGTAGCAGCAAGTAAGATATTACTTAATTGTAAAACAATTGAGTTGAGTATTATGGAAGGCAAATGGCGGTTTACGTTATAATAAACCACGTATTAAGAACCGGCCAAGTGCGAGTCTGACTCGCGCACCGAGGGTTCCGCCGGTATCTTTTGATTGCGTTAACTTTTGTTTGATTTTTTCACAGCTTAAAGGGACAGTAGACCTAGGTATTTGGTATAAATTTCAATTTGATACCTTTATTCGTTCGTGAGAAATAAAGTAGTAAATTTCATTTTATTAAAATATTTTTATTATTTTATATAACTAAAAAAATGAGATTTTCGCAATTTTTCCTATATTTGCATTATATGACAATGCTTCATGCCAAATTTCAAGATTCTGAGTTTACGGGAAGTACCCTGTAGGTTTTGATTCCTTTGCGAGTGTCGAAAATTTGATGAAAATATCGATATAATCGGCTGTATCTTTTGATTGCGTTGGCTTAGAAGTTTGATTTTTTCACAGCTTCAAGGGATAGTAGACCTGAGTAATTGATATAAATTTCAGCTTCATACCTCCACGCGTTCCTGAGAAAAAGGGTCTTGACAGACGGACGGACGGACGGACAACAAAGTGATCCTATAAGGGTTCCGTTTTTTCCTTTTGAGGTACGGAACCCTAAAAAATATTTTCGTTGTTAGTTTTCATGCTAATGTAATATCTTACTTCATATTATGACGTCCCGTTTGGATCAGTGGTAGTGAACGCTGCCTCTGGTGCAAGGATTGCGGGTTCGATCCCCGCACAGTACAAACATTTGTGTCCATGAACATGTCTGTTTGTATTGGCCTAGGTGTTTTCTATGTTATTATATGTATGTATTTACAAAAGGAAAAGTATTATATGTATATATTTGTAATCCCACTGTTGATTCTGATATCCGTAACACAGGTGCTTGAGTTACCTATCTCGGAGTCAGAGTCAATGTATCTGATGTTGTGAAATATTTTATATATATTTTTTAGTTTTATAATTCTTGTATTATATAACGTTAGAGCCCCCCTCTAACTTTTATGGGGGGAGGGGCACACTTTACCACTTTAGGAGCGTCTCTTGCGTGAAGTATTGAGTTAAGAAATAAAATTAGAAACATCAACATCATTTTTAAAGACCTACACAAAGATATCCCACATATATGGGTTAGATGAAAAAGTGAGTTCAGTTCTAAGTATTGTGTAAAAATAAAGTTTAGAAACTAAAACCCTACTACCACACAAACAGTGAAATCAGCTCAAACAATCACATCATCTTGCAATGGATAAAGGGGCATAGCGGATCACTGGGTAATGACGCCGCGGACCAGTTGGCAAAAAGAGGAGCGGAAACGACAGTGGTCGGCCCACATCCACTCATACCGCTTCCATTTTCGCTGATTCGAACATGGACCCGCCAGTTATCCACTGACCTACAGAACAAACGATGGATGGAAACCACAGACTGTAGGCAATCCAAAATCGCACTACCCAAATTAGACCCGCGGCTAACAAAACGACTTCTAACCCTCAGTGGGAAAAACCTCAGAATAATGATGGGGACAATCACGGGCCACTGTCCCCTAAATAAACACCTTTACACCCTAGGCGCTACCGATAGCCCCCTATGCAGGGGATGCTTCAGCGCCGAAGAAACAGTCACACACGTGGTCCTGGAATGCGATGCGGTGACCAGACAACGCGAAGAAATCCTCGGATCGATGGGGTCACTCCGCGAAGCCTGTGAAGCTCCCAGGAAGCTTCTGCGCTTCTGGGCGGAGTTAGGCTGGCTAGAATAGCCAGGACCCAACACGCACAATGGAGAGTCTAGGTGCGGAAAAAGGAGTCCACATTACATTACATTACATTACCACACAAACACGCTCTAAAAAGAACGAAACAAGAAAATTGTCTCTGCTGAAATTATTATGCCGTATCGCCGTGGTCGTATGCCACATTGATTTTATTATTATATTTAATCTGTTTTGCTACAGTAGGTGGCATACGACCACGGCGATACGGCATAATAATTTCAGCACAGAAAATTTTCTTGTTTCGTACTTTTAGAGCGTGTTTTTTTCGGGACGGGGTCAAATGGGGGTACATTGAACGGCAAACTCGTCATTTTTAAGCTGGAATCATGAAAATTGGGATCTTTATACAAATATAAATACAAGTGCTTTGAGCAATTTTTTTTCTTTAGCTTCTAAAGGAGTGAAAGGGGTGTAACAACTTGGTATGGAAGATTAATTTTTAAAGCTAGTGTCGGAAAAATTGGTATTTGAACTGCTTATGCAAAGTAAATTCCAGTTCTTTCAGCATTTTTGTTCAACCCCTAAAAGGGTGAACGGGGGAAAAACGTCGTATGCAAGATGCACTTTCAAAGCTATAGGCTTGACGTCGTAAGGGATGACATGCGTGACAATATATTGACCATAATGGATGCGCAAGATCGCGCGAAGTAGAGGAGTCGAACTATGTTAATCACACTTATTGTCCCTAGCTTAGTGTCCCTAAAGCACGCCAGTTAAAAGAAAGAAAACACTTATTTATCACACATATATTTGAAAACCACAACTCACAAAGCCAACTGTTTTAGAATAGACAATAGAAGATATTATCAAAAGTAAAAGAAATATAAAAGACATAGATAATATTTAAAAAACCTTTTTTGGTGGCCACAACCATCAGGTTGTTGGCCGTGGCCAAGCATACCACGGGATCCAGAGCTTGGGACGCAACCGAGACAAAACGCTAAGATGATGATGCCGAGAGTCGTGAAAATGGGTGTTTGGGCTTTTTATACAAATTTAATTTAAACACACTTTTATTGTATTTCAGAATGTATACAGTTAGGATCAACATAGCCTGCGATAAACTAGTGGTGATAAATATTTAAGGCAAATATGTTATATACTTTACTTTTTCTATTTCAATTATAATGATGCTGTTTTTTCCTGAATAAATAAAAAAAAAAAATAGATAAGTATTATGTACTTTTTTGAACTCCTGCTTAGAATGAAGAAAATCTTTGAAAATTTCTATGCGTCCTTATGACAAAGTGTACAAGTCGACTTATATCTAGTCTCTATCTTTGATTTACTTCTTGCTAATTCATCACAAAAAATCCTCTATTTTTCTGTCTGATAGACAATCAAAAAAATCCTCCATTTTTCCGTCTGATTAGATGAAAAATAGAGGATTTTTTTGTGATGAAGTGGGAAAGAAGGAAAATCAAATTCGATATAAAGTCGACTTGTACCACTTTTCACAGGACGCAAGAATTATGTGCCGTAACGAAGAACTGATTGAAGAGTTTCGTCCTTTAGGCACTGTGGTATCGACGATTACGAAGACACGGACGTAGTTTCCAGAAGAATGCTGCCCAACCTAACTGGAACCTCCTATTCACCTCATCCTCGAAGTTGTTTCTACCCAATTGCAAAGTTCTGCCATGCGAGGTTACGTACCTATTTTGAAAGGTGGAGGGACGATCTGCGCAGGAGGGCTGGCCAAGAGCTAGATGTGATGAGCCATGGATAGTTCCCGGTGGCGACAATGGGAAACATTCCAAAATTGCTAAGCTCTGAAATAAAAAATACCATTTCTTTTTTACTTTTCCGCTGCGCGAATATATAATTTATTAATTTTTTATCGCCTATTACTGAGAAAAAAAATTAAAAAACTAAAAAACGTTAAGGTGGACGTCATCGGACGGCAGTATGTAAAATATTTCTTTGCCTAGCACATTATAGTTTTAAATTTTACGGAAATGCCAAAAACCCATGACATCAAAAAAAGAAATTGTCAACGTTGAATGAATGAATGACGTTGACAATGTGACACTAGTATTATTAACCTTTGACTACAGTAATACCTTTTTTTTATTAAAATAAGATAAGCAAAGGAATATCGCTGTATTCAGCCGTTCCGAGGGACGTCATTTGGCGTTACGTACTATTGTAGGAAATAAGAATTTTAATAATATTTTAGCATGAAAATGGGACAAATTTTAAAAAAAGAAAAAATATGGGTCAGTTTTCTTTTTATGTCTATTTTTCATATAAAAAAACAATAATGGGACATGTTAAAAATATCGAAATGTTGTCCATTGGAGAGGCCTACGTCCAGCAGTGGACTGCATAAAGCTTGATGGATGATGATATGATGAGTAACGAAGTAAGGACGGGCCTCTAGTCCTAAAATAAAAAAAACACAATAAGTACCTAACCAAATTAAACCATGGTTTTCTTCATATCTTTTGGACCAACCCTCTTATTCCAAAACGTGGTTTAAAATAAGTAAGTAGTGTAATTAATTCTGGGAAAAACTGAAGAACTAGAATAAACATTATTACAAAACTAAGTTTAACGTTATTTAGTATATCAACTTTTATACTTAAGTTAAACCACCCGGACCCCTAGTTTAAAATGAGTACTAAAATAATAACCTCAAAATATCGATTCAGCAACCACGACAACTTATCCCTTTGACAGTTCATTCCGTTTTACACTAAAGTTATTTGTGAGAAAGTGGCTAATTTATTTTTGGGATTGAATCCCAAAAATATAAGCAATTCCTATGCATATTACTTGAAAACCTTACTTAGGTAAATATCTTAATTTATTGTTGCTTAAAAACCATTCTTTAGAATTTTACTTCAGACAACAAAATAAGGTTATGTAAAATGAAATGTCACTGAACGAATGATTGAGTGATTCGATCAATTTTGACACTATCCTGCGGTACTAAGTTGTCTATGGGTAGTCGAGGATTTGAAATAAAAATTTAAGAACTAACATTATTCCGTAATAATCATGAACTTGCTAGTTTAGGATTAAAAGCGGTATCAGAGCAGTTTTTTTAATAAGAGGGCAAAAGTTTATTAGGGAATTGACTGCTGCTCGTTTGGTCTAACCCGGGACTTAAACTCTCGCGTCGCTTTACTGCCAGTGCACACCTAGCACTTAGCTCACAAACCGAGGCTCCCCTCGACTCCGGCGCTAGTAGACATGCAAAATCCGTCATTTGCCGGCTGAGTGGCGATGTGCAGAAATTGTTCCTGTATGCAATATGCGAGGCTGCGCTCCAACCACTAAGGCCTTAAATTGGGCGCATACGGGACCCAATCTGGCTGATAGCCGTGGCGGTTTTGAGTAGGATTAACACACTTTTTTGACGTGATAGGTGGCAGGTGTAACACACGTGCTATGCCAAACTTCAAACTCTCCTTTTGAGCCTCCAGCACCCTCCCTCACTCGGCGATCCACAGCTCAGGCGATGCTTCACGCCGATTTTCTGTTGTCAAGGCATCACCTCCGCTGGGACTGTCATACTGACCCGCGAGACGATTTTTCACGCTTCGTTTAAGGTGACTGGTAGGGCACACTAGCGACGCCAACCGATTTTCATTTTTAGCAAACCGGATCTATTTTAAACAATTTCAGGGTTACAACTTCTCGGCAAACACTATTTATTAAATAACGATGCACGGTGGGTCCGTTTTTGTACGTGAAAAATTTATTCACGCCAAAAGTGGCCACTTTTGGCGGTAATCCAAAATTTGAGATGCAAAAGCAGACCAAACAGTTAACTGTAAGTATTAAATAAATAGTATAGGTGTTAGTATAGGTTGTAATGCATCACTAGAAAGGCAAAAATTGCGATGGGGGCAAGCAGTAGGTTGGAAGGGCTAAAATGGGGGCTACGGCCCATGGCCGCACTCTGGATTTATAAAACCATAGTGAGGCCGATCGTCACTTATGGCTGCTGTGTGTGGTATAAGAAGACGCACCAACTTAACTGCGTAGAGAACCTCAGCAAAGTTCAAAGAACAGCCTGCCTTATAGCCACTGGCGCGCTTTCGTCCTCTCCCTCTGCAGCACTGGATGCCCTCCTGAACATTCCACCTCTGCACATTCACGTGCAGATGGAAGCGAGGATGGCTATCACGAGAGCGAAAATCAGAGGGAAGACGAGATGGCAATCTAGGGTCATGAGAAACCTCTACAACGAACTAATGAAAATTCCGGTCATGGATCCTCTGACTCCATGGTCCGTGAACACCGCTTCGATAAGCGGCTTACAGTCTTGTTACCAAGTAGACAAGACTGGAGGCTGGAACTCCCGGAAATGTTAAGCAGAATGACATCGTTTGGTATACGGATGGCTCCAGGAAGCAGGGCATATCCGGGGCGGGATTTTGTAATGATCGCTGCGGAATACGCAAATTCGCCAACCTGGGTCGCTATACCACAGTGTACCAAGCGGAAGTCTTCGCAATAATTGGCTGTGTCCAAGAGAGTCTACAAATGAATCTCCAGAATAAGAAGATATTCATCTTCTCAGATAGTCAAGCTGCCCTTAAGGCGTTAACATCCTGTGAACTTGACTCCAAACTCACTAGCGAGTGTGTCCTGCTCCTAAACCAGCTTGGCAATGCCAACATCATAAATCTGATTTGGGTACCGGGACACTGTAATATCAGAGGCAACGAAGTCGCTGACGTGCTAGCAAAGGCCGGGGCAGAAAGCCCACTACTCGGACCGGAACCAATATGTGGCGTTCCAGCCTGCATGGTCAGGTTCGATTTAAAAGAGTGGGGGCAAAAACAAAGCACTGAATTCTGGAAAAGACTACCTCGACTAGAACAGTCTAAGGCGTTGATACATCGACGGCGTTCGATCAGAGACGAGCTGTAGAAATAACAAAACTGAGTAGAGGACATGTTAGGGCACTCACTCGGACCCTCACAGGGCACTGCAAATTAAACAAGCACCTGCACAACAGGGGCCTTACAGATACCAAAATCTGCAGGTTCTGTCGCGAGGACGAGGAAACGATTATCCACGTCCCTGCACGTCACTGCACCGCTGCAGAAGCCGGCACCTGGGAGCACACATGATCTCAGCTGACGAGATCAAGAGCTCCCCCATCAGCTCCATTCTCGGGTTTATCCTGGAACTGGAGCTACATGAGGTGCTGTAATAGGTTACGGGGCTGCCACAATAGATCATCTACTGGTCGCAGTGGCTATGAGAAGCAGGGCTCACCCCATTTCTATCAAATAAAAAAAAACAAATAGGTTATAATTGTTTGAAATAGTCGTCCGGTTTAGTAGCTAAAAATTAAAATCGACTGGCGTCGCTAGTGTGCCCTACCTTAAAGTAATTCATATTATAGGAAGGAGTAAATAGATGCGCCGGCAACGAGTTCCATTTCTTGATGGTGCAGGAATAGGAACTGATGTCACTGCGACCAGTTTGATCTGTTGCGATCGCCGCTATGCTATATTTCAGTTCCAAACCCTGCATTTTTTACAAAGTCTCCCTGAATGAATCCTTAGCTCCATTTGGGCTTAGTATGTGCTTTCCGAGATGCATTATAGCATGCATCTGTGGATGTGTTTGCACGTAACTGGTCCATTCCGCATTCGGTGTAAAGGAATGCACACTCATAACTACATTCTACAGATTCTAGTGTCGCTAATATTGTCTGGTTTGAACACTTGCAAGTTGTTCCTTCTTTGCCTAGAATTGCTTAGCTAACGGTTGACCACATACTAACGATTCTAACATAATGGACAGCAACGATGAGGTTTCGGACATTAACGCATTTGGCTAGAAGATGCTTTTTCACTCTTACCTTAAAGATGTCTAGATTATTATGATAACTTACACCGGAAACTTTAAGAGGTGCTTCAACATATTATTGTCTCTGCCTGCAACACCAGGAGTCACAAGTTCACTTCTATTTTCAAACTCTTCCTCCTCCTGGGCCGGACCATTCATACCGCAGCGTTCCTCTCCCACGGTCGTATGCTCTCTGCCTTGCGAAGGACAAAAGCTTGAACGTTGTGGAACCGTTCTCTTTTCTCTTTCTTTATGAGGAAGAGAGCAAGCATGTCACCTGATGGTAAGTGATCACCTGCCGCCCATGGACATCAGCCACACCAGAAGGAGTGGAGATGTGTTGCCGGCCTTTTAGGAAGGTATAGGCTCGTTTCTTGAAGATCTATTGTTTCTTCTCTTTATCTTAATGTGTAATTCTCAGTTGCGTACAGAGCTGTCACTTTGAAGCCCGGGGTACGCGTGGACCATGATTCTTGATTTAGGGAGTCTGGTAATCTGGCGGGACTGTCCCCTTTTCTCTCACGTGTTTTCTGGTACAAATCGTTCGCGCAAACGATTTGGTGCAGTGCGCAATAAATGCAGAATCCTATTCGTGGACCCGCCGTCTGATCCCCTTGTCGGGGTGCCGTATTCAGCGGATTTCGTCAAAGCTGAGGTCCAAAAGTTAGTGCCGTGGGAGGTGTGTGGCGTACGGAAATCTGTTTGAAAAGGGACAAAAGCGGTGGAGTTTTTGAGGGGTTTTGCTATGTTTGTGAGGTATACGTATGTAGGTACCTATTGTGGTTTTGGCCCGAATTGGCGAAGCATTTGGCGCTGATTTTGAAAAAAAAACGCGGTGTTCCGCTTCAGGTGTAAACAAAAGCTAGATGGCCTATACAAATGAGGTTTATCTACATTCTACAATGGACATGCACCCCTAAACAGACTGTGCCTTTTAATAGAAAGCCAACCTTGATAAACTGCGCGAAGGACGTTAGTAGTACTAGGGTGACGTGCTGCCGTACGTTCTTTCTCTACCGCACCCGTATAGGATTGTGAAACGGTTCACCAACAAACGATTGATCCATGAACTATTAATTAACTCTGCGTCAGGGCCAGTTGGATCTCTTTTACACTGTGACATTTTTTCCGAAAATGGCACATTCCATTCAAAGTGCGCGTTATCTTGTTCTAATCCTTTTACAGGATGATTGGACTTTTTAAACGTGATACGAATCGACCACGATCAGAAGGCACTTCAGTGACACTGAAAAGAGGACGCTGTACAACGTATGCGAAAATGTCAAAACAGCATTAGTTCCGACCTTAGCCACATCCTAAATAACCGTTTATGTCAAAATGACAATTTGACGAACAAAACAACCAATGCTGTTCAAGTTGAACCTCAATCCAACAGTTCACCTACGGCATCTACCGGTTTTCTCACAATTTCTCGACACTTTTTCGAAAAAACTTCGTCCTGTTTTTATCGAATAAAAATTGAAATTTATAGACATAAATCTCAAATGTTAATGTTGATAGCGTCTCTAGTCTAGTTATATATAGATTCTCGATAACACAAGTACGAGAATCGCCCTCCAAATCTTTTTTCATGACGAATTATATTTTTATATACAATTAATATAAAAAAATAATTTTATGCAACGTTTTTTAACGGGGAGACGAGCAGACGGATCACCTGGAGCCCAATTCTCGGGCTCCTGACATTTACTTTCATGCGACATATATCACTAAAACATAGTTTTTTTGTATGGTTTTCAGTTGATATCCGCCATGTTTTTTCATATCGAAAATCCCGAGAATTGGGCTCAGAGTTATCTACGAACGCCACCGCCCATCAAAATGGCTCGCTCGGTAAAGATAAAGATAATTTATTTGTTCGAACATGTGTACATTATAGGTAGATAATTGTAACAGAGTTTCAACACGTCGGCGTCGTACCATTACGGCATACCAAATATATTTAGTAAATGCAAAAACATAATAATATTAGGATTCAATAGGATTACATATAATAGAATTATAATGTCAGCCATTGTCAGAAATAAAATGAGATTAACATGTTAACAATACAATTAAAACATGGCAAAAAATAACAATCAACTTTGCATATATTCAATTAGTAAAAAAATATTACAATACATACAGATTACAATAAATATTAGATATTAGATAGGTACATTATATTCGTTAAAATTTATCATTCAAAAAATCATTCATACTGTAGTAACATTTATCAATCAAAAATCTTTTAAACTGAATCTTGAACGATTTTACATTTAGAGTTATATACCTATTTATCAGGTATTTTATTAAAAATGATGGGAGCCATACATACTATGCTGTTTCTTAACGGACTAGTTTTAGATGGGTGCAGACAAAGCCCTGTATTGTTGCGACGATTGCGTACTACTTTATCCACAGATCACCCCCGTGACTTTATCACATATCCGTGGAAAGAGGTGGGGATTATTCTTTACGAATATTGCTATCACCAGTATGTAGAGTGACGGAAGTGTGAGAATTCTATATTTAGTGAAATATGGCTTACAGCTTTCAGTAGTTTGTAGGCTAAACATGGATCTAATAAAGCGTTTTTGTGATTTAAAAGCTATCTCTTTGTTAGTTGAATTGCCCTAGAAGATCAGTCCATATTTTAGCACACATTCCACCAATCCATAGTAAGCAGTTATCAACGTACCTTCGCTGACCGTTTTTGATAACCTAAACAGTGCGAATGCCGACTACTATTTTTTTTAATAACTTCATCTATATGACATTTCCAATTTAGATTTTTATCAATTTGCAATCCTAGAAACCTTGCAGTATTAATTTGGCTGATAGTAGTGTCCTGATATGATACAAGGGTCAAGGTTAGTAGTGTTTGCAAAGTTCTGGCTAAAATGCATTAAGTATATTAGTTTTCTTTAGGTTTATATTTAAATTATTATTGATTATAGACTATCACTATAAATTTGACATTAATGAAACACTGACAGTGTTTCATTGATGTCAAATTTATAGTGATTTATATCATTACATTCAATAATTATTATGCTATCGTCGGCAAATAATGTCATTTTTTTTAATAAATCATTTATTTCTCGTCACAAATAGTTAAGACCTATTTGTGACGAGAAATAAATGAGCTAGGACTTAGTTGCTAATTTAGTTGGGTTAGGACTTAGTTGCTAATCATTGATTGCTTAGTGGCCTCAGGCATGTCATTTATATATTAAGAATAAGAGAGGGCCCAGGACGCTTCTTTGTGGAACACCATATGGTACATGATATGTAAATTTCCTCTGTTTTAGATTTGATATTAAGACTAGTAATGGCCGTTTTTTTTTTGTTTGTCGACGGTTACTAAGATACGATTGTAACAAATCCAAGATATTACCTCTTATACCGTATCTTTCAAGATTTTTCGAGAGAGTTTTATGATTAACATAGTCGAACGCTTGCGTCATGTCACAATAAAGGGCACATACTGGTGTTATACAAAATTATATATTGCCATATTGATTGTCATTCTTTGTCGAAAACCATTTTGTTTTGGACAACACTATTTCTCTCTAGGTAGTTGTTTAACTCGCCATAGTAACACTTTTCAAATATTTTAGAAAGTATAGATATAAGTGCAATTGACCTATAGAATTCCATCATTTCTCTATTATCTTTCGGTCACATAAAAAACACCATAAAAGTTCCAGCTCATAAAATTCAATTCCATTCAAATTAGGATCACACCGATTACAAACGCCACGCATTAAATAACCCCAAAACTCCAAAAGCGCATTTCCAAAACCAATTGAACTTTCAATTGGCGAATACCAACTGAACAAAGGCTGGGGAATAATTCGCTGCGTAAATAACAATAAAGCGCTTGTTCCACGTTTTTCGCAAGGCAGGCATAAAGATTATACGCTGCGATGCTATTGGTAGTGGAGCAGAGATTTGGGATTACATTGGGACGTTTCCACCGAACTAAATTGACATTGACCTTCTGGGCAAGGTGAAAAGTCAGTTAAGGTGACGGGTAGGGCACACTAGCGACGCCAAACGATTTTAAGTTTTAGCTACTAAACCGGATCTATTTTAAGCAATTTCGGGAATACAACCTCTCGGCAATCACTTATACTATTTATTAAATAACCATGCACAAATGTTGGGTCCAACGCGTACGCGGAAATTGATTCACGCCAAAAGCGGCCACTTTTGGCGTGAATCAATTTTTCGCGTACAAAAACGGACACAACATTTGTGCATGGTTATTTATTAAATAGTATAAATGTTTGCCGAGAGATTGTAACCCCGAAATTGTTTAAAATAGACCCGGTTTAGTAACTAAAAACAAAAATCGATTGGCGTCGCTAGTGTGCCCTATCCGTCACCTTAAGGTGACGCATTGACGAAACTAGCGCCGCTAATAGATGTATCAATTGTGGCGATAATGAGACATTTTTAAAAAAAGCACAAAGGAGAATCCGTAAAGGACAGTATTCTATGAAAGAACGTGGGCTCTTCTCTTGCTTACCATCAGGTTGGGGAGAGCCAATATACTGTGTGACTATAAAAAAAATTAAGATAAAATAAGTCATATTTTCTTCATACAAGTAGGAACCATAATTTTTATAATTGCTAAGTGGCCACTTTAGGCAATAAAATAGTTACTTTTACGAAGATAATACACAAGTACATTTCAAAAATATCGTTATACTTTCCTTTATGGATTCTCCGTTGTACTTTTAAAAAAAATGTCTCATAATCGCCACAATAGACACAAATCCATTGGCGGCGCAAGTTTCGTCGATGCGTCACCTTACTGGTTAAATTAGCCATCCAATCGGACGCCTAGAGCGAGTCAAGTGACTGACAGCCTTCATTCTAATCATGCTATATTTTAAGTAGTATAAATGCACTCTAAGATTCGAACCTACGACCACCGCGGGGCGCTTTCTTATTCGTTGAGCTACTCCACAGCTCGCCAACCCGTCTGCCAAGCGTGGTGAGTATGGCAATTTCCCCTCATGTGATTGAGGGAGGCCCCAGCAGTGGGGACTTAAATGGGCTGACGATGAGCTACTCCACTACTCCTACCAAAATAAAAAAAGGTCTCAATAAAAACACAATGTTTGCTCACCCCAGCCCTCGCACCATATTTTACTTTCGTCCGAATATACAATAAAGGGAAGTGAAAACTGGGCAATAATAATTAATTTTTATTTGGCGCTGGCCACCCCTGGTGCTGGAGTGTTGCCAGGTGGGAGTCAGCTGAATTTTTAATAGTGGCAATATTAAACAATTGAGTTAGGGGCTTTGCGACTTCGCATATGAATGTTCGTATGATTGTTTTGCATGGAAAATTAACTTGAAAGTGGAAAACAATAGGTTTTGTTTTACGATCAGGTGATAGGTCTGCTCGTCTGCCCCCTATTTTAGAAAAAAAACCTAGGTGGCAGAGGAGCAGACGTATCACCCGATGGTAAGCGATTGCTGCCGCCTATGGAGACCCGCAACCAACATATGTAGCGTCACTAGTGGGCTGCCAACCTTTACACTTTTCTTCATCCCCGGATTGGGCATTCGGTATTCTCACTGACACTGACAGTAATCACGCCATTGACCGCCGTTTTTTTTTTGGTAAAGCCGTCACACGGCAGTGTTGTCATATTAGAAATTATTAAATTTAGTGCAAATATCGCCGTCGTACTATCGGGTCGCACTATTAAGGTGATGGGTAGGGCACACTAGCGACGCCAATCGATTTTAATGTTTAGCTACTAAACCGGATCTATTTTAAACAAACTCGGTTTTACAACCTCTCGGCAAACACTTATACTATTTATTAAATACCCATGCACAAATGCGGACCCACCATTTGTACGCGAAAAATTCATTCACGCTAACAGTGGCCGCTTTTGGCGGTTATCAATTTTTCGCGTACATAAACGGACCCAACATTTGTGCATGGTTATTTAATAAATAGTATAGGTAAGTGTTTGCCGAGAGGTTGTCACCTCAATATATTTTAAAATAGATTCAGTTTAGTAGATAACAAAACGAATGGTGTAATCGGTTGGAGGATATTATTATTATTATAATACCATACTGATACTGACTAAGATGTGAAATTTTGTGCAATGAAGTTAGATATCTATGACTAGCTTTCGCCCTATTCTTGCGCTTCCGCTTATATCTTGCACACAAAAAAGGCTACCTACTTAATTATGTACCTACAGTGACAGTTATTCTTTTTTTCATTCCTCGTTAAAAGGATTGGATTGGAGTTATTGTTGACATTAACAAATGATTTTAATTAAGTTTCTCTTTTGTTTTTCATCAATAACTCTCGACTCTGAGCTTGGAATTTAAAGAATAATTAAAATGTCAATTAATTATTATCTTCGCCTTTCTCAAAGTAAGTAAAACAATCTATATTAATGAAGACAGAACATGCTGTAATTGTCACATAAAAAATCATGCCAACGGTACTAACTATTTTCTAAGTAAGCGCCATCTACTGCAAACAACCAAAACTGTAACACTATGAATTACGAGCACGCATTGATGCAAAAAGTATGCTTAATAGTTTAGTAACAGTTCAACAGATGGCTCTGTTCTTGAAACTTGCACAAAGCACATAATATTAATTTTACAAAGGTATTTTGTAATTATTCCAGTGATTTTTCTTGAATACCCAAATTCTTTCGACTTTGAAAGTTTTTAGATATTACAAACTGAGACTCCTGCATAGGATTTGGGTGATGCATCACATCCCATCTCATTTCAGCGTGTCATTCCCGCTTGCGTCCAAAGCCGCCGCAGCAAGTCCGCGGTAAGCTGGGTTATGATCCAGGATCAAGGGCGGATTTATTTATAAGTAGTACCTATCGTACATACTTTAAATATTTAATAAATTTGATAAAAGTAGGTACTTAATATTGCCTCGGTGGCGCAGTGGTTAGTTAGTGGGTCGCACTTTAAAGAGACGGCCGCGCAAGAGGTCTCGGGTTTGATTACCAGAAAATTCTACCTAAGTTTTGGGTAAGAAATTCTTTGGCCCAGCCCAGAGTCTGGAAGTTGGCGGTCTTGTACCGTCTTGGAAAATATATTAAGCTGTTAGTCCTGCGCCCGATCCCTCTCTGATCATGTCACATTAGTGTCCCATCGGAATAGGGAAAGGGAATAGAGAGTGCACTTGTGTTTGCACACAAACTTGAGCACTATAATATATCCTGCGTACGTGGCTGAACTTTGAGATCGTAGCCGTAATCGGTTGGAGGATATTATTATTATACTTAATAATTGCTTTCCATCAGGTGATCCGTCTGCTTGTCTGCCACCTTTGACGGGAAACACATTATTCAGGAACGAACGTAGCGAAAATTTGATTTGCGCCAAAGCTGGATCAACCCTTGTCCAATGATAAATACAATGAACCGGCGACTCTGCCGTCTGACCTTCGCAACCCTTAAACGGGGGAACCTGACTAAACTGGATCTCGCTGGATCACAATCCAAGTCCCCGACACGGTACAAAAACTAAGGTGATTCATAAAAAAAAGACACAAAGATGTTCCATGCTTCCCACGCATGCATGGGAAAATAGGCCTTAATCAACGATAGGTAGTGATGCGAAGTTTACTTAAGGTGACGGGTAGGGCACACTAGCGACGCCAATCGATTTTAATTTTTCGCTACTATGCCGGAACTACATATTTGAAACAATTTCGGGGTTACAACCTCTCGGCGAACACTTATACTATTTATTAAATAACTATGCACAAGTGTTGGGTCTGCATTTGTGCATGGTTATTTAATAAATAGTATAAGTGTTTGCCGAGAGTTTGTAACCCCTAAATTGTTTAAAATAGATCTAGTTTAGTAGCTAAAAAATAAAATCGACTGGCGTCGCTAATGTGCCCTACCCTAGGTACAAATAAAGAGCCTTTTCAAGCGGCGGCATATAAATGAAATTTTTAGAATAAAAAACCTTTCAATAAACTCAGTGGTTACTCTTTTCAAATAATATGGTAATTACAATTTAATGTCATCCATTACTCATCATTCCACATTATCATCATACTCACCTACTTATATTGTGTGTGATAGCTCAGTAAATATGCACGTAGGCATTTCTAACTAGGGTCGTAGGTTCGAATCTGGGCACGCAGCTCTGGATTTTTCCAATCTATGGGCGTATTTCTACCATTGGACTCTGCGGTGAAGGAATGCGTAACCTTAACGTTTTTGATACCTACAGTTTCTTAATCTACCTTAACTAGATTTCCCAAATGCTGCATCATAGACCTGGCAAAAACTTTCATGGACCTGGCAAACTCTTTCAAAAGATTGGAACATTTGCATCTGGATCAGTGCAGAGATGAGGAACAGTGAAACGCTTCATTTTGAACATCAACTCTCAGATATCCGTGATTCATTGTGCTCATTCGGATCATTCGGCTCACTCGGATCATTCAGCTCATTCGGCTCATCAGATCATTCCGCTCATTCGGACCATTCGGCTGACTCGGATCATTCAGATCATCCGGATCATTCGGCTCATGGGATCATTCGATTCACTCGGACTCGAGATCCATTTGAGATCCATTAGAGATTCGGAACAGTGTATCATTTGGCTGAGTCGGATCACTGAGTCGTTTCAGTAAAGAGTAACACACGTCTAATGCATCACGGTCCAAGTGTACCCAGAAAAGACTATCTCGACTAGAACAGTCCAAGGCGTTAATACAGGCGTTCGTCCGGAAGCGAGCTGTAGAAATAATAAAACTGAGTAGATGACATGTTAGGGCACTCACTCGGACCCTCACGGGGCACTGCAAATTAAACAAGCTCCTGCACAACATGGGCCTTTCAGATACCAAAATCTGCAGGTTCTGTCGCGAGGACGAGGAAACGATTATCCACATCCTCGGCGAGTGCATAGCGCTGCGCCACTGCAGAAGCCGGCACCTGGGAGCACACATGATCTCAGCTGACGAGATCAAAAGCTTCCCCATCAGCTCCATCCTCGGGTTTATCCTGGAGCTGGAGCTACATGAGGTGCTGTAATAAGTTCTGGGGCTGCCACGATAGATCTACTGGTCGCAGTGGCTATGAGATGCAGTGCTCACCCCATTTCATTCAAATAATAATAAGTGTACCCAGGGCTCCGAAGCCTGACTTAGGACGCAACTGAAAAACTTTTAACATCCCGAATTTGGTTTAAGTCAGGGGTTAAATATGTTATGTCACGAATGTCATCCAATTTAGACACTGTAATCGCATCACTAATTTTGCTAGTTCGCGCTTCGCTCGTGTCCCGGATGCGGCGCATGGGACGCGGCGGAGCGTGGCCGAGCGCCATTGTGTCGCGATTACATTCTCATTACCGGCCGCTAAGCTGAGCAAACTGACTGGTAGTGTAACTACTAACTACATTACTGAGTCAGGTTTGCGCGTGTCAATCCATCAGTTATGGGTGTCAGAACCGGGTTTTAAAAAGACCGTCAACACATTAGCGATCTCTCTGATTTCGCGGATGTTCATGGGCGGCGTTGATTACTTTCCATCAGGTGACTCGCTTGCTCGTTTTTCGCCTCTACCATAAAAATAAAGGTGGCAGACGGATCACCTGATGGTAAGCAATTTTTTTTTTTTTTTTTTTTGTTGACCCGGTGGAAATGCCGCCGGCTCACTGACAGGAGCCGACGTCGGCGTCGGTTGGTCGGCGCCGCCTTATGCACACCCGGCCGCTGGGAGTCGACCGGGTAGTGTGGGGCTCTCCCCTGGATTGGGCCTCTGCTAATCAGAGGCCGTCCAAGGGCATACCCACTAAAACCACCGGGGCTTTTCCCATTCAACGCCCGCTAAGTCGGGACGGAACGCGGGATTACCACCAGGCTGCCACCGCTAACCGTCCTGGGCGAAGAGGCTCGCCAACACGGCCTCTCTTCCAAACATCGGTCCTTAGGACCCAGGGCCTCTCCCACGGCCCACCAACTCCACCCCCCGAATGGCATCCACACTGCTGGCTGCAGTGCAGAATACCGCCGGGAGGAGAACTGCAGGTACCCCCCCACCATACACTGCTGGCTGCAGTGCAGAGTGGGTTGGGGAAACAAAACCTGCAGGCTTCAACACGAAGCCGCCGCAAGTCCCAACTCCGCTGGATGCGGAGCCAGGAAAATTGGCAACGCCGGACTGCCGCCGAGCCACTCTGGCTGAGAAACTCGACGCAGAACCTCCGAAACACGGCCTTTCGGCCACCGAGCCCGCGGGCTCTCCACTCAGGAAGGGGCGGCACCTGACGAAGCGTGGCCAGACTGGGAGGGCTGGACTGGACACTGAAGCCCTCAGTCGTCCGACATCCCCCCAGCTGCCACTGGTCCTGAGCCGCCTTAAATGCGCAGGCAATTTCGGCACAACCACTTTCGTGGGGGTGCCGTAGGGGCCTCCACCGGCCAGAGACGGCATGTCGAGGAGGATAACAAGGGGCAGGGTTCACCCCTAGCGCACTAGGCGTGAACCCTGCCGTCCGACCTCGGCCGATGGGACGTGGGAGTCCCCGGGATTTATGTCCGAAGACTACTCACTTCTCGACCCCCGCCGGCCGGTTAAGGCAAGCGGGAGGAGCAGGGCCCTTAACGGCTCAGCCCATCCGGATAACTGCCGGTGGGAGGCCCAGGCCCGCGCATAGCCAACCAAAAACTCCGGGGGTGACAGAACACCCCCCCACCAAACGCTTCGCTCCGGAAGGAGCGGTCCACTCAGAGACCTAGACCGAGCCCGGCCTAGGTCCGTAGGGGGGGTTACAAGCCATAACCCCCCCTCCATGTGTGCAGCCGTCGGCCGTCGGGTAGCAATATGGCGAGCGCGCCAAATTACTACTCGCCGTTGCCCAGGGACGCCAGGACCCCTTCGGTAGCAGCTCCAAACAGAGCAAAAATACTACCGAAGGGGCCACACGAGGAGGCCGCCGCACCGTAGTCCCCATGGTAAGCAATTGCCGCTACCTGCCCATGGTCACCCAACACCAGTGGAGTCAGAAGTGCGTTACAAACCTTTAATCTCCCATCCACTCCGGATTAAGCTTACATACTCGGCTATACACATCGCATGCGTGCATTACAATTACATAATACTTGCATTGAATTACATAATATAATGTCGACCTATTTTAAACCCTAACTATAATATATGTTCCACTAGTATTCAAATGCATAGATCTTAGAGGCATAGATATATTAATTTAAGAAATAATATTTGAAATTTAAGAAATAAAATTTGAGATCGTAGCCGTAATCGGTTGGAGGATATTATTATTATACTTAATAATTGCTTTCCATCAGGTGATCCGTCTGCTTGTCTGCCACCTTTGACGGCGAACACATTATTCAGGAACGAACGTAGCGAAAATTTGATTTGCGCCAAAGTTGGATCAACCCTTGTCCAATGATAATTACAATGAACCGGCGACTCTGCCGTCTGACCTTCGCAACCCTTAAACGGGGGAACCAGACTAACTGAATCTCACTGGATCACAATCCAAGTCCCCGACACGGTACAAAAACTAAGGTGGTTCCATAAAAAAAGACACAAAGATGTTCCATGCTTCCCACGCATGCATGGGAAAATAGGCCTTAATCAACGATAGGTAGTGATGCGAAGTTTACTTAAGGTGACGGGTAGGGCACACTAGCGACGCCAATCGATTTTAATTTTTCGCTACTAAGCCGGAACTACATATTTGAAACAATTTCGGGGTTACAACCTCTCGGCGAACACTTATACTATTTATTAAATAACTATGCACAAGTGTTGGGTCTGCATTTGTGCATGGTTATTTAATAAATAGTATAAGTGTTTGCCGAGAGTTTGTAACCCCTAAATTGTTTAAAATAGATCTAGTTTAGTAGCTAAAAAATAAAATCGACTGGCGTCGCTAATGTGCCCTACCCTAGGTACAAATAAAGAGCCTTTTCAAGCGGCGGCATATAAATGAAATTTTTAGAATAAAAAACCGTTTACTGTGACATAACTATAATAATTAGGCTGTTGCGACACTTTTTGTAGATAATGATGAGTTCTGCAAAGTCGTCGTAAATGATTTTGTTCTATCATCAATAGTTTTCGCAGCGCACGCGACATAAGGAATTTTTCAGGTCATTTTTTTACACCTTGGGTTACATTATTGAAGTTTTGGTTAGGATCCCTAATTTTTTTAAATTAATTATAGCCTATGTTACTCGGGAATAATGTAGCTTTCCAAATTTTTGAAATCAGTCCTGTAGTTTCCGAGTCTATTCATTACAAACAAACAAATCTTTCCTCTTTATAATATTACTAGCTGTTTCACGCGGTTTCACCCGCGTCCCGAGGGAACTACTTCCCGTACCGGGATAAAATATAGCCTATGTTACTTCTGAATAATGCAGCTTTCTAATGGTGTAAAAATTATTGCAATCGGTCTAGTAGTTTTTGAGTTTATTCATTACAAACATACAAAAATACAAAAATACAAATATTTCCTCTTTATAATATTAAGTGTAGATAAAATAAGTATAGATTATATCTCACATTGGTATTTATTTATGTATGTACTTTAGTTTTTTTTTTTTCATTAACACGGTCGTCACTCAATACAGATCCTGTCAGAATACTAGCGCTGCCGCGGCCTTTCTGTCGGTGTCGTGGTAGCACCATGCTGAGGCCGGGACCTGATTGACCTCACACTTCACTCACGCCTATTTATTTAGAATATATTTATTGTAATGACCTACCTATCGTCTGTTTTCGTACTCACCTTTGTCTGAAGTCTTAATGTGTGAATGTTCTATGTTTATTTTCTAATGAGCGTTATTGTTAAATTATGTATTGTGATGGTCAATAAAATGTTTCTTTCTTTCAAGAAACTCAGTGGTTACTCTTTTCAAATAATATGGTAATTACAATTTAATGTCATCCATTACTCATCATTCCACATTATCATCATACTCACCTACTTATATTGTGTGTGATAGCTCAGTAAATATGCACGTAGGCATTTCTAACTAGGGTCGTAGGTTCGAATCTGGGCACGCAGCTCTGGATTTTTCCAATCTATGGGCGTATTTCTACCATTGGACTCTGCGGTGAAGGAATGCGTAACCTCAACGTTTTTGATACCTACAGTTTCTAAATCTACCTTAACTAGATTTCCCAAATGCTGCATCATAGACCTGGCAAAAACTTTCATGGACCTGGCAAACTCTTTCAAAAGATTGGAACATTTGCATCTGGATCAGTGCAGAGATGAGTAACAGTGAAACGCTTCATTTTGAACATCAACTCTCAGATATCTGTGATTCTGAGTGTGATTAGATGTAAATGAAATTGTATTATTTACACTTCCCTATAATAACAGCTTGCCACAGGTAGAAAATACTTATAGATATAATTTAAATATGACATTGAATACTTTGACATATAATGTAAAAAAAATCCATGTTATTGACATAAATAATTATATAAAGTCATACTTTCATTTGACAAAGGATAAATATTATCTTAATAAATACTGTAAACGACTAATAGCAATGTCGCTATCTTATTATTTAGATTGCTCAGCCAAAAATTTGGCTACCATATCTGCTCCTATTGAGCAGAAAAAATATGACATGTGTAATCAGACGTTGGAATTAGTTCCAATGAATTTAAATGTAATTTAGAGACAATAGAGAACACCTCTTGCACACTAGATTTAATGACAAAGGGGAAGTCTGGGCATTTAAATATTGTTCATCAAAATATACAGGGCTTCTCCGGTAAAGATTTGGAATTGGAACTTTTTTTAAATAAAATGAATATACATGTCCTCTGTGTAACTGAACACTGGTTAAGGCAACATGAACTTATTATTAATATTGATAATTATAAAGTCATAAGTGCGTTCACAAGAAAGTCGGCCATTAGGGGTGGGTCACTTATATTATTACATAATTCATTAAAAGCAAAGGAGCGCAAAGACATAGTCGCACTTTCAACTGAACGAACTATTGAACTATCTTGTGTAGAGATTGAACGGTTTATCATTATTTGTGTATACAGACCTCCCTCTGGTAACTACAATAACTTTGAGTGTGCCATGGAGGAGGTGCTGAGAAAAGCAACTAATTGCAACAAGCAAGTAATTGTATGTGGGGATTTCAATATTAACATCTTAGAACACAGTCAGAGCTCGGGTATGCTTCTTAATCTATTTAAATCTTTTGATTTACGCCATCTGTTTAATGACCCTACACGCATTACCCCCACATCAGCTACTTGTATTGATAATATTTTCTGTAATTGTAAGGCAATTAAAAAATCAATAATAAATTTTATAATTTCAGACCATACAGGACAGATAGCTGTTTTTGAACACCGTCATGCAACTGCTTCCTCTTCTTTTGTCTATAGGCCAATCACCACTAGTCGTGTGGAAATATTTAAGGAAAATGTTGAAAACAACGTTTCCCTGATGCAAGTAAGTAAGTATGCTAATATTGATGAACTATACAATACTTTGTTTAATGTTATTGAAAAGGAGTTTGAAGTAATTTTTACTAAGAAAAAAGTCAAAGTAGACAATACTAAAACAATATTTAGCGATTGGGCTACTAAAGGCATCTTCAAAAGCAGTCGCACTTTATTTGAATTATATGACATTAAAGCTAACTCCAATGATCCTACAATAACTGAACATGTTAGAAACTATTCCAAGCTATTTAAAAAAGTCTGCGCAATAGCAAAAGCTAATTATTTAAAAGATAAAATTAAAAATTCAAATAATAAAATCAAAGCCACTTGGAATATGATTATAAAGAGACTTGTAAAAATACTACTCAAGACCTCAAGTACTCTTTGAAAATTGATAATAAACAACTCAACGAGGACGTAGAAATAGCAAAGGCATTTGAATCTTTCTTTGCTAATATACCTCTTATTACCACTAGTAACTTAAATTCTAGTCCTCAGCTTGCTAATTGTCTTCTTCAATCGAGTGTGGACGAGTGCCTGACTTCTTTTAGTTTCCATCACATCAACCCGGAAACTATACTTAAAACTTTTAAAGAGATCAGCGTAAAGAAAACTGAAGATTTGTGGGGAATATCAGTAGAAATATTAAAAAATATAATAAAAATCATTGCCCCATATTTAGCTGTAATATTTAATGAATGCGTAGATATTGGTCAATTTCCAAATCTGATGAAATATAGCAAAGTTCTACCACTTTTCAAATCAGGTGATAGAAGTGACCCATCTAATTACAGACCAATATCCATTTTACCTGCCCTTAGTAAAATATATGAAAAAGTTATATTCCATCAATTATTGGGTCATTTTAATCTAAACAAATTATTGCATAATAAACAATTTGGATTTACTAAAGGCAAATCTACTACTGATGCGGGAGTTGCACTCATCAAGCACATTTTTGATGCATGGCAAAATAAGCAAGATGCTGTAGGTATATTTTGTGACCTATCCAAAGCATTCGACTGCGTTAATCACCAAACATTATTAATGAAGCTACAGCATTACGGCCTCACAGATAGCTCTCTGAGCTTAGTACGGTCATACCTAAGTGATAGAATTCAAAAAGTCAATGTGAATGGAACTAACTCTTCTGGCGCCCTTTTACAGATGGGAGTGCCCCAGGGCTCGATATTGGGGCCCTTACTGTTTATTATATATGTAAATGACCTACCTTACTTTACTAAAAACTTGTGTGACATAGTATTATTTGCAGATGATACTTCTTTGATTTTCAAAACTAATAGACATAAAGATAACTTTGACGATGTAAATAATGCTCTCACTCAAGTGCTACATTGGTTTACTGTAAATAATTTACTTCTCAATGCTAAAAAAACTAAATGTGTCAAATTTACATTGCCCAACGTAAGACAGGTCAGCACTAGGATTAATATGAATAGTCAAAATGTTGAAGTAATTAATTCTACAGTATTTCTAGGCGTCACGTTAGACTCAAAATTACAGTGGGGTTCTCATATTGCAGCCCTGGCAGGGAGACTTAGTTCGGCTGCATATGCAGTCAAAAAAATAAGACATCTGACCGATATTGAAGCAGCCAGACTTGTGTATTTCAGTTATTTCCATAGCGTTATGTCTTATGGTCTGCTGTTGTGGGGCTCTGCGGCTGATATTCAAGCTATTTTTGTGCTACAGAAACGAGCTGTCAGGGCCATATACGGACTTAGACCACGAGACTCGCTTAGAAACTTGTTCAAAGAAATTAACATTTTAACATTAGCATCACAGTACATCTTTGACTGTATTATGTATGTTTATAAAAATTTAGAAAACTTCCCTCGAAAATCCGACAACCATAACCTAAATACTAGAAATAAACACAAGCTTGCTGTTTCACATCTCAGACTTCATAAGATTGGTAATTCATTCGTAGGAATGAGTATTAAAATATTTAATAAGTTACCACAAAATCTTGTTGATTTACCAATGCCCAAATTTAAAACACATGTTAAAAATTATTTAATGGCAAAAGCCTATTATACAGTTAATGATTACTTAAATGACAAGAATTTGTGGAAATGATAAACTGTTCGCCTACACCCATGACACTGTACTTAAAAAAAAAAATTTGGTGATTAAAAAGAGTAACTGGCGAGTTTCTTGCCGGATCTTCTCGTCAGAATCAACTTTCCGATTCCGGTGGTAGAATCACATTATATTTATTCATTTCTTAGTATATTTTTTGTATCGACATATATGTTTAATAACATGTATAATATACATAGCTATAATTTATATTTTTCATGTATGACGATTTGTAAGAGCTGTATATAAGCCTATGCAAATAAAGCACTTTTGAATTTTGAATTTTTTGAATTTTGAATTCATTGTGCTCATTCGGATCATTCGGCTCACTCGGATCATTCAGCTCATTCGGCTCATCAGATCATTCCGCTCATTCGGACCATTCGGCTGACACGGATCATTCAGATCATCCGGATCATTCGGCTCATGGGATCATTCGATTCACTCGGACTCGAGATCCATTTGAGATCCATTAGAGATTCGGAACAGTGTATCATTTGGCTGAGTCGGATCACTGAGTCGTTTCAGTAAAGAGTAACACACGTCTAATGCATCACGGTCCAAGTGTACCCAGAAAAGACTATCTCGACTAGAACAGTCCAAGGCGTTAATACAGGTGTTCGTCCGGAAGCGAGCTATAGAAATAATAAAACTGAGTAGAGGACATGTTAGGGCACTCACTCGGACCCTCACATGGGCCTTTCAGATACCAAAATCTGCAGGTTCTGTCGCGAGGACGAGGAACCGATTATCCACGTCCTCGGCGAGTGCATAGCGCTGCACCACTGGCACCACTGCAGAAGCTGGCACCAGGGAGCACACATGATCTCGGCAGATGAGATCTAAAGCTCCCCCATCAGCTCCATCCTCGGGTTTATCCTGGAGCTGGTGCTACATGAGGTGCTGTAATAAGTTCTGGGGCTGCCACAATAGATCTTCTACTGGTCGCAGTGGCTATGAGATGCAATGCTCACCCCATTTCATTCAAATAATAATAAGTGTACCCAGGGCTCCGAAGCCTGACTTAGGACGCAACTAAGAAACTTTTAACATCCCGAATTTGGTTTAAGTCAGGGGTTAAATATGTCATGTCACGAATGTCATCCAATTTAGACACTGTAATCGCATCACTAATTTTGCTAGTTCGCGCTTCGCTCGTGTCCCGGATGCGGCGCATGGGACGCGGCGGAGCGTGGCCGAGCGCCATTGTGTCGCGATTACATTCTCATTACCGGCCGCTAAGCTGAGCAAACTGACTGTTAGTGTAACTACTAACTACATTACTGAGTCAGGTTTGCGCGTATCAATCCATCAGTTATGGGTGTCAGAACCGGGTTTTAAAAAGACCGTCAACACATTGGCGATCTCTCTGATTTCGCGGATGTTCATGGGCGGCATTGATTACTTTCCATCAGGTGACTCGCTTGCTCGTTTTTCGCCTCTACCATAAAAATAAAGGTGGCAGACGGATCACCTGATGGTAAGCAATTGCCGCTACCTGCCCATGGTCACCCAACACCAGTGGAGACAGAAGTGCGTTACAAACCTTTAATCTCCCATCCACCCGGATCCGGATTAAGCCCACATACTCGGCTATACAAATCGCATGCGTGCATTACAATTACATAATACTTGCATTGAATTACATAATATAATGTAGACCTATTTTAAACCCTAACTATAATATATGTTCCACTAGTATTCAAATGCATAGATCTTAGAGGCATAGATATATTAATTTAAGAAATAATATTTGAAAACAATTAAGTACCTACGTATAAGTTTTGTTAATTACATTATACTAAATCCTACTTAATCTATTTGCACGCCTGCTGGTAGGCTGGATACCTTGTCCATGATACTTTTTATAACATCTTTGTATCAAATTGTGTATTAAGCAAATAAATAATGTTTCTGTTTCTGTTTCTGTTTCTGTTTCTGTTTTTGTTTCTGTTTCTGTTTCTGTTTCGGTTTCTGTTTCTGTGCTTCAAGTCGATTTGCTGAGACCGCGGAATCCCTCCGATCGACTCGGTTTATTCATGCCGATGCGTTTCTCTCCAGCGGTCATTCATAAAAATCAAACTTACTTAGCTAACTCAACGACCCGAACCTCCGAAACAAAGAGAGCGCCACTGGTCGATCCTGCACAACTTTTTTTTTATTCTAAAGGCGACAAACGAGCAAGCGAAGTTCACCTGAAGGAAAGTAAAATCAGAGAGATCGCCAATGTGTTGCCGGCCTTTTTCAAAAAGCTTATGCTCATCTCTTCAAAGTCCCTAAGTCGTAGCCGTCAGGAAATACTCCCGCAGCCAAACCGTTCCACAGAACTGAAGTACGTGGTAGAAACGCACAGTATTAGACCGCCATCCATCGAGATTATGGGGATTGAATGACAATCGCTTGCGTGTGGTTCGATGTAAGAATTCCGCTGCAGGGAGTTTCACACAGTTCCTCAGAGACCAGAGCACTCCCCAAGATAGAGCTTCTTGCCAGTCATTAACCTGAAATTCTCGCAGATCGGTCTCGACGACGTCTTTCATATGAGCAAATTCTAATACTTAGGCTGCACTATCACTGACACAAACATGAGAGATGACGAGATCGATATCCGCAGCCATAACACCCTACGTTGTAGTGCAGCCCTTAAAATAGGCCTACTAGCGTCCAAGTTTCTCAGCATAAGTACGATATTACGCATAATACAAAACAGTATCCTTCGTATTAATTATTAAGCCGTGTGGTTCCCGGCAGAGTAGAATAGGCCACCCTCACTCTTACCGAGGTGTCGTAAAAGGCGACTAAGGTAAAGCTGCTGGCATGATCATCAGCACCCAGAGAAGGGAAACTCTGCATTTATATCAAAACCCTTGCCAACCCGTCTGCCAAGCGTGGTGAGTATGGCAATTACCCCTCATGTGATTGAGGGAGGCCCGTGCCCCAGCAGTGGGGACTTAAATGGGCTGACGATGATGTATTTTACTAACAATAGGTAGCTAAAATAAAGTGTCATAAAACAATAAAGTAAGGTAATAAAATGAGCGTTAGCGATGCTCATTTCAGATTCAAGGGGAATTCTCAATTTTTGTTTTTATTTTCAAATTTTATCGAGCGCGGAATTTTGCGGGTCAGATATAGAAAACCTCATTAATTAGTTGATTTTGAGTTTTACAAATGCTAAACCAAATTGATTGGTAGAGTTATTACATTTTCCTTTATTAAAATCGCTGTGAAGAGAGAAGGAAGTGAACCAGATTATATGGAAATGTATGTAATAAAAATAAGCAATCAGAGCGATCTCAAAGTGACAATAAAGTATGAGTGTACGTTTAGTTATTGTTTTGTCGCGGTCGACGCTCGACCTATTAACCTAGCCAGGGGTACGCGACAGTTTATCAACAATTTTATTAATATTATGTAAATTTTATACAATTTTAATGAAATCATCGATTAGTGCACCTTCCTACTTGATATGTTGTAGTGTAAATTCTGTAAGGTATTATTTACTTTCTACGCAGTCATACAATTCAAATGGTACTTAGGTGAGTAGTTCTATAGGTAAGGATATGTAGGTAATACTACATTTTTGTGTCTTAAAATATTCTAGAAATGAATGCTTCTTATTATTTAAGATAATGATATCGCAGGTAACCATTTTATAAAAGGATGTAAAAACAGGGCCTAATTAGAATTCAATTAGCGGCAAGTAGGTAACTTACATCATTTAGATAAGTTTCTACATAATAGTAGGTATTCTTATTTACAAATGAGTTAGCGTCATGTATTAAGCACAGTGTAATAGTAGTTAGCCGTGTGGTCCCCGGCAGAGTAGAATAGGCCACCCTCACTCTTACCAAGGTGTCGTAAAAGGCGACTAAGGTAAAGCTGCTGGCATGATCATCAGCACCCAGAGAAGGAAAACTCTGCATTTATATCAAAGCCCTCGCCAACCTGTCTGCCAAGCGTGGTGAGTATGGCAATTACCCCTCATGTGATTGCGGGAGGTCCCGTGCCCCAGCAGTGGGGACTTAAATGGGCTGACGATGAATAGTAGTAATATGGAGTTTGTCTAAATACTAGACAGAAAGACAATATTGGTCATATAACAACATATCTAATAATAACTGCGCTAGATCATTGCTGTTGCCTGATATTTATTTTGTAGAACATTTCTGAAAAAACTATTGTTGTGCCAATTAAAAACAAATTTATGGTTCTCAATAAAATAAAAGGGGAACATTTGTCGAAAACACAATAAACAACATCAGAACACAAAACGCAACCCTAAAAGTAAACCTATAAACCTCTCCACAATACCATAAAACTTATTTTATTGCCCACTCTGAGGCTGTGCTAAAAAACAACCCATTTTACCGTAACGCAAACAAAACTAAAAGAAAGTTGTAAAGGGTAAAAAAGTTGGCCGCACCTGCCGCATACATTTCGCGATCGAGGCGACCTTTGCATGTGTAGTTGTGTACGGTCAGCAACACCGACACCGGTCTCGATCCGCTGCGCGGGCGTCTCCGCACCGGTACCTCTTCCGCTCTGTCAAGTTTAACTTAGATAAAAGTTAGAAAGATCGTTACAACCTTCAATATTACTTCGGAAAATAAAGTAAACATTTGAATCAGTTATGTTAGAAAACAGAAACAAGTGCGTCAGATTGTCACACATTTCGTCAACAATAAAAGATGAATGAAAAGTAGGTGACACAGAATCACCCTGACCGAAGATATTTGAATTGGTAAAAATAACTTGCTGCCATAATAAAAAGTGATAAAAAAATATATAAAAAGTGTTTGTTCTGAATTCAAAATTTATGGCGCCACATCTTGGTATTTATTTTTAAATTGACAAATGTAGCAATGACAGTTCAGTGTTATACAGTCTTTTTTATTTTTTTGCAGTTTAGTGTATTATAATAAAAATATCATGAGGATTTTAAATTGATTTTTTAAATGCTTGTGAGCCTAACAATGCAGTGGTTGTGCGTGTTATTAATTTTGATGCCGGTGCATTTTGTTAATAGTGCGTTTAGTGAACCACAAAATATAACAAGGTTTGTAAATTTATTTTTTTAAATAGGTAGGTGTGCTTGCCTATTTATACCCATTTTTATTTTTATTTCTCTCTCATTCAAACCTGTCGCATATGGATCCCTGGGTACGCTTAGACCATGATTCAGGTTTGTAAAGTCTGGTAATTACACAATGAAACGACTGCCGTCAGACCTTCGCAACCCTTTTACAGGGGAACCAGACCAACTGAATCATGGTGACATGTTTCAGAAACTATCCGAAACAGGCAGGTTTCCTCACTGCGACACACTATTAAAATAAAATAGATCAATAATATTGATCTATTTTATCAGCTTGGCAGCATCCGGGAAGCATTATGCCCATTTTCGGCATATCTACCGCAGTGTATGTCAGTGATGCTGATGACATACGGACCCGAAACGTGGCCGCTTACAATGAGCCGCTTAAGAAGGCTCAAAGTCACACAAAGAGGGCAATAATGGAGAGGGCTATGCTCGGAATCTCCTTGCGTGATCGTACCAGGAATGATGGGATCCGCAGGAAAAAGCCAAGGTCAAAGACATAGCCCAAAGAATGACATGACTCTAGTAGCAATGGGCAGGGACAAATCAGGCAGCAAGAGGGAGTTTAGACTGATGCCGGTGAGACAGAATCGAGTGGAGGTCGAACCCGTGGCAGGCCCCCCACAAGGTGGACCGACGATCTAGTGAAGGTCGAAGGAATCCCTTGGATGCAGTCAGCACAGGACCCATCTGTGTGGAGATCATTGGAGAAGGCCTATGTCCAGCAGTATATTGTTAATATCATCCAAAACAAAATTACTTATTTAGTCACATCTCCAGCAGAACTCTTTAAAAACTAAAGAGTTTCATATGTATTCATTTACTGAATAAAATAGTAATCATATAAACCTGGCACTCACAGCTCAAAAAAATAAGGAAACGCCAATTAATTCATAAAAAAATTAATTGTCATTTTTTTAACTAACTTTAAAACTGTCATGATTTTTTCCGTTGTTGCAGCCAGTAAAATCCGTCGCTAAAAACCAAAGAGTTCCAATATTACTCTGCAAACGAATCGTTCGAAGAATTGGCATTAATTTTTTTTATCCAAACAGGGATTTGGCGGGTAGGGCTAAAACAAGCCGCGTGGGCTGATGTAATTCAAAGGTTTAAATTAGTGTCTAGTGGTTTTTGGTGTATATTTGTGCAGTGAAGTGCCGCAAAGTCATCGTGTTAATCCCCGTATTGATACATTATAGTCATAATGCAACGCGAAAATCTAAAAAACTAAGAATCGTTGGATTGTATCGTTTTTAACACTTCTATTGTGTCTAGTGCGTTGTCCTAATAGAGTCTTAAAACTCGCGATTGCTTTTAGAGTGATATCCGCTGAATCCGTAGGTCAATAAAACGTAAAACACTGGCGTTTTATTGAGTGACTGTGACTTTGACTGACTTCGACTGTTCATCATCAGCCCATTTAAGTCCCCATTGCTGGGGCACGGGCCTCCCTCAATCACATGAGGGGTAATTGCCATACTCACCACGCTTGGCAGACGGGTTGGCGAGGGTTTAGATATAAATGCAGAGTTTTCCTTCTCTGGGTGCTGATGATCATGCCAGCAGCTTTACCTTAGTCGCCTTATACGACACCTCAGTAAGAGTGAGGGTGGCCTATTCTACTCTGCCGGGACCACACGGCATAAGGCTTCGACTGTTGGTTACCTACTTATTCTCAATAAGTTACTTGACATTGGCAAATTATCTTCGGGTAGAGCCATAATAAAAAAGGAGTAACAGCTCTATTGTTAAATAATTTCAAATCCATACACCCTATTTTATTATAATGTACCTAAATGTGACTAATGTGCAAAGGGCATAACTCCGCTACCATTTAGGTCTTCGTGACACTTACAGACGCATGTCTAAATCTAAGTCTTTATTTATTTTACTTGCGATATTACTGTCTCAGTCAAACGCTTCTTAAATCTGAATCATTGGTAATTTGATAACCATATCCGTTGCATTCTGCAAACAGCCGGGTGTACTTTACGATCTTAATTGAACCAATGTGTAATTATGGCCGGATACTGAATGAGACCATGAGACCCTTCTTTATGACTGGGAGATAACGAAACGAACCAAGAAGACAACATAGATCAAGATAAAACAATTTCAACAATCAATTAAACACAACGTCATTTTAATATCCGTATTAAATACTGATTATGTATAATTGCAACATTTTTATTTTTTTGGAAATCTCAAAACTATGTTTATAAAACTCCTTACTCAAATTCAACACTGCCCGTAAAACGCGCGTGAGAAAAAAAAGAAATTAATAAAAAGCAAAATTAATTATGGCGCCATTATGTACATACCTACTTCAGTTATGTGGGCAACACAGTAGCAGCCATAATTAAAAAAAAAAAAAATAAAAAAAAATACTTCAGTTATCGTGTTTGTAATTTATTTTGTGTATTTATTGTGTATACATATATTGTTGGTTCAAGTTTATTTTTATTATTTGCTAGGTATTAACTTGTGAGTACGTAAGTACCTATCTGAATTTTTGATGGAAGACATTATTAAAAGTTAATTGAATTTTCATTTGTTTTTCTATTCAACTTCTGGGTAGAAAATTAGAAAGAATTAAAACGGCTGTAATTGTAGGCACTCGGTTCGATATTTTTTAGATTACAAGGAAATTAAATACCAGGTAAGTAACCTAATAAGACAGGTGGTAGACATTTTTTATGAGCCGGCCGGCTGGACAGGAGTGATACTTTGACCCTGGGAGAGCCACGCTTTTTCATGAATGGGCCCGCTCGACCGGAGCAGCACTATGACGTGTTTCGCTGAGTAAGTGAGGGTACCCGAGGCCTAATCCGGGGAAAAGGGGGTTCAAAGGTTAACAGCGCCAGTGTCCATGGGCCATTTTTTTGTCATAGGTGGCAGACGAGCAGACGGATCACCTGATGGTAAGCAATTGCCGCCGCCTTTGGACACCCGCGACACCAGTGGAATCACAAGTGCGCTGCCAACCTTTAAACACCCCTCACTCGCGCAGCGAAACAAAGCCCAGTGCTGCTTCACGCCAGTTTTCTGTGAGGCCATGGTATCACTCCAGTCGAGCCGGCCCATTCATGCCGCAGCGTAGCTCTCCCACGGTCAAATGGTTCTTTAGGCATGTACACATTTATAATTCCTTTAATGAATAAATTCAAAATTGAAAAGTTCTTTATTTGCATAGGCTTATAAACAGCTCTCAGCTTACAAATCGTCATACATGAAAAATATAAATTATAACTAAGTATATTGTACATGTAATTAAACAAATAGAAAGAAAGAAAGAAAAATGTATTATTTTGGACACATTATATATGTCGATACAAAGCAATATAATGTGATGCTATCACTGCAATCGGAAAGTTGATTCTGACGAGAAGATCCGGCAAGAAATTCGCCAGTTACTCTTTTTAATCGCCAAAATTTTTCCTACAAATGAATTACCAATCTTATGAAGTCTGAGATGTGGAACAGCAAGCTTGTGTTTATTTCTAGTATTTAGGTTATGGTTGTCGGATTTTTGAGGGAAGTTTTCGACGACCCGTGTGGAACAGTGGTAGTGAACGCTGCCTCTATGCAAGGGTTGCGGGTTCGATCCCCGCACAGTACAAACATTTGTGTGCATGAACATATCTGTTTGTAGTGGTCTGGGCGTTATCTATGTATCATGAGTATGTATTTACAAAAGAAAAGTATTATATGTATATATAGATAGATAGATAGATACACTTTATTGCACAAAAATTTACAAATCTTAGCCTAAGTTATTATACTAAACAATGTAGGTATATTTGTAATCCCACTAATGATTCTGATATCCGTAACACAGGTGCTTGAGCTACCTATCTCGGAGTCTGATCAAGGTATATGATGTTGTGAAAATATTTATTTATTTATTTTCAAAAATTTTATAATCATACATAATACAGTTAAATATGTATTGTGATAAGTACCAATGTTAAAATGTTAATTTCTTTGAACAAGTATTAAAATGAAATCTTCTTATGCTAAAGACCTTGGCCTGTCTCTCCGTCCGCACTAGGAAACGATTATTGCAATTTACTAGACGCATCGTGCCCTTGGCCGCATGGGATATGAATCCTATTAATATTATAATGAGACCCATGATTGCCATAAAAAGTGTTCAATGTAACTCATGAGTTTCTTTGAGGGAATAATTTTTTCAAGAAGTACAATTACAGGTATTATTGAGGATTGCATTGTAAAAAACGCGCCAAGTGCGAGGCGCATTCGTGCACAAAGAGCTCTTATAGATTGCCCGAGCTCTCAGTACCAGTCCATATCTAAAATACCTATTTATTAGTATTAATAGACCTTTTTATGTGGGAAGCATGTTGAATGGGATGCTTCATTTTTAAATTCAATAATCTACTAAATAAAGTATTAGCCTATACTGTCCCACTGCAAGGCAAAAACACCGCTACTATGATGGGATTAGGCTTAATCAATACGCTTGCCTAATGCGGATTGGTGATCACATACCTGTATATGTTCGAAAAATTCGAAACATACCTTTGCTAGACCCCGGAATCGAACCCAGGACCCCGGAATCACGGCCTGGTACTTAAACCACTAGACCAACGGGGTCGATAATCTACTAAATATTCTTCTTCTGAACGTTTAGTTTTTTTTGTCGCTGGGTAATGCCGCCGCGCGGCACGAAGTGCAATGGACAGACGTCGCTGCCATTCGGCGGTGCTATATGCATGTACCCTCCTGCTGGAGAGTAGGAGGGTTATGTCGGGCTCTCCTCTAGCGGGGGCTTCTCCTAACGAGAAGCCGACCAGAGGCATACCGACTAACACCAGCGGTTTTTCCTCATCAGCCTTAAGTGGGGAGGAGTGATTGGTTCAAAAAGGGTAAACCCTGGCACCAATTTCCCTGCCCTATTGTTCTACTACTAACCACTAGACTCTTGCTACGTTATTATAAATCGCGATCTAAAGTTATTACCGTACTAAAGCTTATGTCATCCCGTTCCAATACGAGCTGGCACAACTTTTGTTTCGAGACTATATTTCATTATTGAATTTCCATTCTTCCCTGTTCCAGATCACCATGCACAGACAGCAACCACTTATTCCTGGCACCAGGAGTGCTCACAGCGGGCGGCACCAACCGCGCATGCGTGTCCCGGTTCGACCCCGAGGGCCCGGCGCGGATGGTGCTCAGGCTTCTCTCTGAAGATGAGCCGGCTACGGTTTCCAGGGAACTGCCACCAGGTATCCGTTGAATAGCTGTGTTGGTATTAACCACTTATTCCTATAGAAATAGCACTCCTGGCTCCTACTAATAGGGGGCGGATGATACTCAGGCTGCTCTCAGAAGATCAAACGGCAACAATATCTAGGAAACTGCCAGCATGTTACATGGTGGTTCTGGACGCAAACACATATTTCTAGTGTCGAGGGTGCTCACATCACAGCGGGTAAAGCGCTTAGGTTTCTCTCAGAAGATCAGCTGGTAACAAGCGCTCAGGTTTCTCCAGCTTCAGTATCCAGCGAACTCCTTCCAGGTATCCATGTTACATAATTGTACAGGAAGCAACCATATATTCCTAGTACCGAGGGTGCTCACATCACAGCGAGCATGATCAACTCAGGTTTCTCTTTGAAGCGCAGCCAGCTACAGTATCCAGGGAAGAGGCACCGGGTATCCATGCTACATGGTTGTTCTGGAAGCAACCACACATTCCTAGTACCGAGGGTGCTCACATCAGAGCGGGCATATCGCTCAAGTTTCTCTCTGAAGCGCAGCCAGCTACAGTATCCAGGGAAGTGGCAGCAGCTATCCATGTTACATGTTTGTAACCACATATTCTGGAAGCAACCACATATTCCTAGTACCGAGGGTGCTCAGATCACAGCGGGCATAGCTGCTCAGGTTTCTCTCTGAAGCTCAGCCAGTTAGAGTATCCAGGGAAGTGCCACCAGGTATCCATGTTGTATAGGCATAAAGTAGCTGTTCTGGAATAATTTCTAGACCAGCTTCATTTATCGTGTTTGGTCTTTCATCGCTCAAACCGTGGTTAGGCCTATTTCGGAGCGTGATGTGGAGAATGGCCTTGGGGTTTGCTACTTCGAGAGGAAGGCTAGTCTTATAATAAGATGCCCCTACTTCCACAATATGAATGAATGAATGAATGAAATGATGAATATACTTTTATTGCACTCAAAATAAAGTATGAAAACTTAAACTAGATATTACAGATATGTACAACGAGGCGGGCCTTATCACTATGACGATCTCTTCCAGCAACCTTTGGATTATAAGGACACTTGATGAAGGTGTAGGGCGGTGCATCTTAAATATTTATATACTTACACAGAAAGTTTAATGCAAATACATAAATAAAATATGAATATACTAATACATACAATATATATAATATATATGATTAATAAATACATAAATATAGCAACTAAAAATAATAACAATGGATCCCAAAGCAGACGAATGATTCTCAGACGAAAGGAAGAGATGGGTGAGAGGAAGTGGGAACAGTGGTCTCAAAGGGTCAAGAAATGTGATTTAATTTGGGCTTTAAAGATGGGTAGGGAATTGGATTGGCCTGATTGTCAGAGGTAAAGCATTCCACAGTCGGATAGACTGCACGGTGAAGGATTGGGAGTAGGATTGAGATGAATGAGGAGGGAACTTAAGATGGAGAAGTTTGGAAGAAACGCATATGACCTCGAGTGGGCTGGAGAAACTGGAAACGCTCTTTGAGGTATGGTGGAGATTTGGGACTGAAAAGAATAGTATATAGTAAGGAAAGAATGTGGGAGTCACGACGAAGACGGATAGGAAGCCATTGTAGACGAGCTCTATACTTAGATATGTGGTCATACTTACGCAAGCCGAAAATAATACGTATGCAATAGTTTCTGGAGACGTTCGAGCTTGTTGAGTAGAACCTCATTTAGATCGAGATAGCAACAGTCGGCGTAGTCAAGAAATTGGGAAAAGTAAGGTTTGTACTAGCGCAATTTTGGTGGGTATTGGTAAGAAATTACGGAGTCGATTTAGTGATCCAGCTGCTGCGAACAGTTTCTTACTAACTTCAGCAATTTGAGTAGTCCAGGATAGGGAACTGTCAATATGAATCCCAAGGTTCTTAACCGTTTTGCTGTAGGGGATTGGAATTCCGTCAAAAAGTATGCTTGGCAATGTGCTCCAGTCAATCCTGGATAACAACCTTGAACTACCAATAACTATAACCTGCGTTTTTTTAGGGTTAACCAAGAGACCAAAAAATCTGCTCCATGCCGAAATACGGTCTAAATCTGAATCAATAGCCTTTACAGCACTGGAGAGATCGCTTAGGCTACCCTGCGTATAAATTTGGAGATCGTCTGCATATAAGTGGTAGGAAGAAGTGAGATTGTGGGTAATGGAATTTATGAAAATAGCAAAGAGTAGAGGAGACAGTACGCCACCTTGCGGCACGCCAGCACTAACGTCGCACCATGCGGAGGTAGATTCATCGGCACGGATGCGCTGCCGACGGCCATGCAAGTAACTTCGAAACCAGTCAGTTACCATTGGAGATATGTTAAGAGAAAAAAGCAAACCAAGCAGGATGTCAAAATCCACAGTGTTAAAGGCGTTGCTGAAATCCAGCAGTGCTAAGACGGTGAGTTGTTTTTCGTCCATACCATGACGAATGTCATCTGTGATTTTGATCAACGCTGTAGCCGTACTATGACCTGGACGGAACCCGGACTGGAAAGGATTTAAAAGTTGGTTATTACCCAGGAAGCAGCTGAGCTGCTGATGCACAATACGTTCTAGGACTTTGAAAGGAAAGGAAGGATTGCTAACAATATGCATAGATAATAGAAAAAATTTAATCCCTCAATAGCTAATATTACACAATAAGGTTACGGATGTTGCTGCGCATACATGAATGTCAGAGTTTAGGTCATAAAGTAAGGTAAGATTAGTCTCTGAAACGTGTAAACATGATGCAGTTGGTCTGGTTCCCCTGTTAAACAGTTGCAAAGGTCAGACGTCAGTCGCTTCATTTTAATTACCAGGAACCCAATTCTCGTGCTCGTGACATTTTAACAGCATGGCGGATATCACCTGAAAACCATACAAAAAAACCATGTTTTAGTGATATATGTCGTTTGAAAATAAATGTCATGAGCACGAGAATTGGGCTCCAGACTTCCCAATTCCATAGCTTATGTAGTATCCTCTTCTTAGTTTGTGGTTTAAACATACCCGTGGAGTAGTAAAGAAATATTTTGTAGGTAGGTACAGTTTACAGTTCTTTCAATTTAAAATGTTGACAAAACACAAGCGTGTGTATCAATGAGCTATTGTGTGCCGACGCTGATTTTAGAATGAGTAAACAATACGTTGTCTTTGTAACAGTGTAAGATCAGAAGGCATCTGATTCTGCATCTACTATGAACCCAATTCTCGTGCTCGTGACATTTATTTTCATACGACATATATCACTAAAAAATAGTTTACTTTTTTTATAGTTTTCAGGTGTTTTTTATTATATGAGAGGTGGCAGACGAGCAGACGGATCACCCGATGGTACGCAATTCCGCCGCCCATGGACACCCGCAACACCAGTGGAGTCACAAGTGCGCTGCTAACCTTTTCCCCTTCCCCCCATTGGGCCTCCGGTAACCTCATTCACAAGGCGAAACACAGCGCAGGCGCTGCTTCACGCCGGGTCTTCTGTGAGGCAGTGGTATCACTACGGTCGAGCCTGCCCATTCATGCCTAAGCGTAAGGTGTTATCCGCCATGTTTTCAAAATATCACCAACTCGAGAATTGGGCTCCAGTCGATATCACTTTATTACTTGATAGGTGGCATAAGAGCCGACGGTCATAGTCAAAGTCAAAAAATTCTTTATTTGCATAGGCTTACAGCATACAGTACGCAGCACTTACAAATCGTCATACATTAACATCTTTTCAAACTGTTTATAAGTGTAATAATATTAGACTTGTAGTTATATATACATATATGCCCATACATAAAATATACTAAGAAATAAATAAACATAATGCGATTCTACCACCGGCTCGGAAAGTTGTTTCTGGTCGAGAAGATCCGGCAAGAAATTCGCCAGTTACTCATTTTAATCGCCAACTTTTTGTACGATGGTTTATTATCCTCATACCAAGTCATACAGTCTAATGCAACATAAAGTAGAATGAAGCAAATTAAAAGCAAAATATGAATGGAGCCACAAGTGCGCTACCAACCTTAGCGGACTTTTAATCTAAGTACGCGGATTGGGTTTCTTACCTCACTCACTGTACAAAAAAAAATCTGCAAAAAAAACCGCCTTCAAAAACCACGAACTAAAAAGTGTAAAATAATATTCTTTACACTTTATACACCTCAAATAACAGTACACTCGTGAAAAGGTGTTACCGAAGTCGGCGCCCAATACTATCTTATAATTTAATGCAACGTTCAATTATTCAACAGGGATTAGTTTTTCAATTATTTAACAGGGATTTATTCAACAGGGATTCAATTATTGTACAGGGCATTCAATTATTCAACCAACAGGGATTATCATTTTATCAAGCCTTTTAGTGTCTCATTTTTACGTATCTACTTCCCAACTAAAAAAGAATCATCAAAATCGGTTCAAACATAAAAACAAATATAAAAAAAATATATATACAAGTCGAGTTGAGAACCTCTTTTTTTGGAAGTGTTAAAAATACGAAACTTAACTAATATGCAATGATATCTTATCTATTCCAGGTGATGGAGGATGCATCGACATAGCTGTTCCACAGAAACCTAACACAAAGGCGAAGTTGGTTGTTAACTTGTGGTAAGTTATACACACACAGATATCAAAATACTAGTAATACTGTGGAGAATCAGAATCAGAAATCATTTATTGCGGTAAATGTGGTTACAGTAAGTTACATAATTATCGTTTAGATTCTCACATTTAACCGATTAATATCGGCATGCAATAACAGAGAGTTAGCGTTGTCTTAAGTTATAATAAAATCAATACAAAGAATTAGTCACTCAAAAAATAATTTATATAATGTCAACAAAAAAAATAATTAAATCTTACATTCCATAAATTCTTTAATACTGTAGAAACATCTATCACACAACCATTTATATAAACTATTTTTGAATTTTTTTATGGGTAAATCCTTTAATGCTTCTGGCAACTTATTATATAATTTGACAGACATATAATGACAATTTTTTTAGTAGCTCGTTGAGCAAGATGGCACCACCAAACGATTCGGATATCTGTTAGAGTAAGCGCACATATCATTTTTCTTCCTGAAAATACTCAAATTATTTTTTGTAAAAGTGCATGACTCGAAAATATACATTGATGGCAGTGTTAACAAGTTATATTTTTTAAAAATGAGGGGCTGCATCACGGCACCCGGAACTATGAACGCGAAAACGTGATGTATTAATCACGTTTTGGAGTATTCTTCAAGGGTAGAGAGTGGTAGCGAGTCCTACTGGCTCGGCGCTCTTGGTTGTCGGATTCCTTCCTGGTTCACCCAGTTCCCTGGTGCCTGTGCCAGCGCAGGCCGTCCAATGCCTCCCATTGAAGGGCCAGCACTGCCAGCGGGCCTCCACCTGGAATGGAACTTAAAGGTGACGGGTAGGGCACACTAGCGACGCCAATCGATTTTAATTTTTTGCTACTAAACCGGATGTATTTCAAACATTTCCGGGGCTACAACCTTTCGGCAAACACTTATAATATTTATTAAATAACCATCGCGAAAAATTGATTCACGCAAAAAACGGCCACTTTTAGCGTGAATCAATTTATAGCGTACAAAAACGGACGCAAAATTTGTGCATTATTATTTTATAACTAGTAAAAGTGTTTGCCGAAAGGCTCTAACCCCGGAATTGTTTGAAATAGATCCGGTTTAGTAGCTAAAAATTAAAATCGATTGGCGTCGCTAGTGCGGCCTACCCGTCACCTTAAAAGTTAATTAACTGGCGCACATGTCTCCTTCTTACTTTGGCTTAGAAGGGAGCATCGTTGAGTATTTAATCGGTAGGTAGGCCTTCAGCCCCCAGCAGACGGAAGTCAGCCGATTGAACCTCGGACCGGCTATCGTTTCACTCTTTTAACAGCACAAATACACGAGCTCTAACGTACAGACAGCCGCAGATCAGGTTACTACAAACTGTAAAAATTTCTGAATTGACATTGAACCGAATGTCTTTGACATTAAGGTGAGAATCGAATGACGGACAATTGTGTATAATACACAAAAAAAATACAGCCACACATCGTAGTATACAGTATACTACGATGTGTGGCTGTATTTTTTTTGTGATAGGTGGTGGCACACAAGCAGACCACCTGAGGGAAAGCGATTGCCCCCGCCCATGGACACTCGCGACACCAATGGAGTCAAAAGTGCGCTGCCAACCTTTCCCCGGATTGGGCCTCCGGTACCCTCACTCAAGCAGCGAAACACAGCACAGTGCTGCTTCACGCTGGTTTTCTGTGAGGCCGTGATATCACTCCGGTCGAGCCGGCCCACCCATGCCGAAGCGTGGCTCTCCCATGGTCGTCTCCCACTAGTAGCAAATAATAAAAAAATAAATTTAAAATTTAATAAACCCCTGAGACAACTAAAGCTCTCATTTGATACCTATATTGAGGCAGTTGGAACAACAAATAGGTTATTCGTCATTTTCTGACGGCGGCCATCTTGGATTTGAAATTTTTCACAAGTAATATATTCTGCTACTCAAGCCCTTTTATATGATACCCATATTGTGGGAGTTGTATTAAAACATAGAATCCAAATCTTTGTTACGGCGGCCATGTTGGATCGATTTTTATCCAACATAGCTAAAAACATTCCCTCCTTATTCATCTTTCAAACAAAAAAAAACAAAATGGTTCATTTGTTCGGGAGCTACGATGCCATAGACAGACACACAGACACACACACACACACACAGACTCGTAAAACTTAAAAATTATAACACCCCGTCGTTTTTGCGTCGGGGGTTAAAAAATTATGACGAATAATCCTTACTTTCTCAATAGGTACCCAGACGCAAAATGCTCTTGGGAACGCGAGGTATCAGTGCTGATCTCCGCCGGAAGACTAGTGATTGTCCACACGGAACGAGCGCGGTACCGGCCAGGGGAGACCCTTCGGGCGCGCGTCATAGCGCTGAAGCCAGACCTCACTCCTGCTCATGGGCAGGTGAGTTCATGTTTGATAACAGTATTATACAGGCATAGGTCTTCCTCTTAAGCGGTACACTCATGCCAAATTGGTCGTGGTCATCATTGTGGATAACACCAAGATTATGGTGATTCGGCGCCATTCGTCGCCAACATCGGCGCCATTCAAATTTGACCTATAAATCAAAAGAAGTAAAAATGTATGAGTATGACACATTGGCATCTATCTGTTTAGTTTTTTTTATGTGATAGATGGCGGACGAGCAGACGGATCACCTGATGGTAAGCAATTGCCGCCGCCCATTGACAGCCGCAACACCAGAGGAGTCACACGCCGGTTTTCTGTGAGGCCGTGGTGTCACTCCAGTCGAGCCGACCCATTCATGCCAAAGCGTGGCTCTCTCTTAGTCCACATAATTAAAAATCAGAGTTTAGTTGCGGCCTTGATCTGATCTGTCGATTTCATTGGTGTTTCGTTGGTGAATGTGGCCTTGCGCCCTTAACTTGTCCTTGCACTAAGAGAAGCTCTACCTATATGGAGTCATTACCACGACGAGATACATGTCCAGAGAAGTCCTTCATGCTATGGCCATAGACAATTTTATTATTCCATCCTTTTTTGCAGGCTTTTCCTCATCCAGTATTAAGAAATTTTATATTCGACTGACCGGATGGCGCAATTGGTAGTGATTCTGCCTCTTACGCCAAAGGTCGTGGGTTCGATCCCCACCCTGGACAAACATTCGTGCGATGAACACTTGTGTTTGTTCAGTGTCTGGGTGTATTATATGTATTTAAGTATATATTTGTGTTCCTCTGTTGTCTGATATCTGTAACACAAGTGCTTAAGCTACTTAGTATGGAATCAGGTCAACGTATGAGATGTTGTGAGAATTATGTTATGCTATGTTATGTTATTCTAATATTTTCGATAGACCGGCTGCAGTTCTAAAGTCAGCAGTCAAATTAGTGCCTATTCTGTTTAGAAACATCTTCAAGTTCGTAACGAATATTTTTACCATCATAATTTAATTGACCAGCTAATAAGAATGTGTAGCTATACCTAAGTCATCCAAATATGTAATTACTATAATTTTTTGCGGCCTTTTTTCACCTCAACGAGCAGCGGGTCGTGAAATTGACATCCCATGAAATCACGCGCGCTTATTAATTCAGTAAAAAATATTCAAATGCCCATGGCAGACAAGGTCATGTGCACGGGTCATGTGGATACATTCCGTACGTGGATCTGTTTTGTCTGTTGTGGCTATTTAAAATTTCTGTACATAAAAAAAATGGTTTGCATCAGTTAATGTCCATCCTTCGGAATCAGGGTCTATAAGGACTTTTTGTGTAGACAAGGTTACAAAAGTAACCCTTTATAGAAACAGGACTAAGCGCTTGCGGAGAGTTCTGGTCATCAAACAAAACAAAACAAATTTATTTATTAGTTACACACAATAGAGTTACAGCAATAATATAAAAAGGTCGCATAGCTGTGCATTCATTGTAGTCTGTAAATACAAAAGTATGTGTAAACAGCATGCCAGTCATTCAAACAACATTACCTAAACTAAAATATACCGGGTACTTAGGTATACCACAAGACGCCCTGTTGGTCTTGTTGTATAAGTACCGGGTCGTGATCTCGGAGTCCTTGGTTCGATTCATGGGTCGAGCGAAAAGTACGTTTCGAATTTTTCGAACACAGCTCGGGTTTGTGATCACTAATCCGCATTCGATAAGCGTGGTGATTAAGCTTTATCCCATCATAGTTGCGATAACTTGATTTCTATGATGGAGGCCTTTGCCCTGCATTGGGACACTTTATTAGCTGATACTAACTATAACTTTTCAGTTTAATTAAATTAACTTTGACTGTTGAACAGTGTAAACTTCTATATGCCTGGTGATGATCTATAGATGTAAGGTTTTCCATATCAGCCTCAGATATGATAATCGAGTTATGAGTTTGCGGAAAAAATCTTTTTTTCGAGTAAGCACTAGTAGTTTAATAATTATTTGTTTAGCCATAAGAATCTCAGATTGCAAGAACCAGTTATACATCCTTACCTTATTCTATCAGTTATACCCATGAAATACCTAGGTATTTCATGTGTATAACTGATAGCCTAGGTGTGCAGAGCCTAGGGTACCTACGCTAGAACCATGATCCAGGTTTTCGTTAGTCTGGTAATTACAATAACTGTGACTGCCTCGGTGGCGCAGTGGGTAGTGGGTCGCACTATGAAGCGACGGCTGCGCAAGTGGTCCCGGGTTCGCTCCTTAGGTCGAGTCACAAATTAGTACCTAAGTTTCCAGTAAAGAAATTCTAAGTGTAAGCCCGGAGTCTGGAAGTTAGCGGTAATGTACCCCCGTGTCTCGGAAAGCACGTTGAGCCGTTGGTCCTGCGTCCGATCCCTCTCCGATCTTGTCACATTGGTGTCCCATCAGATTATGAGGGTATGGGAATAGAGAGTGCATTTGTGTTTGCGCACACACTTGAGTACTATAATATATCCTGCATACATGGCTGATAGATAAGATTGGCCGCCGTAGCCGTAATCGGTTGGATAATAATATTATTACAATAAAGCGACTGCCGTCTGTCCTAAGAAAGGAACTCACTAAAAGTACACTAATAAATTTGCATTCTTCTAACTTAGCTTCCAGTGAAGGATTTTAATATGCCGAAGGTTTGCAAAATATAATTCCGATGCCAAATAAGTAAGTCTGATAGACGGGATTTAATCGACAAACATGGAGAAGATATTGATCAGAATGACAATAACTGTTAGATAAATTTACTCAGTGCCTTTGGACACGCAGCGTAAACATGTCAATTCTATTGTCTAGGGGCAAAATAACAAACAGCCTTCGATCATAATTAATTTTAGTACCAATAATTTGTTGCGAAACCTCGAGGTCCTTAGAGGTGAATCGGGTCGTATAATATTAATAATTCATATTATTGTAAACAACTGTCTATTATATAAAACAAATATCCCACCAAAAACATTCTGTAAAAAAATAGCGAAGTCTCGATGGAGCTGATTGCTTATCTCTAAAAAGTAATGGTATCTAGACAAAGTCGTGCCAAGTCTAAGGTTTCTTACTGCGATTTCTTTATTGTTTGTTGTTAATGGTATAGTAAAGGGTACACAAGGGTACAAAACCAGGTGCTCCACGACACCACTGCATCAATATATCTCCAGAAGAGCGTATTTCAATAATACTCATGGATAGGTGAGCCTGAAACAAACAGTAATAAAAAACATTTGCAGTAGAGACGGACTTCTAATCATTGATTGATAGAAGTCTCTATTTTAGATTAGATCAGTGGTTAGTGGTCGAGTGATGTGCAATGGTATTATGGCGCACCTCGTTTTGTACCCTTGTGTACCCTTCAACGACCAAGTCACACAACATTAACTATAAACAGTAAGAAACCTTAGACTTGGCACGACTTTGTCTAGATTTCATTACTTTTTAGAGATAAACAATCAGCTCCATCGAGAATTGGCTAGTTTTTTACAGAATGTTTTTGGTGGGATTTCACTTCTTTTTGTAGAAACTATAGAAAAACTTATTACATTAATCACTATGCCACCAGTCGCGCATAAATGGTATGTGTATATTTTTATGTATAGGAGATCTAAATATAATTTGATAATCTCACATATTTGTATGGGATTACCAAGTCATTTATGCATTTTGGTTTAGCTGAAAATCTGGGCCATTACGGGTAAAATTTTTGTAATGAGAACAGCCAATATAACTTGGTAATCTCACATATTTCTATGGGATTACCAAGTCATTTATGCAGTTGGTTTAAACCAGGTTCTCCAGATCTTCGATTATCCTAGCTTTTATAGTTTTCCTTCTATGTGGCTATTAAACCCTAACTCTGTCCCAAATTTCAGCTCTCTTACAATATGGGAAGTACTAGTTCTATTTTGAGGATCATGAGTGAGTGAGTGTCTGACGAAAATGCGAAACATTGCTATCGCCAAACTTCGCAACTAAATACTTGAAATTTAGGATTAAAAGTAGATCATTATAGCTTAACGAATGACGAAAATGTCTGCGTTCCAATTGCGTCCAAAGCGACAGCTTTTATAGTATATCAAATAGTATAATAAATAAACTTCTATTTAATATCCTTTACCCGAAGGTTGTCTGGTAGAGATCGCTCCCAGCTATAAGACCGCCTAAATTGTACATTGTATCTCTGTATACCTAGCTTTTAAGTTTTGTATGTTGTGCAATAAAGAGTATTTATCTATCTATCTATTGATCTGACTCCGAGATAGGTAGCGCAAGCACCGGAAATCATAACCAACAGCGGGATTACAAATATTTACATTGAATACTATAAATACCTATGCACAAAATAAATACATATAAGTATACATGGATCTCCGTAGTTATTTATTATAGTGTTTACTATGCTAGACAACAATGTGTACCAAGTTTGTGGATAAAATTTTTAAAATAATATATAGGGAATTACCTGGAAACTATACATTTGTTTGTACCTGTTAAAACTTAGTTTTATAAATATGGGGTTCTTGTTTTGATAGGGGTTTTAATTATAGCCACGAGTTCAACTGGTGTACATATAGCACTGACTGGGCATCTTGAATATATTTTTTGTTTTTATTTATATGTATTTTTAATTGCTTTACGTTCTTTTTTCTGTGTGTGCCAAATAGAATATAAGAATAGAAATAAATTTATTGACCAGTAAAATTTGTACATATAACAATAATGCCGTTGGTTTCTGCACTAAGCACGAGGCTTGTATCGCCGAAACCGTATCGTTTAACGGTAACATTTAGGTATTACAGACACCAGTTCGTAGTCAAGAAAGGAAAGTAACGAAAGAAAAACAAATAAAATAGTTAAGTAACAAATTTGACCCTTGATAAAAAAAATAATTTTATAAATATTATTTAGGAACATTGAGTTGTTTAGGTAAATTGTGTACTGTTTACAACTGCTATATGCCCTATGTTGTAATATCTATAATAATAAATGTTTTCTTTCTTTCTTCTTTCTCCCTTTTTTAAATTAAAGGGTTTGAAGACATTGCATACTGAAAAATAATATGGATTCCGTTTTTTGCCATTTGGTTACGAAACCCTACAAATATTAGGAAAAGTGTGCGATTTAATTCATAGACTGTTATAATTCATGAATTATATGGGTACCTCTAAAATATTCTACTCGTAAGTACAGAACTCACACCTTCACTGGACCAGTTTTTACAAGGAAACAAATATCTTAATGACTAATTCCAGTCCCGTAACCTACTTGAGGTCCCAAGAAACTGCACCACTAATTCGCGAGATGAAGTAGGCAAACAAGGCGGCTTTGCATACACGGCCATCTCAAGTGTGTCAGTGAGACGGCTGCGCCGGCGACCGGTTTGAGATCCGCTACGGCACTGCCTCCCAAACTGTGATCTCAGCCCGGTTCTAACTAGGGGTTAGAACCGGGCTGAGATCACAGTTTGGGAGGCATATTATTTTATTTAGTTAAATAGGCCTTGAGAACTTTTATCCAATTTTTTTTTTTTTGGTTTCCCGGGAGAAATGCATTACGCAGACCCTATTCATTATAGTACATTCATTATAGTACATTCAGACTCTATTCATTATAGTACATTCATGAGTGCTTGAATGGGGGGTGCTTATTCGCGAGCTGATGAGGCACACCAGGTGGCTTTGTATCACGGCCATCTCAAGTGTGTCAGTGTGACGGCTGCGCCGGCGACCGGTTTGAGATCCGCTACGGCACTAAAATACAATATCATTTAATCGCTTTGAAATAGGGTTACATAATTTGCAGGTGTCAATACATGGATAAAAGTTCTCACATCAAGAATGCCTTCAACTCCCTCCCCCATGAGGCACTCCGGTATTTTCGGGTGCCTCCATACCTGATAGGGCTGGTCGGCGACTATCTCGCCGACCGGTCCGTGGCGTTTGTTGACGCCGCTGGTTCTGTCCAGCGGCGTCAAGTCGTATCCGGTGTTCCACAGGGGTCCGTTTTGGGACCCCTGCTCTGGAACATCGGGTACGACTTGGTGTTGCGAGGCGCGCTCCTCCCAGGCATGGGTGTCATCTGTTATGCAGATGACACCCTAGTCACCGCCCTGGGGAGGTCCTTCCGGGATGCAGCGCGCCTCGCATCGGTCGGCGGCGATCTGGTCGTCGGCCGTATCGGCCGGCTGGGGCTAAACGTAGCCCTGGCCAAAACCGAGGCCCTTTATTTTCCCGGGCTTTGGGAGAGCCGACCACCCCCCGGCGCAGCCATCCGCGTCGGGGGGGTGGACATTCCGGTGGGGGCCGAGATGAAATATCTTGGCCTCACACTGGATCCGCGCTGGCACTTTCGCCCCCACTTCAGGGGGGTGTCAGCGCGGGTCCTAAAGGCGGCAAACCACCTTTCGTGGCTTCTGCCGAATCTGGGAGGGCCTGGAGATAGGTGTCGGCGGCTATACGCCGGCATCCTTCGCTCCATGGCCCTCTACGGGGCCCCGATATGGGTGGGGCCCTGAGTAAAAAGGGCAATGCGGCCCTCTTAAGGAGGCCGCAACGGGCCATTGCCCAGCGGGTCGCGAGAGCCTACCGGACGGTAGGTTTCTCTGCGGCCTGCGCACTCGCCTCCACCCCGCCATGGGAGTTGGAGGCTGGAGTGCTGGCCGCCGTCTACGAGAAGACGGCGGCCAAGCGAGCGGCTGGTGACCCCCTCTGCCCCCGAGAAAGGGAGGCGCTCAGGAAGGAGGATCGCCAGCAAATGGTGGAGACATGGACGGCCTCTCTCCTGGTGGAGAGGTATGGCCGTCCCACGCTCGCGGCGCTCGCCCCGGTCTTGGACCTGTGGCTCGAGCGCCCACATGGGTTTTTGTCCTTCCGGATGGTGCAGGTACTTACCGGGCATGGTTGCTTCGGTAACTACCTGCACCGTATTCAGCGGGAGGACACTCCTTCGTGCCACCAGTGCGGCGCTGCAGAGGACTCGGCGCACCACAGGTTGATGGTGTGCCCGTCCTTCGACCAACAGCGGTCCGCACTGGTCGCGGAGGTCGGACATGACCTCTCTTTGTCCAGCATAGTTGCAGCTATGCTGGATGATGAGAGAGCCTGGTCGGCTTTCGCCCACTTCTGCGAAGAAGTGGTGGCGCAGAAGGAGGCGGCGGAGCGGGAGCGCGAGACTAACCCCCTCGCAGGCCCGCTTCGAGCAAGGAGAGGACGAGTTCGGCGGAGAACTCTTCGTCCTCTCCGTGGAGGTGGCCAGCTGGCAACAGGGACGGGGGTCCTTGTGCTGGCACTGTCATTGGAACCTCCACCGCTCGTTGGGGACGGCTCAGCTCTTCCGGCTGTCCCCAACCCCCCTCCTCCTAGCCTGAGGAGGGGCGTGGCCGCACACCCCGTGTAGGGGCCTGTGGGGGAGTGGGGTTGCGGAGAATAGCCTCGTGCAGTTCCCGTGACTCCATTCCATACCCACGGGTGGTTGAGCCCCGGGAGTTTTAGTGGGTATGCCCTCAGGTCGCTTCTTGTTAGAAGAAGCGGCCCGGAGGGTGAGTCCCACAGTACCCTGTCGCCCCCCGGCGGCAGGGTCTGCGTAATGCATTTCTCCCGGGAAACCAAAAAAAAAATGGATAAAAGTTCTCAAGGCCTATTTAACTAAATAAAATAATATGCCTCCCAAACTGTGATCTCAGCCCGGTTCTAACCCCTTAGTGACAGACTCTATTCATTATAGTACATTCATGAGTGCTTGAATGGGGGGTCCTAATTCGCGAGATGATGAAGCACACCAGGTGGCTTTGCATTACGGTCATCTCAAGTGTGTCAGTGTGACGGCTGCGCCGGCGACCGGTTTGAGATCCACTACAGCACTGCCTCCCAAACTGTGATGGTTCTGGCTGTCCCTTTCGTGGCCCTGCCTCTTTACTTTTATTTTTTATAGTACTTTTTTTTATATATATGAGAGGTAAGCAATTCCGCCACCCATGGACACCTGCAACACCAGTGGAATCACAAGTGCGCTGCCAACCTTTTCCCCTTCCCCCCCATTGGGCCTCCGGTAACCTCACTCACACGGCGAAACACAGCGCAGGCGTTGCTTCACGCCGGTCTTCTGTGAGGCAGTGGTATCACTCCGGTCGAGCCGGCCCATTCATGCCTAAGCGTGGCTCTCCCACATTCATGAGTTTTCGAATGGGGGGTGCTAATTCGCGAGATGATGTAGGCAAACCAGGTGGCTTTGCATCACGGCCATCTCAAGTGTGTCAGTGTGACGGTGCCCATCGGTTCGAGGTTCACAACAGCTATGCCTCCCAAATTGATCATAGCCTGGCTCTGGCTGCCCCCTTCGTGGCCATGACCCCTCTACTTATATTCTTTATGGTGAGATGATGTAGGCAAACCCAGCGGCTTTACATCACGGCCATCTCAAGTTCCGAGATCCGCTGCACTGCTGCCCAAACTGTGGTCTTATTTATTTAAAACTTTATTGCACAAAAAGTTTATACAATAGGCGAACTTAATGCCAAGAGGCATTCTCTACCAGTCATCCTTTGGGTCATACAGAAAGGATAATGATGCGGCGAAAGAAGATTACGTGAACGTGGAGAACAAAACAAAAAAAACTATACAATACATAATATATATATATATATTATAAATATGACATAAATAGAAAGAAAATATATTTATAACGATAAGCAATTTAGTCATAATAATTAAATGGGATACTGAAAAGAGGAAAAATGTTCTAAGACTCTTTTTTTAAATGTCTGTTTAATTAGAGAAGTTTTTATAGATAAAGGCAAAAGGTTCCAAAGCCGTATAGCCTGCACGGTGAATGAGTTGGTGACGAACGAGGTGCGGTGTCGCAGGATGTAGAGGCGAAGTTTGTCTGAAGAACGTCTTAGTCTACTTAGTGACTGTCTCTATTCTTTCAACATCAGATTATTATCATCATCATCATCATCAGCCCATTTAAGTCCCCACTGCTGGGGCACGGGCCTCCCTCAATCAAATGAGGGGTAATTGCCATACTCACCACGCTTGGCGGACGGGTTGGCGAGGGTTTTGATATAAATGCAGAGTTTTCCTTCTCTGGGTGCTGATGATCATGCCAGCAACTTTACCTTAGTCGCCTTTTACGGTAAGAGTGAGGGTGGCCTATTCTACTCTGCCGGGGACCACACGGAATCCAGCCTAAAAGAAATAATTTTGCGCCCAAGCCTTTTGTTAATAAAAAAAACATGTGAATAATAAAAATAATATAGACGGTGTTAGGAGGCTATATTTAAACTGATTCGACTTTCATACAACGGTGTGTGACAGTTTCACATGATTCCACTGCCCATTCAGCTTAAAAACACGGTCATTGGGTTAAGGTGATACCACGAGTATCATAAATTACTTATTTTGTTTGATATTGTGTCTTTACGAATAAATATGTGACATTCTACATTTTACTGAAGTTTTACACATTGCAATATTGCTCAGTATTTTTACCTACATTATTGTTTTAGAGCGTTGTTGCAGATTTTATTATTAAGAGTTGGTAAAGTAAAGTATCAGCCTATATACTGTCCCACTGCAGGGCAAAGGCCTCCATCATAGAAATCAAGTCATCGCTACTATGATGGGGTTAGGCTTAATCACCACGCTTGCCAAATGCGGATTGGTGAACACAAACCCGAGTGTTAAAAAAATTCGAAACATACTTTTTGCTCGACCCGGGAATCGAACCCAGGACCCCGAAATCAGGGCCCAGTACTTAAACAACTAGACAGGCAGGGCGTCAAGAGTTAGTTATTAAAGGAAAAATAAAAACTTTTGTTCCTGATATGAATGAATGATTATAGGAAGGTACTTTATTGATCACAAAAATTAAATAGATGATAAAAGTTTTGAAAAGTAGGTACTGATGTACATTCACGTGCATTAAAAAGTAAACAAACTCATTCAGATATGAATCTTATTGTTGCACCTTACCTAGTTAAAACTCAAAAATTATGAAGTGATAATATTGCCTACTTCCTACCATTTTTCGGCACTTTTTGTGCAATAAATTTATCTTTCAATTAATTCTGCATTTTTCAAAGTAACAATAAAAATTCAAGTTATCTGATCCTCAAATAAGTAAAGGTGCGTTTGTTTCCTATAAATAAATAAATATTTCACATATATTCTATGGTATAACGTCAAATTTGTATAGATTGACAACGCTATAGAAGCTCTATACCATAGATTATTCCTCGATAAGTCTATGGTATAACGTTTACACGTTACGTACGTAACAGAATGACAGCGCTATACCTACCATAGATTTAACATCGGAATAAGGTTGGTCGAATCGGCCCTTAGACAGGAAAACTATATCAGGGTTACACGTTCAAAATAATTTTGGGATCCAGTTTCCTCAAGATTTTTTCCCTCCCCACCGAGCTAATGGTAGAAATACGCAGATAGATTTCATAACTCCAAAGATACAAGCTACACACCTACGACCTTGACGAATAAGATGGTGACAACGTCGTCGGCGCAGTGGCTACAGGTGTTTGTACTAAGCGTGGAAGATCCCGGGTCAACACAGGAACGAACTTTAATTAAGGGCGTCTGCCAGCACCGTCTGGGTGGTGTGCTGGGAGACGCCCTCGCCGGCGTACCTAGCACTTATGGGTCAAGCTTATGTGAAACCCTGTAAATGTCCTAGATTGAGTCAACGAAGCTGATGCAGTGTGAATTCACTGGAGCATTAATTTACTATATTTATTTTTTACATTTCAGATAGATGAAATCTGGGTGGAAGGTCCCCGGGGAGCGTGGGATGGGACCCGCGCGGCGCAGTGGCTGCGAGCTCGCACCAGGATGGGCATCGCACAGGTGCAGCAAGAGCTCGACGAGCTGGCGCCTGCTGGCCACTGGACTATCAGGGCTAGGCTAGCTGATGGCTCGCAGGTGAGTGACCTTTAGCGGGAACCCGTGCGATGCAGTGGCTGCGAGCTGGCGCCTGCTGGCCGCTGGACCGTCAATGCTATGCTACCTAATGGCTCACAGGTGAGTCACCTACAGCTAGACCCGCGTGATACATTGGGTACAAGCCAGCGTCTGCTGGCCGCTGGACGGTCTGAGCTAGGCTAGCTGATGGCTCGCAGGTGAGACACCTACAGTAGAAGTTGCCAACATATAAACTAGCATCCCGCAACATATAAACTAGGTCTTTTGATTTTGGCGACTCTGAAAATACAGCCCCTGCTAAGTGCAATGCAGGGATTCTTAGGCAAAGGTACCTGGCTGGCCGCGGTTGGCGCAGGTTTGGTCTGTTTCTCTTCTAGGAAGGTAAACCCAGAATCAAATCGACTAATATCACAACGTTACAATGCAATCTAATCGCAAGCTATGTCGTTAATCCACCACTTACTACAAGTGTACCTTATTTCAGGGTTCAGCAGTATTCTCCGTGGGCAACTACGAGCTGCCGCCATTCCAGCTGAGCGTGCGACACGCGCCCCGTGTCTTGAGGACCAGCGAGAGACTCGTCTGGACTGTATGCGTCAGGTAACATTCATTTGTTGAACGTCTATCAGTGACATCGATTGGTGTTGTAGCTTTCATTGATTGACTGATACTGGTTGGTACATAACACGTCGAATAACGAATCAATCGATGCTTACCATACTACGACAGATGATATATTTTTCTTCAGCATATCTTTATTAGTTAATAAAGGTCAATGTTGTGGAATTCATTCTACCTGTGATACTCGTAGTTATTCGTAGATGCCTTAAATCGACCGGTCAGTGTGGTGGACACTCGAGTTCACCAACTTTAAAATAAACACTTAATCACACTTTAACCATGCTTTGATTTAAAAGCCGGTTAAAGTGTGACTGTCGTTCGAAAAGTTGGTAAACTCGGCCCTATATTGGGTACTTTTTTAATATGCTTATTATTATCGAGCAGACGAGATGGATCACCTGATAATAAGCAATTGCGGCTGCCCAAGAGACCGGCAACATCAGTGGAGACACAAAAACGCTACCAACCTTTTCCCCATTCCTCAGAATTAGGCCTCCGATACCCTCACTCACTTAGAGATAGCGCAAGTGCTACATCACACTATTTTTCTGTGAGGCCTTGGCTGTGAGGCCTTGGAATACCACTTGCATATCCATATGATACCCATTGGCTTTCGCCATGAATGGCTCGAAGGGTGGCACTCCCGCGAGTAAAAAAACATAATTGCTCCCAATTGTAGTTCAATTTAAAATAACTAACGATACGCCAACATTGCAGATACCCGTGGACAGAAGCAGTAGAAGGCATGCTGGTGATCCGCATCCGCGGTGCTGGTGGGACCACAGTGGCGCAGGAAGCGAGTAGCAGCATCAAGACTGTCGTGAGGATTAAGGCTCCAAGGGCGTGCCACCGACATGCGGCAGCTGCCAGAAGGATTGGGCTGAACGGAACCAATCCTCCTGATGTGGTGGTCGCTGACTTCTCTTTCCAGGTATGTCTTAGTATTATTTGGACTGCAGTAACCCAAGAAGCTGATACCGACATTAAACTCTCATCAGAATTAAAGCTCTATGGGTTAGTTCGGAAGCGATAGCTCTTTATGCAAATTGGCTTGGAGGAGGTCTTTAAACACAATCATATAACAATTATCTCTCTTTGTAGGAGGATGGCACTCGAATCTGGCAGAATACCACAGTAGTATCACATGTGGTTGACAAACCTGTGACCTTGGAGTTCCTTAGAAAACTACGCGCTGTCATATCACCTGGGCTGCCCTATAAGCTAAAGGTGAGTAAAATTCCTTACAATGCTCAATGTATTAGGCATTAAGGAATGATGAGATCGACAGGAGAACCAAGGTTTTTTTTATAGAAGCACAGTATATTGGCTCTCTTTAGCCTGATGGTTAGCAAGAGAAGAGCCTAAGTTACAATTATAATGGAAGCGATGTCAGGGCATCACCTCCGTTGGCACCAACCGATACCCAAAAAATTGTCGGAAACGTGAGGTAACCTACACGTTTCGGAGAGTTTCTGAAACGTAATCCAGTTAGTCTGGTTCCCCTGACTAAGGATTGCGGTGCAAATTTCAGATGACAGTCGCTTCATTGTAGTTACCTTCGTATTCAAGAAAAGAATGAATAGGCTGTTAGTAGATAGACAGATCATCACTTACCATCAGGTGAGATTGTGGCCAAATGTCTGGCTATTCGAAAATCGACCTGAGTCTTCAATACTGCCTCCTGAACTTTTGGACGCCACCTGGATTAACCGAGAGACTGCAGCTCATGTTTCATAATGTTTTTTTAATATCTCCCAGGTGAAAGCAACCCGCTGGGACGACAAGCCAGCATCGAACGAGCTCGTCCGCGTTTGCCGCTCTGGCACCGAGTTGCCAGGCAACTTGCCACACGTGACCGCAGCAAACGGCACCTGCCAGGACGCCGTGACTGACGACAGGGGCATCGCTCGGGTCACCTTCACTGCCAGTGATGATGGCAGCAGCTACTACAGCTTTCAGGTACTTTCATATTTTTTACTTTACTTTACGAAACTTTGGTATCCTAATATCGAAGCTTCGGTAACAATATTTTGATACAGTGACATGAAGTCGAAGAAAGAACACAATAAATGATTTCGAAGGAGGGTGGACCGATATGTCTATCAGAAACAGATTACAGGCAAGTCACACCATGACCAGGGTCTGCCAGTAGCAACTTACCTCTTAGCGCGGAAACTCAAAAATAAGTTACGTTCCATCATCCATCATCAGCCCATTTAAGTCCCCACTGCTGGGGCACGGGCCTCCCTCAATCACATGAGGGCTAATTGCCATACTCACCACGCTTGGCAGACGGGTTGGCGAGGGTTTTGATATAAATGCAGAGTTTTCCTTCTCTGGGTGCTGATGATCATGCCAGCAGCTTTACCTTAATCGCCTTTTACGACACCTCGGTAAGAGTGAGGGTGGCCTATTCTACTCTGCCGGGGACCACTCGGCCACGGAGGTTCTCAATTCGACTCGTATATATTTTTTTGTCAACATCTTGTTGCAATAGGGGCTATCGCGTGCGAAAAATCCGCAAGATGGCGTACTATAGGCCTGAGGTCCATCTATAAGGTAATTGGGTATTTTTAAAGGTGATATGTCAAATTGCCTACCTCGGTGGGCGTAGTGGTTACTGGATCGCACTTTAAAGCGACGGCTGCGCAAGAGGTCCTGGGTTCGATCCCCGGGTCGGGCCAAATAATTGTACCTAAGTTTTCGGTAAGAAATTCTTAGAGGCCGCCAGTAGGCGGTCTTGTACCCCCGTGCCTCGGAAAGCACGTTAAGCGGTTGTTCCTGCGCCCGATCCCTTTCCAGTCGTGTCACAGTAGTGTCCCATCGGAATATGACGGTAATGGAATAAATAAATATTTCACAACATCACATACATTGATCTGACTCCGAGATAGGTAGCTCAAGCACCTGTGTTACGGATATGAGAATCAACAGTGGGATTACAAATATATACATATAATACTTTTCTTTTGTAAATACATACTTATAATACATAGCAAACACCCAGACCAATACAAACAAAACATGGTCATGCACACAAATATTTGTACTGTGCGGGGATCGAACCCGCAACCCTTGTAACAGAGGCAGCGTTCACTACCACTGTTCCAATCGAGTCGTCAATAGAATAGAATAGAATAGGGAATAGAGAGTGCACTTGTGTTTGCGCACACACTTGAGCACTATAATATATCCTACGTACGTGGCTGATCGTTGAGATTGGCCGCCGTAGCCGTAATCGGTTGGAGGATTATTATGTCCAATTGTCAATTAACGAATATATCAGCCAATGATGTTAAAGTTGGACCTCGATTCACAAGCACGGCATCTAGCGGATATCTCATATTTCGTAGGTATTCGTGTTTATTGTCAATAAATGTTTTACTTACTTACTAACTATCTTTCCAGGCATCCCTACAAAACGACAGCAGTATCTCAGCCGCCCCGCTGCACCTGTCAGCGCGGTATGCTGGTTCCCTGCACGCGGCACTCGGCCCTATCAAGCCCGACGCCAACTCAGCCAGGACCTTCGTCCCGCTCTACATCAACCTCAGAAATATATCCAAGCCACTCACAGTTCATTTTGTGGTAAGATTAGATAATCTTCGACCAGTATACGTACAACACTTCAGCAGTTTCTCAATACAGCAGATCACTTCCAGTAGCAGCATCAAACTGTCACCAAGATCACGACTCTAAAATCTGCCAGGAGATATATACTTAATGGAACCAATTCTCTTTATATGGTTTTCTTATTACGGGTATTCTCCTTATGGCTGACACTCTGGCTGACACTCCTTATGGCTCGCTCGGCCCCATACAGCCCAATAAACTTGACTATGTAAACTAGAAATTACTAGAAGTTACAAAACGACAACAGTTTTTTTTTATGCCAGAGGCGACAAACGAGCAAGCGTGTAACCTAATGGAAAGTAATCAACGCCACCTATGAACATCCGCGAAATCAGAGTTATCGCTAATGTGTTGCCCGCTTTTTAAAAAAGAGTACGCAATTCTCTTGAAGGTCCTTAAGTCGTAGACTTCGGAAACAATCTCGCAGCCAAACCGTTACACTGAGGTACGTGGTAGAAAGTTCCGCGAGAAACGCACAGTATTAGACCGCCATCCATCGAGATGATGGTGATGGCATGACAATGGCTTGCGTGTGGTTCGATGTAGAATTCAGCTGCAATTCAGTTGCTGTTTGTCAGCATCCCCTCCAGTAGCAGCATCTAACTCTCTTTTGTACAGCTGCAGCTTCTAACTGTGTCGTATGTAATGCTACTTTGCGTGTAGCGGACCCCGGGCTCCGGAGCGAGGATAATCTTATACTAGACTAGGCATAGCTACAAAACTCCAGCAGTTTGTCAATAGATCCCCTTCATTAACAGCATCAAACAGTCGTCAAGATTACGGCTCTAAAATCAGCCAGGACTAAATCGACTGAATGGATCCAATCCTCCTAATGTAATGGTTGCTGAGTTCTCCTTCCAGGTAAGGTACCTTTTTTTTTTTCCGGGAGAAAGCATTACGCAGACCTAGCTCGGGGGCAACATGGGCTTGGGACTACCTCGTGGTGCTTCTTCTAACAAAAGCACCTAGGGCATACCCACTAAAACTGTGGGGCTCAACACAGTTGGTATAGTGGGGTCACTGAACTCAGAGCTTTGCAACCACTCCTCCACAGCCCCTACACTTGTGCTGGAACGCTCCAGCTAGGAAGGGGTGTTGGACAGCGGAAGGCGAGCCGTCCTACGAGCGGTGGAAGGTGATAATGCAGTGCGGCACAGGACTCCGCAGTTTTAATCCCGAGAGGACGAGATTTCTCCGCCGAAATCGTCCTTCCTGCTCGAAGCGGGCTGCAGGGGGTTAATATGGCTCCCGCCCCCGCCTATTCTGACCTACGTGGTAGTTGTCAAAGCTATTAACTATAGTAGAACTGAAAGCTTTAATGACCTGTTGATTATTTATCTTAGACTAAGATTAGGTCATTTAACAGGTCTGATTCCTCTGTAGGATAAGGGTAGCGAAAGTTGTGTACTCCGGGTGCCAAAACGACGGCTTTAAAGGCAAACGGAAATAATTTTCTTTAATATTTTGATGAATTTATCATCAAAATATCGGAGTTACAAGAAGCTAATAAATAAAAACCATAAATGTGAAGAGACAAAGGAAGAAAAATTTTAATGAGAAGGTGACTCTGGATGCCTTATTAACTAGTCAAAATCTAGTACGTAAACACCTGATATAGTCCTGAATCTTTTGTCCTTTTCCCATACGAGTATATTGCACCATCCACTCTACGTTTTTGCACCCATTTTCAGGTAATTACTAGAGGTGGAATCATCTATCGCTGGGGAGCCACTACGCAATGTCCACTTACCAGCTCATCGGATTACATCCCTACCACCGTCAAGAAATACCCAGTGCTTCAGCTACGACAGCAGTGCGGCCAGTTACCAAACCAACGAGTCGAAGGACCAGAATTACGCGGCCTATCAGCCCAATACAGCTAAACATGACACCAATTCTGTCAACTATCAGACGAACACAGCAAAACTTGAAACGAATGACCCTGATTCCTTACTTGACCGCCACTTGCTAAGGGTGATGTTGCCTATCAAGGTGACCCATCAGATGTGCCCTGACAGCCACTTGGTGGCCTACTTCTACTATAATGGGGAGTTCGTGAGTGCTAGCAAGCAGTTTGAAATGGATGAATGCTTCAGTAATAAGGTAAGACTTAAAATTGCACTGTTAGATTATGTATGCCGTGAGATTGTAATTTTATCAATAAACTGTAATCCACTTTACTTTGTGAAAAATAACCAATGTGATCTAAAAGTTTTTCTTATTGCGTCGTCCATGGACACCTGCAACACCAGAAAAGTCACAAATCGCGCCGCTGGCCTTTTAAAAATGCATCATCATCATCATCGTCAGCCCATTTAAGTCCCCACTGCTGGGGCACGGGCCTCCCTCAATCACATGAGGGGTAATTGCCATACTCACCACGCTTGGCAGACGGGTTGGCGAGGGTTTTGATATAAATGCAGAGTTTTCCTTCTCTGGGTGCTGATGATCATGCCAGCTTTACCTTAGTCGCCTTTTACGACACCTCGGTAAGAGTGAGGGTGGCCTATTCTACTCTGCCGGGGACCACACGGCTAGTTACGTTATGGGAATCATATAATCAGACTAACCAGGTGATATTATTATGTGGTGGCGCTTTAAAATCAAACACCACCATTGGCTGGTGCCGACTATGCTAGTTCTGCGAGAACGATACGGAGGCCCAATCCGGGGGAAAGGGGGGTTCAAAGGTTGGCAGCGCACTTGTGACTCCACTGGTGTCGCGGCTGACCTTGGGTGGCGGCAATCGCTTACCATCAGGTGATCCGTCTGCTCGTCTGCCACCTATTACATTAAAAAAACCATAGCCATAGTAGCGGCTAATAAGAATGGGAGGAGTGGACTGTATTTTAACGGGAGGGGGGCTAGGTTACCTAAAAATACAGCCCACAGAAGCAAAAAATGGTCTGCTGATAGACGTCCCTTTGGATAAGACGGGGTGTACTGGGAATGCAATGAGACTTACCTAAATGAGCTCCTCCAGCGTCTGTCGTCCACGGCCGGGGTAATCTCCTGCCGGCAGGCTTGTTGATTCACAGCACTTGTACACAGTTCACGCTTAAAGGAAAAAATATTATTTTGGCGAGGCCCAACGATGAGACACGTACGTCGCTGGCCGGTGAATATCGGTGACTAGCGTTCACACGCAGTGCTCATTGCAAGGATAGGATGACGGTAGATGGATTTTAATGCTATCGGCAGAAAAGTAAAACTACCCTAACTGTAACTAATAAAACAAAATGACGAACCGTTTGGAACAGTGGTAGTGAACTCTGCCTCTGGTGCAAGGGTTGCGGGTTCGATCCCCGCACAGTACAAACATTTGTGTGCATGAACATATCTGTTTGTATTGGTCTGGGTGTTATCTATGTATTATAAGTATGTATTTACAAAAGAAAAGTATTATATGTACAACCTGTGCAGATAAAGAATGGGATCAGAAATGGCGGCGCATCTATTCACTTCTCGCTCGCACACCCACGAGTGCGAGTATAGACGCAAATAGTGTGCGAGCGAGAAGTGAATAGATGCGCCGCCATTTCTGATCCCATTCTTTATCCGCACAGGTTAGTATATATTTGTAATCCCACTGTTGATTCTGATATCCGTAACACAGGTGCTTGAGCTACCTATCTCGGAGTCAGATCAATGTATGTGATGTTGTGAAATATTTAAAATCCACCATGATGCAATGCAGATTTGAAGGTCGCTTCGGCGATGCCGAAATGAAGTGGAAGAAATCAGTCTTTAGGTGTGTCGTGAGTCAGGCAGATAATTTCTGTTAGCATCCCCTGTAGTATATGCGGTAGAAGATCTCTACGTGCCGCGTAAAGATGTAGCCTTCGCTATGCTCGCTACAAAGAGTTTCTTTACATTGTGTTTTCATCATACAGGTGGAAGCGACCTGGCTATCCAGACAAGTGGCCCCAGGGTCTTTCGCCAGCCTCCGTGTGACCACCCCTGGGCCTGCCCTATGTGCTCTATCTGTCTTGGACTCAGCGTCCAAGTGGAATCAACCAGCACCCACACTAAAGGAGTTAGTGATGTCCAGTTTAAGAAGACTCATGGATAGTCACAGGAATTTGACGGAGTATGAGGCTGATGGGGCTTGCTATAAAAGTGAAGTGTTGCTTAGTATTTTTTTTTGTTAAAAAAAACAATTTCAAAAGTGGCTTTTTCTTAATCACCCCCACCAGGATAGACCAGAAAGATGTCTATGTTACTTCTGTACTTCTTATAACATTTGTAAAAAAAAATACCATGTAGGTAACAATTAGCTTGAACTTGACCTGATAAGCTACCGCATGTCTTTTTTATTTGAGCAGTTTAAAATGTGCTTACTTCAAAGTTTTCAGTCTTTCTAACATCACTTAAATATTTCATTCTCATAATAGCATCAGAAGATATCCCAGAGCTACCTACCAACAGCCTTGAACTAACATCAACTTGGCTGGCGGCCGCCGGAGTGAGGATAACGGGAGGAGATGCCTCCCTAACCCGAAGATGCTCATCACCACCCGCACCCCTTATGGATGACGCTATTGTGCCTAGGAGTGACTTCTCTGAAGTAAGTTTCCAATTATCTACTTCTCACACAGTAGCAGTATCTAAAACTGACAGGATCGTTACTGGTGGCCGCAAGAGTGAGGGTCAAGAGGGAAGATGTCTCTAGAAGACTAGAAGATAAAGATGTTTTGACGGTCTATCTATGGTAAGGACGAAGTCTAAGACCTCTCAAAGTCTAACAGTGTAGGATCCTGAAGAACAGCTGTAGGGTCTTACACCTTTTAAAGTGATTTTCTCTGTGCAGGCTTGGCTATGGCGGCTGACAGCAGTCGGGACCAACGGCTCCAGCACAGTCAGCGCGCGAGCTTCCGACTCCATCAGCAGGTTCGAGGCGGTGGCCGTGTGCCTCGCCAGGACTGGGATCTCGGTGTCGCCACCAGCTGTATTGCAAGTGAGTTCTTTGGACACTAAGAAGATTTAAATAATATCGTCGCTAATGATGACGTGGAAAAAACTTCTACGGAGTTAACATGAAAGAGGTTTTTAACCCAAGAAACAAAAAATCCCGCCCTTTGGTGGAGAGTTTTGTCACTCCAAGATTTTGTGACTCCTAGAAAAATCACTAAGTAAACAATTTTTGCAAGCATTGCGTTGACTTTGGGTTGAGCTACTTCTAGCTGGTCACAACACACCGCACTTCCTATAGCTACTTCTAACCTTCTCTATTGTTCAGACCCGTGTACTAGAGCGAGAAAAACGACCGCACACACAAAACTTTTCCCTTCGAAGATTATAGCCATTATTACAATGATAACCCTAGAATATCATCGGTGGTATTCCCGAACTTGGTGATCCTTCCTAAAGAGCTGAAAACGCATCTGTGATGCTTCGGATGATCTGAAGGGTGGATTAATTTATTTATTTATAATACTGTTTTTATTGTTACGTTTTTATCTGTACCTTAGAATGTAATAAGTGTTAAGGAAGAGCGGCCTTTTCTGGCACAAGTGCTTCTTGCACTTAAAAGAAGAGGCCAAACTTTGTTTATAATATGGACCTATCTCGCCAACCCGTCTGCCAAGCGTGGTGAGTATGGCAATTACCCCTCATGTGATTGAAGAAGGCCCGTGCCCCAGCAGTGGGGACTTAAATGGGCTGATGATGATGATGATGATGATGGACCTATCTGGTTATGTTGAAATAAATTATTATTATTATTAAATTATTTAGGGGTAGGGTCATGGGGGTCAGGACCCCCCTCCTGGCTTAGTCTAGGAGCACGTAGCGCAGGGAGATTTTATTTATAAGTAGGTGATAAAATTTAATTAAAACTTCTTATGACTTGACGGTGACTATGTGACCTCCTCCCCAACCTTCCTGGCGCACAAGCTGGATCCTCTCTTGAGATATCTATGGGTGGCAGTGATCACGTACCAACAGGTTTGCCGTTCGCTCGATTAGTATTCCTCCACCAAGTAAAAAGTTGAAATGTTTCATTCCAGGTATTCCGCGAGTTCTTTATCCATGCAGACGGGCCGCAACGTCTGCGGCGCGGAGACTCTACCATAATCCGCTATCGTCTGTTCAACTATCTTTACGAACCTCTGAGCGTAAGTCTATACCATTCTGAGTTTATATCTTTAGCACCTAGCAGACAGAGCGGTGATATTATCTCATCGCATCGGCATTGTACGCTGTCGTCGTCGTACGCTGTTAGTTGGGAGCGGTCGTGTACACCGTTTCTCCAATAATTTAATACAAAAATAGTAATTTATCGGTGCCCCCGCACCTGCCGCCCGAGACCTTCCGGGCAAAGCAATTCCCTGACGAGCCCCCCTTCTGCCTCGCCCCCGGCGGAGTCGGAGAGAGAGCGGATCTCGCTCCCTCTCTCGTTCAGCAGCTTCCTTATGCAACATCACCTCCTCGCAGATAGCGATATCGAAGCCACTGCAATCCAAGCACTTTGGCTGCTGATCATTTTTTCGAGGTCAGTCGGCAACGACAAGTCTCTACTTCCCAGAGCCGTGGTTAGAGTTGTCCGCGGAATTTGTGCATACCAAAGTTAACCCTATTGACACTTCTAACGATCCATCTATTAGTGAATCTTGAGTGCAGTGATTCTAACAGAAAATACTAACTTGCACTGATCGCTTGCAAGGCCACGGACGATAGATGCTAGCGCGGGGACCGCATACCTCAACGCAGAGGTAAGACCAGATAATAAGTAATAAATATTACTCGATCTTTCTGCCTCATTATAACCGCACCCGTATCGCGCGTGCAAAAAAAAAATTACGATGAGTAGCTGCGCGGCTTGTCCCGATGTGATTGACGATGACTGCTATATGAGATGTCAACGCTGCCCAAATAAATTTAATCTTCTATGTATAAACCTTAAAAAATGTGAATGGTAAAATGCCTCTGGATATTTCAAACGAAATTGGTTATGTCCTATTTGCCAGACCAAACAGCCTGAGAACGATAACTCGAGTAAACCAGTTCGGCCTTCTACACCTACTGGGCTGGCAGTCATGACCTTTAGTAATACTCGTCGCAAGCAACAAAATCGCATGGATAGCGAATCAAGTCTGCACCTGCCATCTACCTCTGATGCAGGCGCGCAAAATATACGCGAAATTATTCGTGAAGAGATGCGCGACGTTATGAAAGATTTTGTTTTGAACGAATTAAATGAAATTAAAAAATCATTACAATTTATTAGCGAGGATTTTGATAGTATGAAAAGTAACATAACTGCCGCAAACACCAAAATTATAACCTTAAAAAAGGAAAATGAAACTTTGAAATCCGACATACCCTCACTAAGGCTGCGTTTAAATACGTTTGACCAACTTTCCCGCTCATCTAATCTGGAGATACAATGCATCCCCGAATGCAAATCCGAGAACTTAATTTCCATCGCGCAGGAACTTGGAAAAACAGTAAATTATAATGTGAACGAATCCGTGCCTGTCTACTCGCTGCGGTCATTGAATTCAACAAGAAAAATCCTGGAAATAAACTCAATACCGGACATCTTGGGATCTCATCTACTAAAGTTACACCTATCTACGTTACGGAGAACTTGTCGCCTGAGAATAAACAACTTCATGCAGCCGCGTGAAGCTAAAAAAAACCTACAAGTTTGTATGGATTCGTGGCGGCCGAGTTTATCTTCGTAAAACCGACACATCAGAAGCGATTTTTGTGCGTAACGAAGAAGTGCTCGAAAAACTGAATAGTCTGTAATATTAGGTTTAGATTCGTTTATTGTCTACCTATAATGTGTGTATAACTTATTTGTTAAAGTTGATAGGTTCTATCAAATATTGAATGTGGCAATTAAGAAATTCGTATCCATTTCACCTGCTACTTCGAGCAGAATTCCTGTTTGGTATTCCAAAGAAATAAAAACCCTCTTGATAACTTATCGTTTCAATCATTGAAAAAAGGTGTGATGTTCTTATTACTCAGTGCTATAATAAATATATAGAATTAATAGAAAAATCTGTCAAATCCAATCCTAAACTATTTTTCACCTACCTAAAACAAAAAAATAAAAACAGTATTTCGTTCCCGTCATCTCTTAATTATGAAAACATAACAGTCTCTTCGGGCCTAGAAATTTGTAACACTCTCGCTACTTACTTTTCTACATCTTACAATGCAGATAACGTTGAATTGCCAATTGACAATCAAGCTAACATTAAGTGTGAAGTCTCCTACTCATTAAGCAATTTAACTCTCTCTGAGGACCAAGTTTTGATACGTCTTGAATCCCTGGACAGAAACAATGGAGCTGGTGCAGATGGCATTCCTTCGGTCTTTGCCGTCAACTGTGCTAAGCAACTATCCTCATTTTTAATGCATCGCTAACAGCGGGCCTGTTCCCATCAGTCTGGTAGACGGGCCTTATCGTTCCTATCCATAAATCTGGGGATTTAAACTACGCTATAAATTACCGGCCCATCACCATCTTATCGGTATTTGCAAAATTATTAGAATCTCTGCTATGTCCTTATATAACATGGCACATTAAAAGTGTGTTGACAGACTCCCAACACGGATTTGTTGCAGCCCGTTCAACTAGCACCAACTTAACAGAATTTGTTGATGAGGTATTCCGCTCAGTGGATGGTCGCATACCAGTCGACGTCATTTACACGGATCTATCAAAGGCGTTCGATAAAGTTCCCCATTACAGCTTACTTCAAAAATTATTGCAGTTTGGTTTTGCTGGCGCCTTTCTCGATTGGTGAATGTCTTACTTAAGTGACCGTACATCTAAAGTCGTAGTAAGTGGTTTTACATCCGACCCCTTTCCAAATTTATCAGGCGTCCCTCAAGGTTCCCATTTAGGACCTATATTCTATAATATCTACATGAATGACGTGATCTCTTGCTTCAGATATAGCTAACCATTTCTTTATGCAGATGATCTTAAGTTAATGAGACCAATTAGGAACGGGCAAGATAAAGCACTACTTCAAGATGATTTAAATAGACTTGTTCGCTGGTGTGAGATTAATGGGATGGTCTTGAATGTGAAATGTGAATGGTGACAAATGCTGCTATATCAGTTTTAACCGTAAGCTCAGTGTGTTACCGGGTATTTACACAATTGACGGCAAAAGTGTTCGACGCGTAGATTCAATACGAGACTTAGGTGTTATACTGGATAAGCAATTAAACTTTAAGGAACATTACGACCACATAGTAAATAAATCTTTAACATGCCTTGGTTTTATAATCAGAAACACCAAAGCCTTTAAGAATAAATCATGTATCATAAGATTATATGAGAGTTTAGTTAGATCCACGCTAGAATACTGCTGCGTGGTTTGGCATCCGCACTACGAAGTCCACTCCAATAAAATTAAACGCGTTCAGAAAAGGTTCATGTACCACTTGTCATACAAATATAATTTATGTAAAAAATTTAAAAGTTACTCTGATCGTCTTACCTATTTCAAACTAACACCTCTTAATAATCGCCGTAAAATTTTAAATCTTTCATTCCTTCACAAATTAGTCAACGGTAATATAAATTGTCCCCAACTACTTAAAAAAATCGATATTACAATAACACATAGTCTACCACGTCTCTCCAGATATTCACTGTTTAAGCCAAAGCGCTGTAAGATAAATCTTGGTAGTTTTTCCCCTATTAACAGGCTCCAAACCGAATATAATTTGGTTTGCATAAATAAAGACATTGATGTATTGAATCTTAGTTTACCTACATTTAAAAATAAATTACGCTTACTATTGTCTAATAATAAGTAATAATAAGATAAGATAAAATCTCGATCTCGATGATTCACTTGTCGAATGGCCCAGTGGCGCTTTTGGTAGTGATACTGCCTAATGCGCCAATGGTCGTTAGTTCGATTCCCACTATGGACAAACATTCGTGTGTAGAACACTTGTGTTTGATCAGTGCCTGGGTGTAAACAAGTAATTATTATTTAACTATATATTTTTTCTTTACAAGCTAAGGGAAGCCTTATGCCGCCAACTACTTTTGTTCACGCTTTCCGTGGCAACCTGTAATTAAGGCAGCACCAACTCATGTACGTGACAATTTGTATCCCTTAGTTTTTAAGGTGTATGTTCTTGTTGGTTGTCCAAATAAATAAATAAATAAATTGCTCTCTCTCTTTCTCCTTTTTTATGACGAATCACCTGATAATCGATTAGTGAACAAAACACCTAAGGAGTTACAAGTGTGTCCCTAGATTGAGCTTCCCGGTACCCCAGTTTTCTTTCAGGCCGTGGTATCACTTCGATAGACCTGGCCCATTCACGGTGAACCGTGTCTTCCCATGGTCATATCATCATTAAGATTGCTGGTCATCGCTTTGTCTTTTTTCCTTTACCTACATATAGCAATGATGTAAAAGTAAACTATTAGCATGCATATTGTCCTACTGCAGGGCAAAGGCCTCCATCATAGAATTCAAGTTAACACTACTACAATGATGGGACAAAACGCGGTAATTTGTTTATGTAGGTAAATACATCCTCGTAGTAGCATATAGTCACAGCTTGACGTTTCGTCCGCGTTACAAAGGTCGTGGTCACAAGCGGACTGGAGGTGCACGGTTGTGACACGTTGTGACCACGATCGTCGAAACGTCAGGCTGTGAGTAGATGCTACTACGAGTATGTACTTACATATAAAAATAACCGCGTTTGGTCCCGTGTACCTACATTAATTATTTGTATAAGCAATAATGCAACGCGAAAGCTTAAAATCTTATACAATGATGGGATTGGATGATGATGTAACTTCATAGTTACGTTACGACATAAGATTATGCTAATGTTGCCTATTCAGGTCCAAATCCAAATCCTAACGGACGCCCATCTCGAAGGGCCAGTCGAGCTAGTGGAGTCCGCGTGCGTGGGGGCGCGCGCGTCAGTGGCACGGCGCGTGGAGGTGCACGCGCGTGTGGGCGGCCAGGCGCGCCTCGCCATCCGCGCCAAGTCCGTCAGCGCGCCCGGCTGTGGCAACGCCACGGACAATAAGACGCCGGTCAGGTGAGTCGCCTAATACGGAGCTAGTGTTAGATCACTCCGGTCGACCAGGGTATCACCCTAGGCCTAGGTTTGTATCTAACTCGGATGTCCCAGTATGTCTGTTAGCACAGAGGCCGGTAGAACTTGCAACATATACAGAAAACCTTAAATTAGAACACACACAAATAATTATATTTTATTGGCACATTGCCGTGTGGTCCCCGGCAGAGTAGAATAGACCACCCTCACTCTTACCGAGGTGTCGTAAAAGGCGACTAAGGTAAAGCTGCTGGCATGATCATCAGCCACCAGAGAAGGAAAACTCTGCATTTATATCAAAACCCTCGCCAACCCGTTTGCCAAGCGTGGTGAGTATGGCAATTACCCCTCATGTGATTGAGGGAGGCCCGTGCCCCAGCAGTGGGGACTTAAATGGGCTGATGATGATGATGATTGGCACAATTCGCGAGATTTTAATTAGAAAAGTCCTATGAATGTGGGTATGAATGGATGAAGTGGATGGATATTATAAAATGATGATGCTTACCCAGTGTTCCAGTGTGACGGGTTCCTTTTATATATTTAGCAATTACACATTATTTTAATTATACATTTTACTGATCAGTCAAGAGCTGTATCCTCTAGGCTACTATTACAGAGTTCTGTGCTGTGTTTATAGGGCTGATTCCTAGGCAAAGAATGAAGATCGATTGGATTCTGTGAGCGACAATTTAAATTTAGATTATGATGGCCATACGTAACCTACGTATGAATAAGAATGGAGTTTCCCGTCATCATGGAGGTCCAACCATCATGAAGACTGGAGGGCACTGTTACAAGCTAATCTCGCCGCAACCCATGGTTCTTCCTACCGTCTAGTAGGTACAAACCAAATCTTGGAAGACGCTCAGCAGGTATTTAGGGCCAGTGGAGCTGGTTAGTGTCGGTTAAAGCCGGTAAAGCTGAAACAAAATAGAATGTCTACCCGGCAATATGTATGGAACAGCAGATTTTTTTTCGCTTATTATGTTGATCTGACATACTAAATGGGACTTTGTTCACGATACCTATTATTTACACAGGGGCCTGCAGAGCTAATCCCGCCGCCAGACCATGGTCCTTCCTACCGTCTCGGCATACGGACCGAATATTGGAAGACGCTCATCGGGTATTTAGGACCGGTAGAGCTGGTTGAATCCGCAGGTCAATTAGAGCAGTTCCTACCCAAGTTTTCCAAGGCAGGTGCCTTCAGGGGTAAACTCTAGGGGTGCCTCTAGGACTCTGACTCCCTTGGAGTAGTCGGAGTTGACACACTGATGTCCCTGAGTGTCAACGCACCCACATTCAGTAACACCTCCAACAGTAGGACCCCCAGTCAACTAATTTAGTTACATACTTCCTTATGGCTCGGACTTCCTACAGGGATCTTGGCCTACAACATAAAAACCGCTTCTTTGTTACGCCAAACTGTCATTTGACAACTTTATCTTTGAAAAGAGTACCTATTTAATGGATTAAACACAGACTACAATTTTGATGAAGATTTTTTAAGTAACAGAACTTCTGTCCCTTTTTGTTTACAGTGACGAAGTGATAATTACAATAACAGTGGATCCTGAGGGCGTCCCTGTACAAGAGCACAAATCTATCCTACTCTGCGGACGAGGTAATATATCATTCGAACTAACGCCGTTTAGTTAAAACGAATAAGTTAATTCATTGTCGTCAGATTACCCGGTCTATAGCATCCATAGTGGTCTTTATTAGCATCCATGTTGTCTCTTACAACCTCTCTTGAGCATTAGTGGTGACATGGCACGAATGTTGTCATCTTTTACGACAACAAGCTATCTATTACTATTAAATTACTGCATATGGTTATAACTGCCCCTTTTGGCCGGGCCTGGGGGGTGGTTCCAGTGGTGTGCAGATTACTTATGTCCATTCCTTTTCTGGGTTGGAGATTGCCGTATCTTGTAAGCAAATCTCCTATAGTGTTTCGGTAATGTAGGTAATAATTTGGTTCTACATAATTATAAGTATAGTTTAGGCTAGGATGATTTTGGTATCGGCTGACAGTCTGTAATAAACCACGATTAATTACACACGCGTTTCCTTTAACTCTTAAGCATTCCCTGGATTACCTGCCCGGATACTCCCGTAGTTCCCGATATAACAGTTTCTACTATATTATTGTTCCATATTACTATGGAGAGCCAGGTGTACAGTTAACCAGATGTGTTTGACATTTATTTTTCAGGTAGTCTAGAATCAGGGCGGTCCGACGTGTCGTGGTCGTGGCCACCCATCCAGCCCGTGCCTGGTACAGAAGCGCTGACTGTTTGGGCGATGGGTGACATCAAGGGACCTTTACTATTTGTAAGGAGTATTCTTTTTAGTTACTCTTTTTACTATGTAATCTGACTCAAATGACCAAATTGTCCATTGTTGGTGGTCTTGTAACCCCGTGCCTAGGAAATCAAGTTAAGGCGTTGGTCCTGCGCCCGATCCCTCTCCGGTGGTGTCACATTGGTTTCACAGATCAAGGGAATAGAGAGTGCTTTTGTGTCTGCGCACACACTTGAGCACTATAATATATTCTGCGTAAGTGGCTGATCGTTTAGATTAGCCGCCTTAGCTGAAATCGATTGGAGGATATTATATATGTTTGATAGCATAATCTCGGGCAATTATGTCCCGGACTTTTGGAAGGCATGCGTGGTGCCGAAGCCAACACGTACAGGCCCGTTCATTAAGCAAGTTAAGCTATATGTGATGTGACACCAGAGTCCAGTGAACCCTTTTTTTTGCTCACTATGGGGATAAACGCATGACCTTGCGGGGTGTGCAATGCAAGGCCAACTTTAGGCATCTCCGCGGGCCGGGGGACCCGCCAGAGTATCTGAGGCTCTCCGTCTGGCAATACTCAGTAAAACCTTCCCGGTGTGACAGGCTTTCTTGCTCTTCTGCATCAATTCGTATGGCCTGTGGTGATGTCGGCATGTCCAGTAACCCCTGCGGGAGTTCACTCGAGCCGGCCAAAGGCAAGCTAGAGAAAGGGGCCTGGTCGACTCTCGGGGACATGGAACACAAGGGACGTCACTTCCCATTCAGCGCGGCACAACTCTGCCCTGGGGAGACTAACTGCACTGATAAGAGTTGTTGCTCCTCAAGAAAAACCACCAACTCTCACCAGCGGGCAATCATTATTATATGTATCAAAGACTATTTTGAATACAAGTACTAGGTATGAATGGCGGACATTAATTCCTACCTGAGTGCTGGTGAGCTGAATGTTTTCCTGATCGCAGGACGCCGACGGGCTGGTGCAGTTGCCGCGCGGGTGCGGGGAGCAGAACATGGCGCGGCTGGCTGCCAACCTTCTGGCTCTCACTCAGCTGCCTCCCGACGCGCCGACCGCCGCAAAAGCTAGGGAACACGTGGCGAGAGGTACTTTTCATTTTACCCGTCTACGGCGAAGCAAATAGGGGGTTAGGATTTTGACCTGTATGTATGTAATGTGCGTATGGGTGTTCATCAGTTCCCTCATAACTTCTTAACTATCTACTAACTTCTATATTATATAGTTATCATATTTGAACAAATGAGGTGTCGTTAGAAGCGTCTTGATTGTCTTCTGGTTATAGGCCTCATGACGTCACGTCAAATTGACTTCAGCGCACTCTAGGGAACTCTAGGGAGCTAAAAAATAATTTGCTCGGCGATACTGTGTAGGGTATCAAATGAAAGAGGTTTTTTAGCACATTTCAAATATGTAATTTTATTTACATAACTAAAAATATGTTAATAAAAATTGAGTACTTATAAAAACTAAAAACCGACTACCAAAACACACGCTCTAAAAAGTACGAAACAAGAAAATTGTCTCTGCTGAAATTATTATGCCGTATTGCCGTGGTCGTATGCCAAAACAGATTCATTATAATAAAAAAATAAAATCAATGTGGCATACGACCACTGCGTAGTGATTATATTCTCTTTGACCACTGCAATACGGCATAATAATTTCAGCAGATCAGCTTATATTGCCAGTAAAATTCAGATATAAGTAAGTACTTTTGTTTCGCATTGTTAGAATATAACTCGAGTTTGTGATCATGAATCCACATTACACATCATCATCATCATTTCAGCTAAAATATGTCTACTGCTAGACATAGGCCTCCCCCAATGATCTCCACACAGATCGCTCCTGTGCCGCCCGCATCCAATTGATTCCCGCAACCTTCACCAGATCGTCGGTCCACCTTGTGGGAGCGCCACGGCTGCGACTTCCTGTACGCGGCCTCCACTCGAGGACCTTTCCGCCCCAACGGCCGTCTGTTCTCCTCGCTATGAGCCCTGCCCATTGCCACTTCAGGCATGCAATTCTTTGGGCTATGTCTTTTTTTTAATGCGATAGGTGGCAGACGAGCAGCCGGATCACCTGATGGTAAGCGATTGCCCTCGCCCATGGACCCCCGCGATACCAGTGGAGTCACAAGTGCGCTGCCAGCCTTTAAACCCACCTTTCCCCCGGATTGGGCCTCCGGTACCCTCAATCACGCAGCGAAACATAGCACAATGCATAATGTATCACTCCGGTCGAGCCGGCCCATTCATTCCGAAGCGTGGCTCTCCCACGTTCATGTCTTGTCTGTGCCTTAGTTCTCCTCCCGGCGACCTTTGCCCTGCAGTGGGACAGTATTAGGCTGATACTTTAGTTTATACGTATGAGTTAGGCTGCGTTACCACTGAAGCGGAGCGGGGTGGAGAAGAGCGGCAAAAAGTGGTGGGTGTTTCCACTGGAGCGGAGCGGAGAGGAGAGGAGTGGAGCGGACGGGCCACTCACCAGTCGCGTGCTTTGGTTTGGCCAGCCTTGCCTTACTGGATATACTGTGACTATACACAATTTTCCGCGCCGCACCACTCCGCTGCTCTCCTCTCTGCACTGCTCCGCTGCTCTCCGCCGGCCTCCGTCGGCATCGGCTCGTCCGCTCAACTCTGCTCCGCTCCGCTCCAATACATACATATACATACACATACATATGATGTACAGGAATATAATTGTAACACCTTAACTTCGTTCATGAATGAAGTTAAAGTGTTACAATTGAGTTTCTTGCTGGTGTCTTCTCAGTAGAAATCGACATTCCGAACCAGTGGTAGATATTATGTACCTATTTTGACATTCATAAGTGTTCTGTGTGGACCTAAATTGAATAAAGAATTTTTTATCTTTTATCTTTAATGCAATAAAGAGGTCCTAGTGGTAAATATAATTTAATTAATGTACCATTTTTGTTAAGTACTGCTAATTGATAAACGCTTGAACTACTAACCTCATTTATTTCTGTAGGCAAAGTTATTGGTATTGCTGTGTGTACACGTTCTTAGGTTTAAATCTAGCTCTAAGTATATTGTTCTTAAGTTTGTATTTTTATCGATTGTCATCTGTTGTGTATACCTTAAATTAAATAAATAAACGTAATTGACGAATGCTCGGCGTCTCTCTCTGAGATCGAATCCGAAATGAGGTGATCCGGCAGAGAACCAAAGTTATCGACATTGCTCACCGGATTAGCAAGCCTAAGTGGCAGTGGGCTGGCCATATTAGCGCAGAACCGACAACCGATGGGGTAAACGAGTTCTGGAGTGGAGACCGCGTCTTGGCAAACGTAATGTAGGGCGCCCTCTGGCTAGGTGTGAGGACGATCTGCGCAGGATGGCTGGCAAGAGCTGGATGCGAGAAGCCATGGATAGATCACAGTGGCGAACAATTGGAGAGGCCTACGTCCAGCAGTGGACTGCGATGGGCTGATGATGATGATGATGAATTGACTTTGACTTTGGCTCCGCTCCGCCCCGGCCAGCTTCAGTGGAAACGCAACTTTAGTATACCTACTTTGTAAATGGCCCCAGGCTTCACCCGGCAGCTGCAGTACGCGCACCCGGCGGGCGGCTTCAGCGCGTTCGGCGCGAGCGACCCCGCGCCCTCCACGTGGCTGACGGCCTTCGCGCTCAAGTACATGCGCAGGGCGCACCAGGTTGGTCGCAGCTTTTTACCCGACTACAGCGAAGCAAAAAGGAGGGTTATGATTTATTTATATTAGTATTTATTGCGCAAAAAAATGTATACGAGCCATCGCAGGTATTCGATCAGATGAATCGTGTAAACCAATATTCAAGGTGTACGGGCGGGAAGCGATAGTTGTAAGGCACCGCTTCCCGGTCGAACAGATTATAAGGAAAGGAAGGGAACCTAACTCTCTAGTGAGCCTAGAGCCCCTTTGTCTAAAGGTGAGTATAGACTACAACATTTACTTGTAACAGAACAACGAGCCGCTCTATGATATGTTCTAGTGTATCATCCTCTTACGAACTAAACGTCGAGCTCGCTGGACTCTTTTGTTACAAACCAACGAGCATATTGGTGTAACATATCATTCGTAAGAACGTTACATTACACAGAAATGCTCCAGAAAATGTTGTAGTCTATACTCACCTTAAGACACTAAGTCCCTAGAGCCCTAGCCCTGCTTATCCTGGGAATAAATACATATATAGATAAGGTGATGGGAGCTTGCTCCCGGGTCGCCCAAGGTAGCAAGCGGGAAGAGTCAGGACGATAGGTAGGTGGGGAACCGCTGCCAGTCGAGCAGGCTCACTCGACTGATCATAGTGACGGCTAAAGGTGTCTTGGCCGCAGCGGGAGAAATGAGACCCAACACGGACGGTTGAAATCTGTTTATTGGTATAATCTTAATGGTTTATATACATGGTTTACATTATTGATACATAGAAAGGTATTTGTTGGTGTGTCGTCGGTGTAGAGTGCCGACGGTGCACGAAGACGGTCCATCGGTCAGGCGCGCTGCATGTAGGTCGCTGCTAAGTTGCACTGTACGAGTAGCTCGTACACAAGGAACTTGGTCTACTGCCATTCCCATCTCTTTACATCTATGAAGTTTGCATTTTGGTTTACAGCAACATGCACTTATTTAAAAAGGCATGTGAGGTGCAAAATTCACGTTCGCGAAGAGATCCGTTCAGACTAGTTTTGAATAACATACCGAAGTCGGACAAGTACGAGAAGAGTTGTCTTGCTATGTGTGTGCGAATTTTCAATAATATTCCAACTGAATTTAAATCGTTAAACAAATTCATATTCAAAAAGAAACTACACAAATGGCTGACCGAAAAAAATTCTATAGTATAAAAGAATTCTTTAAGAAGTGATATTGACATTTAATAATATAAATATTAACATTTAATTTTTGACATCATGTAATACAATTTTTAGTTTTCATTCTTCATTCTATTTTGTTATTAATTTATAATATTTGTATGCTATGTAACTAGCAAGACACGAGATCTAATAATGTAATTTCCACCATGTCTATAAACCGTGTTTTATGCAAATAAATATCTTGAATCTTGAATCTTATTTTCGCTAGTTGGCGGGGCAGCCTTTCATAGGTGGCTATCAGTGTCAGCTGTCACCACTTATCACGCGTATGTAGCTTCCATCTTGCATTATGGACTAATAATATGGGGCAATAGTACTGAGAGACACGAGCATTTATATCGCAAAAAATGCATCAGAGCCATATGCGGCGTCCCGCCGTGAGGAGTCCTGTAGAGAGTCCTTTTGGAGCCTGGGCGTGCTACCACTACCAGCACTGTACATTTATGAGATAAGTTGTTTGTTAAGCGTAATACTAACCTCTTTCGAAAAGCTAGAGAAGTTAATTCTAGACTAAAAAGGAATCCAAATAGACTAGTGCTGAGTGTCATAACCAAGATCTGCTAGGTACACAAATAACTGCTTGTCTATGTGCATTCAATATTTAATAAAATTCCTAATGATATCAAAAATCTTAAAACGTCATAAATGGCTGCTTGAATTAAAAGTGTACGACATTAAAGATTTTATTGACAGAAGATATTTAACTTCTAATGACGTATGTACTATAATCCAAAGAGTAGTATTATATCGTATTATTCTATTAATTTTTATAAATATATATAATTGTAAATTTGCGTGCTTTTTAAGCAATACATGTGTGCTCTTATGTTATTATTACATCTTTAAATACCATGTTCTAAAGCGATTAAAAATTTGATTATTGATTATTATTGTTATCCTATTACTTGGGCCCCCTACTACCTTCGGTCGGCCAGCGGACAAACGTGCTTCGGATCCACCAATCATGCGTTACCGAAGCCGGTTCGCTTGGTGGCACAACTGTTCGGACTCCCCTGCCGGAATGGCATTACCTAGCATCAAACCGGAACACGATGTTAGTGGTTTGGCGGCTTGGTTTTGCTGGGTGGGTGGTTACCAGCCGCGACCAAAACCTACCACCGGAGGTGCCGATCATTTGGCGCTACCCAGGGGACACGTATCTAGAGCTGAAGCCCACGCGCTCAGCTTTGCCCCCCATAAATTCTTCTTCTTGTCTTGATTGTCTTCTGTTTATAGGCGACACGACGTCACGTTAAATTGACTACAGCGCCCTCTAGGGGACTTAGGGGACTTAGAACAGCCACATTGAGATCACAAATTATTTACAGGGTCATTTCACTTAGTACTTTTTTCCTTAGCACTGAAAATATTTCAGCGGTGTTCGTTAGCTGGAGCTTGTAAAAAGCAATCAAGCAGATGGTTCGGCATGTTCCCGAAACAATAATTTTAAGCCGCCTGCCCACATTTATAAAAAAGTATATAACCTTGGGAATGCCACGCTTCGGCATGAATGGGCCGGCACGACCGGAGTGATACCACGGCCTCATAGAAAACCGGCGTGAAGCAGCATTGTGCTGTTTTCGCTGCGTGAGTGAAGGTACCGGAGGCCCAATCCGGGGGTAAGGGGAGTTTAAAGGTTGGCAGCGCACTTGTGACTCCACTGGTGTCGCTGGTGTCCATGGGCGGCGGCAATCGCTTACCATTAGGTGATCCGTCTGCTCGTCTGCCATTTATTATTAAAAAAACACAAATAAAGAATCTTTTGACTTTGACATATCTAATCCGTCCGCGGCTGAGTGCGGACGAGTGGTGGACGGATTATGAAGGGCTTCTCTCGGCAAAATGCCGCGAGAGGAAGGAGCAACGTGTGGAGGATGATATGCAGGTTCTCATAATAAATATACTCCAACAATATAATAACTCATTTTCCATCAGGTCCTGAATCCAGAGCTCCCAGTCCCTCCAGCGCTAGACCGTGCGGAGCGATGGCTGCTGGGCCAGCAGATGGAAAACGGTTGCTTCAGGAACGAGGGACAAGTCTTCCATAGGGAACTTAGGGTGAGTAGGTACATGATGTTTCAGGATTTGAAGAGTCTGGATGCAGCAACAATCCTTTTTAACAGGGAATCATCATTATACATTTTAGAAACTATCCCAAACGTGCAGGTTTCCTCACGATGTGTTCCTTCACCGCCGGTAGAAATGCGTACTTAGATTTGAAGACTTCCAGAGTTGAGGTGTGCATAGATAGATATTCTTCATTGTTCAAAAACAAAATACTGCTTAGTATGATACAACAACAACAGACACAACAAGTTCAGTATGCTAAGTACTCGGCTTATGTGATGAGTACTTGCCAGGTCGTTGATATAGGTCACTAGCCGAAGAATTGGTTAAATGACATTATTTTTAATATTAGTAATTTACTAATTATTGAGAATATAACTGGATAGGGCTATGCTCAGAATCTCGTATCAGAAATAAGTGGACTGACGATCTGATGAAGGTCGCGGGAATCCATTGGATGCGGGCGACACAGGAGCGATCTGTGTGGAGAACTTTGAGCGATGCCTATGTCCAGCAGTGGGCGTCTATTAGCTGAAATAATGAGAATATCATTATCATCAGCCTATCGCAGTCCACTGCTGGACGTAGGCCTCTCCAATTGTTTGCCACCGTGATCTATCCATGGCTTCTCGCATCCAGCTCCTGCCAGACATCCTGCGCAGATTGTCCCCCCACCTAGTCAGAGAGCGCCCTACATTACGTTTGCTAAGACGCAATCTCCACCCTAGAACTCGTTTACCCCCATCGGTTGTCGGTTCTACGGATAATATGGCCAGCCCACTGCCACTTAAGCTTGCTAATCCGGTGAGCAATATCGATGACTTTGGTTCTCTGCCGGATCACCTCACTTCGGATTCGATCTCGGAGAGAGACGCCGAGCATTGCTAGTTCCATAGCCCGCTGAGCGACCTTTAACTAGTGGACCAGCCGTACCGTAAGTGTCCACGGTTCGGCTCCGTATGTCATGGCGGGTAGGACGCACTGATTGAATAACAATAACCTTAACACTATTATATGCTACTAATTGAGTTGCGGGTCTGCTTACTTCTGATATTGTAAGTTTGGAGCTGGTGCGCGGCTCCTAAAGTGGGTCCCGCTGATAATCAGCGCCCTGGCCGGCCAGATCAGGAAGACCAGGGTAATATGCTGAGCGGGCGCCTATTTGGCAGTAATGAGTTATAAGTTTCATATAGGTTTAGGTTTAGAGATATTTATTTTCTCATAAAGATTTACAAAAAAAATCACTTACATGAGAAACAAAACAGGTAATAACATTTTCTTGGGCTTTTCAAAATTAATTTTAACAATAATTATACTTATCTTTAAGAAAAAGATACACAATTTTATCGCACAATAACATACGCAAAGCAAACAGTTTATAATAAATTAGGGGTAGTCCGAAATCTAACTCGGTTGCGGTCCGCAATAAGTGGACCACTGACGTTCCAATGCCATCGATATAGCGCGTAACTGGATGTGCCGGCCGGACAGTACATGCAATCTATGAGAACGAATAAACATAAAGCAGCACAATCTAATATAAGATTATTTTGCAGCATATCTTGTACTGTATTGTATTTTTCCGATCCTTTTATTTTGCATGTTAAGCTTGTATCTTTATTTTGCCAAATAAATTATTACTTACTCAGGAATGAGAATATAGCTATCATCGTCAGCCCATTAAGTCCCCACTGCTGGGACACGGGCCTCCCTCAATCACATGAGGGGTAATTGCCATACTCACCACGCTTGGCAGACGGGTTGGCGAGGGTTTAGATATAAATGCAGAGTTTTCCTTCTCTGGGTGCTGATGATCATGCCAGCAGCTTTACCTTAGTCGCCTTTTACGACACCTCGGTAAGAGTGAGGGTGGCCTATTCTACTCTGCCGTGGACCACACGGCCAAAAAAATACTATTAAGGTGGATTTATATTTATCTGACGTGTCGTGACGTGTCGTGTCGTGACGTGATGGCTAGTGTTCACATTTATATGTCATGTTCTGACGCCTTCTGACGATATTTTGAATCAGTACAGCTGTAGCTCTAGGAAAGGTAACACGTTTTCATATTCTCCCATGAGTTATCCGATTCTGATTCAGATTATGAAGAAGATACTCAATTTATGATATTGGCAACTTTGTTAAAAAAAGAAAGAACGAGAAGAAGATATTGTATCCATCCACTCAATAGAAAAAGAGAAATAAATGGCGAGTTTCATTGTCTCATTAAAGAGCTTGAAAACGATGATGAAAAATTTCATCAGTATTTCAGATTGTCGAAAGCACAGTTTGAACTCTGACGCGTCCCAACACAACACTGGCGCTTGCACATTTGTCTGACGTGCATGACGTCGTCGTTCCCCCGCCCCATCCCCGGGATCGTTTCTGATGCGACACGACAGAAGCCATCACAACACATTACGCATTACTAGTGTGAACGCTACCATACTAAATGTATGGAACCGATACCGTTCTGACGCATCACGTCACGACACGTCAGATAAATATAAATCCACCTTTAAGAACAAAACTCTACTTTGTTAGATATCGTCAGTGAAGTTCTAACATCACGTAAGTCATTTTTTGGCGGTTTTGACATTTTGATGCCATTCGCTAGATTATCGATAGACGCGTCATTTCGCCCAATCAAAATCGAGATACGACCAATAAAAACCTTTAAAATTACGAAAAAGTAACAGCACGGAAGTCATAAATTGACCTACGCTTTGAGATGACCACGTAAGTCACAATTTAGTTTTTATATTTTTACTAATTTGCTGGTGGCGGTTATGACATTTTGATGCCATTCGTTAGAGACTTGGAAGACAGATCGTTTTTATAAATCAGAATTCAGTTGCGGCCATCAAAAACCTTTTAAATGTTGTTAAAGTAACAGAACGGAAGTCAACAATTGAATTCTAATGGAAACAGCACGTAAATCTCCGATCAGTTTTTTGGCTTTCCTGAAAAGTTGCTTAAAATGACTTACGTAGTGTTAGAACTTCACTGACGATATTTCCCACGCAGGGCGGGCTCAGCGAGGAGGGCGAGATCGCCAGCGTGGCCCTCACCGCGTACGTCGTCACGGCGCTGCTGGAGCGCGCGGCGCCGCTGCCTGCGCGCACGCTGCGCGACTCGCTGGCGTGCCTGCGCGCGCTGCCGCCCGCCAGCGCGCGCGCGCCCAAGCGACTCTACGCGCACGCTCTGCTGGCGTACGCCTTCATGAGGATCAGGAGCTACGAACATGAACTGAGGAAGGTATGTGTGTAACTTACTAATAAGAATAAGGCATTATGACTGACCGGATGGCGCAATTGGTAGTGACCCTGCCTCTTACGCCAAAGGTCGTGGGTTCGATCCCCACCCTGGACAAACATTCGTGCGATGAACACTTGTGTTTGTTCGGTGTCTGAGTGTAATATATGTATTTAAGTATATATTTGTGTTCCTCTGTTGTCTGATATCTGTAACACAAGTGCTTAAGCTACTTAGTACGGAATCAGGTCAACGTATGAGATGTTGTGAGAATTATTTAAAAAAAAAATATTAGAATAGAATACAATTTTATTTGCAACAATTTTACCGTGGGAGACCCAAGCTTCGGCATGAATGGGCCGGCTCGACCCGAGTGATACCACGGCCTCACAGAAAACCGGCGTGAAGCAGCACTGTGCTGTTTCGCTGCGTGAGTGAGGGTACCGGAGGCCCAATCCGGGAAATAGGGGGTTTAAAGGTTGGCAGCGCACTTGTGACTCCACTGGTGTCGCGAGTGTCCATGGGCGGCGGCAATTGCTTACCATCAGGTGATCCGTCTGTTCGTCTGCCTACCTATTACATAAAAAAAAAGAATGAGGTACATTTCAGGTGTTGCATATACTAATTGTGACTAGCTAATTGTGAGAAACTAAACACATGACCCCTTCAGGGCATGCAAATCATTGTTACCTACTTAGTTATAAAATCAATTAATTCATTATTCATTAATGCAAATCATTGTTACCTACTTAGTTATAAAATCAATTAATTCATTATTGCATAATAATTAAAATACATTCATATTATTAAAAAATCACAATTTAAAATAATATACAGGTCAAAGTTTATACGGAACTGGATCTTATAGGCCTCTAGTAAAAACCGAATGTCTTACCACTTCTGTCTTCAGGGTCTTCGTAGATACCAAGCCATAAGGTCTCGTAACCATAATCATAACACTATGGTTATGAGGTTATGTGTGACCCTCCTCCTTGTGTTGATGACCTCATTGCTAGGGTCGTGACCCTGACGTACCACTTTTTCCAGGATTTTCTTTCGCCAGCTTAACATGTCTTCAGCGGCGTGAATGGTATCGCACACTGAGGTGTTAAACGTGGCACTGATCTGGTCATCGAGTTGGGAAGAAAGCTGAGAGAGGAAGAATTCTCTCGGTCTTTTCCCGCCAACTTTGCCTGTCAGAAGCAGTTTCTCCAGGTTGTCCCCTCTTTTCCTGATAACGTGTCTGAAAATCTCGAGGCATCCCACCTTCTCAGGCATATGGTTGAAAGCCTCATTGCAGTATCTCGATTTCAGCAAAGATAGATGCATTGGCCCGGTGCTCTGTCCAGTGGATCCCAATCATTTTACGCCAATATTTCGAATGCGTCAATGCGTAGACGGTCAACCTTTTTAGGGTCCATTTGTGTGACCCACCAGGCACAAAAACAATAGAGAATCATATTTAAATATGAATGTACTATTATAAAACGATCTATCTATTTACCACAAAATATCTAGGATTGATTATTGATGATATGCTAAAATGGGACTCACATATTGCACTAGTTTCTAAAAGACTTCGAAAGATGCTATATGCTTTTAAAAACTTGCGCTAGGTAGCAGATATTAAGCTTCTTATACATAGAATAAAATAGGTTACATTTAATAAAAATTGAATAAAAAAAACATAAATTAGCAGACAGACGGACCATCTCTAATTTCACTATTACACATTTAATTGCATAGATTAAAACACACAATATAAACTATATCTACTAACATCTCCACACTTTCAATCACTCATCTCACACTTTCATTCAGACATCACACACTTTCATTCACACGTCTCATATTTTCATACAAACATGATATAAGTAGTCACAATCTCACACATTGGGAATATATTTATTTAAAATCTGTATTCTTTAATCAGATCAAATCTGTGAACGATATGGAAGAGCGGAGTCTTCTGGCACAGGCATTATTATGCTTAAAAGAAGGCTCCAATCACAAGCTAATTTAATGTAACATCATGTTTTTGGAAAAATAAATTGAATTAAAAAAAAATTAATTGAATTAAAAAAATACAAACATATAGATCTCTATGTAAATCACTTCTCACATATTGTATCTGTGTCTGGAGTGGTACTGCGATAACGTACCTGATCACCGCTCTTTGAACACGTTCAAAGAGCGGTGATTAAGGTCATGCTGTTCCTGCCTAAATTGGCACCCTACTATATTAATTTACGATATGGCCAAAGTCCTATCGGTTCGTAAGCTTTTTGTCTACCAATGCATTCGAAGATACCATCCTACCTTGACTCAGAACCACAAGCGGCGATTTCGCTGTCCACAACCACAAATCTCTAGTCACTTTTCCCAAAAATGTTATAACTATCTTGCACCAAAGCTTTACACGTGTATAAACGATAAACTGAGATAACTGAAATGCACGCATCATGAATTAAAAAATATACTACATACATTTCTGCTATCTACTAGCACTGATACAATTGAGTCGTACCTAAAGCCGATCTACTAACTACAACATCACACATACACACACTCACCCACATACTCTCACACACAAACACTGCCACACTCACTCTCACTCAATCGCATGAACATAAATTAATGAAATGCTTTTTTTTCTCTAAGATTATTACTAATTTTTGGTACTTTCTTGTCATTGTATAATTTCAGCTCACTTTAATTTTTCTTTTCAAAAATGTGGATATAACTTTGTATCATTATTCCGTTGTACTAATCAAATTGTCAATCGTTTTGGGAAGGCACTGGCTTCCATAACACAGTTTATACTAGTTTGGCAGCCAGGGTTTTATACATTTTATGTAAATTGTGTATTGGTACAAATAAAGATTTTTGTATTTTGTATCTACCTGCATATTTGGCAGAGCAATGAAGCCAGTCTGCTCTGGGATAAGAAGGAGGCCATCGGCGCGGGACTCAAGGAGGACGAGGAGCTACGCGAGCTGATGGAGCTATTGCAACTAGCCAGGAGGAACCAAGACTACGTGTGGTGGGAGACCAGTGAGTACTTACCATCATCGTCAGCTTGTCGCAGTTCACTGTAGGTTTTTCCAAATGCTGGCCACTTCAATCGATCCTCCTTACTCGCATCCAGATTCTGCCCGCCCCAACCAGTCGGTTTTTTTGTGATAAGTGGCAGACGAGCAGACGAATCACCTGACACCAGTGGAGTCACAAGTGCGCTGCTAACCCTTAAACCCCCCTTTCCCCACCGGCGTGAAGCAGCACTGTGCTATTGCGTTGCGTGAGTGAGAGCACCGGGGGCCCAATCCGGGGGAATGGGGTGTTCAAAGGTTGGTAGCGCACTTGTGACTTTACTGGTGTCGCGGGTGTCAATTGGGCGGCAATCGCTTAAATCACCATCAGGTGATCCGTCTGCTCGTCTACCACCTATCACATAAATAATAATGACTTGCACGTGATACGTGCAGGTGCCCAATTCATGGGCTTGTGATATTTTGAAAACATGGCGGATATCACCTGAAAACCATACAAAAAAAATATGTTTTAGTGATATATGTCGTATGATAATAAATGTCACGAGCACGAGAATTGGGCTCCAGGTCAGTGAATCGTGGGATTGCAGATGGGGGTGTATGCTTGGTGAGATGTTCATGTGAGAACGACATTGTTGATCACACTTATTGTCCCTAGCTTAGTGTCCCTAATACACGTCGATTAAATAAAACCACTTATTTATCACACACAATATATTAGACCACAACTCACTGAAGCAGCTGTTTTTAATAAACAATAGAAGATAGTATCAAAAGTAAAAGAGATATAAAAGATATAGACATTATAAAAAAGGATGGTTGTGGCCGTCGCCAACAGACATTATGACTGTTTTTGCAGACAGTGTCTACTATCTACAAATGTAGTCTTTCCTTCCACTCGACATCACCAAAACGACACCATACGACACCACGGATTGGTGTCGTATGGTATCTCTAGTTCATACGACACCACCGACTATTAGTGAGGTTACCTACATACAAGGTTGTTGATATGAAAACTCTAATTAAGTTCGAGCACTTTCATTAATGAAGTATGTCATTCGATAAAGTTTATAATTACAAGCACATTACAACAATGGACAATACGACAAAAATACTTTACCATTTTTATATCCTTTTCGAATAAAGAAAGAAAAAAAAGATGACCCGTATTTTTTAGTCTCCGTTAAATGTGTGTTTTTATTGAATAAATATATTAATAAAAGATAGATAAAAATGCAGGAAGTGACGTAGTTCTGAGGCTCTACGTAGGTGTTGTCTTTCCTATACAATAAAAAAGTTGACTCTCTCTCTGTCATTATTCACTACTGTCATTGTCAGTGATTGTTTTTTTATTTATAAAAAAAAAAAAGTTTTTTATTTTGTGTTTCTCTAGGCAGCCTCTCGACGTCAGTGGAAGCGACAGCATACGCTCTGCTGGCGCTGTCGTACTGTCCCGTGGAGCTGAGGAGCAGCCGCTGCGCCAGCGACGCGCGCGCCGCCGTGCGCTGGCTGTCGACGCACAGGAACCACGCCGGGGGCTTCCAGTCCACGCAGGTGACGAATTACTGAAACAGATACTACAGCTACGCTGGCTCAGCGATCCATAAAGGTCTTGGTATATCTTAGCCTGAAGCCGCCGCTTAAGGCCCTAACTAGCGATGCCAATCGATTTAAATTGATAGCAACTAAACTGTATATCTTTTTAACCCTACCCGTCACCTTAAGAAGAGCAATGGTAAGGGCTATGCTCGGAGTCTCTTGGATCGTATCAGAAATGATGAGATCCGCAGAACCAAGGTCAAAGACACAGCCCAAAGAATTGCATGCCTCAAGAGGCAATGGGCAGAGCACATATCGAGGAGAACAGACGGCCGTTGGGGCGGAAAGGTCCTCGAGTGGAGGCCGCGTACAGGAAGTCGCAGCCGTGGCGCCCTAACACGTCAGACCGACGATCTGGTGAAGATCGCGGGAATAACTTGGATGCGGGCGGCACAGGTCCGATCTGTGTGGAGAATATTGGGGGAGGCCTATGTCTAGCAGTGGACATCTATTAGCTGAAATGATGATGATGCTTATCTGTTAGCGCCAAAATTGAAACGTTAAGCGTAAAAGTTATTAAACGCATTTTCACCATCCGATCAACCAACACGCACGAAAATCTGCAAGTGACTCGAACGTGGTATCCAATATCTACTTTTAGTAAGACGCACCTACTGTGCGTCGAGTCCTGCAGATCCTGATATCTGTAAATTTCTATTGCGTTACGTAATCTGCACGTCCTGTTTGTGGGTCTTCCGCAATGTTGCTGGAAGGACGCAGTAGCCAAAGACCTCAAGATGATAAACGATTTACTAATATTCTCATATCATCAACTAAGCGTGTCATTCCCGATTGCGTCCAGAACCGTCGCTTCGGAATCCAGGGTAGGATAAGATACCTACAGTTGGATCATAACAAATTACAATGTAATACTAACATCTGACGTTTACAACCTCCAGACAGGGGCACCTGTCCCGACCCGCCTCTTTATTTCTGAGAATTAGCAATAAGTATTTGACATTTTTAAATGCGATTTTAGCCAAATGAGCTACTTACTTACATAAAATAATATCCTCGGGTTTTAGCTCTCTACAATAAGATCAAGGTTAGTTTGAAGTATTAAACAAAGATGGACTCATGATTTGAGAAAGAGGGCTGGTGTGAGCTGGATTCAGACTGCTCAGGAGAGGGTTGGTTGGCGCTCTTGGGGGAGGCCTACGTTCAGCAGTGGACGGCAATAGGCTGATTGATTGATGAAACAGACTCTATTACTGAAGATACGAAATAACTTTGTATCCGATCTTCATTATCTATAGTCATACAAAGTTGTTTCCTACAGTCACAAAGCAACGGATTCCTTCAAATAATTTTAAATTGTACTTAGACTTGAGCTACAATGTCTCTTTACTAAAGTAGGAATTACTTCCGCTAAGGGTATACCACCATACATGGCGCTTATATACAACCCATACTCTTCAATTACAGGATACACTAGTTGCCCTAGAAGCCCTCAGCAGCTGGTCCTCAGCGCAGCCCTCCACGCCCCCCGCCCTCACCGTGAGGATCCTCAGCGACGGCGAGCTCAAGAAGACCTACATCTCACCGGACGTGAAGGTGCCGGATGTGGCCAGACTCACGGGGAAGTCCAAACTGGATATCAGTGTCGAAGGTCGGTAAAAAAGACTGACATTTCGCTTCCTGCTATATTCTCACAACACTTTCTAAGTTTGGAATACACTCAATCATAGTCACGCTTCTGGGTTTATAGTTCAATTATATTTTTATGTTATGTAAGTTAAGATTGGGGGACGGACGCGTAACGTGGGGCTCTCCCATGGATTCGACCGGTCCGTGAACGTCCATTGGACATTCCCACTTAATCTCCCTGGGGCTAGTACTTCCAAGCCCTAAGAGTGTAGGAAAGGGACGCAGTGGGACAGCTAGAATCATCCCTTCGCGACCCTTCCCATGGTCGATTGGAGGCTTGCCAGCACGGCCTCTGGTCAAACATCCAGATGGTCAGATGGTCAAACGATATCAAGGCCCAAGCTAGGGCAGCGTGGTTCAGAATCCAACGACAGAAAAAATAGAGAAGAAAAAAATTGTGACCTTCTCCGACCTTCGGTCAAAGCTGCCTTGGGCCAACTATCAATGTAGTGCATTTACCTATTAACTTCTCATTGATTTTACCAGGCACTGGATGCGCCCTGATACAAGCCACTCGCTCCTACAACACCCTAGCGTCAGACCCGCCGCAGGATAAGCTGCTAACCGTACAGGCCACCGTTCATACAGACGGGACCTTTGACTGTGACGCCAATGCCACGAACTGCTTCTGCGCTGCTGTCGTCGAGGTAAAATAATCATAATTATACTGTCATAAGGTAAATAACAACACTAAGGCTTCAGACCCGTCACACAACACACACGCCAGAGTAACACCCGTCAGAGCAAGCTCCTGACGACACAGGTTACCGTTCATACATATGGTATCTTTGAATATGATGTCGTCGAGGTAAAGTATATCATTATTCATATTTTCATTAGGTCCCAACATACTTGTAATTCTAGTGTCCATTACCTCCACTTTGGCTTCAGATCAATTACAGGAAAAGCGTGTAGGAAAGTAATGGGGCAATCTACTGTCCACACACATACTCCTAGCACAATCGTACCTGATGGAACGTGACGACGAGGTCTAGGATGTTACATGGTTGCTTAAAACTTGTTCACTCTAGCCGTAAAGAGTCTTCGAACAGAAAATCATCGACTGTGACATTAACATCACAGACTGCTTTTGCATTGGATGTCATCGAAGCTACATTGTGAATCATAATCATATCATCATCAGCTGCATATTCTAGGGTCTACAACTATCCTTACAAGCATGGGCTTAATGCGATAGTATAGCTTCATAAAAATATATTATTATCGCATTCAAATTGATATTGTCAACTTAAAAACTACTTGATTATCTATTTCTTAATTGATACATGTTATGTCAACTTACATCTAATATTATACACTAATTGTGTCAATATTTACGTTTAAACGAAAATAATAAATAAATTAAATTACAAAACAAATCACATTTTCATTCATCGTCGTCATCGTCAGCCCATTTAAGTCCCCACTGCTGGGGCACGGGCCTCCCTCAATCACATGAGGGGTAATTGCCATACTCACCACGCTTGGCAGACGGGTTGGCGAGGGTTATGATATAAATGCAGAGTTTTCCTTCTCGGGTGCTGATGATCATGCCAGCAGCTTTACCTTAGTCGCCTTTTACGACGCCTCGGTAAGAGTGAGGGTGGCCTATTCTACTCTGCCGGGGCCACACGGCCCATTTTCATTGGCAATAACTTATTAAAAATAGAAGCACTTTTGCGAGTTCACTCAAATAGCATGAGAAAATGTCAATCCTTTCTTGGAGCTCGTTCATAATGTGGTTTATAAAGGTGTGCGTGGTGTGGGCGGGGCGCTTCCCGGAGATGGCGCTGCTGGAGGTGTGGCTGCCGGGCGCGTTCGGCGCCGACGCGCGCAGCCTCTACCGCCTGCTGCACCGCGCCGACGCGCGCGCCGACGCACAGATACGTGAGTTTGTTTACACCAATCAATAACACTAACTCTATATTTTTCTGCTACCTATATACATTGATTTGTGATCATCCTACCCGAAATTTATAAAATTTGTACCTACCTGAGTGTTTCTGTTAAGAAATTCTCAGTGTCAGCCCGGAGTCCGGAAGTTAGCGGGAAAGCACGTTAATCCGATGGTCCTGCGCCTAATCCCATTTTCGGTCGTGTCACAGTGGTGTCCCATCGAAATATGAGAGTAAGGGAATAGACAGTGCACTTGTATCTGCGCAAACACTTGTGCACTATAATATAAATAAAATAATGTCCTGCGTCGATGGCCGATCTCCGAAATATCGGTTTGGATTACATTATTATTATTACATTCATTTAGTCAAATAAATCTGAACGTAATCCCTCCCTCCAAGTGCTAATGTGTTTTTTCCAGCCTATACTGTCCCACGGCAGGGCAAGGGCCTCCATCATAGAATCTCGTACTACTTATGATAGAATTTAATGACCAAGGTTACCTGACCAGATGCTTGCTTGTGTAACGGACTCCTCAACGCCATAGCACCCTCTACTCGCATAGAAGAATCAGTATTTTTATAAGATAGGGAGCAGACGAATCACTTGATGGTAAGCAATTACCGCCGTGGACATCTACTATATCAAAGAAGCCCAGGAGCCCAATTCCGCATTTGGCAAGCGTGGTGATTAAGCCTAATCCCATCATAGTAGCGATAACTTGATTTCTATGATAGAGGCCTTTGCCATGCAGTGGGACAGTTTATAGGCTGATACCTACTTTACTTTTACTTTTTTTTATTTACCTAAACTTATTTGTCTTTTATGAACATAAAAAAGGATTTCTTGGAAACTAATTCGTCTAAAATATGTTTATTTATCAAAAGTTGAGTGATATTTAAAAACATAGATTTATAAAATATATTATTTAAATATCGGAATATCCGCTACATGTTTCTATGTATGTATGTATTATATGTATGTATGTTGTTTATGTGTTTTTTCGGTCAAATGAAAATGTGGAAAACAAAAATGTGACTAAGCGTTTTCGCTATAGTGAAATTCGTACTAAAACATTCGGATTTAAGATAGGTAACCGGTAGAATCGCATTATGTTTACTTATTTCTTATTATTATTAATAGATACTTATTAACAGTTTCAAAAGATGTTATGTATGACGATTTTTAAGTGCTGTGTACAAACCTATGCAAATAAAGAATCTTATGGATGAGAGTGACCGAAAATCGGGAGCAGTGGCGTGTATTAGGGGAGACCTATGTCCAGCAGTCGCAGAGGTGTCGTAAAAGGCGACAAAGGTAAATCTACTGGCATGATCATCAGCACACAGAAAAGGAAAACTCTGCATTTATATCAAAACCCTCGCCAACCCGTCTGCCAAGCGTGGTGAGTATGGCAATTACCCCTCATATGATTGAGGGAGGCCCGTGCCCCAGCAGTGGGGACTTAAATGGGCTGATGATGATAATGTCCAGCAGTGGACGAGTGTGGGTTGCTGATGATGATGACTATGACTTTTGAGTTTGATTTAATTACCTGCTCATTTGTTAGTGGTCCGGCGTATCGAGTTAACCCCGAACAGCGGCCGCGCCACGCTGTACCTCAGCGCCGGCGCGGGCGCGGGCGCGGGGCGCGGCGGCCACGGCTGCTTCGCTGTGCGCGCCGTGGGGCCGCGCGCCCGCACCAGGCCCGCCTACGTGCGCGTCACCGACTACTACACGCCCACGGTCAACGACACGCAGGTAACCATCAACCAGCGACAGGAATCACACACTACAGAGTGATTTTTAATCAGATTTCAATTTTTTTTGGGCATCGTTAATAGGAGCCATTTCTGCAATGGTATAATTAAAAAATAATTATACCATTGAATAACCCATACAATGGACAACATTTCATATTTTTAACATGTCCATATCGTTTTTTTATATGAAAATAGACATAATTAATACTAGTGTCAACATTGTCAACGTCATTCATACATTCAACGTTGACAAGTTGTCTTTTTTTTTGACAGTTACATGTCATGGGTTTGGCATTTCGTAAATTTAAAACTATAATGTGCTAAGCAAAGAAATATTTTACATTCTGCCGTCCGATGACGTCATCTTACGTTTTTTAGTTTTTAATTTTTTTCTCAGTAAATAAGCAATATAAAAAATTAATAAATATATATTCGCGCAGCGGAAAAGTAAATAAAGAAATGGTATTTTTTGTTTCAGAGCTTAGCAATTTTGAAATGTTGTCCATTTGCACCAATTATTATAATAGAGCCATTGACATAAACGAAACATTTGTAATAGCTACCATACAAAATTCAAATGAAATGCATACAAAATACTTAAGTGTGACGTCACATCTAAGTAGCCATTTGTATGGAGCGTTTTGGGTTTGCCCAAAATAATGTGATTTTAAAGTTGTGATATCTCAGGTAGTTTAATTGAGAATCAAGTGATTCTTTCAACGATGTTTCTATCATTGAGAGGTCTTTTGATTGCAAAATTTTAAAAAAAGTAGTCGTATACCGTATTATCAATTTGGTAACCACTGCTAGCGTAAGACATAATGTACACATCTAGTACGCATCGCGGCAAATAACGCGGCGCCCTGGGCGCTGTACGCGGTGAACATTTACGTCTGAATTTTTAGGATAACTTTGTAATGCCATATCTTAATATTTTATTACTAAATGATGCTAAAAGAAAAAATACGTGTATAATGATTTTCGCAGCAGATCATTATATCTAAATTTAGATAGTGTTTAAAAAATCATCCTGTATATTGTCGATAGATCGACTAAACTTGCGTAAATTACTACTTATAATGATACAGGATCCTTGGCATCGATGTTCGTAGCAACCTAAATCAACGGGACTATATCGAGAGCGTAATAAGAACTGCGTTCCGCAAACTCGGGATTCTGAACATAGTGAGACCGTATTTTACTTCGGCGCAGCTTTGACTCTTGTACAAGGCACAGGTTCGCCCGTGTGTGGAATATTGCTCTCATCTCTGGGATGGTTCTGCTAAGTACTTGCTGGAGGCTCTCGATAGGTTGCAGCGACGTGCTATTCGTAAGTATTGTTAGAGATTATGCGGTGACTAAGTCCCTAGAACCGCTGAAGAGGTTCACACGTAGAGACATTGCCAGTCTTAGTGTTATCTACCGCCTCTATAATGGGGAATGCTCTGATGAGTTATTTCAACTTATCCCATCCTCCCCTTTCCACCTCCGAACAACACGTGCTGGACAGCGTTGCCATCCGCATACCATCCGCGCACCAAGAGGACACGGAATGCCCTCCTAGCTCATGTGCTTCCTCCTTCATACAATCCGGGGTCTTTTAGGCGGGGCGTGAAGCGGCATCTCAGCAGACCATCAGGGTGAGGATGGCAAACTCTTTGTGCCTGTCAACCTCATATTTGGATTTCACGGCCGCTTACCATCAGGCGGAGTGAGGTCAACTTGATTGGCCTTTCTATAAAAAAAACTTATAGAATAAGAACAAAAAAAGTACCATGCAAATAAAGATTATTTGTATTTTGTATTTGTATACTACAGGGAAAGACTCGCGGCAGACGGGATAGTGTATTAACGACGACGACGGCAAAGGCGTAATAGTAATACAAAACCCACCGAAATTAATACAACAGTATTTTAGGCTAAAAAAAATCTAAATTCCCTAACCAACTGGTCTGTCATCTCGTCTCAGCGTGTACCTTTATTCCCGGTCGCGTCTAAAGTACGCTTAAACCTTGATCCAAGATTCGGCGACTCTGGTAATTACAATAAAACTAAGTATAAACCTCTGCAACGCAAACCACGCTCAAAAAGAAAGTTCAACAAATTTTACGTTTTAAATATTCCACAGATGTACACAATCCCTGAAGATTGCCCACCGCGGATATCTCACTCCACCGACGAGTACCTGCCGTCCCACAACCTGTTCAACAAGGCAAAGTCTCTCACCGACAGCGGCGAGGTCCTCATTACCCACGAGTACTCCTTCGAGGACATCCCCGAAGGCATCCCCCTCGAGGACCCCCTCTATGACCTCAATCGGGAGGATATTGCTTACTTGAGCAAGCACAATGAAGTCAAAGCCAAAAACGAAGTTGAGGACCTGAAAAGTAGCAACGCAAACATTTATAATAACCACATTATCGATTTTTCGAGAAATGTTAATGAAGATGTAAAAACTGATAGTCAATTCAAAGCACAAACAGATACAAACATTAATAATGCAGTCCAAGCAACCAAAGACGAAAGAAAAAGAAATAATGATACTAAGAAAAGCATTAGCCCCAGTACGGCAAGGAGAGGACATTCAATACCATTTTATACGGATTATTCTACCTCCAACATAGCAAACATCAGAGCATACGACCATCGCAATGTTTTCTTCAGACCAAACTTCAGTCACAGGCCTGTGAATTATCCTCAGCATCAGTTCTACGAATACAATCCTTATTTGCGAAGAAGCGATAATCAAAGTCCTAAAATAAATTATTATCAAGCAACAGATGTAAGGCATGACAGAATTGAGGATTATCATAATAAAGGAAGTTTCATAAGACCAGATAATAAAGTTCAAAATCAGTATAATGACAGAAATATAGAACTAAATACTGGCAAGTTCAATCCAGGTCATTACCAAGAATCAAACTCTTATACTAATTCTGAAAAAATAGAGCTATCTAAAAGCAATCACGAAGAATCTGCTACTGTTTCAAATGTTGATAAAGGAAAATCGGAACTTCATAATCCTGTAACTATTACTCCGCTATTATCTGAAAAGGGATATACGATAACTAAAACGACATATTCCACTCCAAGAACTGACTTTAAAACTATTGAAGATAGAAGTCAAGAGGCAAATCCAGACCAATTTACTGGGCATACTACAGAAAAACCTGAATATAGTATTCAATTAGGTAACGTCACTTACTCCACCGGTGAAATAATATCTACCTTGCCTATCGAAAGTTCAGATACTCCGGGAAAATCGAATGCCCAAACAATGACACCAGCTACTTTTGATCCTAACTTAAATCAAGAAAGGATCGGCTTCAATAACAGCCAATCGACTCACAATTCCAATTTCTTTAACCACCCGCTGACAGGCATAGCCATGCAACCAGATGGGGAACCTGAAAAAATAAGTGCTCCATTCGATCTCACATTACCAATTAATATCTCTACTCATAGCTCAGCCGTGTCCAATACATTTTTCAAACCTAATAATGAGCCAGAAAATTATAGTTCCCAAGTAGATAATCTTGGTGCTAATAGCTTCAAACCGAGTCAATCAAACCACAAACCTGGCATACCTAACATTCACCTGACAAGTACTTATAATATTCATGCTAATAGAGATTCAGAAATAAACAATGCTCCGCTAGTATATCCTACAAGCCACGATACTAGTCCATCAAACAGTAATCCCACCCTACCTAATAATAAGGGCTCAGACGCGAAGCCCAATACAGAACCTGAAAGAGCTAGCGATCAGTTTGAAACCCCCAGTCTTTCCATCTTCAACCCTCAACAATTCTTTACTCCCAATTTACTTATCAACTATAGTACAGGAGGTAACAAAGGACCTAATAAAGAAGCAGAAAGAATCAGTGCTAATTTCGGAAACCAAAACCCAACGAGCCATAATTATAACACTCCCCTATCTAGCTTTCACCTAATAAGTCCCAATAAAGATTCTCAACTGGCAGTGGAGAATCCCAACCTGTCAAGCTTCCACGTCATAGACTCGGAAGCGGACTTGGATGTGCCTACAGGAATGGAGGGTCCAGTGCCGGCGGTGGCGCTGCCCCCGCAAAACTTCGTGGCTGTTGCTCCGCCGCCAGGTAAGAACTGTAGAGAAAGTGAAGGATATATATTTTTAACCAATTCCAAGGAGAGATGTTGTGTATTTCGGCCGTTTACCTATGAACCAGATTTAGTCAAAAACTACCTACCTAACTGTCGAAGTCACGGGAGAGCTAAAAACTGGCAGCTACCTCGCCCAGCGAATTTCCATCGCGATCCAGCGGGGTAATACTGTAAGAATTTAGGAGACATTGCCACAAAGAAGAAAGAGAGGAAGATAAAACAAAAGTTGCCGTCTTCAACAATTTGAATAAGACACCTCACTTTTAGGAGTCAGTTAGTCCTTTTTCTCAGTTAAAATCCACTTAAGGTGACGGGTACGGTTTGCCGAGAGTTGTAACCCCGAAATTGTTTAAAATAGATCCGGTTAAGTAGCTAAAAATTAAAATCGATTGGCGTCGCTAGTTGACCCTACCCGTCGCCTTAAGTCTTCATCGTGTTATGTATGCACCCTATGCAAATACCCATAAATTAATCTTGTTGATTTTATTTGTTGTATATTAATATTGTTGACTGCCTCGATGGCGCAGTGGGTAGTGTGTCGCGCTTCAAAGCGACTGCTGCGTAAGAGGTCCCCGGATCGATCCCCGGGTCGGGCGAAAAATTAACCTCTTTTCGGTAAGAAATTTTGTGTCTGCCCGGAGTCCGGAAGTTGGCGGTCTTGTACCCCCGTGCCTCGGCAAAGCACGGCGGCCGATCCATCTCCGGTCGTGCGTGTCATACTAGTATCCCTGTCGGATTATGAAAGTAAGGGAAAAGAGAGTGCACTTGTGTTTGCGCACACACTTGAGCACTATAATATATCCTGCTTAAGTGGCTTATCGTCGAGATTGGCCGCCTTAGTCGAAATCGGTTGGAGGATAATATTATTATTATTATACCTAAAGTTTAATTTCGTTTTAAGTTCGGTATGTTATGCAATAAAGAGTGTAATCTAATGAATCTAGTTGAATATAATTTCACCGAAAATCTAAAACAAAACGTTTTCGAATTCCGTCGAATATTTTCATACAAACCTACGGAAGATAGTCGGGAAGGCCGCAATTAATAGATAATAATTAATTTTGTTGATTTCATATTAACGCTTTGTTCGCGTTTCCTCCACAGGTTTCCAATCCCAGTTTTACCCGAACGGGTATCCGCGGCTGTACCCATCTTTTCGACCTCAGCACTACTACCGCCACACGCTACCAGCTTTCTGAGCGGTTCGGTCCTGTACAATCTAGGATCGATTGGAGAAACCGGAATAAAGATGGAGTATTGAACTACTTCTTAAGTAAATGCCCTTGTTTCAAAGGCCTTAAGTCGGTAGGTTCAATATTTAGGTAACCACCTAAAGATTGAGCCTACCTATATAAATGAAAGGACATTCTCTTTTTTTGGTCCAAGTGCCAGCCAGTATTTTTTTTTGCAGTATTTATTATTATGGCACTAAAGTTGTAGAGTCATTATTATCTTCTTACATTTTCAGCGAATTACCTAACTTTTTTTTTCGTTATATTTTGACAATTGAACATCAGGGGGACAAGCCCTAAAAGAATACAGCAAATATTTTTATTAGCCAGTACTGTCATATTTGGGCCAAAATTATATGAAAATCCGAGGATCTCCGTTGCGTCCTACACTACGCTTGCCGCGGACTCCACTCGACGGCATTTCTGAACAATAGTCAGTTATTGTATGACCGTCAGCCCCAATTGAAGCATTTATTATTTTAAGCCGTAGGTATACCCTGTATGTAGGTAGGCATGGTACCATTTCAGTGTTAAAAACTAAGGTTTGGTAGCCCTTCAAACTACATATATTTAGCTTACTCTATACCAAGGTTGCTCAAGCCCAGGCCCGCAGTGTTGCCCGCGAGAGAATTTTAAGTGGCCCGCGCATGTTTGGATAGCGCAAGATAGGATACTGTTCTGGGACACTGTTTGCTCCAAATAGATATTTAAAAAAGAAATAGTTTTTGTTGCGCATGTCCTGATAGTAACTGAAAGAGGAAATTAATGTAAGTGACCCATAATTGAAGACTGAATGAATCGTTTGGCCCGACTCTTCAGAAGGTTGAGCAGCCTTGCTCTATACCTACTATAATAGTAGTCTTTTGCCATTATGGTTTTAACTTAGTTACTGCATAATGTGTACTTCACAATAATACAAATACTAGCCCCCTTATTACATATCGCGAACTAAGGATAGTCCCGGAATAAAACTCGTTGCCAGCCCCTTTTAACGGGCGTGTTGGAACCGGATGACATGAACTTTAGTACGGCAAGTAACTTTAGATCGCGATTTGTAAGATGAATAGATACTTCAATTCTACTTAAGGCCTTATGTCCTATCATGTATTTCTAGCAATAAATGTTTGTTTGTTTCTTATGAAGAGTTACAATGTAAATTACAATTATTTACTTATGTGGGCCATACATGCTTTATACGAGTATTCAGTGGTGTAGCGTGCTTTGCCTTTAATTAAGTGTAGTTATTTTAGTTTTAATTAATGAAATCGACCAGGAAAATCCCTGCGGTCACACCTTAGTAAGTACTTGTAAGTACGTCTATTTATTTGTAAGCGTATGCATGTCGTAATTCAGTAACTAGGTAATTATGATATCATTATTATGTCATAGCTGCCACTTTGTTAGGCTGTGAATATACTCGTTTATATAAAAATCGTGTTTGTTTTATTATTTTGATCAACAATCCTGGATCTGTCTACTTTTGAAAAAAACAATTTATTGCTATGAATTTATTAATACGACCTATGTAATCGAAGAAGAAAAAGAAGTGCGTAAGTACCTATTTAATTGTGGATTATGTGAGAAAACAAATGAGTTAATTAAAGGTAACTAGGTATAATGTATATAAACCTAAGAGAATGATAACTACCTTGCGCAATACCACTTGAAGGAAGAGTGCATATATAAATTACTCTTCATACGGCCGCACTCAGAGACGTCTTTTAATGTTCATTAACTTTAGTATCGGTAGTCTTTATGCGTATCAAAATAAGTGTCAATATTTTTTCTTAAGTAGCCAACGAAGTTAATCAATGACTCTAACTGACGTCAATTCAGCTAAATGTTCACTTACTTAATTATGGAAAGTCTTTATGCTTATTGAAATAAGTGTTAATATTTTTTCTTACCAATTATAGTTAATTTGACGTCTCTGAGTGCGGCAGTGAGTGTGGCAGTTACAGAAGAGAGTGCTCAAGGTATGGTCGATATGTCTACGAATGAACAGTCAGCATTAATGCGGACTTTTCATTTGAACTCATTGACTTGATTTCATTTAGCTTTGAACGCTACAATCACTCGTAGCGTTAAAAGCTACCAAAAATATCTGAGCAATTAGCATATAGATTTGAAGAAATTAGAGGTAGGTACGTGCTCGGATTCAATCCACGACCCCCGCGGCCCCTTATGGAAGGCGCATTCTTATCCACTGAGCTACCATCGCTTTAATCTAAATATCCGTACCGTTACTTTCTAATTTTTTCAAACAGGTACAGTAGTACAGTTGAAATTGAAAACCTCCGTTTTTGAAAATGGGCAATAAATATACCTACTTAGGTATGTGCTACAATAAATAAATTATTGTCTAGGTACTTGATATTCATTCATATTCATTGACTCTGAGTAATGTGGCAACAGATGCGGGTTATTAAGAGATGAGGCCGTTTAATTTTAGGCCGTTTAGCATTCCCAGTCGGTCAAAATACAGATGCGTGCCGTGCAAGTTATGCAACTTTATTATTACACACCCGTCGTTTAAATTATAAGCATGGTTTATAAATAGAGTAATTTCTCATCATAACATTGAAGTTATTGTAGCTCAATGGATTAGTAAGCTTTCTGTACGGCAGCTGGTATTGGTTGGAATCCGAGCACCATTAGAGATTAGGGTACCTAGGTAGATAGATACATACAGTCAATTTGGGTAACTTTGAATTACCTTGTAACTTTGAATAAAATTGGTTTAAAGATTTTTTATTTTATTCCTTGGAATTAATATACAATTTAAAACGGTATCTAAAGGTAGTCGTCCATTCAACGTAGATACCGTTTTAAATTGTATAGTAATTCCAAGGAATAAAATAAAAAATCAAAGTTACCCAAATTGACTGTACACATTATTGCACAAAATTACAGATTTTAATCTATCGTATTATACTAGTACAATGTAGGCGGTCTTATTGCGGTAATTTCTTTCTACCACTAGCTCGGCGGTGACGGATGTCATCATGATGAAATCGAATTAAAGTGTACCTACCCTACCCTACGCGACTGATAGGCGAATCTCATAACAAGGTCGGTAACGACGAATGGTGTAGGTATACTTACTTACATAGGGACAAACTGGTTAGCCTTTTGAGGAAACGATCTGCTGCTAGGTGCCTTTGACGTTTTGAGCACAATTTACAATTATACGAAACTGAGTCTTACTGTGACATCATAGTGTTTATAACAAAATATGACTGAAATTTAAAATAAGCCAACAGTAATCCCACCTATTTAGTTGCGCATTCGGGCTTCAGACATTTCTGGCGCATATTTATTTGAATATCTAATTAAGGAAGCACAATGCTCCCGTGAGTGCAATCGCTAATTCTAACGAAAAATTCAAATAACCTATCTTGATTCCACCGTTTTGTCGTATCTAACTCGTAATGAGCCAATTTGCATTCAGCTGCAATTCTTGGGTGATGACACCAACTGTAAGTAGGTTGGTATATATTTGTCTAATAGTCAGTCTAGTTTAGAAAGTCTTAAACATTTTGTGAAACCTGTCCTTGCCTGACGGTCGCTTCGCTAGTCTCTATTAGTCCTTTCATAAAAGCCTATTTGCAAGCTAATCGGATGGTATTAAACAATTTACTTAAGTCACCCTTACCTCCACGTAAATAATAATTACTTATTCCTCCTATGTACTCCGATGATTAAACGCGTGTTGGTCGTAGAAGTAGTATTCGAAGGTTGTAGACGAAATGAGGCGCGAATTAAATATACCTATTTCTAATGAAACAACGCTGATTTTGCTTGAATCGATTGCATTATCGTATCGCTTGAGTCGACTGCAATCCAAGCATGACTCAGTTGCAGGTAACTCATATCAAATTACAAACAGCGCACCGTGCGCCGTAAAATTTTTGCCTGGCGCAACTCAAACAAAACTGCAACTTTTGAACTTTCTCAATGCAGCGTAATTATCGAAACTGGTTCGCATTCCCCGAGTTGTTACGTACAAACGCGTCATGTGGAGGGGCGCGGTGATACGCGTGACTCATCGCACTATCAGCCCTGCACTGCCCGCCAATCAGTGCATTCAACTCCTAATTGTCATGGTGGTAAGCTAACATTCAATGCTTATCTCCATCCTGCATCCATTACTATGCCACTGACCACTATCTATACTACTTGCTCTAATTGAAATAAAAGGAAACAGTAGTTAGCAACATTTTAATATATATTTTTATTCAAATGAATTCAATCATACATTACAGAATACTTGGATTTATAATGTACGTTCTTTATTAAAAATAATTATAATAATTACAAAATAACCATTACTGGTGTTATAATTATTACACATTATATAAAAAAAAGTTATGCTTCCACTCGCACTCTCGAGAACCATATTATATGGACATAAACTTTTATAACTCTTCGTTTTTCTCTGAATTACATAGTTAGAATACGTTTGAGCAACATGCGACAATTAATGTTTTTTGTAAATTGAAAAATATTGAATATATTGTGCTATATGCTCATAAACGCTGCATTAAAGCTAGGTACGTGGACAATTTATTAAATTAACTACATTTTAAATGCACCATTGGGAACCACCCCATTATCCTTTCCTGTTCAATTTCTCACATAAATTCACTGTTATGCAAGCAATATTACTGAAATAATACTGATTTTACATGAAATAATCAATTTGGATGGAATTAATAGAAATATCATGCAAGTTTAACAACATAGCTATTATGATAGTAATTTACATTTATCGGGTCATCTTTTTCCATAATTGACATGCACCATATGAAATCAACAATTAAACAATAAAAAAATACTTGTTACCATATTGCTCACACAACCAACCACTCGTGGAAAGCAAATAAATAATGAAACTGATGTTCAGTCATAGGAATTGTCTACAGACCTTGATACTGCTCTATAGCAGGTCCACACCTAAGTACAATATTACTTTTACAATTGCAATGCTACCAACAAAAATGGACACAACTTGTTAAACTGTCCTTTCAGTAAGCAAAAGATAAAACTGTCCGATTGTCAGCCACTTCAGAGATTTCCCACCATTTGATCCATCCATACTGAGAGTAACAAAATGCAATAAAATTTAACAGTTACGATAGCGATTTCTCTATATATTCATAGATAAATACGCACATGGGAACAGGAAGCCCCAGTGCCCATAAACATTTGAACATGATTTACTCTTACGCAAATATGTACAGAGGCGTGGAGCGGCCGCTGCGGCTCAGAGCGCAGCGGCGGGACATCATTGGCTCTTGAGCTCCTTACCAATGGTGTATGAGACAAGCCGAGCCCAGTCGATCTTACTGCGGGTCACAGGCAGCTGTCGCCTGAGGGCCTTGAAAGTGGTGTCGCTCATAGTCTTGTAATTGTCCGAAATTGCAGTTTGATATGCATTCTCGGCGTCACAGACAAGCCGGACGAACTCCTTGGCTGTCGCGGCTTCTCCCGACGCGACCAGGGGAGCGCGAACCTCCTTCGAGCTCACCAGCTGGACGTTCCCGTCCTCGTAGTAATGCACCTGCACGCGAAGCATGCCCCGCAGTTCCGCCGGGCCTGCGCCCACTGTCAGCGTCCACACAGAACGCCACCGCCCGTTCCAGTAGTTCTTAGGCTGGAATTGGTGGTCTTCGATACACGCGACTAGTGAAACAGCACCAGATTCTAGCGCACGGCCTACCACTAAGCTGGCGACGTGTTTGTAATGCGCGGCCACGTACGCCGTGAGCTCCTCGTCAAGCGCCGCTCGCCAGGGTTCCGCCACTTTGTCAGGCTCATACGGCTCGTATTCAGACGCCTCTTTGCGTAAGTGATCATACTTAAAGGATGTCTTGGATCTCGGGTCGAAGAATCTGCCGCCGCCAAGCTCGTTATGATCCGTTATCAGAGTATGAAGCTCGGAGCCTTCGAGGCGCACGGGCGTGAGCTGATCCTTGTTGTACTGCGCGAAAGCCCCGCTCGCGCCCTCCTTTAGTAGACTGTCGTTGTTTAGAAGGACCCTTACATCGTTGAACACTTCATTAAATTCACCAGGTGGGGAATGGAGAATGAAATCCGAAACAATTCTAACTTTTTCCTGATCACTTATCACTTCGTCACCGTCCGCCGCCATTTTTGATACTTTTGACACTAATGACGGATTTGACGGATGTGCAAAAAATGTCGCCAGTAACGTTCAAAACTTTAATGAGATAAATAAGATGACAACTTTATCAACATAGGTATTCTATAAAAAATACATTTGTGCATGGTTATTTAATAAATAGTTTAAGTGTTTGCCGAGAAAGAGGTTGTAACCCTGAAATTGTTTAAAATAGATCCGGTTTAGTAGCTAAAAATTAAAATCAATTGGCGTCGCTAGTGTGCCCTACCCGTCTTTAAGGTATAGGAATCAATTAAAATTGGATTAAAAAGCTTATAAAAGTTTGAAATAATATTCCGAAAATATTATACTTTGAATATATCCGGTTTTTGAACAGATTGCTATGAACCATAGCAGTTTTTGAAGAAAGTTACTTAACTAAACTGTTTTCTATTTTGAATAATAATATCATTAAAAATAATGTATAGCTTCTTCAATAAAACATCTATTGAAATGAACCTGGATCATATTTTATAAAATGAAGTATATTTGCGTACTAATTTATTACATAATTCGAGAGATATGTCCATAGATAGAGTATAGTAAAGATAGATATGTCATTTTTCTTTATTCCTATAACTGACTTTATAAATGTCCATCAGCAAGTAGTGGTGTTGTGTAACTTATTTTTATTGAAAAATTCTATAATAACACCAAAATGATTCGGAGTGTTTTAAATTACAAATACTATGACACTCCTGAAGGACAAGATATCTTCCTGAAGACATTCGTTACTTCCAAATATGCCACTATCACTGGTCTGGGAGCTGGGACTTTCGATGTGCTTATGTTCTCTCACCCTCAGGGAGTGTTGAACACTGCCGGGCGGTTCATGTGGTGGTGTGGGCCTCTAGTCGGAATGGCTTCAGCTTTCACTGTGACTACCAACGTCGCACAGAACATGCGAGGCAAGAACGACAAGATAAACTATTTCCTTGGTGGTGTGGCTGCCGGCGCAGTTTTTGGCGCATGGCAGAAGACTATCACAGCCGCAGTGCCTGTAGCGCTGTGCCTAGGAATGGTTGCAGTTATCAAAAAAACCGGGATCGAAGAGGGCTGGCAATTCTTGCCTCAAGTGCCTCAGGCAACTAAGACGATCAAGTCAGTTCACCGCGACTGGAGCATAGTAGAGGATATCCCGGAGCTAAAGAACTTCACCACTGGTAACTAATTTTTAATTATTATTTCTTTGGCCTAAATTCTTATATGAAAATTCTTACTAATAAAAACATTAACAGATTTTATTTACATACCCTACTGGATTCAGTTTTCTTTAAATCAGCATAGTAAAAATAACGTAATATCTTTCAAAATACTGCTAAATCATATTTTTTTTATATAAAATAACCATCTGTTCTTTTTTCAGGTTCAACCAAGTGACCAAACGAAAATGAGAATGAGTGCAAAGAATGGTAGTGTAATTAAAACAATAAAATTGTAATTAAATCCTATTTAAGTGTATACAGTAAATGTTTTTTTTTATCTCTGCTTTTCGATTTCTATCAAGTCCATCGAATTTGTGTTGGGAAAATTTTCTTTCTGAGAACCCTGTACTGGACAAACCTTAGGTACTGTTTTTATTTTGAAAGCTGCTTTACTGTTTAGCTACCTAACCACACGAGCAGTATGCAATAATGGTGGATTTTAACTTGCTTACTGCTCTGCTGCCTAGCTCCTCTCGGGCATATATAAAAGTTTACTTATGACCATAACGAGCGACACCAATTGATTTAAATTGTCAGCTGTTCCGGAAATCCATTTTAAATAATTTCGGAGCTCCAGTCTGTAAGAATATACTATTTGTGGACTACCTTTTTTATCTGTTTTCGCACTTAAAATTTGGATTGACACCTTAAGTGGGCGTTTTTGGCGATAATTTAAATTTAGAATACAAAAGCAGACCAAAAAGTTAAGTATTAAATAAATAGAATAAGGGCTCTCTGAGATTCTGGAGCTTTGAAATTTTCAGAGCTATCCGGTTTAGTTGCTAACAATTAAAATCAATTGGCGTCGCTAGTGTGCCCTACCTTAACATTACAGGATGTATTGCTAGACAGTTCAATACTCTTGGCTACCAAATATCTTTAAACTCTAATAGTCAATTTACTATAAGACTTTGTAACAAGTTAATATCTAATATTCCTACATGATTGTTCAATACACTGGTATGAATGGTTAAAGAAAAATTATATACCAATACACCCTGTATTATTTTGCCTGTTGTATGGGTAAAGCTCAGACCACTAAGAGAACAAGTTGGGAAAAGTGTGGGAATATTACCAGGTTATCCTATAACCTTTTCTATTTTAAGTAGGTAGCTGGTTTTTTAGAAATAAAATTTTAAACATTTTGAAGTCATAAGGCCATATCAGCTTTTGGAGAAAGCTCATGCCATCCCATTCTAATACACAATGTTAAAAGGTGCTAGAACGAATTTAGTTCCGGAACTTATATTAGATCGCGGAGTCAGACTGCATCTCTGGAAGTGTAGGGCACCAGTTGGCATCACCGTTTAAGTGGTCTGGCAGCACCATTGATGCATCATATGAGTATGTTTGTGAAAGGTAGGTAATATACATAAAAAATCTCACTTTTATTTGTGTTAATTCACATTTATTCCTTATACTTAAAAAACAAATTTAATAAGCAATCAACAAAAATGCTACATTAAATGTTAAATTCATTGACCTACAACAAATAAGTACAGAATTAATTAATCTGTAACTTTACGTATCTCGAGTAATGACAAATGAGAATAGGAATGTTCAAGCTTCAACTGTTGCCTTGATTGCCAAGCGAGCTTTGTCATGGGACCGCAGTTCTAATAATAGACATGACTTTCTGTTTATTTAAAAAAGTACCCTTAAGTGAAACAGGTTGGCAACCTTTTCTTCTTTAGTAGTAGTAGTCTATTAACTTTCATAATTGTATTTTTCTCTTCTCAATTGAAACTGTAACATCATCAATATTTGTTACTACTGAGTTTCTTGCTGGTGTCTTCTCAGTAGAAATCGACATTCCGAACCAGTGGTAGATATTATGTACCTATTTTGACATTCATAAGTGTTCTGAATGGACTTAAATTGAATAAAGAATTTTTTATCTTTATCTTTTTAGGGTTTTTAAGAAAGCACTCAGATTCCCCCAAATAAAATAAGACCACAGTACAGTGTGACCAGATCAGAAGGCTTTTCAGTGACATTGATAGGGGGTGTTGTAAAACAATTTTTGTATGCGAAATTGTCAAAACAGCATTCGTTCCGGCTTTTGCCACGTGCCAAATAACCGTAATCGGACTGTTTTACACAGTAGGAAATACCATAGAAGTGCGTAAGCCCAACTGAATGAGCAAAACAAACGAGGGTATCTTACATCCTATTACGAGTCGCTTTTTAATTTCCAATTCTCATTTTGACTTTATAATACAAATTGGTAACACTAACAAAGATTTGTTAACAATATTCACTAAATACTTATTTGGTACATGAGTTTTGTAATGTACACGTAGAACATAAAAATAAAATATAAATTGCACAAAATTCATAAATGCACGATATCTCAACACACAGGTGCAATTATCATATCCTACTTAGAACGAATTTAGACTTTTCGTCATTGGGGCATTATTTATTACGATATCCACTAAATTTATGTATATGAAAACGTTAAAAAATTTGGCTAAACTTGCAGACTCTCAAATTAATTGAATGGACCTAAAATTCAAACTAATATTTTATATTGAGCTCTACAATCTGACGAAGTATTTTTTCTTCTAAACTAAGTTTTCAAGAATTTGGTCATTTTATCAATAAATATAAAAAGATCCTCTAAAAAGCTGGAAGAAATTTTGGCACAAAACAGATTGGACAGAAGGAAATCTTAGCGGTATAAATAAATTCGTAGTTCCTGCACACAACATACCTACTCTAAATTATAACACACACGACATATGCTCTCCATCGCCAAAGCTTCAACGTAAATGAAATTTACATCAAGTAAAATCGTCTTTAAACTTGTGTTCACAACGACGACAAACGACAATTGTTTGAAAGATACAGCTAGTTGTAAAGTGTTGCGGTGACACTGACCGCTTTAAATGTGGACTATCGCATGTAAAAAATCCGCTAGATGGCGTTTTATTACACTGAGGCACAGACATGTACCTTAACCAAACTGAGCCTTTTCATAAAAAGCCATAGTAAAAAATTTTGACACCCGATAACCCCAATTCGACATCTATACCCGAAACTGGAATTCAAGACCAAAAAAGCTACTACAATGTTGCCACTGCAATTAAATGATCGGACAGTAGTATATACCTAATTTCTAAAAACATACGCTGACATAATATATTTATTGGTAATTTTAATTCTATAATTTATAGAAGTAATTGTATTGACTTATTTTCCCATTAATACAAGACGCTTTATTAAAAACTTAATCATCCGTAATGTTGGGTAGAAAATCTGGTATTGAGATTGTGTCACTTCAGGTGCTAATAACTTTGGTACAACCTTTGAACTTACATGTTGTTGTCTCGTGCAGTGAGTGCAGCAAAGTGATATTAATATAAGAATCTTTGAATTACATCGTTTTTAACACTGCTATTGTGTGTTGTTGAATGAGTTGTTACGTTAGCAACTTGCTTGGACCTATGAGAGTCTTAAAACCTGCGATTTCGTTACAAGTAATCTCGGCAGAATCCGTAGGCCGATAAAACGCTAAACGTCCCCGTTTCATTAAGTGACTGAGACTTTAACTGGCTTCACTTTCGTGAAGGTATTCATGGTTAATTCAATTTGTTTAAGTTCTTTACAATACAGTTTTGTCGATGTTAGTTGAGTTGAAAATGAAGTTGTAGGTAATTACGTTTCTATTTTTTTGGGAAAATCCTTATCATGAATTAGGCCAGCCAAAACTAAGAAAAGAAGCATATAACAAAAAGATTGGCAAAACCTGAAAACTTGATTTGACAATGACATAAGTGACATTGATAGATTTGACAGTGACGTATCTGTCGTAGTTTTTTTTTTGTCTTGAATTCCAGTTTCGAGTATAGTTTGAGTCAACTTATTATTTTACTTTCAATATCACACCGCAAACTCCTATGAATAAAAGGATTATTGAAGTTACTGTAAAGAGAAAAAAAGGTAATCTTACAAAACGTTGCCGATAGTATGCCGTGTTTACTTACTAAATGCGCTGTAGACATTATAAGTTTACCCCACTTTTTAACACTCCCACGTTTGCAGAAACGTCCAAAATCAATCCTCCATTATAATGATACTGCTGACATTTGACAATAGAAAAGACAAGGACAGCACCATACTTGACGTCGGCGCTTGCCTTATTTGGCCAGTGCCGACAAAAGCGGAGGCTAGGCGACAGGCCTATCACGTCATATTGTTTTGTTCTGTCGCATAATTGTTTGTCAAATAAATACATAATTATTTATACTTAATGGAGTAATAAATTTAATTACGGTTTCTATAACTCATCATTTAAGTATCAGTTAGTAATGCTGTGTATACTCTGATTTTAATTATGTGAACTAAACTGACAGATGAAAATGTGAAGCTTCCTTACATTTTGCAAAAAAATGTACGAGAAATTGACGTTGATATCTGACATTTTTTTAAGGGAGCTTCACATTTGTATCTGTCAGATTAGTTCAAATACATAATTAAAAAATCTTAGAATCTGTTTTCTGTAAGTCTCCTACTAATAAAAAACCCCAAGAAATTCCACTTCTTTCCTTTCTAATCACATCAATAAGGGCAATCTTCTAATATCTGCAACATTCAAATACACCTATCAGTTCATTGGTTCGCGGGCTTCTGCGCCGGCTCCTCCTCGTCCTCTTCCACCTCCTCCTCAACCTCTTCAATTTCTTCTTCAATCTCTTCTACTTCTATTTCTTCTTCTACTTCTTCTTCTGAAAGATCTCCCTCTTTCTGCAATTTCCAAACATGTTTATCTAATTATTCCATAACTGTTAAGAATTGGATCTGTGAAGGCATTGTTTAAGATTCTTACTAAGGGTGTTCATGGGCTGCGGCAATTGCTTACCATCAGGTAATCCGTCTGCTCGTCTGCCACCGGGGGCGAGCAGTAATTAATATGTAACACCACTTTGTATTGGACTCAAGGTCAAATTCATCTAAGTTCAAATGAATGGCACCAGTTGGCACCACCGTTTATGTGAACTAACAGCATTTTGGCACCACTGTCGATGCGCACGGTATTATTTTATTAACAAATTATTTCGAAGAAATAAATATACCTCCGCTGCGGGCTGAGTGACTGCACTCGCCGTCGTGAAGTCATCTACCGTCGACTCTGAAAATTATAGGAAAAATCATAAGATTTAACGACCCTGGCTGGGATTTTAGATATTCATTCCCAGATAAAAAAGCTAATGATATTTATTTTGAATGGTACATATATAAAAAGGTAACGAAGTTAAAACTCCTATTATATCAACACACACGACACGAGAGTGGCGACACTCACCTAGATCCCGCTCGGGTGTGTCTCGCGGCGCATCCTGTATCAGCGACAACGTCATTTTACCGCTTACTACCATCTGAAACAGTCAGAAAGAAAAGTTATATGATATTGCTTATGTTCGAATTCTAAAAAGCATTCAATTCTGTCAACAACATTTGCCCGCTGGACTAACTCGAGAGCATGGGGACCGACGCTGAAATGGCTTTTATATTACATTCACAGCTGACGTCAACGTGTAGTTTTCAATAAAAAGGGAACTATTTACAACGGATCTTAACGTCGTTGAAAATAGAATTCCTCAGGGAAGTGTAATGGGACCATTAATGATATCTCCCAGGACAAACGAGCAACGTTTGCGAAACTGGGCTTACTGCCCCTACCAGTAATGCACTTACATACATTTGGCTGTTTTGTAGAAAAATCACCCCGAGTTATTGACCAATGCTCGTGACATAAATAATAATCGATTGAAAAGGAAAGAACCTGAATAGACTGTATGTGAAACGGTGCCTATTGATGTGTGTTCGCATTTACAACAGGATCCCTAAGAGTATCAAAAACTGAGGTTTTTGATATAACTCGTTCAGGGCTAGTTCTGCAATATCATACTGCAGATATTGCCAATATGACGAGGTTTTATAGACAGTCTTTTAAAAGCTTAACTTTGGTGATAGTAGTAAGAGAAAAGTAAGAATGCTCACCGGCGAGTGGTGGGTGGGCGCGCGCTTGTCCGCGTGGTCCTCGAACTCCGCCACCAGCACGCGCGACTGCTGCGGGATCTCCGTCTCCAGGTATATGGACTTCACCTGCTCGGCCTCATGCTGAAACCAGTTAAACATTTGTTTATAGTTATTGCATTTTATTAAGTAATTAATACACATAAAACCAAGATCGTCTTCAGGTGGGATCAAAAAAACCACTACCTTTCACTAACCGTGTGAATTCTCTAATCAACTGAGCTACCTAAAGTTATAATAAAGTACATACCTGCAATATAGATGAAACTTGCGTAGGCTCGCGGCGAAGCAAGCACTTACAAAAATTCGTCGAATTGCCAACTAAGCTCAGTTGGTTAGAGCATACACCCGGCTAGAGAAAGCTCATGGGTTTGGATCTCACCTGAAAATTCTCGAAGAATTTTCAAGTCTATTCATTTATTTATTTAATTAATTTAATATAATATGCGATGCGAACAAATTTTTAAATTTATAGTATTGAACGGTTCCTCTCCTTCCATTATTGTATGTTTAAAGCTTGCAAAACTATGTTCGTAATAATTAAAACTAATATAATAATAATAATTCTCACAACATTTTATACGTTGACCTGATTCCGTACTAAGTAGCTTAAGCACTTGTGTTACAGATATCAGACAACAGAGGAACACAAATATATACTTAAATACATATATTACACCCAGACACTGAACAAACACAAGTGTTCATCGCACGAATGTTTGTCCAGGGTGGGGATCGAACCCACGACCTTTGGCGGAAGAGGCAGGCACTACCAATTGCGCCATCCGGTCAGTCAGGTCAATATAAATGCTGCGAAATTGTTTTGAAATTGAAGAGAACGCTTACGACTATATAAAAATGCAAATGTGTGATTTCAAAATTGTAGATTTATAAAAGAAAATTATTTATCATATCAAAATATTTAATTTACCAGGTTTTTGGTTTTGGCGTCCAACAAGAACGTGTAAATTTTATAGAACATTTGACTAAAGTAAGAATAAAATTTTCAAATTATTATTCCAACATTACATACCTACATAGGTACCTACTTAAAAATAGTATTAGTAATGGTGGACATGTTAGTACCAAATAAAACTGCCGGACTCGCGAGCTAAATAATTTATTTCAAAATGTTAAGTGAAGAATGCAAAAAGCAGTTTTATTTTGTACTGTTGATATTGGAATCGTAAAACTGTATGATTTTAAAAAATAAGATGGTATCGATAGATTTTTAGAGAATCCAGTTTACAATGAAAAATTAAGTGAACAGGCAAGGCATGACATCTGACATTCTTTAACTTAGCCCGATTCGGCCAATTTTATAAATCTATGGTATAAAGCCAGATTTGTTTAATAATGACAGCGCTATACCAAAGATTTGTTGCCCTTAATGATGGTAAAAATTTAGTGACATAATTTTGTTTTGATGATATTGTGTGACTAATAATATTAACATTTTGCACGTCTCTGTAAATAGTCTAAATATGTGACTGCATACATGACCTAACTTTTGACTTAAGACCTTTGTATTACTATTTATTTGTAGTCTTGCAAATATATATTTATGATCGTTTTATTTAATTTTCCTTTGTAATTAGATAATTTATAAAAATTAAAAAAAAAACTTAGTTAAAATGATAAAAAGATAAATGCTAAATACCAGTAGGTACCTGTGTATGTACATGTGTTGCGTGTGCCTGTTTGTGATAATGTTTTACCGTTAGACTCGACATAAAATATGAAAACCATTGACTAACATGTTATTATTATTATGATGGACATAGATATTAGATAGATATAATGGAATGTATTTCGACAATAACTAAAAATACAGAAGAATCTAACTACAACGACACAACAAATAAGTTTAACATTTAAACACCCAGTCTATGAGGTTTTCATGAGAAATAAATTAAAACGAACGACCTGTATACTGGTAATTAGATGGAAAAACATACATAACAAGAACCATGGTTAAACTTAGCGACACATGTTAAAAAAACCTTTTCAGAAATTAATTTGTAATGTTTCTGGCCAAGTTAAAATGGCTTATTCTACATAATATTATGATCACACTCCCTGGGAGCATCCCAGGGGAATCACATAAAACTTTGTAGTTATGCATGATCCTAATCGGACAATACTAATTTTGGGGGGTCACTAAAGAGGGGAGGGAAGTTACTAATTCACACCGAGTTCACTAAAAGACATTCTCAAACTCATTTATTTTTAGTTTAACTTGGATACGCTCACTGTCTTGCAGGCAAAAACATATATCTTTTTTGTTTTTTGTTTAAGTTTTTCTCAATAAGTGAATTGTATTATTCTTTATGAGATAATAAAGTTCTTAAGGTGACGGGTAGGGCACACTAGCGACGCCAATCGATTTTAATTTTCACCTACTAAACCGAATCTATTTTAAACAATATCGAGGTTACAACCTCTCGACGAATGCTTACACTTTTTACAAAAAATAACCATGCACAAATTTTGGGTCCGTTTTTGTACGCGAAAAATTAATTACCGCCAAAAGCGGCCACTTTTACGTTTGCCTAAAGGTTGTAACCCCGAAATTGTTTATAATATATCCGGTTTAGTAGTTTAAAATTACAATCGATTGGCGTCGCTAGTGTGCCCTACCAGTCACCTTAACTTAGATACGCTCACTGTCCTGCATGCAAAAACATATATATTTTTTGTTTAAGTTTTTCTCAATACTAAAGTGAATTGTATTATTCTTTATGAGATAATAAAGTACTTAATCCCCTTGGGATCACGTGAGTGAGAGCATAATAGAATAAGCCGTGAAAAAGACTAAAAATTTCGGGACTTGCACCGCTACAGTGTTAAAACAAGGCAAAGTACATCATGCGGGGTCACTGTCGCTCGAGTCGTACAACTCGTATAGCGTCTGGGTGATGTGCACGGTTAGGTAGGGCCTCACCGCGCGGGGCGGCGCGGGCGCGGCGCGCGGGGCGGGGCGCCAGGCGCCGCCGTCGGCCGTGTGCGCCGTGGTCTCCATGCCCAGCACCTACGCAACGCCAGCCGTCAGGTGCGGTGCTATTAGTAAGCTTACAGCCTAAGCGCCGAGCATCTAAGGGTCCGCGCCAACGAAAAGAGCGCATCAGACGTCATCAGCATTCAACAAATTTATTTATTTATTTATTGAATTGCATACATGTTACAATTGCAGTCTTAAAACTAATGCAGTACATCAAACTTTTTATGACTAGCAAGTTATAGGTCGGTAACATGCACCCTGTAAGGGTGTAGCAAGGCACTACTTATTTTAAATATAAGTATGTATGAATCAACTATTTTTTAAATGTGGGAGAGCCACGCTTAGACATGAATGGGCCGGCTCGACCGGAGGGATACCACTGCCTCACAGAAGACCTGGCGTGAAGGCAGCGCCTGCGCTGTGTTTCGCCGTGTGAGTGAGGTTACCGGAGGCCCAATGGGGGGAAGGGGAAAAGGTTGGCAGCGCACTTGTGACTCCACTGGTGTTGCGGGTGTCCATGGGCGGCGGAATTGCTTACCATCAGGTGATCCGTCTGCTCGTCTGCCACCTCTAATATTATAAAAAAAAAACTTGAAATTAAATTTCTATTTTAATTTTCGTGTTGCATTATACAATAATTCTGTGCGTCCTGTGAAAAGAGGTACAAGTCGACTTATATCGGATTTGATTTTCTTCTTGCTACTTCATCACAAAAATATCCTCTATTATTCTATCTGATCAGATGGAAAAATAGAGGATTTTTTTGTATGTCTGGGAGCTCAATTCTCGGGCTCGTGACATTTATTTTCATACGACATATATCCACTAAAACATAGTTTTTTTGTATGGTTTTCGGGTGATATCCAACATGTTCTCAAAATATCACAAGCACGAGAATTGGGCTCCTGATCAGACAGCGAAATAGAAGATTTTTTTGTGCTGAAGTAGCAAGAAGAAATTCAAATTCGATATTAGTCGACTTGTACCACTTTTCACAGGACGCACAGAATGAATGTAAACGGGACAAAAATTGCGGTTATTTTTATTATGTACCTTTTTTTATGATATAGGTGGCAGACGAGCCGACGGATCACCTGATGGTAAGCGATAAGTATGTTTCGAATTTTTCGAACGTAGCTCGGGTTTGTGATCACCAATCCGCACTTGACAAACGTGGTGATTAAGCCTCCCATCCCGTCATAGTAGCGATAACTTGATTTCTATGATCGAGGTCTACTACTACTGGATTGGGCCTCTAGTACCCTCACTCATGCAACGAAACACAGCGCATGCAATGCTTCACGCCGGTTTTCTGTGAGGACGTGGCATTACTCCGGTCGAGCCGGCCCATCCATGCCGAACCGTGGCTCTCCCACTGTTAAAAACATACTCGTAGTAGCATCTACTCACAGCTTGACGTTTCGACCGCGTTACAACGGTTTGAGGTGCACGCACGGCGTCGTCTGGTGCGCCCGGCTTGTGAATTTTCTGATACCTTCTCATTTTCGTTATTTACACTGCCACTAAATTAAATGTTAGGGAGGTCACTCCAACCCACTACACTCACAATATCCGGGTCGGAAGTAATTTGAAGCGGCAAATTGCGAGGTTTACATTTGTCAATCACTGCATTTCACGCCCATGACAATTCAAACCTGTTCTCACGATTGAAATTCTGATACTTCTTTATCTCAATCGCTTCACGAACCACTCTCGTGTGGTAATGACGATCAGTGGAGAGGATGTGAGTAGATGCTACTGCAAGTATGTAGTTACATATAAAAATAGCCGCGTTTTGTCCCGTGTACATTAATTATTCAAACTTGAGTTTTATCTTCATAGACACAAGGAATCTAAAATTTTAATTCTGTGTTTTGCAGCGGGACTTCTTCCGTGGCGCGGACTCTTGCGTTTTGCATTGGCCAACTAGAAAGTGCAGTCTATGCAAATGTGAACCGGCTGACTAGTCACCTTAAGCTCATTGTCGTACAACTATTCTCAAATAATTAGGTCCAATTTCGCATGCACGTAAATATTCTTAGAAACAAATTGCATTCATTTTTTAACAACTACATTTTCACATAGGACAGAAATTAAATCTACAGAAATGTTCAAAATTGTGTTGTTACTAATGTAACACATCAAAGACAGCAATGAGTTTTTTTGCCATAGGCCAAAATCAATTTTATGTACAACCTTTGCGGATAAAGAATGGGATCAGAAATGGCGGCACCCCACGAGTGCGAGTATAGACACAAATAGTGTGCGAGCGAGAAGTGAATAGATGCGCCGCCATTTCTGATCCCATTCTTTATCCGCACAGATAGTATATCATTATACAACGTTTGTTTTATATTTATACGTTGACGGTTTCTCCAAACCGTGCTGCTAATAAATACATTTAAAAATAATTGTGGCATTTCTTAAAAAAGATATGAGGCATGGACAGACTTTATTAAATGTTAACTTCACACAATATTAGTCAATTGTGATTCCAGGATTGGAATATTTAAATTGAATTCTTCTTAAGGTGACGGGTAGGGTACTCTAGTGACGCCAATCGATTTTAACCCCGAATTTGTTTAAAATAGATCCGGTTTAGTAGCTAAAAATTAAAATCGATTGGCGTCGCTAGTGTGTCCTACCCGGTACCTTAACTAATTTAGTGACCTTATAAAAAGTGCGAGCTCGCAAAGCGCCAAATAAAAGTTAAGACGTTACAAATTACATGACAAAAGTTAGCCACTAGTACATAATCAGATATCTTCACATCGCCTTGGTTCTTCAACTAGAATCACGGGTAAGAGTTTTAGCAGTATATCGTCAAAGATTAAAATAAATGTCGCTCACCTTAACACTAGCTTTGTCCTGCTCTTCAGCCTCCGCTGCGTCATCTGTCTCCTTCTCCGACGAGTCCTCTTTCAGAGCCTCTTCTAATAGATCCGGCGTCGCCCGCTTCTCGCCCTCTCCCTCTCTCGCGTCGTTTAGGAAATCTTCGCTCGCTTTCTTTTCAATATTTTCTATAACATCGTCTACGTTTTCCGTGAGCTTACGAAGATCTCCGTTCGCTTTATGTGAAACATCTTTCTCTTCTGGGGTGAGTTCTGTTTTTTCTTGCTCACAAGTGTCAGGTAAATCTTCATTTGCCTCTGGGGAAGACTGTTTGGGTTCAGGTGTGGGCTCTTTGGGTTCAGGTGTGTTCTCTTTGGGTTCAGGTGTGGACTCTTTGGTTTCAGGTGTGGGCTCTTTGGGTTCTGGTGTGGACTCTTTGGGTTCAGGTGTGGACTCTTTGGGCTCAGGCGTGGACTCTTTGCGCTCAGGTGTGATCTCTTTGGGCTCAGGTGTGGACTCTTTGGGCTCAGGTGTGGACTCTTTGGTTCAGGTGTGGACTCTTTGGGCTCAGGTGTGGACTCTTTGGGCTCAGCCGCGGCCCCGGGGCTCTTGTCCCGGTACTCGCTGGCGACGATGTGCACGGGCCCCGTGTTGTGTAGCACGGTCCCGTTGGTGTACGGGCGAGCATGATTCTCCTGCAGTTCCTGTAATGTTATACGTAGGAGAATAGTAGATAAAGTGTTTTGTCACTGTAGTAAATAAACAACCAACAATACAAGCATGACTTACTAAACGTATATTTTTATAAATATTAAAATGTACTCGAAAGTATACAACATGCATGAGCTTTACTAAGGTTTATAATTTTTATCTGAAATTAATTATAAATTAAGTAAGTAGCCTATAAATAACTGTGTAAAAAACTAAATTAATGGCTGTATTGTCAGATGTCTTTTTGTACAACACACACATTTCGATAGCATCACTAAATATACGTTAAAACAAAAAATATCTAATACATTTTAGTAAGCTACACAAAAATAAATTTCCTAGTCTATAAAAAAATCGCATACAACAACACCAAATCTATTTAATTTCATCAAATAACACCATTTCAAATTTAAAAAAAAACGCAATAAAATAACAAAAAAACAGTGCAATGGCAGCAAAAAAGCCAAATAATTAAAAACACGTTTTATTTTTTTTTGTTCGTTGATTCATCACAACATTAATTTTGTACTCATTTGAGACCAATATTTTAACTGTAAATATGAATTATCCGTCGTAAATAACGTTACAAACATTTTTTTTTTCATTCATAGAAACTTCTTTACACATTTCCTTATCCAATAATTATTTACTCACAAATATTAAGAAAGTTACCAAATCGAACGGTCATCGATCGGTCGTAGAATGGATTAGTTAACATAGACACAGTAGATATCTATTTATCTACTGTGATATACAGGGTGTATCTGTGAACATTTACATCCCTTTAACCACGTGTTCTACCAACCATTCTGAACAACATTTGTTTAATCACTTTTCGAAATTCATTGAAAAACTATTCGACTCCCCATACAAAATGATCAAGTCACGTGACCGACTTTGTATGAGAATTTGAAATTTTTTCATGCGAATTTCCAAAAGTGATAGAACAAATGTTGTTCATAATGGTTAGTAGAATACGTGGTTAAAGGGATGTAAATGTTCACAGATACACCCTGTAGATTTCAGCCTTAATGTTTGAAACGTCAATTGATGCCTCCGAACGGTATCCGTCGACCAATCGAAACCACACCAATCGATGGACTTAATTTTATTGATTCATCTCATCATCGATCAGTGACTGGCCAATCGATCGACTTCAATCAACGTCAATCGATCTGGTCAATCGATTATTTAATCGAAGTTTTATTGAACGGTACCCGTCGACCTGACGAGGCTTCGACTGACCAATCGATAAGACTTCGATCAACGTCGATCGATGCGTTCGATCAATCGGTCGAGTAATTTATAGTGCACGGCGATACATAGAACAAACAACTCATATTAGGCAGTTGAAATATCGATGAGGTTAGTCAAGGCTGGTAACTTAGGTTCAGGCAGACGGTGGCGGCCACAGGGGAACTCCATGCGGGGTCTCGCTCTTACCTTCGAGGCGAAATGAAATAGCAACAGAATCAGAAACGTGATAAGCCCTAACTAGGGTGCCAGTTACGAGTGTTTATGGGAAGGGAATTTTGGGAAAAATTATAAACAGTAATTAAATAAATAAATAACTTAAAATGGAGAATGATTTTGAACAAATATTGGAATCATATAGGTAGAGCTTTTCCTGTGAGGAACAGAGGAGTCGATTTCCGGAATATTTTTATGATAGCTAAAATTAACTGAGTTCATATGTCATCCACAAATATAACTATTTCAAAATTAATAAACAATATATATTTTAGCTACATCAAAATTCGGGATACAAAGGTAAATTATGTGTTTGGTTTTTAGTAACACAAATTTACGAACACGTAGATACACAACAGATGATGATGATGAAGAAATAAATTCTTACAACTTCTTTTATCTACATTGACGTGATTCCGTACTTAATATGAAAGAGGTGTAAGGATATCAGACAGAACAGAGGATATCCAAATATAAACAAAAACAAAAGTTCACCAAATGAATATTTGTCCAGGGTGTGGATTGACGATAGAATCAACAAACAATCCAAAAAATGCCTAAGAAAAATATTGGGTCACAATTTCAGCAAATAAAAACAAAAGCAACCACATGTATTCCGAAACTGAGATAGATAAGTCATAATGAATGGCCCCACATTTTATAATGAGCTGGTGCGAAAAAAAAATTCAAAACAGCTTGAATGAAAATGATACAAGAGCATGAATGATCAACATAACATAAAGATGTGGATTTGGAACATCAGGGAAGGTAGTGGAGAGATTGCAAATATAAATTTGATAGTGCTTGAAAATGCCAATTAAATTACATAACATACAAACAGATTGACAAACAACCTTAGTGTCTTGTAAAGAATACCGCTTGGCATTAAGCTCAGCCATTTTATTAATAAATAACTCTATAGATACCCAAATCCCAATCACGTCATATTTGAAATTCTGTTTATTCAGCATTATCTTTTAACCATAGACTCCTAAATGTTAGCCCAGAGACAAAGCCTGGTCCGAAAAAGATTTTCCCAGAAATTATTTGGTTACCAAGCGCAAACCCTATTTATGGATAAAAGTTTAACATATTCCCTTTCCCCTCTTTGAAATGGTTTTGAATTCTACGACTATTGCAATAGGGGTTATTGCGTGTGAGAGTTATTTAGCATCTTCAAGTTTTTTTTTAGTTTTTTTTTATGGCTCATACTGTGTCTTGCGACACTTCTATAATTTCTGCCAATGTCGGGTGATTCAACAGGCAGATCGATGTGACATCTTCAAGTTCACCACAAGAATGGGAGGATGAAGGGGAAGGGTATGTGGGTGATGGGTGCGTGCATGCAGTGACCTGTCGTTGCTGGTTCTGCGCGTAGCTCGCCTCCATCTGCTGCTGCACCTCCGCTACCAGGCCCGATATGGCCGTAACAACTGTGCCCGACAATAAATACTATCAATTATAATATTCAATCACATTATCAGATATCGCCACCATTCGAATCTATAAGTTATCTGTAAGTTTTTGCTGAGAGTGATGAACACGGGAACCTACCCTCTCACATGATGGTCACCTTAGCATAAAATTTCAATCCGATTTAATTTTATTTTATTTTAAAATGTTACTAAGAATAGATATTAAGAAATGTACTACAATAGTTATGGTCTGAAATAAAGAATATTTAATTTATTTTTATACGAGTAAGTGCGTTTGGTTCGTGAACACTTAGATATTGCGTCATATTGTTAGATATTTCTTGCCCGCGCCTGAGAGTTTGATCCCTAACACAAATGGACTGAAATAAATAGTATAAAGGTTTTCCGAGTCTCCGACGGTCCGCAATTGGTGATAATAGATCCAGTTTAGTAGTTAAAGAATTAAATCAATTTGCGTCTCTAGTGTGCGCCTTAATGACATCCATCATAAATAATAATATTATGGTACTTAATTAATTTAACTTTGTGAGCAACTCTGAAACGCTGATATAAATGAATGCCTAAATATAGCTTCAAATTAATGCGATCTTCATCAAATGTATTTATAAACGGACACGTTCCTTACAGCTTTTAAATATTACTCTATTTTTAACACTTCGAGGTTACGAACTCGACTGCAATGCATAGTCCGTACTTATTTTAAACATAACACCCAAAACTAATTCACGCCTCTGAACTAGCTTTTATTCTATGACTTTGGAGTTTTTTGCGCTCAAAAGTTTAAATAAAAAAATGTTACCCTATTTTTTGCAAAAGAAAACGCTCATAGAACAAAACAGTACAGAACGGTAAGTACAAACATTATAAAGATGCAACCGTTTAAAATTAACCGTCGATTAGCGGAAAAAACAAATGCAAATGAAACTGAGCAAAAATAGAAATCATCAAAACAAATGGCGAAGGACGCGCTAAAATAGCCGGATGCATCAGACGATTGGTCCTGAGCTGGAGCCGGGCCAAGAGCCGCGCATTATCTCCCAATCTTGACATAACTCTTGCAACATTCCAATTGTAAAGTAGGATTTTGAATCTTAAATGGTATTATGTTTTTGGAAAATTACCACAAGTTCGTTGATAGGAACAGTGGGCCTACAACAAAACGGAATCTACGTCTCTTTTTTATTTCAATTTGACAGATTTATTCTCATTCGTTATGGGACGGTTTCGTTGTCAGGTTCTCGGCCGTCTGCTTCAATTATTATTATTTTATTTACAATGTTTGAGCGTAAAAATAACAGTATGTCAGTAAAATGACACTATAAATTATAATTATTGAATTTAAATATAAAGGACCAACAGTCCCTGTTGTGACTTTTAGTAATAAATGAGTGGTCCAAGAATCGAAACACGTTTTGTATTTTTGGCGGTGTGCTAAATGAGCGAGATATCAAACTGAGTTTATGATTCATTCATACTAATTGAGCGCAAGGGCAGCAGCAACCAGCCATATATTATACTCTAATAATAAGGTATACATCGGTACCAAGTAGCGTAGGTCTTCATTAAAATATTAATTTTATTGATAATATTGATATAGGCTAATGCTTGACTACAATCGCAACTCATAGAAACAGCCAATGAGGTCTAAGAATGTTACTGAGTTACCCGTTTGCCTAGAACGGAACAATTACAGAATTCGATTTTAATATACTGAAGATGTAATTACTGCAATTGGTACACTATTTAGACTTATATGTAAAAATATTTATAAATTTTAAAAAATAACCCTGTCGATCTCGAGTTCTCAACTTACATACGAATATGCAATTTATGCCACAGCCAACTATTTTTGTGATCAAAAATATTCACGCGTGCACTCACACATACCTGTGCTTAAATAAGGGGACCAAAACCACAAACATAGACACATTAAAAGAAGGTTGCAATGAAACATTAGTCTTTGGGATACCAAAAACATTAATTGTTTTATATTCTACATTATTTTTCTAAAGCTACTATACTCATACCATATTCGATCCAAAACCCACTCTACAAAGGAGGCAAACACTTTAAAAACAGCTCTATTTTTTTGTAGCTGAGTGAAAATCATACAGAGGAAAAACTGCACAGTAAATACACGAAGCGTAAAGATAGATTTAGATGTCGCCTGAAACCAGTCATACGTATGAAGTTTCCCCTCTGCACGAAGTTCACTAGGTGACAGGCTCAATCGTCGGACGCAGCGCCGGGGTCCGTGCGTGGCCGCAGTCGGAACTAACGCCAGTGGCGCCACCATGCCAAGCTTCTACGGGTACAAGACTAAACGAACTGACGATGTGCGCCTAAGCTGCACTGGTTTCAAAAATCTTCCCTTTATCTCTTAGAAAATTTTTGTTTCATAAATACGAGTAGGTATTTCTTATGGTTAAAATTTGTAGTTTTGTGTTATGGGAGGAAGTTGACATAAATGTGATAGACATTTCTAAATCTTACACATTATTTCAACTGAATTTATACCTGACTTACCAAGATTTTTGTACCTAGGTATGTCATAACATAGGTGGCAGACGAGCAGACGGATCACCTGATGGTAAGCGATTGCCGCCGCCCATGGACACCAGTGGAGTCAAAAGTGCGCTGCTAACCTTTAAACTCCCCTTCCCCCCCGGATTGGGCCTCTGGTACCCTCACTCACGCAGCGAATCACAGTACAGTGCTGCTTCACGCCGGTTTTTTGTGAGGCCGTGGTATCACTCCGGTCCGAGCCGGCCCATTCATGCCGAAGCGTGGCTCTACCATTGTAACAGGCTTACATTATTAAGGCTATTTTGGCTTTTAAAAACTATTACGAACGAACACTTATTATGATTTTTTTTTATGTAATATTTAGGCAGACGACCAGACGGATCACCTGATGGTAGGCAATTGCCGCCGCCCATGGACACCCGCAACACCAGTATTATTAAGTATTTTATCCTATGTTTACTTTAAAATATTTGCTTTTAATCAGTAAACTATGTACAACTCCACTCCGAGTGCGAGTATAGACGCAAATAGTGTGCGAGCGAGAAGTGAATAGATGCGCCGCCATTACTGATCCCATTCTTTATCCGCACAGGTAGTATGTAGTTATACTTCAGAATCAGAATCTTTATTGCTTATAACTGTAGGTATTACAATTTGCGGGTGACATTGCAACATAATATTACGTAGGTACAACAACAAATTACCCATATCGGGTATGGAATACTGAGGAATTACAACTTACAAAATATGAAATAGAAACTAGAAATAGACATTTTAGTGTTTACAGTTGAAATATTTATTTAAATTATAAAATACATCAAAATGAAAAGGATTGCACCACCCTATCCTCCTACCTCTACCCTACCTCTTCTATCTTTTATTTATTTATTTATTTATTTATTATCATAGCACACAAAACAGATTACAATCAATGAGACTTATTTTAGTAGCATGAAAATGTACATGACGAGATTGTAGTCCAAAATTATGTATGCCTAAAAGCTCAAGAGTTAATTAACATAACAATAAACAAATGAAGTATTAAATTATAAATTAAATTAAATTATAAATTATACCAAATTATAAATTAAATGTCAAAACATAAATTAAATGTCAAATCATAAATTAAATGCTAAATCATAAGTTAAATGTCAAATCATAAATTAAATGTCAAATCATAAATTCAATGTCAAATCATAAATTAAATTAATTACAAGTCAAAAGTAAAATATAATTACAAGTCAAATTAACAATTTAATTACAAATTAGGTATTAGAACTTATTATTATACAATTGTCGCCGGAACTGTTGCAGTGTTAGATAGAATATATCCATATCTCTGTCAAATTTTAAAATTTCATTGTATTGGCGACACATCCTGACTATTGGGTTGTAATACGAGGTGTTATTAGTATATATTTGGAGATAAAACATATTATAATTGCGGTTACGAGATCTAAATCTGGTATTAAAATTAAGCAAAGAGAGGAGATAAGGGGAGTCAATTTTGTAGTGTATTATTTTATGGAGCATAATAAGATCAATATGCTGTCGTCGTATATATAGAGGAGTCACCCGAAAATAGCTCAGACGTTCACAGTAGGACGTGAGTTTTCGACTCATGCCACACCGAAAACTAAGGATTTTCAGGCAACGTCTTTGAATTCCTTCTATTCGATTGCTGTGTACTTTATAGAATGGAGACCAAATAACTGAGTTGTATTCAAGAATACTACGTATGAGAGAATAATAAAGATAAATGAAGCTCTTATTCTGTCGAAACTGCTTGGTAGTCCTGGTGATAAAACCAAGTAATCTATAACTACGATTGACAATGTCATTATAGTGATCTCTGAAAGACAGTTTATCATCGAAAATGACACCTAAATCTCTGGCAATGTTATTTCGGGCGAGAACTTTACCCTGAATGGTGTAGTCAATTAGATGTTTTTGTGTCTTTGTGGTGAAAGATATTGCAAAGCACTTACCTATATTAAGTTGCATTAGGTTTTGATCACACCAGAGCGACAGAGCATCTAGATCAGATTGTAACTTGATAGCATCTGTTTGGTCCCTAACGGTAGTAAATATCTTTAGGTCATCTGCGTATAGGAGACATGGGCAAGATAAGGCGTCGATCAAGTTATCTATAAAAATAACGAACAGCAGAGGTCCCAAATGACTGCCTTGAGGCACCCCGGACGTGACGAAAACTGGTTCAGAGAAATGACCCTTCAATGAGACGAGTTGACTCCTGCGACTCAAGTAAGATTGGAACCAGCGGAGAAGTGAGCCATGTACACCAAAATTAGCCAGTCTTTGGCAGAGTACTGCGTGATTAACCTTATCAAACGCCCTAGCGAAATCTGTGTAAACTACGTCCACCTGTAGTCTTTTAGCAAAGGCAGAGCACAGATAGTTCTTGTACTCTAGTAGGTTAGAGGTAGTTGATTTGTTGGCCACAAATCCATGTTGTTGAGGATTTAAGATAGGCCTTACGTGATTATATAGAACGTCATATACCACACCTTCAAAGAGCTTAGCTAGACAAGACAAGATACTTATGGGCCTGTAGTTTTTACAATTTGACTTGTCTCCTGACTTGTATATGGGAATGACATGTGCTACCTTCCAGAGCGTAGGAAAAGTTCCGGCCACAATAGACTTATTGTAGAGTATTTCAAGAGGCACACATAGTTCTTTTGCACAGTTCTTGACAAATAAGGCGGGTATTTTATCTGGACCACAACCCTTATTGGTATCGAGCTTTTCCATTTTACGTAAAATCATGTCTTTCGTAATATTCAAGTCGCTTAAGATGTTTGTTGTGCGCTCAGCTGACTTATCATTAATTGAAAGAGAAGTGGCACTTTCAAAAACGGAGCTGAAATATTTAGAGAATAGCTCACATATTTCAGAGGGATTAGAGGACGAAACGCCCTCAAGGTCCATAGTTATAGGGATAGAGTTCACTTTCTTTTTACTATTTACAAATCTCCAAAATGCCTTAGTGTCATCACGCAGTGAGCCCTCTACTGATGCTACGAAGTGTTTATAGCAATCATAGATTAAGTTTTTGCTTTTTGCTCTGTAGTGAGAAAATTCGTCGTAATCACGAGGGTTTCCAAACTTTTTAAAGCGCTTATGGTACTTGTTTTTCATTTCTATGCTAGACCTAAGTGCAGGGCTAAACCATATTGGATATTTATCATTATTTATCTTTACCTGAAGGTTGTCTGGTAGAGATCGCTAGCAGCGATAAGACCGCCTAAATTGTACATTGTATCTCTGTATACCTAGCTTTTAAGTTTTGTTTGTTGTGCAATAAAGAGTATCTATCTATCTATCTATACATTTTCAGTTAACCACTTTTTAAATTTAGGCATGTCCATAGCTTTTATATCTGGTGGCAAATGGTTAAAGATTTTATTACCTGTGCAACAGGTGCTTTAATAATATACCTATATAGTTATTAACTTTAGGTATGTGCATTATTTTTATATTGACTGCGTAATGGACGTGAATTTAAATTTGCTTTAATTTGAAAATAGTTATTATTCTGTTTAATAAATATAAATATTAGTAATAGTGAGATAACCTTTAACTTATAACAATTTTGGGATCATCATCATCATCATCATCAGCACATTTAAGTCCCCACTGCTGGGGCACGGGCCTCCCTCAATCACATGAGGGGTAATTGCCATACTCACCACGCTTGGCAGACGGGTTGGCGAGGGTTTTGATATAAATGCAGAGTTTTCCTTCTCTGGGTGCTGATGATCATGCCAGCAGCTTTACCTTTGTCGCCTTTTACGACACCTCGGTAAGAGTGAGGGTGGCCTATTCTACTCTGCCGGGGACCACACGGCCCCTTTAACTTATAACAATTTTTGGGATAATCTGCAAATATTCTAAAACCAACGGGGTTTCACGCATAATTAACTATACATCTACATCAGTACCTGGTTAAAGATAGCGTCAAGAAAATTCACAACACGCTGCATTTTCTAGGTCAGACAGTTATTGATAAATTGGCTTGGCAAATGTTTGTGAAGAAGCGTTTCACCGCACTCCAAGTACGAATATTTTCTACTGAAAACTTTGCCACGAGTATAACTCACTTGTTCGCCGCACTAAAATAATACGCATACCTGCGTATTATTTTAGAAAAATGTATTTTACAAAATATTTTTAAATTAGGGATACGCGATTGAAAACGGATTGTGCCGTGTGGTCCCCGGCAGAGTAGAATAGGCCACCCTCACTCTTACCGAGGTGTCGTAAAAGGCGACTAAGGTAAAGCTGCTGGCATGATCATCAGCACCCAGAGAAGGAAAACTCTGCATTTATATCAAAACCCTCGTCAACCCGTCTGCCAAGCGTGGTGAATATGGCAATTACACCTCATGTGATTAAGGGAGGCCCGTGCCCCAGCAGTGGGGACTTAAATGGGTTGACGATTGAAAGTGTCGGTTCTATCGGATTGTATGTCGCCAATCCAATATTCAGAAAATCAATCCGGATTGGTTGATTATAAATAAGATATCATATCAAATTTTAATGTTGTTTTTTGGAAAGTGGCTAGTGTTTATTCACTGGCGGGGACGGGAGCGAGAGTGGGCGCACGGTTCATTTTCACAATGCCGAAGCGGATGTTATTGTTACGGGTAAATCAAAAATCTTTAGACATACCCGTGAGCCAGTGACTATTGTAAAAAGTAAAGACGGATTGATAGGATCGCCTGCGTCTAATTCGCATGGCCCGCGCTCGCTTCGATGCAGACGCGCATTCGCGTCAGCACTGTAAAAAAATATACAGCCAAACCATCAGTCAGCAAAAGAGCACGCCGAGAAGATATCCCTGACTTATCACAGTGACTACCCCCTTCCCCCCTCCCAGACAGACTAGCGCGACCTGGCCGCTGGCAGGCCCAACCGGGGTCGAAGACCGCTCCAACTGCGCAGTGTCGGGAGGCCTCCTCTCCCAGAGGAGCAAGAACACCGCGCCATGAAGGCGCGAGATGCAGCCCGGGTAATGGGTTTATACCGAAACCCGAACCGCACCAAGTGCGACCAAGACAGTAACGTAACGTAGCGTCTGCACTGTGAACGCATGAGGCGTCTAGGTACATTTGAACAACACGCACCCGCGCCAATGCCCGCACTCATCTGTACCACATAATAAGTCTAAACAAGGTCAGCTGTAGCCCCGCTTGAGATCGAAGAGTTATATCTATACTTAGTTATAGCAGTATATCGTATCATGTCGTCGTGTCCCGCACATCTGGAGCCCAATTCTGGGGATTGTCGATATGAAAAAACATGGCGGATGTCACCTGCAAACCATACAAAAAAAATATGTTTCAGTGATATATGTCGTATGATAATATATGTCACGAGCACGAGAATTGGGTTCCACGAGCACGAGAATTGGGGTCCTGGAACCCAATTCTCATGCTCGTGACATTTATTTTCATACGACATATATCACTAAAACATAGTTTTTTTGTATGGTTTTCGGGTGATATCCGCCATGTTTTCAAAATATCACGAGCACGAGAATTGGGCTCCTGTCATTACTGCCGAAACTAGCTGAGATCACTATATGCGCGCATGTATCTGTGCGTAGACTGTGGCCTTAGCGATCGAATCGGAGTCCCTTCGTTTCACACGCGCTGTGCTTCTCCTTTGTTTGGATGCGACAGATATATTCTCGTTCATTACGGGACGTCCTTCGCACTAAGGCATAAGTTAGGCTCGCGATGTTGGTAGCTGTCCTGTGTATTATTATTGTGTGCCTGTACCCTAAGATCTAAGAGATAAAGGGAAGCGAGTGCAGGCCGCGTGCAGTACCGCGTCGCGCTTGGCGAGCTGGCCGACGATCCGCTGCATGGCGCGCTCGGTCTCTGCGAGGCGCGCGCGCAGCGCCTCCAGCTCCTCGTCTCCTGCGCACGCGACCATCGCTATCACGCCTGTACTATTGCCTATGTCCTCAGAGACTGCCTACATCCAGTGTTGTAAAATTATTAAAAATGGGTATTTGATGCCATTTGCTCCTATGACGTCAAGCTTCATCAGAGACTGCCAAAGGGCTCTGGTGCAAATATAAGAATTAGGCCCCACTTCTATCTAAACTGGATAGGTTTTTTCAAGCAAAAATATCAAACTTATAATAAAAATCACTATTCGTCACGTTGGCAACACTGCTAACAAGCCACTGAATGAATTTAGGGGAATGCCCCAATTCTTAACCAGATGATTAAATTCGGATTGCAACTTGTCATACTTCATTTTGAAAAGGGAGTAATTTTTTGAAAGTTGTATTCGATCGAGATTACCAGAAGGTCGATCGAGGACCCCCTGATCTTGGGGGTCATGGACACTGCACCGTCTGGCCCCTAGGTAGCTACGCCACTGCCTACCATTCAATTTTGCCAATTCGATATCATAAGTGGGTGCTATTTGAAAAATTTCTAAATTGTTAAATTATTAAGATTTAAAAAAAGTCGCCATGTATGGTCAAAAACACATCACGGTATACCCTGCAGTACGATAATGACGCTTATGCCCCGGACATAAGGGTGATCTCTAGGTCAAAGTGTAGTGCTTTTAACTGTACCATTTTGAATGTATATTACTTCTCCGTGAGCTTGTTTTGACATCTAGCCCATGAAGCCTAAATATGGCTGAAAATGTGATAGATAGTGCTAAATTTCTAATTTTGGGGCAATACCTATGAAAATGGTACTAGATATAGCACCAAAAGTGCTAAATTGGCAGCACTACCTACACCTACATCAAGGCTGTCCATCTTGTAACTTTTTTACTATGACTAAAGGTATCCAAACAAATTGAAATTTTCACGAATTTCATGATTTTGACCCTTTAAGATTTTGAATAGTGATCAAGAAAAGGAACAAACGCCACTGCCCTAAGTAAATGTTTAGGACAGTGGCGTCTGTGCTTTTTATGTGCACAATGCACATTATTAGGATGTCCTGTATAAAAATACAGAGACAAAAATGTCACAGACGGTGAGTTGCAGAAAGCGTCTTGACATTTGTCATTGCAACAAACAAGTGCATCAGAATAGTTAATGAATTACTTCAAATTTAAAAGGATTTGAACTAAGTAATAATAATTTTTGTCCGCACCGTTTTTTTATGTGATTGGTGGCAGACGCGCAGACGGATCACCTGATGGTAAGCGATTGCCGCCGCCCATTGTCACCCGCGTCACCAGTGGAGTCACAAGTGCACTGCCAACCTTTAAACCCCCTTTATCGGATTATTATTATATATGTCACCGGAAAATAACAAGATCCGTAAGTTTATCAATTTACTAGGAAATTTATAAACTTTCGTAGGATTCTAAACGGAGATAAATTGTATTATTTTACATCCACACTTTCGTGAATTTATCAATTTCCGACGTCACACGGTAAAATGATTAAATAACGGATATCTATTCGTAAAATTGTATATGGTTCGACCAATCACTGAAACTCTTTTAAATATACGAATCTTTGAAATACGTAAAATAACACACTGCTCTCTGATTGGTCAATGTTTATAGCGGCAATGCCAATTAGATCGCGCGTAGCGTTTGGATATTGCTTACTTATTATTTTACGAGTGAGTTCAGTAAGTTTATCAATGTTACGAAATTGTGGACGTAAAATAATACAATGGACAACATTTCATATTTTTAACATGTCCATTTTATTTTTTTATATGAAAATAGACATAAAATGACCCATATTTTTTCTTTTTTCAAAATTTGTCTATTTTCATGCATAAAATAATTATTGAAATTCTTTTATTCTAAATAGACGTAAGCGCCAAATGACGTCATCGGACGGTTGAATACAGCGATATTCCTTTGCTTATCATTGTTTTAATAAAAAAAAGGTACTACTGTCAAAGGTAAATAATACTAGTGTCAACATTGTCAACGTCATTCATACATTCAAAATCACTTGACATTGGCAAGTTGCGACAAGACGCAGAGCCATTATTAAAAAAAAAAAAAAAAAAAAAAACGTTGACAAGTTGTCTTTTTTTTTGACAGTTACATGTCATGGGCTTGGCATTTCGTAAATTTAAAACTATAATGTGCTAAGCAAAGAAATATTTTACATTCTGCCGTCCGATGACGTCATCTTACGTTTTTTAGTTTTTAATTTTTTTCTCAGTAAATAAGCAATATAAAAAATGAATAAATATATATTCGAGCAGCGGAAAAGTAAACAAAGAATTGGTATTTTTTGTTTCAGAGCTTAGCAATTTTGAAATGTTGTCCATTTATCTTCCGTTTAGAATCCTACGTAAGTTTATAAACTTCCTAGTAGATTGATAAACTTACGGATCTTGTTATTTTCCGGTGACATATATATCTTATTCGCCACAATCAATATAAATCACTTGGCGCTAGTATCGCGCGGTATCGCCTTAAGTTTGATATTTCGTGTCGCCCGCGCATCACGAAATTTAACAACGCTTTCTGCAACTCCCAAAATGTCTTCTACCCCGGTGACCCATCACCAGCATCGCCGACACCGCCTGGTGGCGAACAACCCGTATGTACTTACTTGTGTCGCGCTCCTTGTGTCCTGCATGCGCAAGAGTACATTTGTCAGTATCAACACATTAGTTTTAAACTTAATTAGCCGTAGGTACTACTTAGAAGTGTAGTTTGATCGCTCTATGAATGCGTTCCAGAGGGTCAACATCGAAACACGACAGTTCACTCATCTCTGCGTCCCTCTCACACGCACTGTGCGTCTCTTTTGTGTAGATGCAACAGGGATACCTATTCTCGGTCGTAACGGGACGGTTTCGTTGTAGGTCCTCTGGCTCCTAATTTCTTCTCTTATATTTAAACATGACAGTATTTTATAAATAAATTGTAAATTGAGACAACATCGCATACATTGCCCTGGTCCCAAACTAAGGTATTCCCTTGTACTATGGAAACCAGGAGCAACGAAGGTACCGCAAACAACCAGACTCAACATCTGTTTCATCAACAAACATTTGTGTTGGTGCGGGAATCGAACCCGCGAACCTTGCGTCTCAACCGGCGCACAAACCACTGCGCTTAACGGATCGTCAATTTTTCAATCATATTAGAAATCACAATGTTACAAAGTAATAGATTATCGAGTTTGAAAAATCCGCTAGATGGCGTTTAATACTAAGGTCAATCTACAAGGTGATTGGTTATTTTTGAACATGACAAAAACATTGAAATGTCGTGTGTCGTTGAAATGTTAAAATGTCAATTTGACAAATGAAACAACAATATTCATTGATAAACACACCGACCAAGATCAGAAGGCACTTCAGTCACATTGACAGGGGGGCGTTGTAAAACGTTTTTTCTATGCGAAAATGTCAAAACAGCATTAGTTCCGACTTATGCCACGTGCCAAATAACCCTGATCGGACTGTACTTCAGTCCAATAGTACGCCGTCTGGCGGATTATTCACACGATTTTTCCCTTTCTTTAAGTTTATGAAATTAATTAAAAACTTTTTACGGCCAGTTATCCTGGCCTCCATCTTTAAATAGACATAATAAATAATCAGTATAGTTTCCAGAACACGTGTTTCCTTATTATTTTATCGTCGCACTAGCTAATTTAATTAGTATGTTTCTGCGAATTGCGATAATACAACTCGTCAAGTCGCGCGGTTTTCAAACGCAAAGGAGGTTAATCGGGAAGGCAAAATACGTTATACAATTATAGTAAAGTATCAGCCTATAAACTATCCCACTGCAGAGTAAGAGCCTCCATCATTTTTTTCATTGACGACCCGTTTGGAACAGTGGTAGTGAACGCTGCCTTTGGTCCAAGGGTTGCGGGTTCGATCCCCGCACAGTACAAACATTTGTGTGTATGAACAGGTATGTTTCTATTGGTCTGGGTGTTTGTATGTATTATAAGTATGTATTTACAAAAGAAAAGTATTATATGTATATATTTGTAATTCCGCTGTTGATTCAGATATCCGTAACACAGGTGCTTGAGCTACCTATCTCGGAGTCAGATCAATGTATGTGATGTTGTGAAATATTTATTTATTTATTTATCATAGAATCTTTGTAGTTAGTACCATTAACTCTTACAAACATTCATATTTTGTAACTTAAGACCAAGAATGACCATGCATGAGCCCAATTCTCGGGCTCGTGATATTTTGAAAACATGGCGGATATCACCTGAAAACCATACAAAAAAACTATCGTATGTCGTATGAGAATACATTTCGTATGAAAATAAAAGGACATTTATTTTACTAAAACATAGCTTTTATTAAAGTAAATGACTCGAACCCACACATTCCACAATCCGGGTGAATGTACTATCAATTAGACCACTGAACGCGTTATTAAGCTGACGAAATTTGTAAGTGCTTGATTCGACATGAGTTGTCGATAGTCTCATCAATATTGTAGGTATATTTACAATATCACCCGGATTGTGGAAGGTGTGAGTTCGAATCCCGAGACGTCTGAACACGAGATTAAATTTTAAATTGTGTTAAGAATAAATTGCAAAAGATTGCTATAAGAAATATCAACTATTGATTTAGCAGTCTCATATTTACTGGTGGTCAAATATTTGTAAGAATATTTTCACTGGATATTGTAAATATACCTACAATATTGATGAGACTATCGACAGCTCATGTCGAATCAAGCACTTACAAATTTCGTCGGCTTGATAACGCGTTCAGTGGTCTAATTGGTAGAACATTCACCCGGTTTGTGGAAGGTGTGGGTTCGAGTCCCGCCTGAACACGAGATGAAATTTTTAAGTGTGTTATTTACTTAAGAATAAATTGCAAAAGATTGATATATAAAATATCAACTATAGTTTTTTCTTGTACGGTTTTCAGGTGATATCCGCCATTCAAAATATCACGAGCAGGAGAATTGGGCTCCAGGGCCATTCCCTCTATACAAAATAAATAGGCCTATATCGTATCGTGTCTCTCCCGCATACGTTTCCTAGCCTGTCTCTATCTGCGCCGAACCACGCCGATGTGAGCAGCCGGCTTTGCCCAAATCATGTCTAGTTTTTTATGAAGAGATCGTGGCCGAACCCAACATAATGGGCGAGACAAAGTCAGCTGGACTACGCTGGGTCGGCCAAGTTGAGAGAATGAAGTCGGATTGAGCTGTGAAGAGAGCGTACCTGGGTCGATCATCCGGGAAGCACCCAGTAGGGCGCCCTAGATATCGCTGGATAGACCAGGTCGAGAAAGATTTACCCTGTGGACACGGCGCAGTACACCTTGGCGGTGTGTGCGCCGTGGGCACAGGCTCGCCACGCATTGGTGGCAAAGGTCGGCCAGGACCTCTCACTCTCTAATATAGCGAGAGCTATATTAGCAAGTGAGGATGCCTGGAAGGCCTTTGCCACATATTGCGAGCATGTGATGAGGCGAAGGAGGCGGCGGAGCGCGAGCGAGAGGCTGACCCTCTCGCCCCTGCGATCCGCAAGGCACGTAGAGGGAGGAGACGACGCCAATACTTGCGTCTCCTTCCCCTGCGAGGAGCAGGTCCGCTGGTGCGTGGGGCTGTAACCCCACCACCGGCATTGCACGGACCTCCTCCTACGCCTGGTGGGGACGGCACGACTCTCTCGGCTGTCCCCATCCCTCCCCCCGACCCCGGGGGGAGAAGCGCCGTGCCCGCCGTGTAGGCGGGCGTCCCTGTCCGGGGGGTGACGTGGTGAAAGGCTCCGAGCTTTGGCCCCATGTCACTCGCCCACTCATGGACAGATGAGGGAGAGTCCCAGGAGTTTTAGTCGGTATGCCTGCAGAGTCCGACATAACCCATCCGTTTACAGACGGATGGGTATGCGTAACGCATTTCTCCTGGGTCAACAAAAAAAAAAAAGGTCGAGAAAGATCTCGGGGACTCAGGTGCATCTACCTCTTAGAGTAGCCTTGCTGGTAATCAGTTCTGTCCTGATTCCAACTTCGGTTGGTATTAGGCAGAAACGGTTACCACGGGGCACGGTTTTCCCTGGGCAATGACGGGTAGTAATTCATTCGTGGATTGCTACCTGTTAGCCGAAGGATGCACAACCGACGGACCGGCCCTGGCGTGCGACCGTGCCGAAGCGTACTTCGCTACAGGGCCTACATTTCCTGGGCGAGGGATGGCAACGCCCCAGAGTTTTTTATTGGGTATGCCTACGGACGGTGTCTGATTAGCAGAGACCTAACCTGGAGGAGAGCCCCTCTCAGCGTGCATAAGGTGCATTTTCACAGGGTCATCAAAAAAAAAAGGTCGAGAAAGATCTCGGTCACCTACAAAGGCCGAAATTGGCGACGGTGACTAAGAACAGATCAGAATGGCGAATTGTCCTGTCGGAGGCCAAGATCCTTTTCGGGTCACTAAGCCAGCGTAGTAAGTAAGCTTTTATATGAGATTGGAGACAACCGAGCAGATAGATCACCTGCCTTGGACTACAACACCGGAGGAGACACATGTTGTCGCCGGCCTTTTAAAAAGGAATACGCTCTTTGAAGGTTCAAACCTTCATCTTATGCAAGGTATTTGATACACTTACCCAGCTTGTCAGGCGAAGTCCTGGAGTCGTCGCGGAACACCCGCCGCCGGAACTGAGGGTCCGGAGACACCGACTCGTACGGCACCGTGCCCGCGCGCTTGAACAGGATCTGGAGATGGTAACCATGCAGAGTTGAAGGCACAAAGATGGAAACATAGTCTTTGTTGCACAAAATGTAACAGATCTTTTTTTTATGTGAGAGGTGGCAAACGAGCAGACGGATCGCCTGATGGTAAGCTATTTCCGGCGCCCATGGACACCCGCGTCACCAGTGGAGTCACAAGTGCGCTGCCAACCTTTAAACCCCAATCCGAGGGAAAGGGGAATGGCTGTGTGCATTGTACGCAAAAGAGATTTTAAAGATAGATAGAAATAAATATCGCACCTTGCTAAGCGTATAGACGAAGAAGACGATGATGCAGATGGTGTAGATGGGCATCACGAAGCCCATGGAAGACTTGGGCGTGGGCACAGGGCCCGCCGGGGGAGCCCAGCGGCGGCCTCATGCCCGGGATGGGGGGCGGCTGTGGAGAGAAACACATATTTATTAAACAAAATCTAAATATTTCGATATTTATTTGGAACACATAATACTCATAACAAAATGTAATTACAATATAACTTATTATGATGCTACCAAAATTTTTGCCAATGAGTATAATTAATGCCAATATGTACTAGCTTTGAAGCTAGGAAACTAGTATTCTGCCGTACCAGGAAAAAGGAATCACTTAAAATTTTGAAAAGGTTGATTCTGGATAAAGTTGTAAAAAACTTGAGTTCATTGAGTCTTAAATTAGAGACTAGAATCCTTTTTCATGAGTCTTTTCAGACATTTATTTGACTTTATTTTAACAAAAAAACTCGAACATATCAGTTTTTTGGTTAGAAAGTTCACATTTGTATTGGGTATAAAATAGGAGTTTGTCATACTAGTTTTAGTAACAAACAAGCTAAATCATTCGCATCATTATTGTGACGTGGTTAAATTCCTACAAAGTATGGATCAGTCCTGCAAAGCCAACTAAGTGTACCTATTTATGTGTTTATAACAATAAAAACTATTTTGATAGCTTTTGTGTCAGGTTAGTCTAAGGTAGTGATAAATATAACTTGCTTTGTCACACCCGTTACAATGAATACCTTATTACACACACATACACACACACACACTGACACACACAAATTTCTTGCTCCCCCACTTCTTTTCTTTCACAAGTATTCACATGTGGTAGGACACAGACAAACTGTTCAATTTTACAAAAATAAACATGGCATACTCTGCACGAAACGAACACGAATACGTATAAATAGAATACTATTAATGCTGTAATGAGCCTTTAATGTTAATTTTAAGCATGTATGCATGAAGCGCAATAAAATAAGTTAGCAAAAATTTGTATGCGATTCGGTCTTTACTGAAAATCAGCGCTATGGCTCAGGCCATAGCTGAATGCTGAGTAGGGACCGTTTCGGCACTTAGCTTTTAAGATATTTCCTCTGTAAATGTCCATGTTAAGTGTCGAATAAATGATTTCTTATCTTATCTTATCTTATTTAAATTATTCTTCATATTTTACTTCCTTTATTTCACAATGTTAAAAAAAAGTTTTCTCTATTACTGAGATAAAAAGTTGTTGTAGCTAGTCACTAATCATCAGAAACGCACACTTGTGTCTTTCACTCACACATTATAAGGCAGTATGAAACTATTATTTACAACATTTTTTTTCTCCTTTTAACTGTGGTCTCCACGTTTATCACGGCCCGAAACATAACTGATGGAATGTTTTTGATTCCTTAATTCCCTCAATTTTTGTTCAATAAAATTTATTTGTGGAGTAACAAAGATTACGTATTGTATTGATTATCCTTTCGGCGCGGAATCCTTAAGGGCCACATTTTTTTTGCTAAAGACAACAAACGAGCAAGGTGAACGGCGAACGGCGGTGATTCCTTACCATCAGGTAAGGAAGGTAAGCCGCCCATGAACATCTGCGAAATCAGAGGAGGTCACTCATGCGTTGTCTGCCTTAAGAGTACGCTCTTCTCTTAAAAGTCCCCGTATTGCTACAGTCAAACTTTCAAGAAAAGAGCGTATTCCTTTTAAAATGGCCGGCAGCGCACTTGTGACTCCTCTGGTGTTGCATGTGTCCTTGAGCGGCGGTAATGGCTTACCGTCAGGTGATCCATCTTCTCGTCTTCTGCCTATTACATTAAAAAACAGTTCCACAAAACTGAGGTACGTAGTAAAAAGTTGCAGTTGAAACTTCAAAATTTTTTTCTTCTTAAAGTTCCTCTCTGACTAGCGAAGGTTGGCCGTCAATCTAGCATATCCTTCTTGGTCTCTAGCGAGGCGAAATCTCTCTCTCACTCTCGGGTGTGACGTCAAAATGTTATAGATTTTTGCAAATAAAATTTGAGGAGTACTAAATGGTCAGCAGATAAACCAGAGGAACCGGTAACGGTCCAGGCCGGCGGAAGACTGAAGGCAGCGCATAAATACTGGGCTGTTCCCGTTTATGACACCACGGTTTGATGGCTTCCGGTATTTACGATCATCGGACGAACGCACATTTCATTCATTTATTTTTTGGTCCTAATCCAGGAATTGGTACAGTAGGTACTGATTTTAACGTAATTAAACGTTCGAAGATTGTTTTTTTACAGGATTTTTTTTTAATTTCTTTCAAATCATAAAACGTCTTCTAAAACAGAATTTGATCTCCTTGCGTGATCGTATCAGATACGATGAGATCGGCAGGAGAACTAAGGTCACATACATAGCACAAAGGATTGCATGCCTCAACTGACAATGGGCAGGGCACATAGCGAGAACAGACGGCCGTTATGGCGGAAGGGTCTTCTAGTGGAGACGTATAGGAAGTCGCAGCCGTGGCAGGCCCCCCACAAGGTGGACCGACGATCTGGTGAAGGTATAGTAAGGGAATCTATAGGATCCGGGCGGCACAGGACCGATCTGTGTGAGAACATTCTTAAATGAGGATGGTGAATGATGAATACTTATAGGACAGAACCATAGACCACGAAAAGTCTGGATCTGGTAACTCAACTAAACTCCGGGCATTTACACGTTAGTGTTAATCCCACCTTTTCTTGTAGAATAACCCAAAGGCCCCCTGCATTTGGGTGGACCCCTTCTACTCAGTAAGCCAGGACATCGAGGAACTGGTCGAAATCATCGACGCAACATGTATCTCTCAACACTACGTCTGGAACTCCTTACCCCTTCCAATCAGGAAATCACAATCCCTTCCTATATTCAAGTCCCGTGTCAAAACTCACTTCCTATCTCTATAAATAGGTACACTGTTTTTTCCTTGTCTCTTCTTCCTTTTTTATGTGGTCTGCTCTCTGGTCATTTATATTTATACCTATCTATAAGAATTATTATTTATTGAATTTTTGTTATAAATTATCTATGTATATATTATTGGGTATGTATGTATTGTTTATTATTATTTATGTAATGTAATAATAATATTAATATATAAAATAATGTATATTTCTGCCATTTTCAATTTCATTTGTTAAACTACTTTGCACTGCCTTCCCTTATTACGAATACGATATTTCTTTCCTCTACCCAAAGGTTGTCTGGAAGAAATCGCTACAAGCGATAAGACCGCCTTATTGTACTGTCTGTTGCTGTTGTATCATGCTTGTATTTTATTTTTGTGCAATAAAGAATATCTATCTATCTATCTACATCTTTCTGCTATGTGTTCAAACCACTCAAAAAAAATACATTGGTCTTTCCACACGGGTGGAACAGGGAAGAGCGGGGGGGGGGGACCCGCATTCGGACTAACGACCAACTTATTGACCAATGTAAATGCGCCCTTACAGTCGGTGCGTTTGCGACGGTTCTCGCGTTTGGCAAAACCACACCGCTATCAAAACATAACTCACTTTTACGAGGTCTAAGAATATCCCGCACATCGGATGTGAGTGCAAATATTACGCTGTGACGTCATCTATCTGCCTTAAATGATATTTTTGTTGATAATAATGTTTTAATCGAGTCGTTAATATTATCCTTAAAGTCGAATCTTGCGTAAATATGAAAACATGCGCGATCAATTTTATTTTTTGATTTAGATGAGGCATTGGATATCAGAGAGAGAGGGAGATGTATGTATGTGGTAACTACCCAGTGGATAAGTACGGCGCCTTCCGAACAAGTGTATGTAAGTCCAAGAGCACAGATACGATGACGAACCAATTTTATAATTAACGAAATAGTTTCACAGCATATTCAGGCCTATTTTAAGTGCATTATTTACTTGAGCACCCTGCTCAAGTAAAATAATGCACTTAAAATAGACCTGCCAAACACAAATCTTCCAAAAAATTGGAACATTTTCTGTCTTCTTTTGTTGTTCTTTTTCTGTCTTGCACTGCGAAAAAACATTAAGAAAAGGGGTAAGCTTTTCTTAATTCGCTATACTTTTCCTCTACCCTGAGGTTGTCTGGAAGAGATCGCTATTAGCGATAAGACCGCCTACATTGTTTTAGTATAATAACTTAGGCTAAGATCTGTAAATTTTGTGCAATAAAGTGTATCTATCTACCTATCTAACATTTGCATCTGGATCAGTCACAGATTTGATATGGGATCAGTGCAAAAATGCGGAACAGTGAAATACTTCCTTTGGAACATCGACTCTCACATAGATCCGTGATTAATTCCGCTCATTCGGCTCACTCGGATCATTCAGCTCATTCGGATCATTCAGCTCACCGGATCATTCCGCTCATTCGGATCACTCGGATCATTCGGCTCATCGGATCATTCGACTCATCGGATCATTCAGCTCATCGGATCATTCGGTTCAATCGAACTTGAGATCCATTTGAGTCAAATCATACATTCGGAGGGAACATTAGAGATTCGGAATAGTGTATCACTTGGCTGAGTCGGATCATGGAGTCGTTTCAGTAAAGAGTTACACACGTCGAACTTAAAAACTTTTCGACTGTCTTCGGGTGGGACTCGAACCCACGATCTTTTGCTAACCGGGCAACTGCTTTACCAACTAAGCTACCGGAGACCTTGGTATGTCCACGAATTTTGTAAGCGCTATTTGCTTCGCCGCGAGCCGGAGATAGTTTCATTAATATACGTATGTACGGTCATCATCAAAAGTAGCTTAACACTTTAGTACCTACCATGTCAAAGTAACTGATCTGCCTATTATAGTAAGTTTCTAAGTTTCTAGGGGTAAGGTACGAAAAAAATGTTACTTGGACATGGTACTAAAGCTAAGCTACTTTTAATGCTGACCGTACCTACAAATTACATACTACAATACCTACAAATAGTACGTATTGACATACTACAATACCTACAACCCGTGCGGATAAAGAATGGGATCAGAAATGGCGGTGCATCTATTCACTTCTCGCTCGCACACTATTTGCGTCTATACTCGCACTCGGTGCGAGTATAGTAGAGTTAGATAGAGTTTCTGATCCCATTCTTTATCCGCACGGATTGTACAAATAGTAGCTTGGTCGGTAAAGAAGTTGCCCGTTTAGCAAAAGATCGTGAGTTCGAGTCAACTGTCGAAAAGTTTTTAAGTGCATTATTTACTTAAGAATTAATTGCAAAAAATTGCTATACCCAAAAATTTCATACATAAGATTGCTCATTGAAAACATCTACAAACCATGCTAAAAGCAAGTGTTCCAAACTCCTATCATTCACACACAGTCGGTCGCTGTCACAAACTTCTGGTCGTACAGACAGCCACACATCAGGTAACCATAATCTGTCTAAATTCCTCAATCGATATGGAACCTAACGTGTTTGGCATTAAGCCGAGAATCGACTGAAGAAAGGACATTGCCAGGGTTTCGTCCAAATGCTGCCCAGACGTGGGAGTTCCAACCGGTTGTTTAGGTTAATAGTAAATAAAAATTAATTCAAACGCCCTGTTGGTTTCGATTCGGGTTCGATTCCCGAGTTGAAGAAAAAGTATGTTTCGAATATTTCGAACATTGTTGGGTTTGATTTTGCGGACAATATCAAACTAGGATAGTGTGGTGACTAAGGTATATCAACCTCGTCCAAGACATGTACAACGATTGGGCAGCACTTGGAATAAACCCCATACAAAAACTGGCATCACCATATTACAATCAGCACCTAAAGTTATTACCGTACTAAAACTCATGTCATCGTTTCAACACGCAATATTAAAACAGACTGGCACGAGTTTTGTTCCGGGACTATCCTTTCGAGATTTGTAATAATGGGGGCAGTTTTGCATACATTGACGTGTAGCTGTACATAACCATTGATAGATAACCCGCATTGGTAAACGATTACCATCTTCGATTGCGTCGACAAAGTAAAAGCACAGATTTGGCATTGACTCTTATGTCTTTAAACATAAGAAACACAGGCTGGCAAATAGTTTGAAGACGGGACAAGAGGTTACGAGATCCCAAAACAAATAGATGGGATGTTTGAGCATTTCACAATGAAACTTGGGTCAGCTCCGCACCTAACTATTGCGATGAATCGTTTCCTACTATTTGTGAACATTTATTTATGGACGTTCTTTGGTAAAGAGACGTGATGACTGTCTTTATAATTGTTTACTCATTATTTCAATTGCTAGGATCGGATGAGCAATTTAGAGAAAATAGTTTGTATTATAGCGGAGAAACGAACAGACGGTACACCTGATGGTAAGTGATCACCGCCGCCAATAGACATCTGCAACACCTGTAGGGCTAACATGCGCACCACGAGATAATTTTGTCTACACTCGATGTCTACAAATCGAATGTCTACAGATCGATCGCTACAAATTTGACAGCTAAAAACGAGATATTTGTTGTCGTAGACTAGCGAGGACGACAAATATCTCGTTTTTAGCTGTCAAATTTCATACTACCCGTGCGGATAAAGAATGGGATTAGAAATGGCGGCGCATCTATTCACTTCTCGCTCGCACACTATTTGCGTCTATACTCGCACTCGTGGGTACTGACTGCAAAAAAAATATTCTGCGTTCCCTTCCCTGTCGCATCAGTCCGACGTGTTCTCAGTTTTTCCGTGGTTTTGAACCTTTCGTTATTTTGTCATTTGTTATTGTTTGTTGTTATAGTTTATTGTTAATTTGTATGTTAAATAATTGTTTTGTTAGTTATTTATTGAGTATAGATAGTGTTTTAAGATATAGTTACAATAGGATATAGATATAGTTAAGATATACTTATTACAATCTTTTATTTCAAGATACTAATTTTAAAAGTTATGAAGTGCATGTAGAATAGTACATGAAATTAATGTAATTAAATTACAACTGTATAAATCCTAAACTGTTCTAACGCAATCTATATTTAATACTAATATTATAAAGCTAAATAGTTGGTTTGAACGCGATGAACTCAGGATCTACTGGACCGATTTCAATCATTCTTTCATCATAGGAAAGGTACGTTAGGTAGGTCATAGGCTATGTATGTACCACGGGCGAACCCGGGGCGGACCGCTAGTAAATATATATCTACTTGAGAACAAATTCGTTTATCGTTAAATATATATAATATGCTATCTGAATAATTTTCATACATTTTTTATATACAGTCAAAAAGACTCCAAAATAATAAAACCTATAAAACATACTCGTACATAAATCGTATTTTGATTAATAACATTAAATAATTTATTAAAAAAAAACAAAACAGTTTTAACGGTAACGATATTTTATACTGAAAAACGTCAGTTATAAGTTTTCAAACCGTTGATGCTGATGGTACCGGCTCCACGCGCCGCCATTTCTAATCCCATTTTTTATCCGCACGGTTAGTACATGCGCTCCGCGCCAAAATGTTGTCTACTCTCGTCCGTGCGAGCGCATCCTTCTATCCCGCTCATAGTTCAGTCTGGTGAGCGAGAAGCAACTAGCGAATACGAGTGTAGACAAAATTATCTCGTGGTGCGCATGTTAGCCCTACTGAGGTATCACATATGCGTTGCCGGCTCTTAAGAAAGCAATAAGCCCTTTTCTTGAAGGTCACCAGGTCGTATCTGTTCGGAAACACCACTGATGACAGCTGGTTACAAATGACGTGAGAACGCACTGTAGTCGATATAAATCAATCCAGTTGATGTGGATGGAATTTGGCGTTCTGACGTGATGTGCGATGGTGAAAAATTGCAGCTAGAATAAGGCCAAACAGCTCCTCGAACATTCCCTATAGTATAAGTTAGTAGACCGATTGACCTTTGTATATGTTCGAACAAAATTTTCGACGCACATTTCTTCTTTCTCCCGTTCATTCTTTGTCTTGACTGGGAATCGGAGTAAACAAGAATAGTTTATTTACTCGTATTTGTTAAGCTATACTGTGGTTTTACTGACCACACGGTAAGAGGAAAATTCAAAGACACCAGTGCATAAGACCCTAGAATATTATTCGCTAAAGAACTAGTCATAGATCATCAAGTATAGACATTGCACACAGGATCTGTACGCTCAATCTCGGAAGTGAAGACGCACTGATGGATAATGGTGTCCACAGATTTTAGAATGGAGAAGTTGCCACGTTGAGAAAGTAAGCGCGATAGACTAACGACTTCAGAAAGATGGCTTTTTTATGTGATAGGACAGACGAGCAGACGTATCACCTGATGGGTAAGCGATTGCCGCCGTCCATGGACACCTGCGACACCAGTGAAGTCTCAAGTGCGCTGTCATTCTTTAAACCCTCTTTCCCCCGGATTGGGCCTCCGGTACTCCGTAACTCACGCAGCGAAACACAGCATAGTGCTGCCGCCGCGGCGGTTTTCTGTCAGACTGGTGTAAGTTGTTTGCAGACTGCGAAAGATCAGGATGATAGGCGTTCTCAAGCATTCTACGTTCAGTGATTGCTTCATGGTTGATTAAATGAATGCATCAAAAGTCATCCTCATAGTTTAGCAGTTCTGCATAGTCTGTTTTTCCTGACCATTATAATCTGGACATCTTTAAGGCAAGAGTGAACTGGCATCTTTTAGGCAAACGCGTATCATCCTAGACCTCATCGTCGCTTTCCATCAGGTGCGATTGTGGTCAAGCGTTAGCCTATTGACCAAAAAAAAAATGTACAGCCACATATCAGAATACGATCTGTCAACATTCCTCAATTATCCCTTCTTGGTGAATGTTCCTCCATTGCGTACAAAGCGCTTTACCTCCTCATTCGTGATGGGCACAGCCAAAGAGTGGAACGCCCTGCCAGCGTCTGTTTTTCCCAGTGAATACAACCCCAATATTTTCAAAGCTAGAGTGAATAGGCTACTTTTGGGTAAGCTCGCTCCATTGTAGGTTTCCTCTCGACTCTAAGAGTTCAGTGTGAGGCCAAGAGCAAACCCATCTTCAATAAAAAAAAATAGGTATTGAACCGAACGCGTTTGACATTAAGGTGAGAATCGACTAAAGAAATTTGACAGTTTTGTTGACTTTGACGTGTGGCTGTACGTACATCTGCTAGCTAAGCGTGTACGTCAAGTAGTCCAATAATAGCGCGGTGGCGGAGATGCGCGGGAGTGTCGCCCGGCGCAGTGTGTCTAGGCCGCGGCCCAATGCCAGCGTGAACTTGATTTGTGTATGTGGGTTAGTGTCTTGAGCCATCTGCCATCTCACTGATATGTTAACACATTCAATAAACGTTTGCTGAAGCTATCTGTTTGTCAGCAGCCGATTTATCAGATTTTAAAGATATGTTCCATGGAGCAAAGTATAATCAATCACAGTCTTCCACTATGAAATCGGCTTCAACGCAGATGCATAATAGTTCAGTCCATAAAGTAGTAAGTAGCAAAGTGCATGAGCGAAAACCTCTGCTCTTTAAAATTTTATTCGGGTGAAAACATGCTGAATCCTGTCTAGGAGTCGAACCGGAGAGAGGAAATCCACAAAGAGAATTTCAAAATAATGGCGCCTGAATTTGGCGGAACACCACAACTCAAATTCAGGTGAAGAAACATTGAGATGATTTAAATAGGTAATACCAATACCAATCAAACGACCTTGTAATACACTATATTTCGAGACAGATGCGCGAGGTCCCGGTTTTGATCCTAGGGTCAGGCCAAAAGTTTGTAGGTAGGTACCTAAGTTTTCGGTAAGAAATTCTTGGTGGCAGCCCGGAGTCTGGAAGTTGGCGGTCTTGTACCCCCGTGCTTCGGAAACCACGTTAAGCTGTTGGTCCTGCGCCCGATCCCTCTCCGGTCGTGTCACAGTAGTGTTCCATCGGAATATGAGGGTAAGGGAATAGAGAGTGGCACTTGTGTTTGCGCACACACATGAGCACTATAATATATCCTGCGTACGTGGCTGATCGTTGAGATTGGCCGCCGTAGCCGTAATCGGTTGGAGGATTTTATTATCTATATTTCGAAATTATTCGATTATTATTAAAGCACTTCCTGTCTCCTAACCCTGAGTTGCGTGCTGGACAGGGTCCTTTTTGTAACATCCTTATTAAATGTACATTATGGTTTGGCAATAAACTATTGAGTATTAAATTCAATCGCAAAACAGAGAACATTAAAAAATTGCCACTAGCCGTACCTACCTTATTCTTTGTACAGTGAGTAAATGATGAGTGATGTCTTATGTTTTCCAGGCATTGCATCCCAGATCTAATTTCAGCGGACGTCGCTTAGGGGCTAGATACATTGTATGTCCAAGTGGACGTTTAGATTTCCCCCGGGAAGTGAGGCTCACGCAGTTAGTCTACATTGTAGCAATGATTGCTTGAATAATCTAGAAAGGATGGATCTAATTCTCTGTACCCAATGGACTCTACTACTCTGGTGTGAGGGTAGTTCGCCAATTTCAAATGTAATTATAGAAAAAAGTGGATAAGTCAATTATGAGAGTCAGTTACAGCCATTTGGATCAATGTCTTATGTATTAGGCTTAGGTGGGGCAGAGGGTATCCACTGTGCTCCACCATCTCAAACGGTCTTGAGCTTCGCGCTTTACTTCGTTCCAAGTTAGTCCCAGGCCCTTCACTTCTGCAGTGATAATCCGCCTCCAAGTTAGTTTAGGGCGGCGGAACGGAAATGTTTCCGTTTTCCTTGGGGTTCCAGTCTAAGTGTTCCGGTTCCCTTCGGGCGTGAGGCCAATCCAGTTCCATTTGCGGTGTGTGATCTGCTGGTTTTAGCCGTGTGGTCCCCGGCAGAGTAGAATAGGCCACCCTCACTCTTACCGAGGTGTCATAAAAGGCGACTAAGGTAAAGCTGCTGGCATGGTCATCGGCACCCAGAGAAGAAAAACTCAGTATTTATATCAAAACCCTCGCCAACCTGTCTGCCAAGCGTGGTGAGTATGGCAATTACCCCTCATGTGATTGAGGGAGGCCCGTGCCCCAGCAATGGGGACTTAAATGGGCTGACGATCTGCTGGTCAGAGTTGTAGCCACAGTCATTTAATAAAATGCCGGAGTTTCGCGTTTAATCGGGTCAGCAAATTTTGTCGAGTCCACTACAACGCATCACAGGTTTTGAGACTCTTAAAGTTATCCACGTGACAACTCCATTCTTCGATCGTGAGGCAATTTCACTACCTAATTCCTCATTCATTATCTATGTTTGTGTGAATATGTCATACGTTTCAGCAAATAGTCGCCTACGTGGCAGTCCGTGACTGTCAGCTTAGCACGCTCGGTGTGGGCCGCGTCACTTAGCAGGTACGAGCTTCACGAAACTTCTTGTCTGCGGCATTTGTCGGTGACCAGAGAAATAAACGAAAATTCTACAAATACAGGTTGTTTTTCTAACTTTTCCTATGAGACCAAAGAGTAGAAAGTGCGTCACACTTTAGCGCGGCCGTCGCTTCGCTTGGGGTCCCGGATTTGATCCTTGAATCGAGCCAAAATTTGTATTTGAGAGTTTTTCTGTTAAGAAATTCTCAGTGTCATCCTGGAGTCTGGAAGTTGGCGGTTTTGTACCCCCGTACCTCTTGAAGCACGTTAAGCCGTTCCTGAGCCCTCTCCGGTCCTGCCAAACTGGTGTCCTATCGGAATATGAGGGCAAGGGAATAAAGAGTGTACTTATGTTTGCGCATACACTCGAGTACAATAATAGTATATCCTGCGTAAATGGCTCATCGTTGAGATTGGCCGCCTTAGCCGAAATCAGTTGGAGAATATTATTATTACAAGATCTCTTGGTCTCATGGTCTGTGAAGTCATCAAAATGAGTCGGCTGATATATTTTTCTTTATTATTTTAATATACGTCCCGTAGCAATACGAAATGGTCTGACTGACTTGGCTTCGGTTTAGAAATATGTAGTACATGTTTTGGAAAGTTGAAACACTAACCGAGTTAAGGGTTTTCTAACCTGACGCGGCCACGGGGCTCTAACCACCCTGGGAGGGCACTGAATGCTTTCTCTGCCCTTCGGAACATAATGGATCCCATGATTTTAAAATTACATTTGGGATCGCTCTACAAATGAACCCTTTCTACAAGAAGTGCGTAGTGTACTTGGCATGTCTTTTTTATGTGATAGGTAGGCAGACAAGCAGACGGATCACCTGATGGTAAACGATTGCCGCCGCCCATGGACACCCACGACACCAGTAGAGTTACAAGTGCACTGCCAATCTTTATACCCCCCTTTCCCCCGGATTGGGCATCCGGTCCCTCGCTCACGCAGCGAAACACAGCACAGTGCTACTTCACGCCGGTTTTCTGTGAGATTTCTTTAATACTCAACACAAAATTTGTTACCAAACAACATGGGTCACTTAAATCGTTAGTTTTAACTAGCCGCTTTGTCCCCATAATGTAACTAAACTATACCATAGCCAACGTAAACCAGCATTCTACAGAATGTATTCCGTCAAGACACTTCGTCACAAATGACCATTTAAAATGTGGTTTTACATTACAAAAGACGGGAGCTCGGTGTTATCTATACAAATGCTAATGTGGCTGCCACGTTTGAGATTGCCAGACGTAAAGTCTTACTGATATTTCGGCTACGGCGACCAATCCGAACAATGAGCCAAGAACGCAGGATGTAAAGACGGCCACACATCAGGTTGCTACAATCTGTCAAAATTCCTCAATTGATATTTAACCGAAAGTGTTTGCCATTAATTAATAATTCCACGACCCGTTTGGAACAGTGGTAGTAAACGCTGCCTCTGGTGCAAGGGTTGCGGGTTCGATCCCCGCACAGTACAAACATTTGTGTGCATGAACATATCTGTTTGTATTGGTCTGGGCGTTATCTATATATTATAAGTATGTATTTACAAAAGAAAAGTATTATATGTATATATTTGTAATCCCACTGTTGAATCTGATATCCGTAACACAGGTGCTTGAGCTACCTATCTCGGAGTCAGATCAATGTATGTGATGTTGTGAAATATTTATTTGTTAAGGTAAGAATCGAATGAAGAAGAGAGTTTTGTATACTTTAATGTATGTCTGTACGTACAGTCGACGAATTGAAAAATTCGGTGTACCAGATCTACGTGATAATCGCTTGCACATGCAGTGAGGTGGGCGAAGCTAATCCCTGCGCTTCCTGCGAATCCTTGCATATCGTAGTGCAAGAGATTTTGCCGGATAACTAGAACACCACAACGTTCGCTGAACGTACCTACATCCTTATATGTATCATAGTTAGAGCTTAGCTCTGCTTACTTTATGATAATCAGACTGACATTGATATCCAAGAGTTGACCTACACGCTAGGCAGTACCTCGTATCGTGTCCTTCTCGCTCACGTTCCGTATAGGCTATCCCTGTATCACACCGAACCACGTCGAGATCACTGTACATTCGAATATATGTAGGCGTAGCCAGTTCAGCACGCGAAGTCAGCAGCTGGAGTGGAGTGGAGCTGGAGTGTGGCACCATGACGGTGCCAGAGTTCGCTCTTATGAACCCATGACTCCTCCCCACTTAAGGGCGATGAGGGAAAACCGCTGAGGGTTTAGTCTGTATACCTCTGGCCGGCTTCTCGTTACAAGAAATCCCCGCCAGAAGAGAGCCCAACATAACATAACATGCATAAGGCGCCGACGTCTGCCCATTGCGACAAAAAAAAGCAGCTGGAGTTCTGTGTCTGTGTATTTTGTGGTCTGCATTTTAACTTTGTAAGATTTGTAGGTAAACTAACTCTCAACATAATAATAGTTATGTATATTGGTTTGTCTTGTGACGGTCGAAAATGTGCTGATCTAAAATAAACTCGTCTGGAGTGAGTGAGCAAGTGTGTGCTTGCAGGTCATCAAACATATCGAAACACGTGTGATTTATATTATACTACAAGACAATGGCCTACTGAACTAAAGCAACACGCTTTGGCCGCAGTTCAACCGAACATAAATAGACTAATGATTCGAATTACATACATCGTTTGATGCATTTGACACTTCTAGTTTTAGAACTGAGATTCTGCGGCTGCATAGCTGGAGAGTAAGAGGTATCGCCGCTCTGCCGGTTATTCAACTTCTTCTTCTTATCGTGTCGATGGCGGTAATTGTATATTGTCCCAGCCCAATATTCCGCCACACGAACTGCGCTGTCGGTAGCCCGCAAAAGTTCGCCATACGTGCAGTTGTCTGGGCACAAGGGGCATGCCAGGAGATGGGCCATGGTCTGGGGGGCGGCGCCGCACTCGCAAATATTGCTGGATGCATCCTTATATCCCTATTTTTTTTTTTCATTTATTTATAATAATTACAATAACAGTATGTAAATTAAGAGTATCATAAAAACCTTGGCGGTTTGTCCTTGACACGGTTACACATGAGTGTCGCTTATTTAACTAAATAAAAATAATAAAGTATAACATAACTTATTTCTAATACTTATTGTCTAAACGACCGCGCGCTGCGAGCCGTTTGCGTTTAGTACCTGTGCCGATGCATCTCGCTCGCACTGAGCTGCCCAGAACAGCGCTCATAAAAAATGGCAACATACAGGGTGATACGCATGGTGTATTCAATTAATATTACATATTCTGAAGTATATTTTTGTACTCAGGTTGTCCCCACAGCGGCCGACCCGGGTTAGCAACTTTTTCAAGGACTTCACCCAGGCACTTGCCTCCTTTGGTGATTGGTTGACTATTTAACTGATACGTCAGAAACGTCATACAGAGCAAGTGTACTCTGAAGTCATGCACAGTCTGTCTGTAAGTGGGGGAGGCTACTATACTTCGGCATGAACTGACCGCAAGAAATCTGGTGTAAAGAAAGCGTCCGCGCTGTTCCCGGCCGACCCGTATTTACCTAACTAATACAACGAGCGAACAATATTTAACGCTGAAACTTCGTTTCGATGGCTCATCCTTTTGTTCTCTCTCTCTCTCTCTCTTGAGTCGGCCCGTCATGTGTGAGGTTCGTGGTCAGCCCCATGACCGGTCTTTCCACCGGTTTCTGTCTAGCACACATCTCTTACGACTACGCAGATTTTGGAGAACGACGAGGCTCCTTTTGCTGGACCACCCTAAATGTGGTAGACGGGAGCGAGTCCCAGTGTTGCCAACTCGGTGCTAGGTTTTCGAGCTAATTGAAGTTTGAAAAAGGTCTAGATTTGGCCAATCATTTCAAAATAGGGCTAAAAAGGTTTGTTAGCAATTTTTCCAATCGGAAATTGAAAAATCAAAGCTCAAATGTCGAAGTCCTCATCGAGGATTCTTCACCACATCACAAGATTTTAACTTACGTTACGTTTTACTCTCCTTTTATGCTCACGAAATTGACGGTTGTGACAGAGGCCTGTACACTTTATTTCATCAGGGGCACCTTTGATCAATACCAATTATATTATTATTTTGGGGCTAGGAATTGGGCTAGAGGTTAAATCATTATCTGAATAAGCCAAAGGGCTAGGATCTAGCCCCGAAAGGGCTAAGATGGCAACACTGGCGGGTTCTCTACCTGATTTAGGGTGACCACTAAAAGTCGTGGTGATCACACCCATCGCCACGGCACATGCAGAGTGGAAGCCTTTTTGGCACACTATGTTAACTTCAGTTTGAACTTTAAATTCAGTAATTTTTCTGTTTTTTTTTTATGAGAAAGGGAGGCAAACGAGTAAGCGAGTCACCTGGTGGCACCGTCGCCCATGGACATCAGCCACACCAGAAGGAGTGGAGATGCGTTGCCGGCATTTTAGGAAGGTATAGGCTCGTTTCTTGAAGATCTCAATGTCGTACCGGTTCGGAAATACCACTGCGGGAAGTTGAAGTCTAATCAATGATATTTCTTTCGTTTTCTTTCGTTCGGAAGTTGGCTGTTCGGATCGTTTACGCATACCATCAATCACACATTAAACGTAAATACGATAATTTTTCAATTCCAAACAAAATCCTTGTCATCTGCCCCAGTTTCTTCATTGTTTACCGGTTTTGTCAACGCGAATGATGGACGCTACGTCACATGTGCCTGCGCCCAAGATCACGGAGCCCCGAAATAATGAGCATGACATCATGCGCGAGGTTGACTTTTCCAAAGTTGCCAAGGGACGAGAGGATAGCGGATAGATATTTCCTCCTCATCACCATGGTCCAGGATTCCGGAAAGTATGGTAATTAAAATGAAGCGACTGTCGTCTGACCTTCGCAACCCTTTAAAGGGGAACCAGACAAACTGAAACAAGGTTAATTTCAGAAACTAAGAGCCGATTGTAACTACCTATCTGGTATTCATTTGTGTGGAAAGTATTTCTTTCCTTCCTCTTTACTAGAGCTTCCAAATAAAGCTGTAGTAAGAAGGGAAATTTGAATATTCAACTCCCAAAGTAGGTAGGTTTGAAGGAAAGTAACTATTATACTTGATATATAAGGGATAAACAACTACTCGACCCTACTTAAGGTGACGGGTAGAGCACACTAGCGGACCCAAACGATTTTAATTTTTAGCTACTAAACCGGATCTATTTTAAACAATTTCGGGGTTACAACCTCTCGGCAAACACTTATACTAGGTATTTATTTAATAACAATGCACAAATGCGGACCCAACATTTGTGCATGGTTATTTAATAAATAGTATAAGTGTTTGCCGAGAGGTTGTAACCCCGAAATTGTTTAAAATAGATCCGGTTTAGTAGCTAACAATAAAAAACGAATGGTGTCGCTAGTTAGGGCTACCCGTCGCCTTAAAGTAGGAAAGGGCTATGACGAAGAAGAAAAAGAACTACATATTTCAAACACAAAACTTTACCGTCTGTCACGAGTTCTTGTGTTTACTATAGTTGCCTGAGCTTTGTACCATAAGCTAAGGGCGCCAGAGAAACGCCTCTTCGTCCGCGCATCTCGGCGCATAGAAGTGGAACATTACGTGTTTATTTCTGCACAAGTTTGCTTTACTATTCGCACCGGTTGCACGTGTACAACTCGCTACTCGCCTGTGCTACGTACCCCAGACTATGTGCGCCAGAGCAAGGCCTGCGTGCGCGCATCCCGGCGTTCACAAGTGGGACATTACGTGTTTGCTTAAGCGCAGGTTTGTTTAGTATTCGCACCCGTACTTGTGTGCGCAGTGCTGAAGTGGCAAGTGCACTTTTGGCGTTTTAGTGTGTAGTTAGTAGGATAGGTGTGTACAATAAAATATCGATTTCTGATAACAACAGCTGAAGGGCCAATTCAACTTTTGGAAGAATCGTAGCGTATGCGTATCGTAAGCAATTATCGTATGAAAACTGAAGAGCTCCCTCCATCCTACGTAAGCATCACTTCTCTCTCACTCTATCACTCGAAATTAATAGGTGACAAGATAAATTGCGTGGGTACGCTACGAATTCCTTGAAAGCTTCGTGCCTCTCCTCTGGATACAGCTAGGAGATCTTTGTTGAGATTTTGCGATAATATGTATTCCATTTCACAGAAGTATTTTAAAAAATGGAAATCGGCTAATACGAATCGCAATTTCCCGATAGATTACGATATTCATTCTCACGAGATACATTTACAATATCTTTATATTTTTTAAATGTATGATGTCTTTGTAATTCGACGGTGACATAAACGATAATATAAGGAAGAACGGCATTCTTGTATCCTTAGGTGTCGTCACAGATTTAATAAGGCGTCGTAGTCAACCTTACGACGACCTACAAGTAAAGATGATGTAGTTATGTAACGCCTCTACAAATAGTGACTACGAAGTTACTTATTCTTAGTGCAGATTATCGTTTCTCAAATTCAAGGATCAAGATCCCAAGACTAGCTATGGTTTATTTTTTTGATCCTACGTTACCTTTTAGTTAAATTAACTACAGTTAACTGTCTAACTAATAGTCAAAGTGGACGGGCAATTCCTTGTAATTTAACTATTGGTTAAGCTAATTATTGTTAAAAAAACCTATTTTAGGCGCTATGCGTATTTTACCATTGGTTCTTTTTTAAACCACTAGTTCAAGTTGAACAATTTGTGTCGAACCAGTTTTACGACAGTTTTTGGAAACTTACTTTCTGGCCACTTTCTTAATCTTAGAGCTGACAAAAATATGAAGCTTATTACATATAAAAGTTTCCATAAAACATTGCAATATTTGTACTTACGCATTAGTTGTTAGAAGCGGCTATGACGCTGAGCTGCTAGGCCAAGCTGCTGCAGAGGTTAATTTGATTCAGGGAGTTCGCAATGAGTCCTTTTAATCACCTACTAGACGCAATGAACATTTTCTTCGAAGATCTGGAAGCATCTCATACAAAACCTACGATAAGCTGCCAGCATACATTTCTTCCACATTCAACTGTGGGAGAGCCACGCTTCGGCATGAATCGGCCGGCTCGACCGGAGTAATACCACGTCCTCACAGAAAACCGGCGTGAAGCGGTGCATGCGCTATGATTCGCTGCGTGAGTGAGGGTACCGGAGGCCCAATCCAGGGAAAGGGGGGTTAAAAGGTAAGCAGCGCACTTGTGACACCACTGATGTTGCAGGTGTCCATGGGCGGCGGTAATCGCATACCATCAGGTTATCCGTCGGCTCGTCTGCCACCTATATCATAAAAAAATAATTGTGGAAAGATCTTCAATCAACCCAGTTCCCTGATCGCCATGACATAAGTTATCAGGATAGAATTTTACATAATACATAGCTTACTTTTTCCAATTATTTTTCTATAAGCTGATATATTTCAATTTCAGCTTTAGTGCGGATTCTCTAGCCATGGTATTGTGCTTTTACTTGTACCCAGAATCTTGCCTAGGTAACACTGGAAAGATATCGTCGAGACTGATATGCAAGAACTGCAGGTTAATGACTGGCAAGAAATAGTGCAATCTCGATCAGAGTGGCGGTCCTCTTGTTTCGAAGGCGAAGACTCGGTACATGTCGCTGACCCAACTGAGTAAGTATTAATCCGCCAGTTTTATTGTCATCCCTATGAGTCCTTTCTCGTTTCAATACCTGGACAGTAAGGAGAGTGGAGATCTGGACAGCAATGGACTCATTGGAAACTCCCAAGCATACCTGCTCTGCCAAGCCCAAGCCACGCGGACACACCACAGCTTACTGACCTTGATGTCGAGCTCAAAGTACCCCTGCAGGGGGGAGGAGCGTACCCTGGCGTGCGGAGGCATGGTGGCCGCGCGGGGCGGCGGCGCGGGCGCGCCCGGGGGGATGGCCCGACCGCGCTCGCGCAGCGCGGGGTGTGGCCCGGTGCGCATGATTGGCCTTTCTTGCTTCAGGGCTGGAGAACAAGAGAATTTATATGGATTTTCCTTGTATTAGCAGCACGAGGTGTTATGTACACGTGGTCGCACAAAATTTATAGACACAGAACTCTAGCTGTTCCCTACTTCGCGGCGTCGTTAATAGAGGCCTTAACACGAAGGTGTGGTAGAGCCATGCTTCGGCAAGAATCAGCCGGCTCGACTGGAGTGATACCGCAGCCTCACAGAAAAACTTCGTGAAGCAGCACTGTGCTGTGTTTCGCTGCGTGAGTAAGGGTACAGGAGGCCGAAGCCAGGGGAAAGTGGGGTTTAAAGGTTGGCAACGCCCTTGTGACTCCACTGGTGTCGCGGTGCCTATGGGCAGTTGCAATCGCTTACCATCAGGCGATCCGTTTGCTCGTCTGCCACCTATCACATATAAAAAAGGTGTCCCGTAACGATCGAGAATATCTGTTGCATCCAAACAAAGGAGAGACACAGAGCGTGTGAAAGCGAGGGGAACTCCGATTCGGTCGTATCGTCCGGTGCGCGATAAGCCCCAGACTTCGCACACATACCTACATGCACGCGTACACTGATCTAAGTGTGGTTCGGCGTGGTACAGACTAAAATGAATGTGTGCCCGAGATATACTTCACGATATACTGCCTAGTTAATGAACTTTTCGTATCAAACGAGATGTAACATTTTGTGTCTATTATTTTGTGGTGTGGACTTACATGACTTGTGTACTGTAGGGAGTCTGATGGGAGTACTATGCGCAATACAAAGTCTTCAAGAGAAACTTTAACTGGTAGGTATGTATTGGGGGTAAAAAATCAACCCAAGTCAAAGTGATCGTTTTTAGTGTAAACCCTTGTGGTTTTAAAAGCTTTCATATTTAATGTACAGTTTTTTCCCTTTTTTATATATAACAAATAAATAAATAAAAAAAGTAATATAACTGACTTCTAGCCTGCTTACATAACATAAAAAGTGTTAATTACTATAAAATACAAGTATTGTTATCAGTATTAAGCATTATATTCGTAGTATTATTTTAATTAGCCTTAGTTAATTGATAAATATTATTATTACACACTCGATAAATTCACTTCAATTAAATTTTGTTAACACTATAATTCACATTGTATTGATTAGTATAGAAACCACATAAAACATTAATGTGTAACAGAACAAAAATAATGCAGGCAGTTTAATTTGAACTTTATCAGCACACAAAATACATCAGGTAAAAGCTTAAAACTAGTTATTAAAGGAACTACAAACAAAATTGCCGTCAAATGACGATGAATTTAAGATTCATATTTCATTGTACCTGATACACATTTGATATACATTTGGGGATGACTGTCCTCGAACATTGTTCGAACATTATGAACTAGGACAGTCATCCCCAAATGTTCCTTTTCCCTCACCTCCCATTTAATACCGGGATACATAAAAAGTTTAAAGTGATGTTCTGAAACCGAGTCATTTCCTAATTTAGCTCGTTCCCTGCGCGTGAGTCAGCGCGAGCGCATGGTGATTGACGAGCCCTTGCATAACTAGGAATAAACCGAACTGTGCACCATTTTGATGCATAGTTCATACCACAACTCTCCTACCATTAGTTTGGCGGTGAAGGTAAAACATCGTAAGAAACCGTAAAGAACCGGAGTGATACCACAGCCTCATAGAAAACCGGCGTGAAGCAGCACTGTGCTGTGTTTCGCTGCGTGAGTGAGGGTACCGGAGGCCCAATCCGGGGGAAAGGGGGGTATAAAGTTGTGACTCCACTGGTGTCGCGGGTGTCTATGGGCGGCGGTAATCGCTTACCATCAGGTAATCCGTCTGCTCGTCTGCCAACTGTCACATAAAAACCTGTAGGTACGTTTTGTAGGAAAGTTTCTCAACCAGTGAATACAGACAACTGTTTAGATGTAACGATTCAAAACGTGTAACCATGATCCATTAATCTGGTAATAAGATAGACAAGATATTCTGTATCCTGGTTCCCCAATTTAGGTATAGCTGAAGCCGGACATCAGGCGGCGCTTAGGTCTCCAGTCACTAAAGCGGGATGAAACGTGAATGTTGGTCTCCCTCCACCCATACTGAGAGCAAGAAAAGAGGTTTTAGCACGAACATTCACGCAATATTTTGTCCCTTTATAATTCCAAGTGAGAGAGAATATAGTTATACGATGGAGGGAGCTGTTCAGTTTTCATACAAATTGCTTACCATGCGCATACGCTACGATTCTTCGAAAAGTTCGTGCTAGCCCCTATGATCATGATTCATCGTCAGCCCATTTAAGTCCCCACTGCTGGGGCACGGCCTCCCTCAAACCACAAGAGGGGTAATTGCCATACTCACCACGCTTGGCAGACGGGTTGGCGAGGGTTTTGATATGAATGCAGAGTTTTCCTTCTCTGGGTGCTGATGATCATGCCAGCAGCTTTACCTTAGTCGCCTTTTACGACACCTAGGTATGAGTGAGGGTGGCCTATTCTTCTCTGCCGGTGACCACACGGCAAATGATCATGATTATGATACCGTAAAAGAATGCAATACTATACCCATTAATTAGTGAGATCCGCCCGCTAGAGCCACATTAACCGCACCAACTCCATCCGACCCACTTCGTCAATTGGCACATTACCCAATTTGTTTAAAAAACCACATGTGAAACCAAGGACTCGGATGCGAACAGAAGTGGGTTACAGTATGTTCTCGCTAATAATATAAACTATCTTATACTATCAAGGGACATGTGGTTGAATTCGACATGTGGGAAATATGATGGCAAGGAATTTAGCGCAAACTTCACACACTGAAGTGGAACGCATTGTTTCTAACTAATTGAAGACTCATATCTAATTTGACAGCTAAAGAGAGAATTAATAACTAATTTATAACTAAATTAATATAATAAAAGACAAGGAATGGAAAACAATACTAAGTGTCGGACTTGATGGATTGACTTGGGCATCTTCATGGCGTATTGTGATTATTTTTTGTTGCAATTATGGATCTCAAACTTTTTATAGTAGAGGAACTGAGTCTTGAGACTTGTTTATTTTAAATGGCTCAGTAATTCCAAAATATCACTAGAACACTAAAGAAGAGGTAAATGCTTGTACGCGAAACAACACGTATAATGCATATTCATATTCTCTAGGATGAATTCTATCTTTAATATTGTGAATACCAAAGAAAATGCAACAATCTATTCCACAACATTCGCTAAATCAGAAAACATTCATAGTCATAATAATTTATCGCATTCAGTCTGAACGCGATAAGCGAATTATACCAAAAACATTACCAAATTCACCAAATCCTGACAGTTCTGTCGTATATTTTGAGACAAGTTGTCGTTTTGCCCAAATGCGTCACACTGAGTGTTTTGTTTTCCAAGCTGCAGGGTCAACAGCCGAAGGAAGGAATATTCCTAAATACAATTTGAGATTTCAGATCTACCAGCCAAAGAGTCGAATGCAATACCTAACGACATAACGATTTTACATTTTCTACACACTAATTATATGCAGTACTCATTATTTCGAACAACATTTCGTCAAATTCTTTATTCGAAATTCGCACAAAATTGTAAGCACTCCTTACAAAATGACAAAAAAGGCCGGCCATTTGTAAAAAGCCGACCATTTTTTTTAAAGATAAAGTTACAGTTTTAGACAGTAGTTGTTTCAAATAACAGTAAAGTATGTAACTATTACATCATTTATGTAGACATTATCATTACACAATTGCCAAGTAACTTATCTCAGAAAATCGCCTTATACCTAAATCCATTATTCAGACCACAATCAAACAAGAACACAAATAAGACCAGTTAGATAACTAGAACAAAGAATCGACTAAAATACCGTTCAATCATCATGAACTTACGGAAGCGTCTAAACACAAGTACATACCTTCAGGTCTTGAAGCTAAATTATGTGGTAATACGTAACTCGTTAAACCTGTTTCTTATAAAATTATTTGCGCAGACCGCAGTGGCCTGGACGACATACTGTCGGCGCCTGCGCCATGCAGCCAAGTAAGCCAGATTGTCTTGACACCTACTTACAACTCAGAATTGTAATTCTCGGGTGATTAAAACACAGAATTCACTTCAATATCCGTAATCTACATGATGGCAGACGTCAATGAAGTATTTTTAGATAATAAATAATTATTTTGCTCAGGAATATGTATTTTTATTGCGATGAGTGGCTGATCGTTGAGATTGGGCGCCATAGCCGAAATCGGTTGAAGGATATTATTATTAGGTGTTCGACGAGCCGACGAATTACCTGATGGGAAATGATTACCGCCACCCATGGAATGGACACCTGCCTGCAACACCATTGGAGTCACAAGTGCACTGCCAATGTTTACCCCTTCCCCCCGAATTGGGCATCCGGGACCCTTACGCTCTCGGCGAAGCCCATCGCAGGCGCTCTGATCTGATCTGATTTCTATCCTTATTTTTTTTTTAGATTATTGCGAATAAACGAGCAGACGGCACACCTGATGGAAAGTGATCAGCCACGGACATCTTCAACACCCGAGGTATCACATATGCGTTGCCGGCTCTTAAGAAAGGAAATTCCTTAATTTCTCAGTCATGATTTGCTATCATAACTCAGGGGATTATAAGTGAACAGCACTTGAGAACACGATTTGGCCACCAGTCTTTGATTTATGGAGAGCCAAAAAAAATGTGATAATATCTGAGGCCACGACGAGGAACTTCCTCGTCACCTGTGGAAAAGACCAGGGCAGCCCAGTTTGTTACAGTACAGGACATCTTAATTTACCACCACACAATAAGAATAATATACCACAGAAGAATATACGAGTGATTTCCGTAATCGGGCGTCTGGGAAACCGGGTGTGCCCATTTCGCGTGGGAGGGTAAAATTAGCTGTTTGTCTCTCTAACCAGCCAAGTACTTACATCTAGACAGCGCTTTTGTTAACGTTGCTGTAGATTTCCTGGAGACTCCCAGTTCTGTAACCGGCAGCTAAGGAAATGTAACCTAGATTTGATAACAGTTGTGTTGTCGACAATGCCACAGCAAGGAACCACTTCGCAGCAGTCCTGGATTTGTCACTAGACTGTATGGACTTACGGATATGGGCCGGGGCCTAGGCTGATTAAATTATTATTTAAAAAGGTGCATGGGCGGCGAAATTTCGATAGATTAAAAAATCCTACACTGTAGGAAGAAGGGAATCCTTATTTCGGTAATCATTGCATTATACTTTATCATTTTAAACAGCGATAATCTAAACCACCGTATTAAATGCACACTAAAGCTTTGTCTTGACTCCTACTCAAAACTAAGATTCCTGCACCATTCGAGGTCTCCAGATAAGGAGCGGGTCTCGAGCGGTCTCCGCAGGCGCGGCCGGAACTCATTATGGGAATTTATGCTTGGAATCTGTCTGCCAGTGTTCTGACGTCTATATTAAGTCTCACACTGTTTCCGAATAAGTTAAACATTCAGCTAATGTCCCACAGTCAAATTTGAAGAAGCCAGTTTCGTTTACAAATGAAAAAGTATCTGTTTTGGCTTTGGGGACCCGAAGATACAAATGCATTTTAAGAAATATGGTTCGTGTTCTGTAAAGATAATAGATTCTTTCAAATCTTGGTTGATGTAATGATGACTCATATCGTAATGACTGCCTCGTTGGCGCAATGGGTACCTACCTAAGTTTTTCTGTCAAGAAAGATGTCCATGGGCGGCGGTTATCGCTTACCATCAGCTGATACGTCGGCTAGTCTGCCACCTATATCATAAAAAAACAAGAAATTCTCAGTGTCAGCCCGGAATATGGAAGATGGTGGTTTTGTACCCCTGTGCCTTGGAAAGCACGTTAAGACGTTGGTCCTGCGCCCAATCCCTCTCCAGTCGTATCATACTGGTGTCCCATAGGAATATGAGGGCAAGGGAATAGAGAGTGCACTTGTGTTTGCGCACAAACTTGAGCACTATAATATATCCTGCGTAAGTGGCTGATCGTTGAGATGGGCCACATTAGACGAAATCGGTTGAAGGATATTATTATTATTATCGTAATGATGCCCCATTATCGAAGGTGGTCTAAGCATAAGCACAGGTATAAGCCTACATCCAGATTATAGCTACTAATATTATATCTAACCAAGGATCACTAGTTTTGGTCCCCCTGTTTAGGGGTTGCGAAGACCAAGACAGCAATAGCATCATACATTGATTACCAGATTTAAAAAATCATGGCAAGTGTACGCGTAAAGAAACGGGTTTTAGGGCAGTAATAATTCCGTTTTAGAAATCTATAAATCATTATTTACATCATCACATTTAAGCAATCGTCAGCAAACTAACCGCCCTTCCACTAGAGACCACGGCTGCTGTAACGAAGCTGAAACGTCAAGCAGTAAAGTTACAAAGCAACGAGAAAATTTAAAGACTTATTCATAAACCAAAGTACGATTTAACTTTAACAAAGGCATAGATATTGAAAACTAAAGGCATGGAATTCAAATCGCCTTTAAATATGCATTCACAGAACAGCCAAAGTTTCTCCCCAACTTTTCGACATCAATAGAGAACACTTAGCAACAATTCAATTACACATTGTATAACACGCGATAATTTTGAATATTTTACAAGTTAACACAAAATGCACATAAATGGCGGAAATATTTTCATTTCACACCTTGTCCCGAGTTTACTAAGACCACGGGCATAGGGCTACCAATGCGACTAAAGTAAATTAGAAAAAATAGTAACAACGCCCATTAATTTTTAATTTTTCAAACAATAGTAATCCTTCTATACAAGGTGTATCTGTGGACCTTTACATCCCTTTAACCACGTGGTTGGTAGAACACGTGTTCTATCAACCATTCCGAGCAAAATTTTGTTCTACGACTTTTTGCTATTCGTCGAAAATTTTATCGACTCCCCATACAAAATGACCAAGTCACGTGACCAACTTTGTATGAAAAGTTGAATTTTTTTTATGCGAATTCCCAAAGGTCATAGAACAAATGTTGTTCATAATGGTTGATAGAACACGTGATTAAAGGGATGTATATGTTCACAGATAAATATTTTAAGAATATATCTCAAGGTCTTACCTAAGCTCTCATTGCGGAAATCCTTAATGCGTTTCCCACCATCTCGTGCAATTTTTTTCTTTCAGGATCACTATGAATGATATTAATGGGGACTATCACGTGTGAAAAATGGCGCACTAACTATTAGACTGAGGTCCCGAACTTTACCAGCAAAGGTGGTTATGTTTGTCAAACTGACATATCACTTTAGAAAATAACCAATCACTTTGTAGATGAAGTTTAGTGTTATAGTGGCTTATCTAGCGTATTTTTTATACGCGATAGTCCCCATTCAGTAAGAATAGGATCGGAAACAATCTCATCTACATCTAAGCGTTTTGTCCCGGTTGCATCTGAAGCTGCCAATTTTTTTTGGCTTTTTTTGGCAATATTTATTATTAAACCATTAGACCGCCATTAAACTTACAAATTTAGCTTACAAATTACACTTGTCCTGCAAAACTGTTTACAGTTTGTCTGCAGGATCGGTTGCGTCTTAACACAATAAGTTACATAATTCTAACCCAAATCAAAATACAGCATCGGAAACAGGAGAATAAAAAAAGAAGGCTTCAAGCACAACTTCTAGCTTGATGCAGACGCTGAGTCGTCGCTGAAATAATTAGTTATAACTTATACTTTAGGTATAAGTTCCTTGCCTCTATCAAGTATCAGAAATGATGAGATCCGCAGGAGAACTAAGGTCACAGCATAGCCCAAAGGATTGCATGCCTCAAGTGGCAATGGGCAGGGCACATAGCGAGGAGAACAGACGGCCGTTGGGGCGGAAAGGTCCTCGAGTGGAGGCCACGTACAGGAAGTCGCAGCCGTGGCAGGCCTCCTACAAGGTGGACCGACGATCTGGTGAAGATCGCGGGAATCCATTGGATGCGGGAGGCACAGGACCGATCTGTGTGGAGAACATTGGGGGAGGCCTATGTCCAGCAGTGGACGTCTATTGGCTGAAATGATGATAATGATGATGATGATGATGATCAAGTAAGAGTTTAGGTATAAGTTCCTTGGATAGAGGTGACAACCCTGCGATACCAATGACGACCTTACCATGTGACAACATGGCGTCAAACGTTTTGTTCTTGCCGTGAGGCCACAGAACGAGTCTTACTTGAAACGCGCCTACATTGTGAAAGCTAATGTTCAACTATTTGTATTCACGCCGCCTGTACAAAAGATACGCAATCTTAACTCAAGTTCATCATTCTGGTTGACGTTTCTGTTAGTGCTGGTACTTTGCTTGTGGGAAGATGGAGTTCGACTACGGCCCAATTTAGGTCATTGTCATTTTGAACTCCCGCCACATAAAAGGTGTTATAAGTTTGACGTGTTCATTGGTGTGTCTGTCTATCAGTCTCTCTATGAAGGAAGCTACAGCTTTATGGTGCAATAATTAATGAACCGATTTATTTTTTAGAGATGCCACGATTGTTCAGGTCCATGAGATGATAGGTGTTCTCTCTTAAGGTATATTTTTTATGACATAGGTGGCAGACGAGCAGAAGGATCACCTGATGTTAAGCAATGGCCGCAGCCTATGGACACCCGCAACACCAGTGGAGTCACAAGTGCGCTGCCAACCTTTAATCACCCCTTCCCCCGGATTGTGCCTCCCGTACCCCCACTCACGCAGCAAAACACAGCAGTTCTGCAGTCATGCCGAAGCGTGGCTCTCCCACAGTTACTTAGAGTATCTTAGGTCATTTAGAGAAGGTCTTCCGGGAGAGGTCGTGGTGCCAGGTTTCGTACCTCACCCCACGACCTCTCCCACTATGGACGATGAGGGAGAGTCCCAGGAGTTTTAGTCGGTATACCCCCGCCTTTTGCGGGGGGAGTCCGACATAACCCATCCGTTTACAGACGGATGGGTATGAGTAACGCATTTCTCCTGGGTAAACAAAAAAAAATTTAGAGAAGGTCTTAAGGTATTTAAAGAGATCTGCATATCGCATACAAATTAACATACATGTATTGTTTGAAGATCATAGCTAGGTATTTTGAAAGAAAAAATAATCTAACAATATCAAAAGAGAAACAAAGATACATATCAATGGACACGCAACTATTTATACTCTACTATGCAAAAAGTATCAAGTTTCAAAGCTAATTTATTGGTAGTAAAAGTGACCAATAAATTGCCACAAAGCCAAGATATTGTATTGGAGTTACTTATTGTTGAAATGCTTCATTCAAGTCTAGATACAATGGAATGCAACAGAATAAAATCATAGAAACGTTTAGAGATCAAAAGGAATAGTAAAGAGTATAGAGGCAAAAGTATAGAGGCAGAAATTTTATTGAGATGATCATCATCATCATCATCATTTAAGTCTCATATTAAAACTTGCCTAATGAAGAAAGTTTACTACAGTGTACAAGACTATTTAAATTATAAGAATTCTTGGTCATGTTAATTGATTAATCTTTTGAGTTGTTATTCATATTAGCCTATTAACTTTCATAATTGTATTTTTCTCTTCTCAATTGAAACTCTGTAACATCATCAATATTTGAAAAGAATAACTACTGAGTTTCTTGCTGGTGTCTTCTCAGTAGAAATCGACATTCCGAACCAGCGGTAGATATTATGTACCTATTTTGACATTCATAAGTGTTCTGTGTGGACCTAAATTGAATAAAGATTTTCTTATCTTTAATAATGCAAACTGAACTTTTTAAGATATTTAATCTGCTGCTAAAAATCTAAAATAGAATAAAAATAGACTGATAACCTTAGATAAAATCAAATGACAGACTTGTCTATCAATGCAGGGCCTAACTAAACTATAAGGGTTAGAAACTTGAAATTGTGCACAGAGGTTCTTATTAGGTACAGCGTAGAGGAGCACCAAGAATAGATTTTTTGTAAATTCATCCCCTAAGGAGGTAAAATGGGGGTTCAAAGTTAGTTTGAAACTATGCTTTTGTTGGAGTTATTTACGTCCCGAAATGAAATGTGGGCGGGCTAAAAGTAAGTACTTTAAAATGTTTAAAGACAAGATTACTTCACAAAAACCCGTAGTAGGATAGTTGTAATAGCGAAGTAAATATACACGTACCGATTCGTAATATATTGTTTACTGCGCTTTCTCGCAAAGACAGGGCGCGTGTACATAAGAAAATTCGTAATAGCAGCCGAATTCGTCGAAAGTCGCTTTGCGCAAACGCAGACGTAATTCAGCCATTACCCTAGCCTCGTGCTAAACAGCACGCGCGGAATCGGACGGCTGACTGCACGTAGCGCCTGCGCAACCTCAGTCAATAATCAATATGCAGCGTCTGCATTCAATTCAACTTTATTTCATACTTTAATACATAACGACAAGGCTTAAATAAGCGAATCACTTGCGCGATGTATTCGACACCTAGCGTCATCAATTGGTAAAATTTGGAACTAATAAACCCCCGAAACGAGCTGACGGCGAACCAATAGTTCAGATCTAAGTCGACAACTGTTGGACGGCCAGCAAGTAACCAGTTTTTAAGTTTGTTCTTTTGTTATCATGATACAAGTGTGTGTCCAATGTAAGCTACTGAAATGCCTGTATTCATGGAATACCCACGTACTTCACCACGTCGTCGGTCCACTTTATGGAGCAGACACCTACCACGGCTGTGCCTACCTGTAAGCGGCCTCTTCCACTTAAGGACATTGTCGCCATAATATTCGTTGCTATTAGTTATTCCCGCAATATGCCCTGCAACTTGCTCCTCACCTGTAGCGAGTAAATCACTGGATCTTGAGGCATGCTATTCTTTTGGATCTGGGACCTTCGTTCCCAGGCGTATCCCCTCATTCCTGACAAACACGTATTGAGATCCCACCCAATAGCCCTCTCCAGAAGTGACAGATACAAAAATTAATATGACCCACAAGCATGACCCTTGTGCCAGAGCCAATTTTGATGAAAAATCGGTTCACTGCTTCAAACTCGATAAAGCAATAGGGATGTATTACTACTAATAGCACCACTAAGTAAGTATGGTATATGTTCTAGAAAATTCAAACGAAAAATTTACCTCCGTATTCGACTTGAGCGAACGAAACATCGATGTTACATTACGTGCTCGGAAGACAAAGATGAACAAAGACTCAATTAAACGTGCTAGTATTCCTAATTTGGAAGGTGTGATGTACGCCGTCCATTTTGATTCACTATCAAACCAAAATAATAGAATGGATTCTCTGTACCATCAAACCAACATAATAGAATTGATTCTTATACTAGTTAAGACCTTCGAGTGGGACACACACGACGGCATATTGTTGTAGGTAGGTTCTAAACGACTCTTTGTAGGGATATCTTTTTGACTAATAACTACAATGAACTTGAAGAAAGCTATAACGATGACCAAAAAACGTGCCATGCCTAGATTTACTGGCTGAAGGGTCTATAGCCCAGGGCGGCAGAATTAAGGGGGCGGCAATTTGATCACTAGCGTAAGCCACCGTAAGTACCGTAAGACAAATCTTCAAATCCGACAAGCATAAGAATCTACTAGGTACTTTAGAATTCTATCAGCTTAGGCAGCAGTGTTTTGTTGACTTATTATTATTGGGCCTTACCTACTAGCATGTATTTCTAAGACTGGTTTACCACGGCCCTGGACCGAAAGAGGTAGAAGAAGGGGAGGTGAACCTTTGCTTTGTTGTGGGGTACTATGGGCTTCAAGTTCATTTTAGGCTACATCATCATGACTTTCATAACTTTCTGCAAAACAAACAACCAAGTTTTCGTTTATACTTTTAAGTGGTGGGTGAGAAATTGTTCTAGAATATCAGAACCAGGTATAAACAGTTTTCATCGCAAGACTGGTAATTCTCTCATTAGCGTAAGTCGTGCATACGCGTACGTACGCGGGTGGAATCGCTCCAAGAAATTGCGTATTGCGGCGCCAACGCACTTGTGAAGTCGTTTGCCACTCGTGACTAGACACTTGCATCCGATCACAAAACAACCATTGGTATTTAGATAGTATTTATCGCTATTCAGCATACCTTCTTAAATAGTTATATTTTTCGCCTCACCCCCAGGCCAGATGCAGTAACGAATAGCGCAAGATGGCTGGCAAGAACTGTATGCAAGTAGCCAAAGATTGATCGTAGTGGTGAACATTTGGAGAAGCCTATTTCTAGCAGAGCAGTGGACTGTAACAGGCTGGTGATGATATTTATGATGTTCCTCGCCATATTAATTTAACAAATGCTAGTCTTGTGTTTCGAAGCAGCTAAAAGTATTAGCCAGTTTCTTGGAGGTTTAGAACTTCGGTGGTAGTGAAGTAATAGTGTGCTGGCCTCGTCTGTCGTAGAACTGACAATATTTGGGGCAGATGTCTTCGCCGTAAGACACCCTGCTGGCAATGCGAACGGTTATGCCGTGTGGTCCCCGGCAGAGTAGAATAGGCCACCCTCACTCTTACCGAGGTGTCGTAAAAGGCGACTAAGGTAAAGCTGCTGGCATGATCAACAGTACCCAGAGAAGGAAAACTCTGCATTTATATCATAACCCTTACCAACCCGTCTGCCAAGCGTGGTGAGTATGGCAATTACCCATCATGTGAGTAAGGGAGGCCTGTGCCCCAGCAGTGGGGACTTAAATGGGCTGACGATGATGACGATGAATGGTTAAGGTAAGCCTGGGATATGAAACTGTGGCGGAGCATGAAGGATGCCTACGTACAGCAGTGGACGGACACAGCCTTACGACTGATGATTCGTGATCCCTTGTGAAAATTACTTCAACCGTAATGAAGGAAAACCGCTTCTACGCAGTAAAAAAAGAAGCATACATGTCAATCACGCCAAGGACAGTGAGCTGTAATTCAAACGACCAAATGTTTAAACGCCATCCATCATCCGCCTGCCAACCACCCAAAACATTGTCAAATCTCATCTCATCTAGCGTGTCATTTCCGGTAACGCCCAAATCTTTTCCATAGGATCCCGAGGTACCCTTACACCCTGGTACAGGATTTGGCAGCCTGGTAATTCAGGAGAACTAGACCAACTCGATCATCTTTACATGTATAGAATCCTTTGTCTATTGCAAACGTATACCTAAAGCGGAGTCTAGATTGCGCAGCAAAATGTCCTATAGTTGACGATTTATTCAAGTGTGATTCTTAGAAGTAAAATCCATGTCCTCAAATCAAAAACCTCTTTCAATCGGAATTGGGCACAAGTCCGGGGCAAACTGGCCCTAGAATTTGAATCGGTGCATTGTGAATGCGAGTGTCACTGACGTGAGTCAACGCGGCGGGACGCGGCTGTCCCGACAGAATGACAATGCGTGGAAAGTCGGCGGCGCCTGCGGCACTGCGATCGGTAGTCCATTGATAACGTGGAACGCACCCAACGTAGACAAGAGGTAGGTACACGGGTCTAGAAACGTCTGACTCATACTTGGATAAAGTCACTGGCTAACTAGCCAATCGAAGGCAAAGAAACATAGGCTGGTCACTAAGGAAATCCACCAAATATCGTAAATGCATTAATTTAAGATGTCGCGTTAACATATTAGTATTTCATTTTTACAAAATGTTAGTCAAATTTCTCATTCTCACAATTCCCAAGTCCATGCATGTTAGTCAACAACAGTCACACAGAACTAACTTTCTTGCTGGGTCCAAGAGTTCAGAGCCAGGTGGGAGCTGATGCTCCACTGAGGAACCCCAAAGTGCTCCTTCAAACATGAACTGTTGCTGCTCTTCATCATATTGACCAACTTCTTTGTAGATCTCCCGACATTTTCATCACGTTTCAGGAATGCAGCTATGTCAACTCCACATGTCTCATTTACAGCCTTCCTGCATTCAGCGGCAGCATATGGTGAAAGCTTTCCATCCTCTTGCACCACCGAACTGCATACTTCGTTGAGGAGCTCCAGCATTACCACTTCGGTCTCAAATATGACCTCGCAGCATCCTGTTGAGTAACTGAGTGGGTGGTTTGGACGTAACTAGCAAGATGTACGCAGATTACATTTAGTATTAGATATACATCATGTCAATAGCATCTGCAGCAACAAGTACTTATAACTTGAAAATGAACATGTGTGAAGTATAAAATTGTACGAAATCTATAATGCCAATAGTAATGAATATTTTTAATTTATTTTTTATTCAAGATTAATTTAAATTCACAAAATGCAGTTTTCTTTTTTTTAATATGAACAATTAAACTATAAGTTAGCAAACTTATAGTTTAATTGGAAAAAATAAGTCTTTTAATAAGTAGGTAGTCTTGTTAGGCTTATTTTTTCCTCGTTATATCAATACTGAAACCGAATAAGCATTATAAAATATAAAAATATATTGATCTACCAATATTATAATATAATGTTACATCCAAAGCATACACAATAAATTTGGTCAACACAATATTCAATTTCAACTTCAAAGCCTTTATTTATTGATAAGAAAGGTGATTACATTTCAAAAATGTTTAAAAGTATAAGGTATGTATTTAGTTACGGTTAAACAGCCACCTCAAGATCAATGTGTCTTCGTCACATAGGCCTCCTCCATATCCTTCCAAAATATTATCATATTTGAAATGACTTGCAAGAAATTATAATTTTGTAAATTTTAAGAAGGTTTAATGTTGAACCAGTGATTATTTATCTTCATTTAGATCAAATCTATATTGTTTTCTATTTAGTACAAAATTCATTAACTACCTAAGCTCAGGATCAGAACAAAAGCGTCACAAATGGAAATAGTTCAAAATAATTTTGATCAGTTGGACATTTTCAAAGGCTATTTTTATAATTGGAGATTTTATGAACAGAAGACAAGGGTCAAATCCAATTAATTATATTACCAGATCAAGAGGATAAAACTGATTTTAGACAATATCTCTATTTGTTACATTCATATGTAGCAAAACTTAAAAAGAAATATTTTGATTTTTGACACCATATTTTAAACCTTATGCACAGAAGCCAAGGGTCAAATCCAATTAATTATATTACCAGATCAAGAGGATAAAACTGATTTTAGACAATATCTCTAGTTGTTACTTCATATGTAGCAAAACTTAAAAAGAAATATTTTCCCACATTTGTATGCTTGGAAATTTATTTTATGTCAACTTTGTTAATGTAGCAACATGTGTTTTAGCTCAAACAGTAGTGATAATAAATAATAGTCCAATAAGCACATGTTTATAAACATTTTATGCGAATTCATTAAAAGATCGGACGAAGCTTTGAATTCTAAACTTTTATTTATACAGATGTTTTGTAGAACCAGTTTGAAATCTTATCCCCATACTGGAGCCTTTATAATGTATTTTGTAAACAAATTGAATTTATCAGATGGTATGGCAATAAAACAAATATGGAAAAACCAAATACTTATTCTAAAAGATACCTTATTCATTTCTTTAGCCCAGAAAATGTTTGTCAAATATTATAAGAAATAATGATCACAATATATGATAATATTATGTTCTTAACTTAATTTATTTATATTAGGTTTTAAGAGCATAATACCAAGATCCTTTTATACTATAAATTGTAATATTTTAATCAACAAAGTTTATGTTTAATTAACGATTTTGCAATCAAATCGAATGCTCATTTTCTTACATAAGCAGCACATTCCGCTCAAGTCTTCTTAGTAAATACCGCTCAAAGTCAACAACTGGACCAAGACTTGTTTACTTTGCAATATCGCGTTCTCGCGAACGGCAAACATGCGCGACTTATTTGTGCTTTGTAGTAGAAATTAGGTTTACATAACCATGGAAACTCTTAAAGTTGAGAGCGAGGATGACCTCAGCTAGGTGCAGTGATAATTTAACAGTCGTAAGAAGCGTATAATTAGATTAAAATCATATGAGAGCGCGCGGCGCGCGGCGTCGCGGCGGTCCAGCGGTATTGACATTGAGCTTGAGTTAAAAATACCGACTTTACCTGCCTCCCGGTCGAACTGGTTGGGCTTTAGCTGCTCCCGCGTGTGGCCCAGGATCAGCGGCGACAGGATCCTGGGCCAGAGCACCGCAAAACACCCCACAACAATCACTAATACAAACATTGTCTTCCGCGGACCCAACACCTCCTCGTTCGCCATTCTGTCGTGTTTCGTATCGTTTTCGTCACGCACGTACACAGCCGGTCGCACTCTACGGGAACATCGTCGTGTGTGATATAAATAAAGATTTTCGTCCCACGTCCGCCCGAGAGGAAAGCAAAAGCGCGCCAGTGACAGCTGTCAGACGCGCCCTCTCCCGGCGGAAACTTTACGGGAGCGATCCAACTTTCTTCAACTTTTCAGGAGCGTTCCAGTTGTCTTAGATTTTCTTGATTGCAGAAAGCCGGTGGATTGAGCTGGCTCGAAGTGACACAGCCGTATATTAACGTCAAACAGCTATGCCGACTTCTTGCCTTCCCAGCCACCGGCTCGGCTTCTGGTAAAAACAGTGTGCTGCAGTTCAAATATTAATAGAGAGAATTAGCGTTTCGGGCGAGCGAACGGCGCACGCTGGGCAGAACTCGGTACAATATGGCTGGGCGCGGAGGCGGCGGCGGCTATTAACCCGTCCCCACCGCGGTGAGGACTACACGCGCTCAGATGAATACTAATTAGATACTTCTTTGTGGGTACATGTATGCGACACTTGCTCGATTCCTCCCCTAAACTTGGACTGAGTGTAGTTTTCCGCCGGCTCGGTCATTCTAGGAGAGGTAAACGGAAACAGGAGGTACCTACACGTGTGCATAGTAAATAGCCCATCATGTGTTCGCCGCGTAATCTCCTACGCAGCGGTGACGGAGCGGGTTAGAATGTGGCCCTCCGAGTTCATTCGCGGATTGAATCGCTTACAAATATTTTCGGCAACTTGTACCTATTATGAATTAAATTTATTTAATGGAGATGACGTCGAATATAAATAGCCACGTTAGGTATAAAATAAATAAAACATAGGTAACCTTCCCATGTACCTAGGTAGGTATTCTCAGCTTTGGTAGTATGGTGTAGCAGAGACAGACAGTCATACGCTGAGTAGGTATACTTTCTTTATCCGCTTTTCAGCTCAATTGTATACCTACCTAACATCGCGTATAGAAATAAAATGACCTAAGTCCATTTATTAAAAAACTTATAAAGTGCTTAGACATTCGTAAGTACCTAAGTCTTACTTAGATAGCTCCAGAGAACGCAAAAGTCCGTTCTTTGTGTAGCTCATATCCAATAAGACTACTTTGCCTCCAGTTAAAAATGCTAAAATCATAATAATATCTATCACATCAGGCGAGTGCGCGGTCATGACCCGTATTTGGGCATAATTAGGCTAAGTCGCTAATTAAGCCAGACGTAGGCAATCGTACCTACATACCAGCAATAACTGTTTCAATGGAGGCCTTTTGTTTATACCTATTGTTACTTTGAGTGCATAGGTGATATTATACTCACGGGGAATGGGATTACATACATACGAAGTTTAGATTCATAAACTTGTATAAAAAATAAAAGTGCTGGAGCATAAGTAAATAGGACCTGCGGTCCATCTCCGATCTCGCCCTTAACCATTGAGCTACGCGCCTATACGCCATAAACCACGCTACGCGACGCGGACTTATGCCGTAACAAGACGTAGGTATATTATATCTTCCACTTAGTATGTGGACACAAGAATACCTAGACATTACGGTGTTAAGTAGTAATACGGCACATGTTCCGAAGCGTACGACCGGACCCCTATATTTTTTGTCGTTAGGTGATTTTGACAAAAAAGTTCTGTAATTAAGAGATAAGAAACATTTCACTGCTCGCTTAGAGCGCAAGCCTGCGCCGGCGCACGCTAACCTACGCGTTATCAGTGTTTGCTTTGACTTGAGATGCCGAGACTTTGTTAATCTTTCATCTAAAACGTTGAGTTTGCTGTGTTAAATAATAAAGTAAACAGTTATAACATTTTTAATGTATGACGATTTGAAAGTCTTGTACTCGTATGTATACAATGTATAAAAATATATTTTTTTAATTGAATAAAAAAAAACAGTTTTGAAAACGTTTGTGCATGCACATAGCTGGTAGGGTAACCCAACAAACATTTAAATTGCATAACAGCAACTTTCCTTAGCTTAAACATGGACCAATTATAGCTTATGGCTCTATGGCTTAAAGCAGTTTATAGTTGCAAAATGTTTGTATTACTCGTATGACCTCTCTTGAGACCTATCATACGTCTATGAAATGTCTAATTTCCTAAAGTAGACAATTGTAGATTGAAGTAACCGATTTATTAAGATTATGGTTTCTGACTTCATCCTTTGGCCCCCAATTGAGCAGTTTGAGTGGATTGTATTGACTCACCACGTGGCTGACCCCTAGATCTATTTAGCTACATGGTGAGTCAATACAATCAAATGTGAGTTGTATCAAAATCTGTGGCAGCACAGCAACAGGGTTCTAAGTATCTTGATATTTGAGGTATTTCCAACCACCAGGCTCCTTTTCTTACATTTAAAACTATGTACCTTCCCACGTCAAAGTTGTAAACAAGTCACGTAGCCCAGTACCGTCATACGGAAGAATAACCACAAAATATATTTAAATCACGCATTTCCTAACGCTCGTAATGAACCAAACGGAAACTGGCCAGGATATCCTCTCTCTTATGGCTGGCCGTCTCCTTAGCATCCAGACTGTCTTATAACTCCATTCCCGCCTACCAATATGGCGGCGCCGGCCATTTTGTAAAGCGTGCGCGTGCGGCGTTTCCTGCGACGAAAAGAGCGCTACCTACCCATTGTTTTGTGAGAGGGGATGTGTGTGACACGAATACTGATTATGATTATGGTTTAACTGTCGATATGGAAAAAATTTTGTAGAACTAAGCCTTTTTCAGTTTTTTTGTTACAACTGTTCAAACTTACCTGCTACTCGAAACTAGAGTCGAACGGACGTGTTAAATTGTCTAAGGAACGGACATACTAATATATTAATCTGTGGGAACGGACTCCAAAAAATAAGATTGAGGTAAATGATGATGTATTTTAATGACAATTCATGCTTAAATGTTAGAGCAGAAAGTTCAGATTTGCTTGTAGCATCATTGATTCCTTTTGATGTACTTAAAGAAAATTTAAAGGTTGGCAGATATTTTGAAAACGGTATGTTGGTATAACTGATTCTTGCCGTGAAAATTTACTCTTTTTACCCGACTACGGCGAAGCAAAAAGAGGGTTATGATTTTGACCTGTATGTATGTTCATCTGTTCCCTCATAACTTCTAAACTAGTTATCATATTTGAACAAATGAGGTGTCGTTAGAAGCGTCTTGATTGTCTTCTAGTTATAGGTTACATGACCTCACGTTAAATTGACTACAGCGCCCTCTAGGGGACTTAGAGTAAGGAACTAAAAAAAAATGTTGCTTTGCGGTACCGTGTGGGGTATCAAATGAAAGAACTTTTTAGCACATTACAAATATGTAATTTTGTTTACATAACTAAAAATAAGTTAAATAAAAATAAAGTTTAAAAACTAAAACCCGACTACCAAAAAAACACGCTCTAAAAAGTACGAAACAAGATAACTGTCTCTGTTGAAATTATTATGCCATATTGCCGTGGTGGTAGGTACCTAGTAGCTTTTGCCCGCGGCGTTGTTGCCCGCGTAGTACATATTCGTTTTTCCCTATGTCCTTCCCCTGGTTCTAAGCTACGAATTTTCAGTTAAAACGATTCAACCGTTGTTCTTGAGTTATAAATAGTGTAACTAACACGACTTTCTTTTATACATATTACCTATAGATTAAGTACTTACCGTGCCGTGTGGCCGTGTGGTCCCCGGCAGAGTAGAATAGACCACCCTCACTCTTACCGAGGTGTCGTAAAAGGCAACTAAGGTAAAGCTGCTGGCATGATCATCAGCACCCAGAAAAGGAAAACTCTGCATTTATATCAAAACCCTCGCCAACCCGTCTTCAAGCGTGGTGAGTATGGCAATTACCCCTCATGTGATTGAGGGAGACCCGTGCCCCAGCAGTGGGGACTTAAATGGGCTGACGATGACGACGACGAAGTACTTACCTACTTCTACTGACTTACCTGTTTCACAATTTGACTGACCGGACGGCGCAATTGTCAGTGACCCTGCCTCTAACGCCAAAGGTCGTGGGTTCGATCCCCACCCTGGACAAACATTCGTGCGATGAACACTTCTGTTTGTTCAGTGTCTGGGTGTAATATATATGTATTTAAGTATATATTTGTGTTCCTCTGTTGTTTGATATCTGTAACACAAGTGCTTAAGCTACTTAGTACGGAATCAGGTCATTGTATGAGATGTTGTGAGAAGTAGGTATTATTATTATTAATTTCCCTATCACACCATAAAGTCATAAGTGTGCTGTCAAGCTTGCCAACCTAAGCTAAGCTAAGAGTGAATAGGCTACTTTTGGGTAACCTCGCGTCATCGTAGGTCTCCTCTCAACTCTTGAGTTCAGTGTGAAGCCAAGAGCAAACCCATCTCGTAAAAAAAAGCTCTACTACCCCCCGGTTTGGGCCTCTGGTGCTTCCCGTAAGATTTCTGTTAGGAGGTCCTAATTAATACAGTCAATTCGTTTACAATATCTCCCATATCCACCCCCTGGCAGACGCGCGAACACGCATGCGTTTGTCATGCGGATCGCGTGCGCGCTTCCACAATGGCGCACGCGCAGATATGCGCGGGTGTCGCCACCGCGCATAACGACGGTTTGTGAAATATTGCTAGTGCGATGTTAATGTTTTAATAAGTTAATAGTTGATAACTAATAATATCTACCTGGGTTGAAAGAAACTTAAAAATCAGGAGTCCCTCATACTCATACGATTTTCAAATTTGTGACTGGGCTTTAGCGCGAACCGAACGTTACAACCGAATCGAATTTCTCCTCCCTTTGACACACGCTGCGTGTCTTCTTTTTTTGGATGCGACAGGTATATTCTCGATCGTTACGGGACGTCTTCGCACTTAGGCCCCAGGTTACCTACAACGAAGCTATACTTACTTGCTACTTTTATACCTACCTGTCGCATCAAAAAAAAGATACGGGAACAAAGATTCTCTGTGTATGTGTGTGTGGGCTCTTAATACCTACACCGTATCACTATAAAAAAAGATTTGGTTGTAAATGTTACGTCGTGTGATTATGGGCAAAGCTCGAACATTTTTTTTGTATTTTTCCTCGAATCAGAAATACAATAAATACTATGCCACGCATCAAAGTATCCACAACTGTCATATTTCTTCATTCGATTCTTTAATTCAATTTAGATTTTTTGACAGATTGTAGTAACCTGGTGTGTGGGTGTCTGTACAAATTCTGGCCGGTTATGGCCATGGACCATCTTCTTTCCAGACTCCGGGCTGACAGTGAGAATTGTTTATCCAAAAGTTTTCGGCCCCAACCTTTCCTTTGTCCCGCTAGTGGTAAGATATACTAACGGCCGCAGTAGTCAGAGACGTCATTTATGCTAATGTTCATTAACTTTAGTATCGGTAGTCTTTATGCGTATTAAAAAAAGGGTCAATATTTTTTCTTAAGTAGCTAACTAAGTTAATCAACGACTCTGAGTGAAGCAGTAAGATTTACTTACGAACTTCGCGGGCAGTATGGCAGTGCCAACGGAGGTAATAATGCCTTGACATCGCTTCCGTTGTAATTGCAACGTGGGCCTTCTCTTGCTTACCATCAGAATGAGGGGAGCCAATATACTATGTCACTATAAAAAAAATACGACCTCCCGTTCGGAAATCGCTCTTTCTTATCCCCTGAGCCTGAGTTTGAGCTACTCTGAGCAAGTACCTACTCGTAACTCTAACCATCCCAATCTATTGTTAAACATTACTCCAATCGAATTGATTAGCTCACTTTTGTGGTTCCCTAGTACCTGGTCTCCGGAGGCGTAGTACCTACCGGTGATTGCCTGCCGTGAGTCACTTCTTGTTGCATCACACCCATTCATCTCAGACGGGCGACACCCACACACACACAGATGTTGCCTTATCTTAACTAACGGGGAGCTTAAATGGAGATTTCGCATATACGGCACAAGGACATTCATTTTTCTGTGACTGTTTGCCAATTAATAGTTCTGAGCTTGAGTATTAAGGTGTCTATAAAACTAAATTTTAGACCTCAGAACGTTTTGTAAAGATTTCACCTTTTTCTTTTTTTATATGATAAGTGGCAGATGATGGGTAGACCTAGAAAGGTGTGGCATGACGTGCGAAGGGAGAACATGCGTGCCAATAAATTGACTACATTGGATGCACGAGATCGTGCGAATTCGGGGAGTAGAAGCAGGAAAGCGGACCCCGGGCTCCGAAGCGACGGCTTGGGACGCAACCGAGACTAAACGCTAAGATGATGATGAAGTGGCAGATAAGTGACGGATCACCTGGAGCCAAATTCTCGGGCTCGTGACATTTCTCTTCATACGATATACATATATCACTAAAACATAGTTTTTTGTATGGATTTCATGTGACATCCGCCATGTTTTCAAAATATCTTTTTTTTTTATTATGGCTCTACCCAAAGATAATTCGCCAATGTCAAGTAACTTATTGAGAATAAGTAGGTAGTCAACAGTCGAAGTCAGTCAAAGTCACAGTCTCTCAATAAAACGCCGGTGTTTTACGTTTTATCGGCCTACGGATTCAGCGGATATCTGTGCCCTGCTCAAGCTGGATAGGGCACCACTTACGCAGTGGCCTCTTGAGTGTCCACCTGGGGGGTACCAGCTTGTGGCGCATAGTTTTCTGGGATACCCTGCTCGAGTAGTAAGGGCACCACTTTGCGCACCGGTCTCTTAAGTGTCCCCCTGGCCGTCGTTAACTCCACCACTCTTGCCCCACCATCCGGGACGTGGATGATCTTCGTGATTCTTCCCCTGGGACAGGTACCTCGGGGTAAATTCTGGTCGACCACTAACACAGGCTCTCCAATTTTGAACGGAGGGCGGGATGGTCCCGGTGTCCTCGGATTCAGGGTTGGCAGGTATTCACGCAGCCAGCGCCCCCAAAACATCTCCGCCAGCCTTAACGCCTTCTTGAAATGCTCCCGGCTTCCTCCTCGGAGCCTCAGTCGACGAGGTCCCCAGGAGAAGTGGAATGGGGTGATCGACGGGTACGTGGGTTAATGGGCGCGAGTTGACCACCGCCTCTGCTTCCAACAGCAGGGTCGCCAGCGTCTCTTCCCGCGGCGCCCTTTCTCGTAGGGTGAAGCGAAGGGCAGTCTTTATTGAGCGCACCAAACGCTCCCACGCACCGCCTATGGATGGCGCCCCAGGCGGAATCAACGCCCACTCCACCTTCTGTCCTGCCAAAAAATCGAAAACGTCGGGGAGCTGGCTGGCTGCGCCGACAAACGCCGTCCCGTTGTCAGAGATTATCCGGTATGGATGGCCACGACGCGCGATGAACCGCCGAAGAACCATGAGAGCGGAGTCTGCAGACAGGCTTCCCACGATGTCGAGGTGCACGGCCCAGATGGTGAGGCAGTTGAATAATGCTACCCAACGCTTTTCCCGTCTGCGTCCCACTGTGACTTCCACAGGGCCAAAGTAGTCCAAGCCTGTATACGAGAATGGGCGTTGGTGGTGAGCCAACCTTTTACTAGGAAGGTCGCCAAGGCGGGGCACAGACGGTTTCAGCTTCTTGACCTTGCAGAACCTACAATTCTTGGCGACAGACCTCACACTTGGACGTAAACATATAATGTGGTACTTACCTCGCAGGAGATTGACTACTGTCTCAGTGTTGCCGTGGCCAAATTTTGAAGGGTAATGGTCGAGAAGCGACCGAATGATTGGATGACGGCCGTCCAACACGACAGGATTAATCTCCTACGAGGCTATTTCTGAAACTGCTGCCAAAAAAAAAAAAGGTGAGTCCCCTTATCTCTGTTGTAGTGCCGCTGCCACGGACGCTAGGTAGGCGCCTCATATTTCATCCTCAACACACGTTAAGCTGTTGGTCCTGCACCCGATTTCACTCCGGTCGTGACACGGTTGTGTCCCATCGGAATATGAGGATAAGGGAGTAGAGAGTGCACTTGTATTTGGGCACACACTTATGCACTATATTATATCCTGCATACCTACGTGATTGATCGATTGGCCGCCGTAGCTGTAATCGGTTGGAGGATATTATTTTTTCCTAGCAGTAGATTCGCGGGGAGGAAAAACATCGTAAAGAAAATCTGCAGATTTCGGATAATTTCCAAATTTTGTTAGTCTGGTTTAGTGTTGTATATTTTTAAAAGAAAGAAAATTTTATACCTACCTGACCTAATAATTACTTTTCTAAGGATTCCTACCTTACATATTGTGTAAGTTAATAACTATTGTGACGAAATAGTGGATAACCTCAGCGCGCCAGCCAAGGTCTTCGTTTTTCGCGGGAGCATGACAAAATGGCGCTGGAGTAGGTTACGTCACAAAATGGCCGCTAATTGAGAGATCACGATGCATCTAGTTACTCAAGTAAGAGTTATTTAACAGTAGGTAAGAACGTATTTACTCTAAAACCAATGATAAATATCTAGGTACGTATTTGGCGGTTCACGTAATAACGCGGTTGTCTTGTCTGTATCAAACCAATCCGTAGCGAAAGAAAAATATCCAAGAGAAGAGGAGACGCACATGCACTGCGCGCGAGTAAAGGGAACGAGAGCAAATTCAGTCAGACCTGAATTTCGTTTTGATGTGGGTACCTAACTAGTTTTAGGGCCTCTAAGCATAACTTTAGAAGTGATATTTTAAAGTTTAGGTTTAATAAGTAAGTAGGTAATGTAATGTAACTATGCCTGAAGAAAATTGTTCAAAAATATCGGTTAGTTTCTAACCCTTACACCTAGTCCACGAACTCAAAACCATCGGCCATTCCTAGTAACTCGTTATTTATTCATCGTAAGTATATTCACAGAGCCCTTACGTGCCCGGCGCGAGCATTAAATGCCATCATGATGATTCTTTCTATTCAGCGCTGGGCGCGGCGCGAATGTCTTTGGTGGCACGCGACGCGCATATTGAGAACCCACAGGGCCAGCTGCCATGGGGGCCAGTGGGGCCCCTGTGTAGGATGTTTTGGTAGCATACTACAGAGGGTAGAACCGTAGGCATGTTCGATCATGATGATGAATCTTTCTATTCAGCTTGCCTCGGCGCGAATGTCTTTGGCGGCACGTGGTGCGCATATTAAGAACCCACAGGACCGGCTACCTGGAAGAGAGGTAAAACCTACAGAGGGGCAGAGTAGTAGGCATGTGCCATCACGATTAATCTATTCAGCGTTCAGCGCAGCATGAATGTCTTGGACTCCGGTTGCCTCTGGGTCCAGGGGAGCTCTAGGCAGAAAAAACTTACACAGGGACAGAACTACACGCATTTTCCATCAGGATTATTCTTCCTATTCAGCGCTCGGCGCGGCGTGAATATCTTGGTGGCGCACGGCGCGCATAGGTATTGAGAGTTGACAGTGCTGGCTTGCTTTTGGGGTGAGTGGAATGATGCCCTAGCTAGACATTACAGAACCTACACCGGGCAGGGGCAGAAACGTAAACCTACCAAAACAACCTACTTACCCCGCTGGGGGAGACATCGGAGTTTTTACCTACTTAGATCGAAAATATTATATCTAACACTTCTTACAGTTAAGTAGTTCTCGATTTTGTACCCAGTCGGATCGGACGTAGGTACAGACAGCCACACATCTGGTTACTACAATCTGTCAAAATTCCTCAATTGATATTAAACCGAACGTCCGACACTGGTGTCACGGGTGTCCATAGGCTGCGGCAATCGTTTACCATCAGGTGATCCGTCTGCTGGTCTGCTACTTATCACGTAAAAAACCGAACGCGTTTGACATTAAGGTGAGAATCCACTGAAGAAATTTGACAGTTTTATATACTTTGATGTGTCGGTGTACGTACCTACACCTCCCTGAATCCGTGCCTGGCATGTCCGAACGCCGTTGACCAATAAGGCATCCGTCTATTGCTCATTGCTGCTCGACAATGGTCTTCCAAAATGGCCGAAGCGGCGTATAAGGTGCGAGTGCGTTTTGACTGCGTTGCATGTGTAACTACTTATTGTAGAAAATATGACTTCAGACCTAATTTGATTTGAAAGACTGGCTACATGTGTAGGCATAGGCATAGTTATTCACCTTACCAAGGGGGGGCAACAATATACATACATAGGTGAATTGAGACAACAGACTTGACCAGATCCAGACTTAGTTTTTCCGTTCAATTTAAATTAAAAATAACCCAACATACGATCGCAAATTGTGTTGGTGCAAAAATCAAACCCACAATTCTTGCGTTAGAATTGACAATAACCAGCGTTTAAAAGCCACTAAACGCGTCGTCAATAATATGCAGAAAAACATCAAAAGTTTCAAACCCGGATTAGTTACTTTTACTAGATACTGAGTGTGTTATGGGAAATTTTTCTAACATTCTTTACAAAGATTAACCTAAGAAGTTGATAAATATAATTATAAGGTAGGTAGGTAAAATACGCATTTTTTACAAGAGCGGATTTACCAACCAGTAGACTTTGTTGGTTGGAGGTGGAGCCCATGCATAGTTGCAGATTTTGCAAACTTTTATCAATGACGAATCAATCTGCAGCTAGGCTACCACCGACACTTACAAGGAAACATATTTTTATATGAGAATGCTCGAAGTTTGTTCATTTGCATACCGGCCTGATAATTTTGTTTAATGTATAAAAATACAAGTCCGTAAATTGGAGTATAGCTGTCAGTCAGTTTGAAGAAAACAAATGTCAATATCAAAACTGTCAACTGTCAATTCGCTATTGTTTCGTTTTTTGTTTGTTCTTTCTTGTTCGCGATTTTTATGCTAAATAATTAACGGACAAAAAAATGCCAGAATCTAATAGAAATAGAATAACTAGTATATTAAAAATAATATTTATCATAAGTGGTGGTGTTGTAACGTTTGTGATATTGTTCATATTCGCAAAAAGGCAGATCACTCGGTTCGCACTTCGCTCTCGGAGGGGCCCGCACGTTTCCATCGGCACCGATGCTAAAAAAGTAAGCTAAAAATCAATATCTACTCATTACCGAACATCATAAATAAACGTTTTGTCTAAAAACATGCACAGAACTTGTGTAAGTTATCACCCAAATTAGGACGCCATTATTCATGAATGTAATGTTATTTTATCAGTTTTCGTTTTTTTATATTAAAAACATTCTAAACAATATTATAAACTTACTGACCTCGACCGGAATACCACGGCCTCACAGAAAACCGGCGTTAATCAGCACTGTGCTGTGTTTCGCTGCGTGAGTGAGGGTACCGGAGGCCCAATCAGGGAGAAGGTGGATTTTAATGGTTGGCAGCACACTTTTGACTCCACTGGTGTCCATGGGAGGCAGTAATTGTCTGCCACCTATGAAGTAAAGAAAAATACCAACTGTATACTAAAACTATAACTCATTCCTGATCTTTTCTTCCTGATCTTTTCTGCCTGTACCTACATCTTTTTGACTCCAACATATTGTCTTTCCGAAGAGTTTTGCCGGTCATTTTCAACGGTTCAATAATTTACCTTTGTAGGGATTAAAAATTGGCAAAATTTTGCAAATCCAACATTTTGTTAATTCAACATTGCTCTAGAAGCATTAAATTATTTTTGCGATATTTTCAGTGCCTAAAAAGAGAAATAGAGCGGCGCATCGAGGCCGTGCCGCGCATCATGCACGAGCCGCGGCTGCTCAGCGCGGAGCCCTCGCACTACATCCTCGAGCCACAGCAGCCATACCATTATCGCTTCAGGGCAGTTGATGATGTTAAGACTTTGGGTAAGGTAACAAGTCTCATATCATTGAAGTTAAACCGAATAACTCTATCAAACTATTTAATGTTACTGTTAATATTAGCAGACTTTTTACTAAAGAAAATTATTACTGAAGAGGAGATACAATTTGGACTTGAATCATCAAAAATAGGGGCTTTGAGTAGGCCGAGAGTCTGTTTATTAAGGATAATAAAACTGTGAGCCATTGCAGAAACTGGAATGACAGGCTCTAAGGCAGTTGAAGTATTATGTAAGCAGCGAGATCCTGCCCGCTCCCCTTGCCAGCAAGAATAGTAACAAAATACGATGTTTTTTCTGTAATTTATCAAAGTACTCGAAGCTAAGACCCCCCACCCTATCAATGCTTATGTAATACTTGAACAGCCTCTTCAAAATTATCCCCACATGGCCCTACTTAGTTCCTTGCTGGTTTTTATTGCTAAAAATTAATTCTGAATCTGTAGATTACACATTTGACTTTCATATTTCATATTCATATTTTCTATAGACCTGAGACCTTCAATACGCGCCTTTCATAAGGAGGGTCGTGGTTCGAATCCGATCATGCACCTCTAGATTGTTCAAATCTATGTGCTTATTTCTACCATTATTTAGCACTGCAGTGAGGGAAACCATGGTGAGGAATCCTGCAGATTTTGGATAGTTTCTGAAACATGTAATCATGATTCAATTGGTCTGATTCTCCTTTTAAAAAGTTGCAACGGTCAGACGGCAGTCGCTTCATTGTAATTATCTGACTCCCTAAACCTTGAATCATGGTCCAAGCATATTCCGGGATCCAGAGCGACAGTTTTAGACGCAACCGGGAATTACACGAAGAAGAGACAGAGAGAAAAAAGATTTCAATTTGAATAGAAATACATTCACAGATGTCGTCATCCCGCCTTTTTTGTCGTCTACTCTCTTCCTCTTGAATTCTCTGGGGTACCTTGTCAATCGTATGTTCGATTTGTCGTGTCTTCGCATCGTCGAACACAATGGAAAAGGTTGGGAGGATGCCTTTGCCGACTGGCAAACAAATCAACAGTACCCCAATTCTCGTGCTCGTGACATTTATTTTCATACGACATTTATCACTAAAACATATTTTTTTGTATAGTTTTCAGGTGATATCCGCCATGTTTTCAAAATCCAGATGTTAACCAAGATACAGAAATTAGTCTAAATTAGTTATAGCACTTAAAAGATCTGGATAACATTCACAGAGGATGAAATAGCCCACCAAGACCCCGGGCTCCGCCGGCACCCGCGCGAGTCGCTGCGCGCCTTCCTGCTGTCGTCGCTGGCGGCGCCGCTGGACGGCCGCGGGCAGAAGCTCGTGCACCAGTTCTGCGACACGTACGAGTACGCGCGCCACCACCCCGGCGAGTTCGGCGACGACGAGTACCAGGCGTACAGCCGGCTGCTGCTCAAGCTGCTCGATGCGTAAGATACTTCAAGGGAGTTGCCACACTGGCGGATTGCGAGCGTATTCAAAGCGGAGCGACGACGCAGCGTTCACGCCGCGTATGCGCATCGGATTTGCCCCGGAGATAAGACTGAACGCCATTGTGTTTTTGTGGCGGCCACGCGGAGAAACACCGACGAATCCGTTGCGCATCCGCGGCGAATCCTTTCGCAATCCGCCAGTGTGGCAACTCCCTAATACTCAAAACTTTATTTGCACTTCACCATATTATACATTTACGACACCTCGGTAAGAGTGAGGGTGGCCTATTCTACTCTGCCGGGGACCACACGGCTTACTAAGGCGACTAAGGTAAAGCTGCTGGCATGATCATCAGCACCCAGAGAAGGAAAACTCAGCATTTATATCAAAACCCTCGCCAACCCGTCTGCCAAGCGTGGTGAGTATGGCAATTACCCCTCATGTGATTGAGGGAGGCCCGTGCCCCAGCAGTGGGGACTTAAATGGGCTGATGATGATGATGATATTATACATTTTAGGATCTTAAATAATTTGTATATCTACACACAAATCACTTTGTATTCCTCTAGCGACTATAGTTTTGTGGAATGGTTGACAGTATCTCCAATCTCCAAGGGGCCTCTTCAAAAGAAGAGTTTTCTTAAAGATCGGCAACGAACCGGTTACTTATCTGATCTATCTGATAGTCAGTGACATAGCTTATAGCGTCCTGGTTTCGTCCTCGATATCCCCTTCCCAGGATGAAGTCTAGATATTGCCGCGCCCTCAAAATAAAAGGTGCCGCCCCCACCTCCCCCGCCCTTATGATATGTAGGTTCTTTGGCGCTAGACCTGGCAAAAAAAATCTTTCTTAAGTTTGGATCTTTTGAATTTGCAACAGTGAAGAGTCGTTTCAGTGATATGCTTCATTTGGAACATCGACTCACAGATAGATTCAGAACAGGGAGCGGCTCGATTAGAATGACCCCTTATTTAAATTATTTTACCAAGTTTCATACTTACCATAGATTTTTGTCACTATCGGCCTAAAGATAATTTTTCTGTGACACTAATGGCTGTCATTTCAATCAATGTTATGTACCTATCTCTTTCCCCGCGTGACACGTTCCATATGTTGCCGACTGAACCGCCTCACTCGTTTTCCACGAACTACAGATGATCATTGATAATGATCATCTGTAGTTCGTCGCTCATTAGTGTCAGTGTAACACAGTGAGTCATTGAGCGAGTTGACCGATTGAACAAATCCAATCTTGAGATCCGAATTAGCCGAATGATACATTCGGAGCGAGCATTCTTGATTCGGATTCAGATCATCATCTATCTGAAAGCGGTTCACTGACACGTTTCAGCAAAGAGTAACACACGTCTAGTTGGCGCCCTCGTTTGTTCCTCGACAGCTCCACCCTAGCAATAAAGCCGAGATTTGACCGCCCCCTAAAAATGTGGGTGCTGGAGCTCAATTCTTGCCATTTATCATCATACGACATATATCACTAAAACATAGTTTTTTTTTATATGTGAGGTGGCAGACGAGCAGACGGATCACCTGATGGTAAGCAATTCCGCCGCCCATGGACACCCGCAACACCAGTGGAGTCACAAGTGCGCTGCCAACCTTTTCGCAAGGTTAGCGCGAACAAGGAGTGACACCACGACCTCACAGAAAACCGTCTGCTCGTCTGCCACCTCTCATATAAACAAAAAAAAAGTTTTTGTCGAAGATAATTATGTACAACCTGTGCGGATAAAGAATGGGATCAGAAATGGCGGCGCATCTATTCACTTCTCGCTCGCACACCCACGAGTGCGAGTATAGACGCAAATAGTGTGTACGGTGTGTCATACACCGCACATTCTGTTTGGTCAGCAATCAGTTGTTATGCGCGGCTGACCTAATTTTACTTATAATTAAATTTATATTTTTTAAGTGCGTTTTACACAACTTAGCAAGACAGCCGTTTATTTTATAACTATATTTAGTTTAAATCAACATTGTGGAATCGTAATAAACAATTAAGTTTTTCTCATCAACGAGTTTAACTTCTACACCCACCAAGCAGAGCAAGAACAGATGTATGGTAGCAAGAGACCATACATAGTGTGCGAGCGAGAAGTGAATAGATGCGCCGCCATTTCTGATCCCATTCTTTATCCGCACAGTTTGTTTATTTATTACTTATTATGATAATAATTCCCACAACATCTCATACGTTGACCTGATTCCGTACTAAGTAGCTTAAGCACTTGTGTTACAGATATCAGACAACAGAGGAACACAAATAGATACTTAAATACATATATTACACCCAGACACAGAACAAACACAAGTGTTCATCGCACGAATGTTTGTCCAGGGTGGGGATCGAACCCACGACCTTTGGCGTAAGAGGTAGGGTCACTACCAATTGCGCCATCCGGTCAGTCTTATTACTTCATCATCATCATCATCAGCCCATTTAAGTCCCCACTGCTGGGACGCGGGCCTCCCTCAATCACATGAGGGGTAATTGCCATACTCACCACGCTTGGCAGACGGGTTGGCGAGGGTTTAGATATAAATGCAGAGTTTTCCTTCTCTGGGTGCTGATGATCATGCCAGCAGCTTTACCTTAGTCGCCTTTTACGACACCTCGGTAAGAGTGAGGGTGGCCTATTCTACTCTGCCGGTGGCCACACGGTCTTATTACTTATTATACTTATTGTCGTTGCAGCGCGCGGCTGCTGAAGAGCGTGGGCACGTGCAGCCGCTCGCCGCCGCGCGCCAGCCCGCGACGCCCGCGCGCGCGCGCACGCCACTACGCCGCGCTAGAGGTACGCCGCGCACGCGACATTCCCTTTATAACACACTGCTTTTTTTAAGGTAGGGCACACTAGCGACTCCAATCGATTTTAATGTTTAGCTATTTCGGGGATACAACCTCTCGGCAAACACTTAGGGCCAATTTTTGACCCGTGGTTACCTTTTTGTTAAATTAAATATAGTTAACCGTCTAACCGTGGCCGTGTGGTCCCCGGCAGAGTAGAATAGGCCACCCTCACTCTTACCGAGGTGTCGTAAAAGGCCACTAAGGTAAAGCTGCTGGCATGATCATCAGGACCTAGAGAAGGACAACTCTGCATTTATATCAAAACCCTCGCCACCCCGTCTGCAAAGCGTGGTGAGTATGGCAATTGCCCCTCATGTGATTGAGGGGGAGGCCCGTGCCCCAGCAGTGGGGTCTTAAATGGGCTGATGATGATGAACCATCTAATCAACAGTCAAAGAAACAGCGTCAAAGTGGCGCAATTCCTTGTAATATAACTGTTGTTTAGGTTAAGCTAATCTATTGTTCAAAAAACACAGTTTGGCGATATTTGACCATTGGTTACTTTTTTTAACCACTAGTTCAGTTTAACTACGGATCAAAAAATCGGCTCTTATACTATTTGTTAAATAACCATGAAAAAATTTTGGAACCAACGCGTACGCGAAAAATTGATTCACTCCAAAAGCGGACACTTTTGGCGTAAATCAATTTTTCGCGTACAAAAGCGGACCAAACATTTGTGCATGGTTATTTTATGAATAGTTTAAGTCATTGCAGAGAGGTTGTATGTCCCCGAAATTGTTTAAAATAGATCCGGTTTAGTAGATAAAAATTAAAATCGTTTGACGTCGCTAGTGTGCCCTACCCGACACCTTAACCGTCTTACTCCCTTATCAAGGGCGTTATACTGATGAAAACAAACATTTTCCCCCAAGGAACATAGGATCTAATCTCAAAAGAAAAATTGCCTTCCTATAAAATTTGCACCAATCTGCTGATTACTTTTCTATGTGAAGGCGTTATTTTTTTAGAGATAAAACCCTATATTCCTTGGGGCGAAATGTTTATCACCAGTATCGTCGCAGCATCGCCTTAACACATGTCCTAAGTAGACAACTTTCCTTTTGAGACTGCTTGATGGTCAATAAGAGTGCGCGTTTCTGGTGCACTCGTCGGAGTACTTCAACATTATGCATATTCAACTGTTGGGATCCATCATCTTAGCGTGTCATTCCTGACTGCATTCAAAGTCCTCGCTTCGGAGCCCGTTGACACCCGGGGCCGTTGAACCCCTTAAGGTGACGCATCAACGAAACTAGCGCCGTAATTATTAATTGTGGCAATTATACGTTTAAAAAAAAAGTACAACGGTAAATCCACAAAGTATTAAAAAACAATTGAGACTAAATTGTGTAATTTTTTTTTTTTATATGAGTGGTGGCAGACGAGCAGACGGATCACCTGATGGTAAGCAATTCCGCCGCCCATGGACACCCGCAACACCAGTGGAGTCACAAGTGCGCTGCCAACCTTTTCCCCTTCCCCCCCATTGGGCCTCCGGTAACCTCACTCACACGGCGAAACACAGCGCAGGCGTTGCTTCACGCCGGTCTTCTCTGAGGCAGTGGTATCACTCCGGTCGAGCCGGAGCCATTCATGCCTAAGCGTGGCTCTCCCACATTTAATTTCTTCAAACCATTTTTTTTTGTAATTGCTAAAAATGGCCACTTTAGGCGATAATAAGAATTTCGGTTACATGTACGAAGATAAGATTACACAAGTACTTACATATAAAAAAATCTGTATGGATTCACCGTTGTACTTTTTAAAAAAATGTCTCATAATGGTCACAATTGTACAAATCTACTAACGGCGCTAGTTACGTCACCTTAAACAAACCCTTATGTGCATAGAGTATTCATGTAGATACTATATTCCACAGAAAAATAATTAACTGAGAACGTGAAATAATTTCTAAGCAGAGGAACGTAACTCTGGGAAAAACTGATGCATCCAGTTCATTATTTTTCCAGAACATGCCAATCGAGTGCAAACTGGAGGAGGAGGTGATCCGGGTCCCGGTGAAGAGCCCCTCCGAGCCGCTGGCGAAGCCCCCCGCCGACGAGACCGCCGTGTGAGCCCGGCCCCGCGCGCGCCCCGCCCTGACGCTGTAGCCTGGCGGGTCGCCGTGACGAACGAATGAATGACGCTATGAAACGTTCGGTCACTAGGACACTGATACGGATGATTAGGAGACCAATGGACAACATTTCATATTTTTAACATGTCGATATTGTTTTTTTATATGAAAATAGACATAAAATGAGCGGACCCATATTTTTTCTTTTTTCAAAATTTGTCCATTTTCATGCATAAAATAATTATTAAAATTCTTTATATTCTAAATAGACGTAAGCGCCAAATGACGTCATCGGACGGCTGAATACAGCGATATTCCTTTGCTTATCATTGTTTTAATAAAAAAAAGGTTCTACTGTCAAAGGTAAATAATACTAAGTGTCAACATTGTCAACGTCATTCATTCATTCAACGTTGACAAGTTGTATTTTTTTTGACAGTTGCATGTCATGGGTTTGGCATTTCGTAAATTTAAAACTATAATGTGCTAAGCAAATAAATATTTTACATTCTGCCGTCCGATGACGTCATCTTACGTTTTTTAGTTTTTAATTTTTTTCTCAGTAAATAAGCAATATAAAAAATTAATAAATATATATTCGCGCAGCGGAAAAGTAAATAAAGAAATGGTATTTTTTGTTTCAGAGCTTAGCAATTTTGAAATGTTGTCCATTGTCGGGTTCGTGACATTTTGAAAGCATGGTGGATGTCACCTGCAATCCATACAGTCTATCACTAAAAACTATGTTTTAGTGATAGACTGTCGTATGATGATAAATGTCACGAGCCTGAGAATTGGGCTCTAGGATCGGAACCACAATATGATATTTTGAGGCTTATTTCACTTCTTTCCATAAGTCAAGAGTGATTGTTCGGTCCACTTGCTCCGCTTTAGAGATACCAACTGACTGCTGAGATCCATCTACAAGATGATTATAGTCGCCTCACAGTTATTTGGCACGTGGCAAAAGTCGAAACTAAGCTGTTTTGACATTTTCCCATAGAAAAATGTTTTACAACGCCACTTGTCACTATCACTGAAGTGCCTTCTGTTGTGGTCGCTGTAGTAATTTATTGTCATATCGAAATCAAATTTGACGATTTTGGCACTACAGTGCGATCACGGCCAGTAGGCACTTCTGTGACCTTGACAGGAGGGCGCTGTAGTCAGCTGCAAATATATTTAGCACTTTTCTACCTTGTCACAATACCGTACATTCCGTGTAAGAAAATAAAAGTCAGAGATAGCAGTAGCCCAATTCTCGGGCTCGTGATATTTTGAAAACATTGCGGATGTCACATGTTATCCATACAAAAAAATGTTTTAGTTAGTTTAGTTGATATATGTCGTATGAAAAATGTCACGAGCACGAGAATTGGGCTCCTGTTATGACAAGGTACTAAAATGTTTTCATTTCTGACCGGATAGCGCAATTAGTAGTGACCCTGCCTCTTACGCCAAAGGTCGTGGGTTCGATCCCAACCTGGACAAACATTCGTGAGATGAACACTTATGTTTATTCAGTGTCTGGGTGTGATAGATGTATTTAAGTGTATATTTGTGTTCCTCTGTTGCCTGATACCTGTAACACAAGTGCTTAAGCTACTTAGTACGGAATCAGGTCAATGTATGAGATGTTGTGAGAATTAATTATTATGTGAGAATTATTTCTGTGCAGCCGACCGTACGACATTTTTTCTATGGCGACTTTTGCCACGTGCTAAATAACCGTGGGACCGCTTTACAGTGATTCATGTCATTTTTATTTTACACAATTGTAAAGACAAATCTTAATTCTATCAGGCCATACCTACTTAAAGTTCGTATTTCCCACAAAAATGTCACTTAGATCACTCGGGTGTATTTACAAAAGTATTTTTTGTATATATTTGTGATCCCACTGTTGATTCTGATATCCGTAACACAGGTGCTTGAGCTACCTATCTCGGAGTCGGATCAATGTATGTGATGTTGTCAAATATTATATTATTATTGGTTAGAGCAGGGGCGTAACTACAGGGTGGCAAAATCCGTGAAGAATTTTTCACGGCCCTTAGATGGTAAAGTTACGCCACTGGATTCCAGCGTAGCCAATTTTAAGAACTACCCAAACAATGCTATTTATGACATAGTACCTCGGTGGCAGTACAATAGTATGCCACCTTGTGGATTTTTTCGGACCTTCCGAAGGTGTTGAGGCTATATTGATGTGGGTAATAAAATAATATTAAAGTATGACAATAGCCATGTGGTCCCCGGCAGAGTAGAATAGGCCACCCTCACTCTTACCGAGGTGTCGTAAAAGGCGACTAAGGTAAAGCTCTTGGCATGATCATCAGCACCCAGAGAAGGAAAACTCTGCATTTATATCAAAACCCTCGCCAACCCGTCTGCCAAGCGTGGTGAGTATGGCAACTACCCCTCATGTGATTGAGGGAGCCCCGTGCCCCAGCAGTGGAGACTTAAATGCGCTGATGATTATGATGATGATGACAAAGGTTGACTGGTAGAGAATGCCTCTGGGCATTTAGTTCGCCTATTGTATCGTTTTGTGCAATAAATTTTTAAATAAATAAATATGACAGCAGAACTAGTCCCAATTTTAAAACTTTATTTTTTAAAACTGTATATAGATAATTAAGGTATTTAGCAACTTTAGTGGCTATTGTAAATAGCATGTATAACTATTTTTATCTAATGGAACATCTGTAGATACAAATGTTAGTTGTGTAAGTGTAAATATTATTATAATAAATTATTATCGTTCGTCGTAAAATTTTAAAATATTTACTTAATAAAACAAGTGCAAGGAATATTAACGTTTTTAATACAATATTCAACACAACAAATATATTCTAACACAGTTGCAGAAACGTCATCAACGTTACGTCATTGTCGATTAGATCTTATAGTCCGATCACGCTTATTTGGCACGTGGCAAAAGTCGGAACTAATGCTGTATTGACATTTTCGCATTAAAAAAACATTTTACAACGCCCCCTGTCAATGTCACTCAAGTGCCTTCTGATCTTGGCCGGTCTGTACAAGTGTCAAAATAACCGTTTCTGCAACTGGGTTTAAGTCACATAAAAAGTAAAAAATAATATATCAAACATTTAAGATTGAGCTAGACAAGGCGCCCTTAGTTAGGCCGGTTCCTCGGAGAGGTCAACATTAAATAGAACAGACACCTATAGTTGGGTGTCCTCCCCCTGCATCCAGCCTCGCTTTAGGCAACAATTCGAAATTGCATCACATGCTTTCTCTTTCAGATCTAGTAGATAATTTATTATAGTACATAATAAATTGTACGTACAGGCAGCCAAATGTTCGGTTCCCAATAGTCTGTCAAATTGCTTCATCCTATTCTCACTTTATTGACAGACACTAATACGATGAGAAGCGAATGAATAAAACCCAGATTGCTGGCTCCGAAAGTGTAGCTGCCCAACAATCAATTGGTTAAATAAAAAAAATGCAAAAACAAATATTAAAAGGAATATGTAATGGCGGAGTTCATCGACTTTTAGAACAGCTGTTTAACATTTGACATATGTATATAACGTCAAGCTAGCTGTCAAATTTAACAAAATTTGACAACTTTTTAACGTGGGGAGTCCATCTTGATTGGTTAAGCCATTTTATCGATTGGCGTTGCTAGTGTGCCCTACCCGTCACCATAAATTGACAGCAACTAAACCGGATATATTTTTAACAATTTCGAAGTTCGAGCCTCTCGGACAGAAGAAATACTATATATCTATTTAATTGGTACTTATAATAACTTTTTGATCTGTATTTGCACTCGAAATTTGGATGAACGCCATAAGTGGCCGTTTTTGGCGGTTATTCATATTTCGAGTAGGAAGCAGACCAAAAAGTTAATTTAAAGTATTGAATATATAGTATAAGTTCTTTTCGCGCTGCGCGAATTTTGAATTGTTAAAATGATATCCGGTTTAGATGCTAACAATTTAAATCAAATGGCGTCGCTAGTGTTCCCTAACCGTCACCGTAACCTTTGATGTTCTCAGTGTAGTAAATAGCCGAATTCCATCTTTGCCTGCGCAAACACAATAGGCGTTTGTAAATGAGAGCTCTAATATTTAAATATAATATCATTATAAATAGTTATAATAAGTGTCAACATTTTTTTATCAGTCAATAACATGTTCTTTGCATTAATAAACTGTAATAATCCAAGTAGTTAAGCTACATTATATCACAGATTGATTTTCGTCGTCGGTGTTTGTAATTTTTCCAAAATGACTTTCTCTGAAACAAGAAAAGTTAAGTTTGTGTAAACTCATATTTAACTTATCTGAACTAAATTGACAGAAATCAGTTCCATACATTCTCCCCCTTTTGACAGATGAAAAATGTCAAAATGCATTGTTTTGTTGATATCAGGACATTTTATTAGCATCCATCACCAGCGCCTTATTGTAAGTTTATATATACAGTCCAATCGCCACATACGTAACTTGATATTTGCATGTGTAAGTTAAGGCGACACCGCGCGAGAGGCAGTCATATAAAAAATGGTAAATATATTAAACCAACCCTCTAATTGCACACCATAAAATACTCATTGCACATCAATCAATGATTTTGATTTGCAATTAGTAGGCTTTTAGGTGTGCAAAAAGGTTATGTTAAGTTAGCAATTTATTAATTTTGAGGGAAAGTTAAATACAACGTAATTTTTTTATCGTTAACATCCCGAAAACCACATAATAGGTGGTTAGGTTTATGATAGATCAATAAAATAAGCAAAAAACAAACAGCTGTTCCATACATTATTGCCGGTGAATATTCTGTCTTATATGGAGCAGCTGATTTTTTTCGCTTATTTTTTTGATCTAACGTACTAAATGGACTTCATTCACGATGCCTATGGTTTTCGGGATGTAAACGATAAAAAAATCTATTTAAAATTTATTTATTCTATTAAACTTTCCCTCAAAATTAATAAAACCTAACATAACCTTTTTGCACACCAAAAAATACCAATTGCAAATCAAATTGATTGACGTGCAATTAGTATTTTATGGTGTGCAAAAGGGTTGGTTTAATATATTTACCATATTTTTATATGACTGCCTCTCTCGTGCCTTAACTTACAGATGCAAATATCAAGTTACCTATGTCGCGATTGGACTGTATATATAAACTTACAATAAGGCGCTGGTGATGGGATTCTAATAAAATGTCCTGATATCAGCAAAACAATGCATTTTGACGTTTTTCATAAAAAATAACGAAGTATAAGCCAAAAACATGTAACTCACAGCCTGGTCCATATCTTGTGCGTGGCGAAGTGCGGCGTGTGGCGGAGCGCGAGCAACGCGCGCGTGCACGCCGCCGCGCACGCGTCCGCGCCGCGCAGCAGCGCCCGCGTGTGCGACACCCACTCCAGCATCTGCGGCAAACAACGGAAACAACTTTCTACCACGTACCGCAGTTCTGTGGAACGGTTTGGTTGCGGGAGTATTTCCCGACGGCTACGACTTACGGACCTTCAAAAGAAGAGCGTGCTCTTTTTTAAAAAGACCTGCAACATATTAGCGATCTTTCTGATTTCGCGGATGTTCATGGGCGACGTTAATTACTTTCCATCACGGCCATACGGCTTAAAAAAAATACAATTTCAAGTCGAGTTTTTAGAGTGCGCCGTGTGGTCCCCGGCAGAGTAGAATAGGCCACCCTCACTCTTACCGAGGTGTCGTAAAAGGCGACTAGGTAAAGCTGCTGGCATGATAATCAGCACCCAGAGAAGGAAAACTCTGCATTTATATCAAACCCTCGCCAACCCGTTTGCCAAGCGTGGTGAGTATGGCAATTCCCCCTCATGTGATTGAGGGAGGCCCGTGCCCCAGCAGTGGGGACTTAAATGAGCTGATGATGATGATGTGCAACTAATAAAATTATCGAATTATATTAATAAATTAGTCAAAACATAAATAATATTGCTAGTGGTTTAAGTACCGGGCCGTGATCTCAGAGTCCTGGGTTCGATTCCCGGGTCGAGCGAAAAGTATGTTTCGAATTTTTCGGACATAGCTCGGGTTTGTGATCACCAATCCGCATTTGGCAAGCGTGGTGTTTAAGCCTAATCCCATCATAGTAGCAATAACTTGATTTCTATGATGGAGGCCTTTGCCCTGCAGTGGGAGAGTTTATAGGCTGATAAAAAAATGCAGGTTGAATACCTACTATTTTATTCTTAAGACATCCTGTGTTCTGGCAAATAAACAATTTTATCTTTATCAATACCGAACGTGGGAGAGCCACGCTTCGGCGCGATCTGAGTAATACAAAGACTACTCAGAAAACTAGCATCAATCAGTGCAGCGTGAATGAGGGTATCGGAAGCCCAATCCGAGTAAAGGATACTATAAAATTGTAGACTACTTAAATGATAAGGATTCATGGACATAATGACGTCCATGCCTGCACACTTGTAACATTTTCATATATATTAACAAAAATCATTAATATTATATAATTACTGAATTTTAATAAATTAGGCTTAGCAGCATTTATTACTGTATAAAATTGATTTATATTGATTATTCAATAATTGACAAGATGCTAACCACCTACTATTGTACACCTCGTCCTGCAGTTTATTAGTATTAGATTAAGTAACTACTACTCTTTGTGACCTATGAGGAGAACCTAAGTAGTCATGCTCACTCAAATGTCTCTGAGGTGGTGGCGTTATGTGGCGGGTCATTACATTCCCTCTAATATGGTTGAGTGAAATGATGGCTGACACATACGTCATACTTGTGAACAGGTGCCACCTTTGGGGACTGGTCCGCTTCGGTTTACCTCATATTTAGCTTTTAATTTGCTTCATTCTATTTTGTGTTGCATTAGACTGTATGACTTGGTATGAAGATAATAAACCATTGTAAAAAAGTTGGCGATTAAAAAGAGTAACTGGCGAGTTTCTTGCCGGATCTTCTCGACCAGAAACAACTTTCCGAGCCGGTGGTAGAATCGCATTATGTTTATTTATTTCTTTAGTATATTTTATGTATCAACATATATATGTATTAACATGTAAATTATACATAAGTACTTATAAATAGTTTTAAGTCATTCAAATGTATGACGATTTGTAAGTGCTGTGTACAAGCCTATGCAAATAAAGAATTATTTGAATTGAATTGAATTGATACCCTCCGATATCCGTAACACACTTGTGACTCCACTGGTGTTGCAGGTGTCAAGTCATCGCTACGATGATGAGATTAGGCTTAATCACCACGCTTGCCAAATGCAGATTGGTGATCACAAACCAGAGTTATGTTCGAATCACACTTTTTGCTCGACCCAGGAATCGAACCTAGGACCCCGAAACCACTGGACCAACAGGACGCCATCTGCCATGTATCACATAAAAAACAAACATGGCAACGCTGTAAAAAAAGCAGGTTCTCGTATGCGATTGCTTTTATGGGGCACGTCCCATATAAGAACCCACAACTCCATCAGTGGAAGTACACTAAACGCCTAATAGATGGCGGTGTGCATTTTTACATCGCGCTAGCAACTGTGTTTTAAGAAAACTATAAGAGGGAGTCGTCAACCAAAGGAAGCCAACCGTTGTCCGCCTGCCCAGGGGACACGTGGAGGTTAATTATTTTTGAAGGCAACAGCGGCGGAACTGAACCTTACCGTAGAAAGGGAAGGGTTCAGTTGCGAAAAGCTGTTTGCTGTTAAATGGACGAAAAGTGACGTGTAATACTCTAGCGCGCAAATAGATTTAAATTGTTAAAATCTAAAACGGATATCATTTTACAATATCGAAGCTGCAATCTCTCGGAAAACAGACTATTAATTAGTATTTATACTTCACTTTAGTCTGCTTTTGTACTCGAAATTTCGAGTGTAAAAACAAAAAACTTGTGCACAATTATTAAATAAATTTAAATATGCAGAATAAATGTTTGTTTAGCGACTGCAGCTCCGAAATTATTTAAATAAAATAGATCCGGTTGTAAATTGTTAGCTACTAGCTAACAATTTAAATCGATTGGTGTTGCTAGTGGGGTATACCCTACACCTTAAAGCGAAGACATGACACGATGTAATTCAATGGATAGCAGAGTAACGTGTTTTCATACACTCTCAGTTCAGAGGACGTATGAGATTTGTATTTCTTTTTATGTAATAGGTGGCAGACGAGCAGACGGATCAGCTGATGGTTAGCGATTTCCGCCGCACATGGACACCCGCGACACCACCGGAGGCCCAATGCAGGGGAAAAGGGATTCCCCTTTCACCTGGATGGGGCCCCCGGTACCCTTACTCACGGAGCGAAACACAGCAGTGATGCTTCACGCCGGTATGGAAGAATGTATGCAATTCCTTTAATTCAACTTCAATGTCGAGTGCTCGAGAATCATGACCATCTTTTCATGAAGCATTTCTATCAAATAAAATAAGTCGGTTATCTACTTGATCCACACAATAAACGTTTGGAGCTCAAAAAGCATCTTTAAGGCAAGAGTGAACAGGCATCTTCTAGGCCAACCAGCGCAATACATCATAGACATCGTCAATTTCCATCAGGTAAGATTGTTTTCAAGCGTTGGATATTCACGAAAAAAAAAAGCAATTTAGATAAGTACTTTTTGATTTTTGGACGGAAAGTTTCTTTGGTTAAATAATTACAAAAAGCAAACCAGCGAAAACCGTCGTATTAAGAGAGCTTGTATTTGCTAGCGCCGTAATTTAATTTTTATTAATTGTGACGAATCCAACTCTTCGTATTACCACACAAAAGTACTAAAGTAAAGTAAAGTATGTACCTACTCATTGATTATGATGTTTGGGACTGATTTTGTATAATAATAGATACATTTTACCTGAAATAAATACAGTGAGTTTAATAACATATATGTACCTCACTCTTACCGAGGTGTCGTAAAAGGCGACTAAGGTAAAGCTGCTGGCATGATCATCAGCACCCAGAGAAGGAAAACTCTGCATTTATATCAAAACCCTCGCCAACCCGTCTGCCAAGCGTGGTGAGTATGACAATTACCCCTCATGTGATTGAGGGAGGCCCGTGCCCCAGCAGTGGGGACTTAAATGGGCAGACGATGATGATGATGTAACAAAGATATTTTGAATGCTCTGAAGAGCTTTTCTCCCTCATCCCACATGCCCTATTCCGTCACAAAAGTACACACGCCGGACAACGATGTCACCGCTTCACAGCGGAAAATATTCCATCACGGACTAAAAAATTTGGCAGTTCTCATTTCTGCCGCACCATCAAGAAATGGAACTCGTTGCCGGCGCATGTGTTTCCCCCTTCCTACAATATGGATTCCTTCAAACGAAGCGTGAAGAAGCAGAAGCAGAAGTATCGCGGTGCCAACGGAGGTGATGCCCTGACATCGCTTCCGTTGTAACTGCAACGTGGGCTCTTCTCTTGCTTACCATCAGGCTGAGGAGAGCCAATATACTGTGCCCTTATTTTTTTTTTAATATGTGTTTTTTAGCGTGGCAATGGGCAGGGCACATAGCGAGGAGAACAGACGGCCGTTGGGGCGGAAAGGTCCTCGAGTGGAGGCCGCGTACAGGAAGTCGCAGCCGTGGCACCCCCACAAGGTGGACCGACAATCTGTGTGGAAAACATTGGGGGAGGCCTTTGTCCAGCAGTGGATGTATATTGGCTGAAATGATGATGATGATGAAAAAATGTTTTTTTAGCGTGGCATTGCATGACACGATGAGCCGTATACTGAGCGGACACCATTTTGGTCCCTGTTTTATTAATCAAGTAATGTGTTTTTATAAGTTTACATGTTGATTCTATTTTTTGTTGATTTCCAGTATTATTTTATTTTGGTACCAAATAAAAAAAATCTTTTTCTCTTTTCTAATTCATCACAATGAATAAAATTAACTACTGGACCGTGCAAGCCCTTAGTTTACTAGGTAACCCAATAGATGGCGGTGTGCACTTTTACATCGCGCTATCAACTGTGTTTTTCGGAAACTATAATATACGCCACTGAACTTAAAAGAACCGGCAACCTCGTACAGGTTATTAGTATTTTTGAAGGCAACAGCGGCGGTACTCAACGTAGTTTGGGGTGGCAGCTGTTCGCCATAATACGTAATTGTAGCTGGTTTAAACAAATTTCATATTATAAATATGAAAATGTATTTGTATGATTGTTTGTCCGTATTTCACGGTACAGACACAACAGAGGGATGAATTGATAAATTTAGAGTTATAGTGTCACGTCGACTACGTGAGGGGGTCGTGGGGGCGCTTCGGGTCGGTCACCACGACCCCCACTATGGAGGGTGCAGGGTGCCCAGGGGGTTTTAGTCGGTAGACTCCCGCTCTCATGCGTAGCAGTCCGACATAAGTCCGACCCGCCGGGTATGCGTAATGCATTTCGCCTGGGACGACAAAAAAAGTTACTTTGTGGCAAACGAATTCCGCGCGAGGGAACCTGCGAAATCGCCAGTAGTACCTATACATACAAGATGAAATAATTATTTGGTATTGATTCATATTGTAATATCATCTAGGTGATATTTCAACTAACGGCGGCCTAGCCTATCTTAACGATTGGCCAAGGGGACCTTCAAGAGAAGCGCGTACTCTTTTTTAAAAAGGCCGGCAACACATTAGTATTCTCTCTGACTTCGCGGATGTTCATGAGCGGCGTTGATTACTTTCCATCAGCTGACTCGCTTGCTCGCTTGTCGCCTCTCAACTATTCCAACTGCTTTCGCAATCGTAATTAGTCGGATTTAACTTGCTCTTCATCATCATCAGCCCATTTAAGTCCCCACTGCTGTGGCACGGGCCTCCCTCAATCACATGAGGGGTAATTGCCATACTCACCACGCTTGGCAGACGGGTTGGCGAGGGTTTTGATATAAATGCAGAGTTTTCCTTCTCTGGGTGCTGATGATTATGCCAGCAGCTTTACCTTAGTCGCCTTTTACGACACCTCGGTAAGAGTGAGGGTATTCTACTTTGCCGGGACCACACAGCAATTGCTCTTCGGCGTAGACGAATTTGGCCGATGTAACTTATAAACGTGGTACAGTAGTCACCTGCAGGGTGGCGTCCTGCCACGCGGGCCGGGCCAGCAGCGCCGCCGCAGCCGCCGGTAACAGCTCGCACAGCACGCGGCGCCCGCCCAGCAACTGCCGCGGCTCGGGCAACAGCGCGCCGTGCCCGCTGAGGACCACCACGCTCAGCATGAACACGTCGCAGAGGTACAGGTGCGCCGAGGGATCCTCGCTCCTGGGGGAAACATCATCATCACACACAAACACACACACACCCTCTTCATCGGCCTGTGCAGGATTTCTTGGGGTTTGGAAATAAAAATACTTGGAGCTCGGTGAAATGGCGTACATTCGATTTATTAGAAGTCTTTTTACTCGCGCCACTAGGTAGCGCAGTGGTGCTTGGATGGACAGCATCTATCCTTCACGGCATATGTACGGGCAAGCGCGTACACGTCGCGTCAGCATTTTACTTCATACTGCGCTAATTAGCCAGTGTGACTTCGGCAATCAATCGTGTCGTTTGCGTACTCATTATGATTCTATCATTTAGACTTTGGGACTTCTTTTATCAATACATTCTATCGGTTCTATCAGAGACTTTCATTCCAATCTTCTATAATCTATCATATAAAGGTGTGCGAACCGTACAGCATACACTAGAATGTATGTGATAGGTAGGTAAAAAGCAGGCGTTACAGTCGCTGTAGGATAAATGGCGCTACCCTAACTTAAGTAGATTTAAACTGGTTTCGTTAGATGGCGTGGTTAGGCATCTCTGTCCAAGACACACACCCACTTACAATCACATTTTAATTATAATTTCATAGCATAATTCTCCATTGTTTACTTTTGTTATAATAATTGTTTGGGAGAGGGCGCTCTCACTGCGCTACATTTTATAACTTTTACAGATGAGAACACCACAAATATACAATATACTATTTAAGTTTCAATGGTAAATAAAAATATTATTTAAATTTTTAATCATCACCATCATTTCAGCCAATAGACGTCGAGGACCTTTCTGCCCCATCGGTCGTCATCGAATCTCATCATTCCTGATACGATAACGCAAGGAGACTCCGAGCATAGCCCTTTCCATTGCTCTCAAAACACGTATTAGGAAAACAGTTAGAAATAACAATTAGAAGGGGGAAACATATTGGGCCCGAATTAGAAAATATACAGGATGTATCGCAAAACAGTTCCTTTCGATAAAACCGCAGTCGCAGTAGGAAAGCGGACCCCGGACTCGAAGCGACAGTTTGAGATGCAACCGGGACAAAGCGCTAAGATCATGATAATGCCTAAGTTTAGTGGCGCTTTTTAAGTACCAATTGTTGTGCAATAAAGATTACTGTTTGATCTTGAATCAGGTCAACCTATGAGATGTTGTGTTGCAGGATGTTGTTGAGATCTACTCCCTTCAGCTGAATTCTTACATCGAATCACACTCAAGCGACTGTCATTCCATCCTCATCATCTCGACGGATGGCGGTCTAACACGTTTTTCGCGAGTCTTTCTACCACGTACCTCAGTTCTATGGAACAGTTTACCTATGGGAGTATTTCCCGACGGCTACGACCTAGGGACCTTCAAGAGAAGAGTGTACTCCTTTTTAAAAGGCCCGCAACGCATTAGCGATCTCTCTGATTTCGCGGATGTTAAGGGCGGCGATGATTGCTTTCCATCAGGTGTCTCGCTTGCTCGTTTGTCACCTCTAGCATAAAAAAAATCTTTACATCTATTTTTTCTAGCAACCATTCTACAACTTTTTAAAAGTACGTCAACTGCATAAATAACTTGGTAATTCGATGTAAATAAATAAGATTACCAAGTTATATTTGCGGTTCTTCTGACCAACACTTTTCCTCCAAGATGAGTTGGAGCAGACCTATTCTTTCTCAACTTAAGTATCACTACTACTGTATCAAAATTTTATATCAAAGTTAAGTATATGTCTGACATCGTTATTTTATTTATTTTATTGACATCTAAAGTGAATTAAATTTCATTGATTTTATTTAATTTGATTTAATTGACATTATGACTGTTTATTTTTATTAATATAATATACAAAGAGCCTTCTTTGTATATACAAAGAGAAATACAGATATCTGTATTCCATATTTATTTGTATATGATCCGTATGATGGTCGAAATAAATGTTTTCATTCATTCATTCATTAGCGGCAATCGCTTACTATCACGTCGCCTACTCGCTTGCCACTTATGGCATAAAAAATCTACATCTCTTATGAAGAACGCCTAGCGTTTTCGGTCTCAAAACACTGAGCCAAAGACGACGTATGCAGGATTTATTGTTTCTTCAAAAAATAGTAGTATCGGTCTATAAACTGTTCCACTGCAGGGCAAAGGCCTCCATCATAGAATTCAAGTTATCGCTACTATGATGGGATTAGGCTTAATCACTACGCTTGCCAAATGCGGATTGGTGATCACAAACCCGAGCTATGTTCGAAAAATTCGAAACATACTTTTCGCTCGACCCCGGTATCGAACCCAGGACCCCGAGATCACGACCCGTTACTTAAACCACTAGACCAACAGGGCGTCCACGTCCAAAAAATAGTACAGGGGGGCTCAATGTGTTCTAGACTACTAAATCGAATTAAAATTTGTGTCCCCAGCTAAGCAGTCGACGTAAACCAAAAGATTTTTTCAAAATCCACCATCATAGACGACCCGTTTGGAACAGAGGTAGTGAACGCTGCCTCTGGTGCAAGGGTTGCGGGTTCGATCCCCGCACAGTACAAACATTTGTGTGCATGAACATATCTGTTTGTATTGGTCTGGGCGTTATCTATGTATTATAAGTATGTATTTACAAAAGAAAAGTCTGATATGTATATATTTGTAATCCCACTGTTGATTCTGATATCCGTAACACAGGTGCTTGACCTACCTATCTCGGAGTCAGATCAATTTATGTGATGTTGTGAAATATTTATTTATTAATTATTTATATAGAACTAATCTGGGTTTGCATGCGCCAGTTAGTAGATTTGTAATTGCATATAATGAGTGGCAGAGACTGCTCGAACTAGACATTTTTCATGACCAAGCCAAATTATTAAAAAGATAAATTTTAAACATATAATTTACCTAAAAAAGCTTTTAGATTTTCGCGTGCATTATAAGTAATGTATCAATACGGGGATTAACACGATATTTATTATGTGAAACAACATTGTGTACTCACATATTTGGCTCGACGTTTCGGCTACGTTACAGCAGCCGTGGTCACGAGCGGACTTGAGTCCGTCAAATATGTGTTACACATAATAAATATCGTGTTAATCCCCGTATTGATACATTATAGATATAATGTGCCTACTTATAATTTTTGTTAAGCTTACCCTTTAAGTAAATTAATGTAACCTCTAAAATATCACGATGTACATGTCTGTAATTGATGTAAACACTAGAATAGTCCCTTGTCTTGTTTATGTAAAATGCTTGTATTAATATTGTTGATGTGTCAAATAAATAAATAAAATGCAACCAGAAAGAAATGTCACTTACTCTTTGAAAGCGACCTGCGTCCTCGCCATCAGCTGCAGGAACCACTCCCTGGTGGTTGGGTCGTCCGGCTTAGCCACTTGCAGCACCTGCAGTATGCATTCCAGGGAATGCTGCTGTTCGCTGAAAAGAAAGCGGAACAAAGGTTAGCAGAATACATGCGTGATGTAAACGACTGACAACGCCATCTAGTATCGACCAGCAACTGGATTGGAGCATAATATAATAACTAAAAAAAGTGTAAAGGTTTAAAGATCTAATCTGGAAGTTGTAGACAAGTACATCTACCTCGGAAAAAAGTCCAGCTTGGTAAGTCCAACTTCCAGAAAGAGGTCGATCGACGAATCCAACTCGGCTGGGCAGCGTTCGGGAAGCTACGCAGCATATTTTCGGCAGAACTACCGCAGTGTCTCAAGACGAAAGTCTTAAATGCGTGTGTGTTGCCAGTGATGCCATACGGAACCGAAACGTGGACGCTTACAATGTGCCGATTAAGGAGGCTCAAAGTCACACAGAGAGCAATGCAGAGTGCTATGCTCGGAGTCTCCCTGCGTGATCGTATCAGAAATGATGAGATCCGCAGGAGAACTAAGGTCACAGACATAGCCCAAAGGACATCACATAAACAGCACGGTTACGTCCATACGACAACTAAAAAATACTAGAAATGGGCGGGGAGGGTAAGATCCAGCTGGATCTAGCAACGAGTAGTCATCATTTCAGCCAATAGACGTCCACTGCTGGACATAGGCCTCCCCCAATGTTCTCCACACAGATCGGTCCTGTGCCGCCCGCATCCAATGGATTCCCGCGATCTTCACCAGATCGTCGGTCCACCTTGTGGGGGGCCTGCCACGGCTGCGACTTCCTGTACGTGGCCTCCACTCGAGGACCTTTCCGCCCCAACGGCCGTCTGTTCTCCTCGCTATGTGCCCTGCCCATTGCCACTTGAGGCATGCAATCCTTTGGGCTATGTCTGTATAGCAACGAGTAGTGACGTCGTTGATTCTCTGTCTGATTCATCTCACTAAGGTGACTGTACTCTCGGCAGATGACCAGCGTGTAGGTGGCGAGTTGGTGCAGTTGGCTAGATCCCTAAGATCTATGATGCAGCTAAAAAGACGTGGACTGCAATCCCTAGACAAAATCTATGTCTACTGTACTCACGGCAGATGGGCAGCGTGCGCGTCGATGATCTCATTGAGCCAGGCCAGCGGGGTGGAGCAGTCGGGGTGCACAGCGGCGGCGGCGCGCACGGCGCTGGCCTTGCGCAGCGCGGCGCTGGTGACCTCCCACCAGCCGCTCGGCGACGTCATGCGCTCCAGGTACTTGCTGGTCAGCGCTGTGCACGTCCGCACGTAGGTTGGCCACACCTGACATTAAACAATTGGTAGTTTTGAAGTAGGTATTTTTTTTTACATCATGGGAGACAAACGAGCAGACGGCTCACCTGATGGTAAGGGAATTACCGCCGCCTATGGACATCTCACGGAACACGGAATAGGGTATACGACTAAGTTCAAGATTTTACAAAATATAATTTTGTCAAAATATAGGTCAATATGTGCCAAAGGCAAAAATTCTCAATTAAAAATATAACGTCTAGCCGGTTTTATGGTCATTCAAAGATTCATGGACAAGTCCATTTTAAAAGTATGAAATTATTAAAAAATAATTATACCATTGAATAACCCATACAATTTTCACCAATTATTATAATAGAACCATTGACATAAACGAAACATTTGTAATAGCTACCATACAAAATTCAAATGAAATGCATACAAAATACTTAAGTGTGACGTCACATCTAAGTAGGCATTTGTATGGAGCGTTTTGGGTTTGCCCAAAATAATGTGATTTTAAAGTTGTGATATCTCAGGTAGTTTGAATGAAAATCAAGTGATTCTTTCAACGATGTTTCTATCATTGAGAGGTCTTTTGATTGCAAAATTAAAAAAAAAGTAGTCGTATACCGTATTATAACAGTTGTTTTATTTTTATCACGACCCGTTTGTATCAAATTATCGTAGAGGGGAGGATCAAATTATCCTACACATTTTACATTAAATAATAGTACCCTCTCAGACGGACAACAAATTTGTAACGCCTTCAATGTTTTTTTTGAAAGCGTTTTCGCAAATAACTTATCGTCTACCAGTTCTTCCGGCTGTGCCTCTAATCTTCCGCCCAATAATCAAATAGTGTCTCGAATACATATTGCTCCGGATTCAGTCGAAAAATTTCTCACTAATCTCGACAAAACAAAAGGTGCTGGTTGTGATGGTATACCCCCTCTATTTCTTTCTATGTGCGCTAAAAGCCTCGCTCTTCCTATCTCCATCTTATTTTCTATCTCATTAAAAACATGTACGTTCCCCACAATCTGGAAACAGGCCCACATCATCCCCATTCACAAAAAGGGATCTAAATCAGTAATATCGAATTATAGACCAATATCGATACTCAACACCATAGCTAAGGTTTTCGAAAAAGCTGTATACGAAAACATATATCAGCTAATTGCCTGTGGTATCCCTACTTCCCAACATGGATTCTTGAGAGGTCGTTCCACAGTCTCAAACTTAGCTGTATTCACCAACTACGTTCTTGAACATATGGAAAATGGAGGGCAGGTTGACGTGATTTATACGGACTTTGAAAAAGCATTTGATCGTGTGGATCACGTCATTCTGCTCCATAAACTAGAATCATTAGGAATACACGGTGACCTGTTAAGATGGATCACATCATATCTGTCTAACCGTTCACAAGCAGTTGTACTCGGTGGATACAGATCGGACTTTATAACGGTACCTTCAGGCGTCCCACAGGGTTCCCATCTTGGTCCTTTGTTTTATAACGCTTATATATTTGATATATATACTTGCTTCAATAACGCTAATCACCTTTTATACGCAGATGACAAAAAAGTCTATATGAAAATTACCTCGATCTCTGATTGCTTATTAATCCAAGAGGATCTTAACAAGCTAGTAAATTTTTATTCTGAAAATAATATAACTGTTAGCATTCCTAAGTGTCAATGTATAAGTTTTACGCGTAAAAATAAGCCAATATCATTTTGTTACAAACTCAATAATACCCCATTAGACAGGGTTGAGCTTGTTCGCGATCTAGGTGTCTGGATGGACTCTAAAATGTCATTTACAAAACACGTCGAAAATATAGTGAATAAATCATACCGTAGCCTTGGATTCGTATTACGTACCTGCAAACCATTTACAGATGAGACCAGCCTAAAAATTGTTTATTATGCCTGCGTCCGTAGTATTTTGGAATATGCGTGTCCCATATGGTATCCAATCTACGCCATTCATAAAGACAGTATTGAAAAAATACAAAAAAAGTTTGTTCGCCATCTTAACTTTAAAACACACGCTAAGGCTGAGTCCTACACTGACAGCTGCGTCAACTACCGTGTCCTGACTTTAGAACAGCGTCGCAAAGTGATGGACATGGGGCTACTGTGGGACGTAGCGCGCGGGCGCCTCGACTGCCCCGAGCTCGTGGCGCGGCTGGCGCTGCGAGTGCCGACGCGCCGCACGCGCCACACGCCGCTCTTTGCCGTTCCCTTTCATCGCACTAATTACGCCTGCAATGCAGTATTGACTAGGATCTTGCACACCTACAACACTGAGTTCTGCGAAGTTGACCCTTTCATGGATAACAAAAAAACTTTCTTGAAAAAAATTAAAGAAGCCTTATGAATGGTTTTAAAGTTACGTTTATAATATTCTATCATATATTGATAATGTATGTATGTATGTGTGGGTATATATATATGATATATGTATATTGTATCTTCTCAAATATTTGAATATATCTCCTATTTTGTATTATTTGGTACATATTCTATTATTATACACTTATTTTTGAAGTCAAACGTGGTTTTTACTTTAATATATATATGTATGTGTATATATTATGTATGTATATATTATATATGTATATATGTATGTATATATGTATATGTATGTGTTGGGGTATATACCTAGGCTGACGTTGTTTTTTCTTTTTAAAAAATTGGTTTATTGTGAATAACTGTCTTTGGCCCAATCTATTTTAGTTCCTTAATCTTATTTAGTTATATTGTTAAGTTGGCTGTTTGTTATTCCTTTATTATAAAATAAAATAGTATCAGTGGTAGTGAATGCTGCCTCTGGTGCAAGGGTTGCCGGTTCGATTCCCGCACAGTACAAACATTTGTATGCATGAACATGTCTGTTTGTATTGGTCTGGGTGTTTCTATGTGTTATAAGTATGTATTTACAAAAGAAAAGTATTATACGTATTTATTTGTAATCCCACTGTTGGTTCTGATATCCGTAACACAGGTGCTTGAGCTGACTGTCTCGGAGTCAGATTAATGTATGTGATGTTGTGAAAAAAAAATATTTATTGCGAAAAATAGGCGAGCATGCGGATCTGTTGGTCCAGTGGTTTAAGTACCAGGCGGCGATCTCGAGGTCCTGGGTCCGATTCCCGGGTCGAGCGAAAAGTATGTTGTGAATTTTTCGAACATAACTCGGGTTTGTGATCACCAATCCGCATTTGGCAAGCGTGGTGATTAAGCCTAATCCCATCATAGTAGCGATAACTTGAATTCTATGATGGAGGCCTTTGCCAGCGATAACTTGAATTCTATGATGGAGGCCTTTGGGACAGTTAATAGGCTGATACTTTACTATGCGGCCCATTTGATAGTGAATGGTAACCGCCGCTCATAGACATCAACAATGCCGGAGCACAGTCATGCCGCTGCCTACCGTGAAAGAAGAACTCTTTTCAAACCTTGTTTAAAAAAGGACATGTCGTAGCGATTAGGGAACACCGCGGCTGAAAGCTTATTCCAGAGTGTGTCTTGTTTTTCTTACTTTGTTGTCTCTTAGACAATTTTTTTTAAATTATTTATGAGTCCTTACTGTTGTTTTAACTTTCTAGCCAGAAAAACAGGTTCGCCTAGTTCAAGCATTTGTATTTATTTCTGATCTTATTATAATTAGGTTTACATAGGTATTATTTGTATAAAATTTTATGAGCGGCCGTGATCTCGGGGTCCTGGGTTTGTTTCCCAGGTCGAGCTAAAGTATGTTTCGAATTTTTTGAATATAGCTCGGGATTTTGATGACCAATCCGCATTAGGCAAGCGTGGTGATTAAGCCTAATCCCGTCATAGTAGCGATGACTTGATTTCTATGATGGAGGCCTTTGCCCTGCAGTGGGACAGTATATAGGCTGATGATTTATATTTCTTTACTTTTATTATGTTTGTGATGTGTTAACCAAATACAATTTTATTCTATTCTATTCCATTCAAAAGGAATATACTTGTCGTCACGAGGTGTCTTCGCGCTAAGGCTTTGCGACTTGGGGATCAGAACATACCAAAACACGAGAGCCTACAACGAAACCGTCCCGTAAAAACAAGAATATTCCTGTTGCACCTAAGCAAAAGAAACGCATAGGGCGTGTGAAAGGAACGAGGGTAAAGTCGTGGATTCCGTTTCGTTCGTTGCAGACCCTCCGTTCCGTTTGGTTACGCAACCGCCTGTTTGGAGTATGCACGTTATAAATTAAAAATATTATCGCTTTACAATTATCCAACAGCCGGCTGCTACAGAAATCATCATCATCATCAGCAACCCACACTCGTCCACTGCTGGACATAGGTCTCCCCTAATGCACGCCACTGCTCCCGATTTTCGGCCACTCTCATCCAGCCCACACCAGCCAGCCTTCGAATGTCATCATCCCATCTTGTCGCAGGGCGTCCTACACTACGCTTACCGAGTCGCGGTCTCCACTCAAGGACTTTACGGCTCCAACGGCTGTCAGTTCTGCGGCTAATATGACCAGCCCACTGCCACTTCAGTTTGCTAATTCGGTGGGCTATGTCGGTGACTCTGGTTCTCTGTCGGATTACATCATTTCTGATGCGGTCCTTCAGAGATACTCCGAGCATAGCCCTTTCCATAGCTCTTTGAGCGACTTTGAACCGGTGGACTAGTCCAGCCGTGAGTGTCCACGTCTCAGCACCGTAAGTCATGACCGGAAGGACGCACTGGTCGAAGACTTTCGACTTAAGACTTTGAGGGATGGGTGACGAGAAGACTTGACGAAGTTTACCAAATGCTGCCCAGCCTAGCTGAATTCTTCTATTGGCTTTTCTCTCGAAGTTGTTTCTGCCTAATTGGAGCGCTTGTCCTAGATAGACATATTCCTGAACAACTTCGAGAGGTACTTTATTAACAGCGACCGGTCCCGGATCAACGAGCTCGTTGAACATGACCTTGGTTTTATCCAAGTTCATCCGAAGACCGATGTGTTTGGAAGATTCAGCCAGGCTGCTCACCATCTCCTGTAGGTCTTGTAGGGTTTCCGCCAAGATGACGATGTCGTCTGCGAATCGTAGGTGTGACATGTACTCGCCATTAATATTGATTCCGCGCTCCTTCCAGTTTAGCGTTCCAAACATGTCCTGCAGCGCGGCGGAGAAAAGTTTCGGAGATATAACATCTCCTTTTCTCACACCACGTCGCAGCAGGACAGGCTCAGTTTGACCATTTTGGATTACTACGGACATATTAGCAGCGTCACACAGACACCTAAACACCTCGATATATCGCCAATCGACAGCTACAGAAATAATATATATCTATACTAAATACACCGTTATTTTTTTATCGTTTAGGTTTAGGTTTAAAGAAATTTATTCTCATAAGAAATTTACATTTCACTAATAATGAGAAATACAAACAAATATATAATTAACTTATAGTAACAATGTATTTAATCATCGTCCAGCACTCTTTTCCATAATGTGTTGCTTGAGTTTGCGTTTAAAAGTCAGCATACACTCACACTAGACGCCCTGTTGGTCTAGTGGTTTAAGTACCGGGCCGTAATCTCGGGGTCCTGGGTTCGATTCCGGGGTCGAGCGAAAAGTATGTTGCGAATTTTTCGAACATAGCTCGGGTTTGTGATCACCAATCCGCATTTGGCAAGCGTGGTGATTAAGCCTAATCCCATCATAGTAGCGATGACTGGATTTCTATGATGGAGGCCTTTGCCCTGCAGTGGGACAGTTTATAGGCTGTTACTTTACTTTACTTTACTAAACACTCACATGTCTTTAGCTCATCGGGTAACCTATTAAAAAGCTTTGCCCCCTCAAAGTGTTCTGTCTTGGTTCCGTAGTTAGTTCGAGGCATAGGGAGTCTAATTTTAATTTTATTACAAAGATTATGTTTGTTGGTTTTTATGTCAAGTTCTATGTTCGTTTTGATTTCTTTTTACTAACATGCATGTGTTGTATTTAACATCCCGAAAACCTTATAAATAGGATCGTGAAAAAAGTCTATTAAGCATGTTAAATCAACAGGAATAAGCCAAAAAAAAATCAGCTGTTCCATACAAAATAGAATATCCATTCGGCAATAATGAATGGAACAGTAGATTTATTTTCGCTTATATTGTTGATATAATATGTTACATGGATTTTATTCAAAATACCTATGGGGTTTTCAGGATGTAAACGATATAAAAATAACGGAGTACAATGAGGTGAGTCCTATACAGCGTGTTTATTTGATACGGGCGAATATTTTAATGGCGATTACTATCGGACCTAGGGAACCTGTTTACATACATTTCTTTAGGAAATTAAGGTACTTTTTTTTCATACAAAATAATTGAGCACGCAATGTATTGCATCCACTGGTAGTTAACGTTAATAACATCAATTAACGTAGACATAAGTATCTAAACGTCATACGAGTGTCATGACACTCATGTCACTTGTCATGTCAAACAAAGTTGGACGGCATACATTGCTGCTGGGTTGCACTTTAGAAAAATCATTACACCTAATTAACCACAAAATTTAATGAAATGATTATCTTATACGATTCGTAGGATCAGATATTATAGCTGGATTAATTATTCGCCCGTATAAAATACACACGCTGTAGACAGCGGCAATCCGAAAACACAAAACACTTGCGCGATGTAATTGACACCTCGCGCCATCTATTGCTATAAAGGGGAATTAATGTCTCGAAACGATGTGAGGACGGCCCACTAGTAATATAGTCGTAGACAGTACATACTAACCACATTATCATCTGACAAAAGCGTGAAGTACCCTTCCACCTTCTGCGACAGCAAAGTCCTATTAGCCTCATGGATCCTCTCGTTCTCCAGGCAGATCCTGACCAAGTCCAGCTCCCGGCCGAACAGCGGGTCCTCGGGGCGGAGCCTCAGGCACTCGTCCAGGGAGGTGCCGAGGCATTTGTCTAGAGGCTCCCGGAGGGAGTTGGGGGGCATGCCCCGGCAGAGGGCGGGGAGTAGAGAGAACATTAGAAGAATGTCGGATTCCTGGAAGTAAATAAAAATATAATGGGTTGGGGAAAAAGTCTCAGCATTATAAATATAAATATTTCACAACATCAACATACATACATACATACATTTGGCTATAGTATTTGTATCTGGCTGGTTTTGGTATCATTGAAAGTTAAAATTTTAAAGAACATAATTCCAAATTCAAATTTGAATGAAAATGTGTGATATTCATTTGTTTTTCGTACTGTCAAGATGAGTGAATCTAATGAAGAAATTCGATACATTTTAAAATTTTACTACAAAAAAGGTAAAAATGCAACGCAAGCCGCGAAAAAAAATTGCGATGTTTATGGACCTAGTGCAGTGTCTGTGAGAGTAGTACAAATTTGGTTAAAGCGTTTTTAATCCAGAAATTTTGATGTCAATAATGCACCTCGCTCTGGTCGCCCTATTACGGATAAAATGGATACCGTTTTTGTAAAAGTGGAGCAAGATTGACATATCAGTAGTTACGACGTAGTTAAAGAACTGGGAATTGACCACAAAACTGTTTTGGCGCATTTGAAAAAGGCTAGGTACACAAAAAAGCTCGATATTTGGGTACCTCACAAGCTCACTGAAAGAAACCTAATGAACCGTGCTTCTTTATTACGACGTAACGAAACCGAATCATTTTTGAAAAAGCTAATAACTGGTGATGAAAAGTGGATCACGTACGACAAGAACGTACGAAAAAGGTCGTGGTCAAAGGCCGGTCAGGCTTCACAGACTGTGGCGAAACCCGGGTTAACTCGCAATAAGGTGATGTTGTGTGTGTGGTGGGATTGGAAGGGCATTATTCATTATGAGCTGTTACCACCAGGCAGGACTATCGATTCTGAATTCTACTGCGAACAACTTATGAGATTAAAACAAGAAGTTGAGAGAAAACGGCCGGAATTGATCAACAGAAGGGCTGTGGTGTTTCATCATGATAACGCTAGACCTCACACATCTATAGCCACCCAGCAAAAATTGAGAGAGTTTGGCTGGGAGGTGTTCATCCACGTATAGTCCTGACCTTGCACCTTCAGATTTCCACCTTTTTCGGTCTGTTCAGAATTCTTTAGGCAGTGTTAGGTTAACATCACGAGAGGACTGCCAAATCCACTTGTCGCGTTATTTTGATGAAATGTCCTAAAATGTTTATAGCAATGGGATCATGTCCCTACTTACAAGATGACAAAAGGTTATCGAACAAAATGGTACATACATACTTTAGTTAAATGTAAATAAACTATATTAATAAATGTTTTGAATTTTCTTTACAAATGCGAAGAAACTTTTTCCATAACAACGACAAAATTGTAAAAAATGACAATGGCCCGACTCGACCGGAGTGACACCACGACTTCACAGAAAAACGGGTTGAAACAGCACAGTGCTGTGTTTTGCTGCGTGAGTGAGGGTATCGGAGGCCCAATCTGGGAGAAAGGTTGGCAACGCACTTGTGACTCCACTGGTGTCACGGGTGTCCATGGGCGGCGACAATCGTTAACCATCAGGTGATTCGTCTGGTAGTCTTCCACCTAAAAACATAAAATAAAACATCGAGATAGTCTCACCTGGGTTGTATCCGGATCGATTCCCATCAGGTAGTTATCCAGTAAGCTCCTCGCATGAGGAGACGAGGAGGCCTGGTGCGCGGCCAGCGTGAGGCAGCCCCTCTGCCACTGCGCGCCGCGGTGCAGCAGCTCCTGCAGGAACCACAGCTCCGCGGGCGGCAGCGGACGCGCGTACTCCGCGCTCAGCACGCGCAGCATGGACAGCAGGACTGCGTCCGGGCAGTCGTACGACGGCGACGTCACCTGCCATGTTCGAATCAATAAATAGGGTATTTGACTAAGCTCGAGATTTTACAAAATATAAATATTTTATCAAAATATAGGTAAATATGTGCAAATAGCAAAAATTCTCAATTAAAAATATAACGTCTAGCCGGTTTTATGGTCATTCAAAGATTCATGGGCAAGTCCATTTTCAAAGTATGATTTTTTTTTTAAATAATTATACCATTGAATAACCCATATAATTTACACCAACTATTATAATGGAACCATTGACATAAACGAAACATTTGATATAGCTACCATACAAAATTCAAATGAAATGCATACAAAATACTGTCGTGTGACGTCACATCTCTGTAGCCATTTGTATGGAGCGTTTTGGGTTTGCCCAAAATAATGTGATTTTAAAGTTGTGATATCTCAGGTAGTTTAAATGAGAATCAAGTAATTCTTTCAACGATGTTTCTACCATTGAGAGGTCTTTTGATTACACAAATGAAAAAAAAATAGTCAAATACCGTATTGAAACAGTGCCGCAAAGTGATCCTAACAATAAGAATCGTTGGATTGTATCGTTACATTTTAACAAACTTAGTAAGGAACTAGACTTAGACCTTTTCAACACCAGCATACCAATAGTGAGACGGCTTCTGAGCGAGCGGTTTTTTGAACAGCAAAATATGTAAAACATATGTTATACATAGAAAAATATAAAGATTTATGAAAATAGCTATAAGTTGGAATTGATGTTAAGGAATGTTTCGTTTTGCTGAATATCCTCATTTATATTCTAAGTTTATATCTGTTATACTTCTACTTAATTTCTACCTGTGTAGACCTATAAGTGATTTCTCTGTAACCTTACTGATGTAAACATACATAAGAAATGTAAATCCTGGTCTACCGGTTATAAAATAAATAAATAAATAAATTAACATTCATCATCGTCAGCCCATTTAAGTCCAAACTGCTGGGGCACGGGCCTCCCTCAATCACATGAGGTGTAATTGCCATACTCACCACGCTTGGCAGACGGGCTTGGCGAGGGTTTTGATATAAATGCAGAGTTTTCCTTCTCTGGATGCTGATGATCATGCCAGCAGCTTTACCTTAGTCGCCTTTTTACGACACCTCTGTAAGAGTGAGGGTGGCCTATTCTACTCTGCCGGGGCCACACGGCTACGGTTTTTAACATTGCTATTGTGTTTTTTTTATGATACAGGTGGCAGACGAGCCGACGGATCACCTGATGGTAAGCGATTACCGCCGCCCATGGTACCATGATACCCGTGTGTGTCGAGTGAGTTGTCAACTTGCTTGGACCTAATAAAATATTACAACCCGCGATTGCTTTTAGAGTGTCATCCGCGGAATCCGTAGGTCGATAAATCGTAAAACACCGACGTTTTATTGTGTGACTGTGTCTTTGACTGTTGACTACCTACATATTTTCAATAAGTTACTTGACATTGGCGAATTATCTTCGGGTTGAGCCATATTAAAAAAAAAAACAACATCACATACATTGTCCTGGTCCCAGACTAAGGTTTTCCCTTGTACTATGGACACCAGGCTTAACTATAGCTTTAGCACTACAAGGTCGACCTTCCCATGGACGGCGGGGAAACGGGGGGGGGGGGGGGGGGGGGACGGGGGGGGGGACGGAGGAACCGAGTGCGCACTACCAATCGAAAAAGTTTATTTTCTCTTTGGGTCAACGCAGTCGCATGGTTACCTCTTCACGGAAAACCGATATGAAGCAGCGCCTGCGCCAAGTGAGTGTGGCTAATTGAGGCCCAATCTATAATTCAGATTCGAAGGGAGATTAAAGGTTGACAGCGCACTAGTGACTCCGCCGGTGTTGCTTAAATGCATTGGACACTCGATCATTAGCGGCGGAAAACGCTTACCATCAGGTGATCCTGTCGTCTCGTCTACAATCCATCACATAAAAATCCTGTCTTCTAAAACAGTCCACCTCACCTGTCGCTTGAAGCGGTCCACCTCACCTGTCGCTTGAAGCAGTCCATGATCCCCCGCAGCACGCTGGTGCTGGGCAGGTAGCTCATGCTCTGCGGGGGCACCCGAGGATCCTGCTGGTACACGCCGCTGCGGTACGCCCTGATCTCTCGATCCACTAGCTTTGTACAGAGATACTCCACGCCCTCTAGGGCGTCTTGGTTCGTGTACTTGAATACTTCGGGCCATATTTCGCCTAAGAACAAATACTTTATTAAAATAAAAGTAAATGAGGGTTTTTACTCCAATAGATGGCGTTGAGAGCGAGGTTCAGAACGCGCCTTCCATACGGGGGTTGCGAAAGGTCAGACTGCAAGTCGCTTCATTGGAATTACCAGATCCTGAATCATGGTCTAAGTAAAGGATAAGAGCTGAGAGGTGATGAATCTATTTTTTATTGTGATAGGTGACAGATGAGCAGATGGATCACCTGATGGTAAGCAATTGCCGCTGCCCATAGACACCCGCAACACCAGTGGAATCATATGTGCTTCAAACCCAAGTACGGATCCAGAGGAATTCCTCCCGCGAACGCTCCGGCTGCGGAAGTGAGTTGCCCTCAATGGTTTTCCCAGGGGAATACAGCATGAGGTTCTTCATAATAGGAGTGTTAAGGTTTTTAAGGAGTCGGCAGCGCGTATGCAGGTCCTCTGGAGTTGCAAACGCCCATAGGGTGCGGTAATCACACTTGTCTGCCACCTATGTAGTATTTAAAGAAACGCCTTTCCGCAGATTGGGCCTCCGGTACCCTCGCAGGGAAACACAGCAAAGACGCTGCTTTACGCAGATGATCTTCATCAATGTATTTATCGTTGACTCGAGTCACTTACAAGGCACATAGTCGAGCACGTCCTCCGGTCTCCTGGCGGCGTCGGCCGGCGTCTTGCAGAACGACGCCGGCAGCGTCACGGAGTTCCTGTACACTTGCGGCACGTCTTTCAGTCTGAAATCATACCAGGGTCACCATTCTACAATCGCACGACTAGACACCGCGGTAAACTTCACCAATACTACCTGGAACCAATCCCTTCCAGAACGCTTCGTTTCCAGCGCTCTTTTTTCCCACGCTCGTGCAAACTCTAGAATGAGCTTCCAGCCGCGGTGTTCTCTTATCGTTATGACATGTCCTTTTTTAAACGAGCTTTGAAAGGAGTTCTACTTTCACGGTAGGCAGCGGCATGACTGTTCTCCGGCATTGTTAATGTCTATGAGCAGCGGTTACCATTTACCATCAGATGGGCCGCAAGCTCGTCTGACTACTTAATGCAATAAGAAAAAACAATCACCTTTATCCCAGCGTGAAATCCCATCCCTGGTGCATCCGAAGACCTCGCTTCGCACCACGAGGTACTCCTGGTGCCATGACCCAGGATTTGGCAAGTCTTGATATTACAATGAAGCGACTTCCGTTTGACCTTCGCAACCCTTAAGGGGAATCATTCCAACTGAATCATGGTACGTTATCATAAAACACGATTCAGAAGCTATGTTTAATCGATCTATGGCAGACGAATCAGGAACATTAAAGAAGCCAGAAGTGCGCTGGCAATTTTTAATATCCTTGTCGATTTCAAAGTATCACTGAACAGGAAGTCATTTCGTGCCATTTTCGTAAAAAACGTCAGAGTATGACAGAGATCCAACCGGCCCTGACGCAGATTCTATACTAGTGCTGTAGAGAAAGAACGTCGCCCAGCACGTCACCCCGGTACTAACGGCTTCGCGTAGTTTTACAAGTATGGCTTTCTATGAAAAGTGACAGTCTCTTTAGGGTGCATTTCTATGCTCACAAGCACAATATGCTCGAATGTAAAATAACGATGACAGTTGACAGGTGTCACTTGGTTAGACATTATTTTTACTCCATTTTGAATGAGACACTGAATCGTAATCCGATTGCATCTGATGTTTGTGTGATGATTTTCAGTTAATTGTTATTGAAGTAGTCGGAATAAAGTGCTTGCTACGTATGTTGAGTCTTATTTCGGCGATTCACAATGGACGAAGACCACAAGAGTAACGAACGCCCACACCAGCTTCTGTCATAATATGTATTCAGTGCCCTTACCATGAGTTTGAAAAACTGTTCTCGCTATCCAAAACTATCGCTTTGTCCCTTTCATTTTAGTGCATGTGAAAGAGACAGAGCAATAGTTTTGGATAGCGAGGATAGTATTTCAAACTCATGGTAAGGCCTCTGACATCTCTTACGTGTAGTCGTCGAGCTTGTAGTTGGCCAGCGCCTTGCAAGCTTCAACAGCCACAGGCGCGTGGTTGGAGTCCGCGACGTACGCCCACAGCTTACGCGCCGCGTCGCTCAGGAGCTTGTCGTACTCCGCGCTCTGAACGCGGAGGGCTGGGGCTTCGCCTAGGAGCTTGCAAATACTGAAAATAGTTAGGTAGATAGCTAGAAACATTTATTCACTGAGAATACGACACACCACATTTTACAGACACGAACGGACACAACAAGTGTAATCATACTATATTGAAACAAATACAAACTAAAAGAATAAAAGGAGATAAAAATTAAGAGATCTTTTTTTTTAAGATATAGGTAGCAGACGAGCAGACGGATCACCTGGTGGTAAGCGATTACCGCCGCCCATGGACGCCTGCAACACCAGTGGTGTCACAAGTGCGCTGCTTTTAACCTTTTAACCCCCTTCCCCTGGATCGGGCCTCACTCACGCAGCGAAACACAGCGCATGCACTGCTTCACGCCGGTTTTCTGTGAGGACGTGGTATTACTCCGGTCGAGCCGGCCCATTCATGCCGAAGCGTGGCTCTCCCACTGCAGATGAAAAAAAAGTAATAATACGGCTAATCAAGCGAGAAAGTTTGCGTAGAGGTGTGTGTGTGAGGTGAGTCGCGATGATCAGTGAAAAGCAGCTCACTCAGCTTCGGCCATGGCTTTAGGCAGGAGTACCTTCAGTCCATGGCGCTGGTTTTAAGTGAGCCCTAATGTGACGCACGGACGACATAAATATGTATATAAATCTATACTATTAATAAAGGGGTTAGATCCTGCAGACAGCAGCAACGCAGACGAACAGACAGATTACCTGATGGTAAGCAATTGCCGCCGCCCATGGACACCCGCGACGCCCGTAGAATCACAAGTGCGCTGCAAACCTTTAAACCCCCCTATCCCCCGGATTAGGCCTCCGGTACCCTCACTCACGCAGCGAAACACAGCACATATTATTATTAGTATTGGTTTATTTTTACGGATTCTCCATACCTGATCTGTCCTGAGGGCCTAGCCATGCGAGCTGTTCATGCACGTTTCTTATACTGTCTAACAGAGCGCCTAATATCAATCACGCTGAAATAGGGTATATGCCTAAGCTCAAGATTTTACAAAATATAAATATTTTATCAAAATATAGGTCAATATGTGCCAATGGCAAAAATTCTCAATTAAAAATATAACGTCTAGCCGGTTTTATGGTCATTCAAAGATTCATGGGCAAGTCCATTTTAAAAGTATGAAATTATTAAAAAATAATAATACCATTGAATAATCCATACAATTTGCACCAACTATTATAATAGAACCATTGACATAAACGAAACATTTGATATAGCTACCATACAAAATTCAAATGAAATGCATACAAAATACTGTCGTGTGACGTCACATCTTAGTAGCCATTTGTATGGAGCGTTTTGGGTTTGCCCAAAATAATGTGATTTTAAAGTTGTGATATCTCAGGTAGTTTAAATGAGAATCAAGTGATTCTTTCAACGATGTTTCTATCATTGAGAGGTCTTTTGATGGCATAAATAAAAAAAATAATAGCCATATACCGTATTGGACTGAAGACTGAACCCTGGTGCACTCCAGCGGCGATAGGAAAAGGGTTGGACCTAGTATTCTCCATGATAGTTACCTGATCTGCACTGCAGGCCTGTTGTCGCGGCCCAGCTTGGGCTCCAGCGCCCGCCACGTGCTGGGCGGCGCCACGGCCGCGCCGCGCCACAGCTGCGCCAGCGCCGCCAGCACCACGCCGGTGCCCGCGGACCCGGCCTTGTCCGTGCAGCGGTTCAGGATGGACGAAATGGTGGAGACCAGCTCCAGGCCGTGGGTGGACGGCCTGGGAACATAATATACTTAAGTGCCAGGCGGGTCATAGAATTAAACTGTACAAATACAAATACAAATCTTTTATTTGTAAAACATAGGTGGAATGATACAGGTGTTAAAATGTTTTTGTAAGTGTATCACTATGGTGGAGACCAGCTCCAGGCCGTGGGTGGACGGCCTGGGAACATAATATACTTAAGTGCCAGGCGGGTCATAGAATTAAACTGTACAAATACAAATACAAATCTTTTATTTGTAAAACATAGGTGGAATGATACAGGTGTTAAAATGTTTTTGTAAGTGTAGCACTATGGTGGAGACCAGCTCCAGGCCGTGGGTGGACGGCCTGGGAACATAATATACTTAAGTGCCAGGCGGGTCATAGAATTAAACTGTACAAATACAAATACAAATCTTTTATTTGTAAAACATAGGTGGAATGATACAGGTGTTAAAATGTTTTTGTAAGTGTATCACTATGGTGGAGACCAGCTCCAGGCCGTGGGTGGACGGCCTGGGAACATAATATACTTAAGTGCCAGGCGGGTCATAGAATTAAACTGTACAAATACAAATCTTTTATTTGTAAAACATAGGTGGAATGATACAGGTGTTAAAATGTTTTTGTAAGTGTAGCACTATGTCTTGCCCTTTGTAGGCGTACAAATATAGGTATAGGTTACGTTAAATACAAATAAAACACAATACATGTGCCTACATAAGACCGCTGCATCTTGCCCTAGGAATTTTAAGCTGCGGTTACATAGTTGCCAGGGCTTAGCTTAGTTTGGGTACCCCTGGAAACTGTTGAACATGTACTTTTGTCATTTTTATTTATTTTGTATACCCTAGTTTTAAGTCAATTTGAGCTATAATAAATTCAATTCAATTCAAATTCAAAAGGTAGGTAAAGAATTATTTATAATTAAATTTGATTCTGATCAGATTACATTTTTATACAGATTTCAATACTATTTCAATTATACACATTCTTAAAAAAAAATCAATTATACATTCTTACAAAATACAATTCTGGTATTATAGGTTAGTTGTATGGCTTGGTATGGTGAAGACACAACATTGTATGAAAGTGTGGCGATTAATAAAAGTATTCTCGAGTTTCTTGCCGGATCTTCTCGACCAGGAACAACTTTCCGAGCCGGTGATAGAATCGCACTATGTTTATTTACTTTTTAGTATATTTGATGTATCAACATATAACGTCCTCCAAACCGATATTTCGATCATGGCGGCCAATCTCAGAGATTGTCCATCGACGCAGGACATATTATAGTGCACAAGTGTTTGCGCAGACACAAGTGCACTCTCTATTCCCTTACCCTCATACTTCGATGGAACACCACTGTGACACGACCGAAGAGGGATCAGGGATCAGGACCAACGGCTTAACGTGCTTTCCGAGGCACGGGGGTACAAGACCGCCAACTTCCAGACTCCGGGCTGCCACTGACAATTTCTTAACCGAAACACTCACGTACAAATTTTGGCCCGACCCGTGGATCGAACCCGGGACCCCAGACGCAGCCGTCGCTTTAAAGTGCGACCCATCAATGCGCCACCGAGGCAGTCTACTTATAAATAGTCAGAAATCATGAATGACGATTTGTGTTTAATATTGGAACCTTTAAAAAGGTTGAAATTCGTTCCAAACGACAAACACAAACAATTTTAGTTCTAAGAATTTTCGATAGATGTCGCTGTGCAAAGATACATCGCACAAGCATTGTGTTTTTCCGGAAACGTATAAGACCTTCTTTGATTTTTCAATATACGCATTCTTACATAGCAGAAACCTAGTTTTATTTATTTCTACGAATACCTGCCTAGTCTTTTAGGACACTGCAATGGAGAACATTTCAAATTTTAACATGTCCATATTGTTTTTTTATATGAAAGTAGACATAAAATGAACAGACCCATATTTTTTCTTTTTTCAAAATTTGTCCATTTTCATGCATAAAATAATTATTGAAATTCTTTTTATTCTAAATAGACGTAAGCGCCAAATGACGTCATCGGACGGCTGAATACAGCGATATTCCTTTGCTTATCATTGTTTTAATAAAAAAAAGGTACTACTGTCAAAGGTAAATAATACTAGTGTCAACATTGTCAACGTCATTCATACATTCAACGTTGACAAGTTGTCTTTTTTTTGACAGTTACATGTCATGAGTTTGGCATTACGTAAATTTAAAACTATAATGTGCTAAGCAAAGAAATATTTTACATTCTGCCGTCCGATGACGTCATCTTAGGTTTTTTAGTTTTTAATTTTTTTCTCAGTAAATAAGCAATATAAAAATGAATAGATATATATTCGAGCAGCGGAAAAGTAAACAAAGAATTGGTATTTTTTGTTTCAGAGCTTAGCAATTTTGAAATGTTGTCCATTTGTAAGTCTATGCAAATAAAGAATTATTTGAGTTGAGTTGAGCCCCCCAGCCCGAGTTCAGTGCCAGGTAACGGTCATCACCTGGCCTCGCAGACGCGGTAGACGGCGGCGGCGCGCGCCACGTCCAGCTCCCAGCGCAGCTCGTCGCGCGCCGGCGCCGCCTCCGCCAGCAGCTCCTGCAGGTACGGGAAGCAGCGCGCCTGGGGGACACGGGGCGGGGGTTAGCCAACAACCAACAACCCAGGGACCACCCACACCTGACTGTGACTTATCGATAAAGATAAAGATAAAAACATTTATTGGTTCAACACAAACGACACAACATTACAAGTAATAATTCAATTCAATCAATTCAATTCAATCCAATTTATTCAGATAATAATTTTACACGAATAATACATATTTAAACCTATTAGAATAAGGTCGGAGATAAATACAAATGCCTGAACTAGGCGAACCTGTTTCTCAGGCTAGAATGTTAAAACATAACTGTAAGTACTCATAAATAATCACAAAAATATTTATCTAAAAAAATACAAAGTAAAAAAAAAACAACTTTTATAAATTACCTACTTTAAAACAATATGCAGTTTCTCTGTATCGTCATATGACATGTTAAGTAGAGCATCATGGAGGGTACGCTTGCATTTAGCAAAAGTAAAGGGATACAGATCTAAAGTACCGTTTAGTCTATTATATAAGTGTAGGCCTAAATATACAAAGAATCTAGAACCGAAGTGATGTGTTTTATAAATTTTAGAGCAAACAAGATCTTTTCGTCTTTTATTAGTAATGAAAGTGCTATAAGGAAGTGCAGCATGCTGTTTAAGAACTGTGCTTAATATAAATAATTGTCGTACTGTTAATACTTTGCACTCCTTGTAGAGGAGGTTTGTAGGAAAGAGAAAAGGGCGGTGAGTTGAGACCTTAAGAATTAAAATATCAGCTCATGTGTTTCCTCCTTCATACAATCCGGGGTCTTTCACGCGGGGCGTGATGCGGCATCTCAGCAGGCAATTAGGGTGAGGATGGCAGACTCAATGGGTACTTTGTTAGTTCTTTTGTGCCTGTCAGCCTCATATTGGAATTTCACGGCCGCTTACCATCAGACGGAGGTCATCCTGATTGACCTTTCAATAAAAAAAAAAATATATATATAAATATTTCACAACATCACATACATTGATCTGACTCCCGAGATAGGTAGCTCGAGCACGAGTTTACGCACGAATGTTACGGATATCAGAATCAACAGTGGGATTACAAATATATAAATATAATACATTTCTTTTGTAAATACATACTTATAATATATAGAAAACACCCAGACCAATACAAACAGTCATGTTCATGCATACAAATGTTTGTACTTTCTGATGCAGAAAGAAAGGAAGGACGCAGTGGAAAAAAGCCGGAATAATAGCCGCTAGAGTATCCTAATAATTAGTTGTATTTAATAGGTTTAAGTATACATGGTATCTTGGGCACATGGAGACAGTCAAACATGATATATTGTTATAAACAAAGTACATACATTAAATTCAAATCAGTGTCAAAATATTGCCAGTGTCTGATTAGACAAAAAGCAGGTTTTACCTACAGTACTGTACGGGGATCGAACTCGCAACCCTTGGACCAAAGACAGCACTACACTAAATTGTGAACAAAAGTAAAAACAACACATAAAACAAAGAGACACATAAGACAAACGAATCAAGGCAATCCTACCAAGGCACCGAAGCTTGGCGAGCCTTCCACCTCGAAGCCTACTTTTAAGGAGGTTGCTGGGTCCGTCACGTGTGGCATCATAGACGCCCTGGGAAAAATGGACCAGGAGAGGGTCGAAATGCTTCAAGATGCTATCTTGAAGTGTATTGACACCTCAGATGATGGGGACGGTCCCAGCTTTATTGGATGCAAACCGCGCTCGGGTGGCATCCTTTTGGCGTGCGCAGATGAGGACTCGAAGGAGTGGCTCATCCGCAAACTGCCCAACATTAAACCCTGGGATGGGGCTAATCTCTCCGCTGTAAACGAAGAGGATATGCCCAAGCCTAGGTATGGCACGGCCTGGATACAGGAAGCCAAACACGACGCAGGTACCATCCTGCGGAGGTTGGCAAAACAAAACAAAGGTTTAGACCTCTCGAGTTGGAGGGTAGTCAACCGGAAGCCCGAAGCAAAAGGTCAAACAGTGACCTTTTCCTTCGACGAGGCGGCCTTGGAGACTATTCTTCAACGCGAGGGGCGTCTCTACCTTGACTTTGGCCTTATCCAGATAAGGGTCAAAGGGGGCAAGGTATCCGGGGACAAGAAGGAGGGGGCAAGCGTCGAGGCTCGTCCAAGTACCTCCAACTTGGTCTCGGGTACGGAACCCTCAAGAGGAGCAACTGGAGCCGACTCCAGCAGCACCACACCTCCACCCGTCCGGGGGACGCATGGAGTCTCGAGGGGCAACAGTCGTGTTGCAGGACCCTCGAGAGGCAGGAGCACCACTACCTGCCAACCATCTGCCCTAGACAGCAGAGGTCGTGGTCGTGGTGGTCGAACACGACCAGCAGGGGGACGCGGCAAGAGAGGCGCTGTGCGAAGGCCGGTAAATCTACCGACCCTAGCACAGGAGCACTCCAGCAGGAAAGCCGCAAGCAACCTGCTCAACAAAAACAACTAATCCCCCCCCCCCCCCCATCCCCGTAAGAAACAGACACAACCCACCTACACAAATATCCTCCTATCCCTTCCCTCCGAATTTAGAAACTTTCTCCCAACCCTTCCCTTCCCAATCCCCAAACCCAACAACATAATGATTAAGGTGATACAAGTAAACCTCCAGCACTCAAAGGCAGCCTCAGCTGCCCTTTGCCAAAGATTCCTCTCTGAGGACCTGGACATCGCCTTGATCCAAGAACCGTGGGTGAATAAAACCACAGTAATGGGGCTAAACTCGGCAGGTAAGATATTAAGTAACACCTGCGGAGCAAGGCCAAGAGCATGCATGCTCTTCAAGAGAGGCATAAATTACCTCCCGATCCCTTCTCTGTGTACAGATGATGCTGTTGCAGCGTATATAGACCTACCCGGGGGGAAAGGTGGGGAGACATTCATAGTCAGCTCCATGTACCTACCCGGTGAGGACCAGGATCCGGTGAACAAGGTGACGCCGGTAGTGGAATACTGTCTGGAGAGAGAAACCCAGCTGCTGGTGGGTACCGACTGCAACTCCCACCACACATCATGGGGCAGCTCCAACACGAACGCTAGAGGTGAGTTACTGTTTGACTACTTGCTCACTAATAATCAATTTGTTCTTAACGTGGGTAGTAAACCAACCTTTACCACACGTTCTAGGCAGGAAGTACTAGACATAACTTGGTGTTCAGGTAATCTCGCACACCGAGTGACCAATTGGCACGTCTCAGATGAGCCGTCCATGTCCGACCACACCCACATTAGGTACGACATACTATGCTCGGGAACAAAGGAACCGAACACCTACCGTGACCCCAAGGGAACAGACTGGGAGGGCTTTAGGAACTCCCTTAGGTTATACCTTGGAGATTTTAAATACATCAAAACTGTGGACCAAGTGGAAGCCGCAGCAGAGGACTTAGGCAAGAGCCTAATGAATGCGTATCTAGAAAATTGTCCTCTCAAGACCACTAAGAGCAACAGAAACACGCCTTGGTGGAACAAAAACCTGGAGCATCTGAGGCAAAAGGCCCGTGCCTTATTTAACAAGGCAAAAAAAGACAAGAACTGGGATGCTTACAGGAAGGCGTTAACACGTTTCAATAGGGAGCTCAGGAAAGCAAAAAGAAGATCCTGGCAAAAATTCTGCGGGTCAATCAAGGACACTGCCCAAGCTGCCAGGATCCACAAAATGCTATCCAAGACACCTGAATCCCATCTAGGCCTGCTAAGGAAAGCGGATGGATCTTTCACAGAATCTCCGGAGGAAACACTGAGACTGCTTGCTCAAACGCACTTTCCGGAATCCGTGTACATTAATAACGAAAGAGAACTCCAGGTCAGTAAATCTCCGGACAGGAGACCGAGGAATGAAGACTGGAGGAGAGCTTCCGTTATTTTTCGTCCCCAGCAGATAATTTGGGCCATTAGGAGTTTCAAGCCTTACAAATCTGGTGGGGTCGATGGTATCTTCCCGGCTTTGTTGCAGCGGGGCGAAGATATCATCATCTCTACGCTGATAAAATTATACCGTGCAAGCTTTGCTTGGAGTTATCTGCCATCAGCGTGGACTCGGGCGAGGGTCACTTACATTCCCAAGGGAGGGGACAAAGACAAATCGCAGCCCAAGTCCTACAGACCGATAAGTCTCACCTCATTCCTACTAAAAACGATGGAAAAGGTGTTGAACAGTCACATCAGGGCAACATACCTCGTTGAAAAACCCCTGAGTGCAAGACAACATGCCTACCAAACAGGCAAGTCCACGGAAACGGCACTTATTGACCTGGTGGACAGAATTGAGAAAGCCATAGAAGACAAAGAAATTGCACTCTGTGCCTTTCTTGACATCGAAGGGGCGTTTGACAACACCAACTTCGATGTTATAACACGTAGCATGGTGAATCGTGGAATCGACGACACCACCACCAGATGGATGGGATCCATGCTACAAAATCGGACTGCAACAACAACGTTGATGAATAAAACCCTACATTATAGAGTGACCAGAGGATGTCCACAGGGCGGAGTCCTATCACCCCTTCAATGGTCATTGGTTGTTGACAGTCTCATCTGCGAGCTCAATGAAGCCAGATTTCTGACTCAGGGTTACGCAGATGACATAGTAATAATGGTCATAGGAAAATGCCCTAGCACCATTTCCAATCTTATGCAAAGGGCCCTACGAATAGTAGAAAACTGGTGCACAAGACACGTGCTAACAGTCAATGCACGTAAGACGGTCTTAATCCCGTTTACCAAAAGAAGGAAACTAGAGGCGCTACACACCCCAACACTTCTTGGTACGAAGCTATGCTTGTCCAACGAGGTCAAATATCTCGGAGTCTTTTTAGACCAAAAACTAACATGGAACAAGCATCTCGACTACATCACTAGAAAGGCAAAAATTGCGATGGGGGCAAGCAGTAGGTTGGTGGGGCTAAAATGGGGGCTACGGCCCATGGCCGCACTCTGGATTTATAAAACCATAGTGAGGCCGATCGTCACTTATGGCTGCTGTGTGTGGTATAAGAAGACGCACCAACTTAACTGCGTAGAGAACCTCAGCAAAGTTCAAAGAACTGCCTGCCTTATAGCCACTGGCGCGCTTTCGTCCTCTCCCTCTGCAGCACTGGATGCCCTCCTGAACATTCCACCTCTGCACATTCACGTGCAGATGGAAGCGAGGATGGCTATCACGAGAGCGAAAATCAGAGGGAGGACGAGATGGCATTCTAGGGTCATGAGAGGCCTCTACAATGAACTAATGAAAATTCCGGTCATGGATATGCCCTCTGACTCCATGGTCCGTGAACACCGCTTCGATAAGCGGTTTACAGTCTTGTTACCAAGTAGACAAGACTGGGAGGCTGGAACTCCCGGAAATGTTAAGCAGAATGACATCGTTTGGTATACAGATGGCTCCAGGAAGCAGGGCATATCTGGGGCGGGATTTTGTAATGATCGCTGCGGAATACGCAAATTCGCCAACCTGGGTCGCTATACCACAGTGTACCAAGCGGAAGTCTTCGCAATAATTGGCTGTGTCCAAGAGAGTCTACAAATGAATCTCCAGAATAAGAAGATATTCATCTTCTCAGATAGTCAAGCTGCCCTCAAGGCGTTAACATCCTGTGAACTTGACTCCAAACTCACTAGCGAGTGTGTCCTGCTCCTAAACCAGCTTGGCAATGCCAACATTGTAAATCTGATTTGGGTACCGGGACACTGCAATATCAGAGGCAACGAAGTCGCTGACGTGCTAGCAAAGGCCGGGGCAGAGAGCCCACTACTCGGACCGGAACCAATAAGTGGCGTTCCAGCATGCATGGTCAGGTTCGAGTTAAAAGAGTGGGAGAAAAAACAAAGCACTGAATTCTGGAAAAGACTACCTCGACTAGAACAGTCTAAGGCGTTGATACAGGCGTTCGATCAGAAACGAGCTGTAGAAATAACAAAACTGAGTAGAGGACATGTTAGGGCACTCACTCGGACCCTCACAGGGCACTGCAAATTAAATAAGCACCTGCACAACATGGGCCTTACAGATACCAAAATCTGCAGGTTCTGTCGCGAGGACGAGGAAACGATTATCCACGTCCTCGGCGAGTGCATAGCGCTGCACCGCTGCAGAAGCCGGCACCTGGGAGCACACATGATCTCAGCTGACGAGATCAAGAGCTCCCCCATCAGCTCCATTCTCGGGTTTATCCTGGAACTGGAGCTACATGAGGTGCTGTAATAGGTTACGGGGCTGCCACAATAGATCATCTACTGGTCGCAGTGGCTATGAGACGCAGGGCTCACCCCATTTCTATCAAATAATAATAAAACAAAGAGAAAAAGATACACTGTGTGCAGGTGTGTCGCGGTGCGTAACATAAAGGAGCTCACTCAGCTAATGCCACGACTTAAGGAAAACTTCCTATAGGCCATGGCGCTGGTATTGGAAAGAAAAAAAAGACACCAACCTACTCAGGCAGCTGACGAGGACCTCGCGGCCCAACCCAAACTCACCCTGGGCCCGGAGGGCCACTGGTGTCGCGGGTGTCCATGGGCGGCGACGATCGCTTACCATCAGGTGATCCGTCTGCTCATCGGCCATCTATCACATAAAAAAAAGAAGTCTGAACATAGATGAGCCAGAAGCATAGACCCAGGAAGGCCAGGGGAGCTTGGACCCAGAAGGGCCAGGAGGAGCCTGGCCCCGGATAGACCAGGAGAAGCCTGGCCCTATCACATAAAAAAAGAACCCTGGACACGGATGTGCCAGGAGAAGCCTGGACCCGGCAGGGCAAGGAAATGCCTGGCCCCGGGTGGACCAGGACAAGCCTGGACCCGGGAGGGCCAGTGGCCCCGGGTGGACCAGGACAAGCCTGGACCCGGGAGAGCCAGTGGCCCCGGGTGGACCAGGACAAGCCTGGACCCGGGAGGGCCAGGAGAAGCCTGGACCCGGATAGACCAGGAGAAGCTTGGAAGCAGGAGGGCCAGGAGAAGCCTGGACCCGAGAGAGCCAGAAGCGTGGACCCAGAAGGGTCAGGAGAAGCCTAGATCTGAGAGGACCAGGAGAAGCTTGGTCCCGGGAGGGCCAGAAGCGTGGACCCAGAAGAGCCAGGAAACCCCCTATATAAACACACTTTCGTAATTTTATTTTGATCAATGAAACTACCCTATCCATACTTGTGTTTCTGCAAGGCTCGTGTACATCATGATGAGCAGCGAAGTCGGCACACCCTTGCCCGCCTTCAGCTTGTTCAGGATCGATACGATGTTGTGCACGTTCTCCTGTAAACAAGAACCTATTATTTACACGTGCGTCTTAATTGCCTTAAGTCATATCTGATTTCCCTGTCTAAGTGTTGTGAAGCTCAGACGGCTGTCGCATCACTATAATTACCAAATTCTGAATCATGGTTTAAGCTACCCCGGGCTCCAAACAGGGCCATAGCTAGGGAGGCATAGTAGGACACTGCCCTACATTATTATTCCGCAGCGCTCTGGTCGTATAATACGATGAGCCCCCTCCCTGTCGTAGATATTATGACGAGCTACCGGAGGACCCCCCCCCCCTCCCCCTCCCCCGCACGGACAACCCTACCTATAACCAAATGCTCCCCTATCTTCAACTCTACTCCATCTACAGTCCTGGAAAGCTGTCGCTTTGGACCGGGAATTACACGCTAAGATGAGAGAAATGAAGACATAGTTCACCTTCGTCTTGGCCATGAGCGGCAGCGCCTTGAGGCACTCCAGGCGCACGGCAGGCGATTCGTCGTTGGCCAGCTTGTACAGAAGCACCGGCAGCAAAAGTACTGACAGCTCCTTCTTCAGCTCCACCGCGCCCACCACTATGCGGAGAGCGAGCAGCTTGATCTGAAAGGAGACGATATCATTAAGAAAATTACGTACCTTTACTTTACTTCCTTCCACCCGCACTATAGGTAGCATGCCCAAAAATCGACCGCGGCGTGCGATTTTTGAGCATGCTTAAAATGCTTATTAGTAGCACGTCCACACATGCTACAAATTAGCAATCAAAAGTAGCATGCTTTAAGCATTAAAACAAGCATGTGTAACAGTACCTTTATTCTCTAATGTATGCCTTACCTCCTCGAACCACTCCTCCGTCCGCCTTTCCATAGCGACTCCAATCAGAAACGCGACCAGCTCCAGCTTCATCGCGCCGTCAGCTGCCTCCATCACCTCCAACCACCTCTTAAGCCTCACCGGGTCATCCCTCAACCTCTCCCACGTTTCATACAACTTGAACATAACTGACAAACGGCTGTCCGTGGAAACCAGAGCTTCGAAGATCTTGTTGCTCTTCAAGTTAGGCATATCTAAGCGGTGTTCAGGAGTCTGCGTTTGGTATATGTCGACGATCTTAGAGGCCACTTTCAGAGCGTTTGTGGTGAGGTAGGAGGGCATGTGCAGCCACTGGAGGGAGAGGGCTACGAACGTGTTCAGGGCTATGCTGGTGCACTTGAACTTCGTTATTATATTGAGACCTGGAAAGGGAAAGGCTTTCAATTAGAAACCGACTCATGTTTTTTATGTATCTCGACGACTGACATCAATTTTATTAATATTCCGACATATTTACAATACATTCCACTTTAATTTTTTAATTTTAATATATTACTTGATATGACATGTGAATTAGATTTTTTATTGGATTTGAGATTTAATTTTATTATTATGAATTAACAATTTATTCGCTTGTCTTAATTTTACTTGTTTTGTAAGCTGAAAAGTAGAGCATAGCGTACGTATCTCTCAAATTAATTACATCACCTTTGTGACCTATGTTTTCACAAAAAAAGATATTTTGTATTTTGTACTCGTAAACGATTCGCATAGGTCGCTCAAAGGAGGAGTTTATGAAAGAAAAATATTTTGGTATTGTAAGTGATATCCCCTGGATTTTATTTATTTATTTATTCAGGAAAAAAACAGCATCATTATAATACAAATAGAAGAATTGAAGTATATAACACATTTGCCTTAGATAATTTCCACCACTAGTTATCGCAGGCTATGTTGATTCTACCCGTATACATTCTGTTTTACTCTGTTCTGTTTCTGTTTTAGTCTGATTTTGAATTACTATTTTTATGTGATAGGTGGTAAACGAGCAGACGGATCACCTGGTGGTAACCGCCCGTAGACACCCACGAAACCAGTGGAGTCACAAGTGTGCTGCCAACCATTGAATCCTCGTTTCCCCCGGATTAGGCCTCCGGAACCCTCACTCACGCAGTGAAACAGCACAGTGCTGTTTCACAACGGTTTTCTGTGAGGCTGTGGTATCACTCTGAACGAGCCAGCCCATTCATCCTTATGAACTGCCATTAATCCATAATGTCATGAAATGATCTGATAGAGAATTATACATAGTTCATAAAATGGTCGAAATCGGTCGGCTAAACTAGTGCTGAAGTGGAGACCGCGTTTCAGTAAACGGAGTGTAGGAAGCTCACACAAAAACTTAACAGCTATTACATTTTACAAACAAATATCAATTTGATTTAACAAAGACCTAATGTTATCTGTAAATATATCAAATTCTGGATGTAGTGACAAGAGTGTGTTAAGCGTATTATGCATGCGACATAGGATAATAAGTGAAGTTTATGCCTTGTGTAACGAGGCGGATGAAACCCCTATACACATAACCACTGATGTGCAAACGTAGCTTACATCTGGGAAATCACTTTTTGAGCCCCAACGAAGCTAGGGATCTCAGTCCCAAACAACTGATACACTTTCTGATAAGTTTAGGGTTTGGGACAGATATGTAGCACCGGTTCAAAGTCACTCAAAGATCTATGGAAATGGCTATGCTCGGATTATCTCTGAAGGACCGCATCAGAAATGATGTAATTCGACAGAGAACCATAGTCACCGACATAGCCCACCGAATTAGCAAACTGAAGTGGCAGTGGGCTGGTCATATTACCCGCAGAACTGACAGCCGTTGGAGCCGTAAAGTCCTTGAGTGGAGACCGCGACTCGGTAAGCGTAGTGTAGGACGCCCTACGACAAGATGGGATGATGACATTCGAAGGCTGGCTCGTGTGGGCTGGATGAGAGTGGCCGAAAATCGGGAGCAGTGACGTGCATTAGGGGAGACCTTTGTCCAGCAGTAGACGAGTGTGGATTGCTGATGATGATGTAGCACAGTGGCGATCACAATAGATCAAACCGGTCGCAGTGATACTGGTCTGAATAGGACCTGCATAGCCGCCTGCGTAAAATAAAAAAAACCGGCCAAGTGCGAGTCTGACTCGCGCACCGAGGGTTCCGCCGGTATCTTTTGATTGCGTTAACTTTTGTTTGATTTTTTCACAGCTTAAAGGGACAGTTGACCTAGGTATTTGGTATAAATTTCAATTTGATACCTTTATTCGTTCGTGAGAAATAAAGTAGTAAATTTCATTTTATTAAAATATTTTTATTATTTTATATAACTAAAAAAATGTGATTTTCGCAATTTTTCCTATATTTGCATTATATGACAATGCTTCATGCCAAATTTCAAGATTCTGAGTTTACGGGAAGTACCCTGTAGGTTTTGATTCCTTTGCGAGTGTCAAAAATTTGATGAAAATATCGATATAATCGGCTGTATCTTTTGATTGCGTTGGCTTAGAAGTTTGATTTTTTCACAGCTTCAAGGGACAGTAGACCTGAGTAATTGATATAAATTTCAGCTTCATACCTCCACGCGTTCCTGAGAAAAAGGGTCTCGACAGACGGACGGACGGACGGACAACAAAGTGATCCTATAAGGGTTCCGTTTTTTCCTTTTGAGGTACGGAACCCTAAAAAATGCCTCGTGTGTGACTCACAGGCGTGCAGCAGCGCGGGCAGGTGCAGCGCGGGCGTGCGCGGCAGGTTGTCGGCCAGCAGCGCCAGCGCCAGCGCCGCGCCCGCGCCCGCGCCCGCGTCCAGCGCCGCGCAGCGCCCCAGCAGCACGTAGCACGCGTGCGGGTCGCGGCTGCAATCCCACTTATATTTTAACCCTCTCCCTCTCATTACCCGTAACTCCACTTAATCCTCCTCTTCGTAGAACAGTGTTAGGTGCCAATTCACCTGTCCCTAGGCTCGGCAAACTACTTAATAGTTATAGTGACTTGATTGATATTCACGCCGACTCATTTGCAAAACTTAGGCATATCTTGTGTAAGGCCTGGCTAGTGTAAATTATATTAATGTGTTTTTAGTGATTTGTATAAGTTTAAAAGAAAAAATGTTTAGTTTTAAAAGAGTAATTTACCCCAAAATTTTAGCTTTAGTTATAATGTTTCTTTCTTTTGCATGCGGTTACCTTAAAAGATTGTTGCGCTTAGTTAGTTATAGATAGTAATACTGTTATTGTTAGTTTTAGTGTATACAAACGCTCTGGTAAACCTGAATAAATAAATAAAAATTACAAATCCTAGAATAAAGTTCTTGCCAGCCCCTTTTAACATTGCCTGTTGGAACAGGTAACAGCTTTAGCACGGTCATAAATTTAGATCGCGATTTACTTTATGGTGGTCTGCGTTTAACAGTGCCAGTGCTATTCCAAAGTACTAAACTATTATTAAATTTTTATATTATGTATGTTTGGCGATGAATAAATTATTTTATTCTAATTATTATTATCTGGGCCAGATAGTCTCCTTCCACAACAGGCAAGAAAAAGAAGTCGAGCGTCGTATCCAAAATGCCTGGAAGAGCTTCTGGTCCATGAAAGCGTACATGAAGGGGGACCTTCCTCAGACACTTAAACGCAAACTCATCGACGGCTGTATTTTGCCCATTCTTACTTATGGAGCACAAACCTGATCGTTGACCGAAAATCAGAAGTCCAAACTAAAGATTTGTCAAAGAGCCATGGAGCGCAGCATTCTAGGCATCAAAATATTAGATCGAATGCACAACTCTGACATACGCTCCAAGACTGAAATCGCATATGTCGGTCGAAAAGCTGCAAAACTAAAATGGGATTGGGCGGAATGGGCCCTGAAAGATGGACAAAAATCGTCACTGAATGGCGCCCGACCGATGGACGGCGACTACGGAGTAGGCCCAGAAAAAGATGGTGTGATGATTTTTACAAATATGTCCAAGATTGGCAAGACAGGACATTGGACAGGGATTAATGGAAGAATTTGGGAGAGACCTTTGCTCAGCAGTGGGACGCTACGGGCAACTTAAAAAAAATGTTATTCATCAAAGCCGTATCTTTTTACCTCGCCTATGAAAAATCCAATGAATTTTTTTATTGGCGATAACAAGTTATTATAATATAATTTTTTTATAGTTATTATAAAAAAGGAAAAATGTATCACTAATACCTTGAAAAGGTCATTTATAACAAAGCAAAATATCTGCAAACCACACATGTAATTTTAAGTTATGTACCAATATGTTGTACATTTATGTGAATAAATGATTATGATTATTTATTACTTACTAATTCACTGAACTACGGGACTGAGTTCCAAATTCAATGGTCATAACGAATCGTGAGCGGTGACCTCAAGTGCGCAGAACTCAAATTTGAAATTGCGTAAACTCTCACACTACTTGCACTGACCACTCGCGACCTGATCAAACGCACACTGTGTAAGAGCGCTGGATCATTAGTACTGTCCGCGTACGAGTACTTACACACTTATACACAATAATATTATGACCTGCAGATTGCTATCAATTAATTTAAAGCTAAGTCAGCTATAGCCGTTCATAATGGCCGTGTGGTCCCCGGCAGAGTAGAATAGGCCACCCTCACTCTTACCGAGGTGTCGTAAAAGGCGACTAAGGTAAAGCTGCTGGCATGATCATCAGCACCCAGAGAAGGAAAACTCTGCATTTATATCAAAACCCTCGCCAACCCGTCTGCCAAGCGTGGTGAGTATAGCAATTACCCCTCATGTGATTGAGGGAGGCCCGTGCCCCAGCAGTGGGGACATAAATAGGCTGACGATGATGATGATAATGATGAGTCGTTGTTAATTTTTCTTTCATTCATAGCTATCTTACCAAAAACTGCATGCTATTCAACATAGCTAGATAGGCACAATGAATTCCTATTTAAAAGGAAATAAAAGTAATTTGTTTGTTAGCCTCGATACCTGATTATTGAGTTGAGTTTTGCCGCCATAGCCGAATTATCGGTTAAGTTGATTGATTATTATTATAATATCTAGTTCTACAGATTAGTAGGCCTCACCCGTGTTTGAGCATCTCGTTGGATATCCTGGCCAACATGGGCAGCAGCGCGACCACGTACGCGACGTCGCGCCGGTGGATCGCCGTGTCCGCCACCGCCGAGTACGCCGCGAACGCGCGCTCGATCAGATCCGGGTTGCATATCTAAGTGTCATAAATACAATAAATCAATTCATACAACATCTTTAACTACATTGACCTGACTCTGTCTGTACTCAGTAACTTAAGCACTAAAGTGATACTGACAACAGAATAACAAATACAATACAATTCATATATTACACCTTGACACTGAACAAAATAAGTGCTTTTCACACAAACGTTTGTGCCAGGTGGAAGGCGAACTCATGACCTTTGGCGTATGAGGCAGATACGCCATCGGGTCAATAATACAGCCCTGAAGTGTTACTTGCTGGCAGAGCTGAGGCAGGACAGCAGCAGCGTGAGCTGGGGCGGTGACGCTGGCAGGCTGAGCAGCAGCTGCTGGTGAGCTCAGTGTTACCTCATGGCAGCTCAGGCAGGACAGCATCAGCGTGAGCTGGGGCGGTGACGCTGGCAGGCTGAGCAGCAGCTGCTGGTGAACTCAGTGTTATCTGCTGGCAGCTCAGGCAGGACAGCAGCCGCGTGAGCTGGGGCGGAGACGCTGGCAGGCTGAGCAGCAGTTGCTGGTGAGCTCAGTCTTACCTCATGGCAGCTCAGGCAGGACAGCAGCAGCGTGAGCTGGGGCGGCGACGCTGGCAGGCTGAGCAGCAGCTGCTGGTGAGCTCAGTGTTACCTGCTGGCAGCTCAGGCAGGACAGCAGCAGCGTGAGCTGGGGCGGTGACGCTGGCAGGCTGAGCAGCAGCTGCTGGTGAGCTCAGTGTTACCTGCTGGCAGCTCAGGCAGGACAGCAGCAGCGTGAGCTGGGGCGGCGACGCTGGCAGGCTGAGCAGCAGCTGCTGGTGAGCTCAGTGTTACCTGCTGGCAGCTCAGGCAGGACAGCAGCAGCGTGAGCTGGGGCGGTGACGCTGGCAGGCTGAGCAGCAGCTGCTGGTGAGCTCAGTGTTACCTGCTGGCAGCTCAGGCAGGACAGCAGCAGCGTGAGCTGGGGCGGCGACGCTGGCAGGCTGAGCAGCAGCTGCCAAGGCCGCGCGCCGCCGCTGTGCCGCGGATTGCACGTCAGCCACAGGAACACGGGCCGTAGCAATTCTAAGCTGTTTGAAGACACTCTGTAATCAAGATATGACATCATATTACATAAAATAAATATTAAATAAAGCCCATTAATAAATCTTTCTTGTTCTGCATTTTATCAGATTATCATGATAATTTTTTTCGCGTTTTTTTTTGCTTACATATAATCCAGAGGTGGGTGGACCAAATCTGTTCTCTTAAAGTGTAAAAGGAATAATTCTCCTGAAAATTTAAAAATCAAAAAGTAAGCATTATTTTCCTTTTAGTTATAAAACAACTCACACATAATCAGGATGTGTGCACAATGCTTGCATCTGAGCCAAGACATCATCTTCAGCTGCCTTATTCTTCTCCAGCACAGTGATGAATGGGTGCTGGGGAGACTTGAGTGAGAACTGGCACTGGTACGGCTGGCCCGGGACCAAGCGGGACCTCAGGTCTAGGATTAGCAGCCCGGCCATGGTAGAGATTATTGCCGAATAATTGCTGAAAGGTAAAAGAAAAATGGTTCAATATTAAAAGAGATTAATGAATAAAATCTATTAGTGTATTGTGAGTGCATGTTAGTAAAAAGTTTTGAAATTATTCCAAAAGTCAATCAAATCATTGAAATTGCATTATTTATTATATAAATTTAATATTCAATGTAAAATAATTAATTTATTACATATTCTTTTAACTTATATATTCTTAAGTTATATAAATTATTGGGATTTATAGCCAACCAGATAATAATACGGCTCTTAAGGTTGGTTAGATAAAAATTATCATTGTTCTATGCTATAAGTGGAAAACAAGCTTGCGTGTCACTTGATGATACATAAGGCATAGCATCAGTGAGATCAGAGGGGTCACTGATGCGGTTTAAGATAGAGTGCAGTCATTAATTTTTTAATTTTATTTGATAGATGGCAGACGAGCAGACAGGTGATCACCTGATGGTATGCAATTCCCGCTGCCCATGAACACCCGCGACACCAGTAGAGTCACAAGTGCACTACCATCCATTAAACTCCCCTTTCCTCCCGACTGGACCTCCAGTACCCTCCCTCATGCAGCGAAACACAGCACAGTGCTGCTTCACTCCGGTTTTTTGTGAGGCCGTGGCATCACTCCGGTCGAGCCGGCCCATTAATGCCAAAGTCTGGCTCTCTCACGATCATACTGTAAATAAACAGAAACCACGTACTGTGCACTAGGCAGCAAGGTGACGATAGTGGACATCGTGTGTCCGATCTCCAGCACGCCCAGCTCCACCAGCGCCAGCAGCCCCTGGCACGCCGTCAGGCTCACTACCTGCTCCTTCGCCTGGCACTTCCCGCGCAGGAGCTTCAGCTGCTCGTTCTCTAGCGCGAACCGCTGCCGCTCCGCCGGCTTGTACTGAGACTTTATCAAACATATTAGCTTATCTATCGCGTTCACCACTAACACACTGTTGTTGGTGTTTAACTTATATTCTATTTCGTCCATTTTAATGATATTTGGTTACACTTTCACTGAGATTTTAGTAATATTTTGATGAAACACGCCGCTGAAAATGCGAAAACAGCTGTTTTGGACTTGTTGTCACTTTTCACTTATGACAGTTTGTTTTTTAAGGAATTTACGTATATAGGTTGCTAATACAATAGAATAGAATATCATTTATTTGCATAAAATAAGGTGTAATAAGGTGTTAATAAATAGTATAAGTGTTTGCCGAGAGGTTGTAACCCTGAAATTGTTTAAAATAGCTCCCGGTTTAGTAGCTAAAAATTAAAATCGATTGGCGTCGCTAGTGTGCCCTACCCGTCACCTTAATGGATCAAAGCATGTTTTCGGTCTTATTATTGGTGGACCGGGAAAAATGTCAGGGGATGACTGAATTCACTTACTAATAATTGGTAAAATATGTGCGTTTTTATACTTTTTAAATAACTATGCGCAAATGTTGAGTCCGTTTTTTTTTAAAATTGATTACACGCCAAAAGCCCTGTTGGTTTAGCAAGTGGTTTAAGTACCAGGCCGTGATCTCAGGGTCCGGGGTTCCATTTCCGGGTCAAGCGAAAACTATGTTTTGAATTTTTCCAACATAAGTCGGGTTTGTGATCACCAATCCGCATTTGGCAAGCGTGGTGATTAAGCCTAACCCCATCATAGTAGCGATAACTTGACTTCTATGATGGAGGCCTTTGCCCTGCAGTGGGACAGTTTATAGGCTGATACTTTACCTTACATGCCAAAAGCGGCCACTTTTGGCGTGAATCAATTTTTCGCGTACAAAAACGGACCCAACATTTGTGCATGGTTATTTAATAAATAGTATAAGTGTTTGCCGAGAGGTTGTAACCCTGAAATTATTTAAATTAGATCCGGTTTAGCAGCTAAAAATTAAAATCGATTAGCGTCGCTAGTGTACTTAAAGGCCTTCTATAAACCTAAAGAAAAATAAAAAAATATCCTATTTTTTTTAAAATTGAGACTAAATTCCAAGGCTGAAATGTAATAAAAATGTAAGTAAATATGTCAAACTGACATTTTGTAGCGAACAATAAAGTCGAAAATTCGTGCTTCTTCTCGATTAAATTACCAAAATCTTCATTATTTAACCATTTATTTACTAACTTAACTGAGTAAAATGTCGACGCCACCTCGGGAAACTATCCAAAAGCAAATACAACAAGATTGGGCCAACCGGGAGTATATAGAAGTGATCACAGGGAGCATCAAAAAGATTACGGATTTCCTGAACTCTTTTGGTGAGTGAAAGCTGCAATCTCAATTTTTTGTTACTATTTAATATAAACCAAACTAACTGAACCGTCTTGTTACAGATATGTCTTGCCGGTCTCGCTTGGCCACCCTGAACGAAAAGTTAACGTCGTTGGAAAGAAAAATCGACTATTTGGAGGCGTGCGTAAGTTGAATGATTTTGAGTTTAGTCATTTCACTGAAAGACGAAATGAAAGTGTGCTACACTTCACAGCTTTCTCTCTACATAACACAACTTCAATGACTATGTATGAAACTGATATTTCTTGAATTATCTACTTACAAATTATGATACACGGTGTGTTAATACATGTTAATCGCCGAAAGTCATATCATTCTCCTGCCCCTTACCTAGGTTATCTGGGGTCGGCATGGTATGTCTTTCTTTTCCATAGGTCCCTGTCATTCGTCATCGAATTATCCACCCCATTTTCCATCATTTCATTCTTCACACAGTCTTTATTTGGCCGTCCTCTGTTCCTCCACCCACAGTTAATCACTGAAAGTACCTGGTTAAAGAAAGTTTACTCTTTATATAATAATTTTGTAAAACACACCACTGCCATTTTCCTTCCCTGTTCCCGGGTTATCTCGGGTTGGTGCATTATGTTTTCTTCTTCCATAAGTCCCTGTTATTTGGTATTGAATCATTCACTTGGTTTTCAATCATAATATCATTTAAGTTGTCTTGTTATAACATTACTTTATTTGTTACAGGTGACTAAAGGCGAAACTTTGACATAAAAGTTTGGTTAGTTAAAATAACAATATTATTTCATAAATAATTTTATTACTTTTACAAATTTTATGCATTAGATTTATGTGATCTAGAAGTATTCTATGTGGTAAGACTGTCCTGTTCTATCTCTATGCAATGTGCTAAATAAAAACTGAATATGGATCCAAAATGAACATATGGAAGGATTGAAAAAGTAAATATGAAATACCAATTCAGTATGATTGTTGTATGTTTTAATAGCATAGTATTTTTAAGTTATAATAAATTTTAATATACAATGTATTTTCTTTATCTGTCAATAGGTAATTATAAACAAATTAAACCCTCACCCCATTATTTCAAAACGCGATCTAAGAAAAGTTCGGGAACTAAACTCATGCCTGCCCCTTTTAACAATGCGCATTGGAACAGGATGGCTTGAGCTTTAGTACGGAAATAAGATTAAATCACCATTTATAATGAGGTGGTCATAGAGCAAATATTAAATGATTATATTTTATTTATTATATTTTTTAGTTTATTTAATCATCAGATAAAAGAAAACAGACCAATATAGTATACAAATTGAATTGGCATTAGAACTCTTATCTACTATTTTTATCAGCTGTTAAAGTTAGCTTAATGTCTTACTATTATTAAAATTCTCATCATCATCCTCCTCCTGCCCAGGTAATCTGGTTAATTATTTATATCATTAAATCTATCAGTATGTAATACCATTCGGTCTTGACTGAAAAATCGACCTTTAGAAGTACAATTTAAAAATAATTGAAATTTAGATCATTTGGTTTCTAAAAGCACAGCAATGCCTTGACCACCTCCACAACTTGACACGGCAATTCCTCGTTTTTGATTTCGTTGCCTGAAAATAAAAAAATTAACACCAGATTATTTGATTGTTTGTGACTAGTCGATTTGCCGTTGATTTTTTAGAAGTATTTTACCATAACTGATGGATGAACAAGTTACACAACCGCCCTGGCTTCCGTGGCGCCTACAGAGTTTCCCTTGGCGCCCTCGCTCACGTTAGCCTTAGCAAGGTCTACGCTCAGTCCAGGGCTCTTATGGAGCGCAATGTCTCGTTCGTCTATTATCTTACCGTAGCTGATGAACAAGGTGCACAACCATCCTGGCTCCCGTGGCGCCTACAGGGTTTCCCTTGGCGCCGCCGCTCACATTAGCCTTAGCAAGGTCTACGCTCAGTCCAGGGCTCTTATGGAGCGCAATGTCTCGTTCGTCTATTATCTTACCGTAGCTGATGAACAAGGTGCACAACCATCCTGGCTCCCGTGGCGCCGACAGGGTTCCCCGCAGCGATGGCGCCGCCGCTCATGTTGACCTTGGTGAGGTCTACGTCCAAGGCTCTAGCCGTCACCAGCACTTGTGGAGCGAATGTCTCGTTTATCTAGATGTGCAATAAATTGGTCGTCATTGATTAAGTGTTGCTTTTTGGAACCGAGAATCGATAAACCGTAGCCCGCTTTTAATTTTTTAGCCAATTACCATATACCACGGCCTCACAGACAACTAGGGTGAAGTAGCCCTGTGTTGCGCGGAGGCCCAGTCCGTGGGAACTGGGGGGTTCAAAGGTTGTCAGCGCACTTGTAACTCCACTGGTTTTGCGATTGTCCATAGACTCGTATAAAATAAATAATTTCTTGCACAAGTTGCTAAGTCTTAGATAATCATGATTTTTGCAAGTTTCTTGTTTAGTAGAGTACCGACGTGTTTTAGTATTCGCAGTCACACTAGATGTTACAATTACCAGGATTGCTAAGTTCTGGTAATTGTCGTACATCATAGTCCAAGTGTATACCGGATAAAACTTGCCTCAAACAAGTCAACATCATTAACGCTCAGTCGAGTTGCAGCTAACAACGCCTGGACAGCTGGAATGGCCCCCAACCCGGGCTGCAGCGGGTCTGACCCGTGACACGCCCAGCCCACGACCCTGGCTAGCGGGTCCAGGATCTGTTGGTTGACTATCTCTTCTTCTGCAATAAGGATGGCTGCAGCACCGTCTGCTGGGCCCTGAAAAGTAGACATGTTATTCCCGCCCTAACACTATTGATTCATTTGGAGTTTTTCATACTTACACTAGAATTACCAGCAGTAATCACAGAAGCGTCATCAACAACGCTAGGCAGTCGAGAGAGTTCGTCTAAAGTTATGGTCGGTTTAGGCAGTTCATCCTTATCGACTATCATTTCTTTTTTCTTTAGTGTTGCTTTTAAACTGGATATCTCGCGATCGAATACCTTGGATTCTTGTGCTGGAAATATAAAAAGAAAATTGTGAGTTGTTTGGAAATAGTGGAAGCACGCAGCTTCGTCGTTAGTGCATAGGTCTAGATTTTACTGTGATATCTTTTATTAGTCATTGGTAGCTATATTATTTCTATCACCTGCCTTCCATTTCAAGTGGCTCTCCAGCGCGAACTGATCCACCTCGCTCCTCTTAACATGGTGTTTGTTTGCAACATCCTCTGCCATCTTCTGCAGCGTCAGTCCAGTGTAGGTGTCCAGGAACTGTCTTTGGATGTGGTCCTCCATGGTGTAGGGGCTGGCGAGTGTCGTGCCGAATCGAACGTTTCGTACTAGATAGGGCAGAGCAGACATGATCTCGGTTCCGCCGGTGAGAGATGCTCTAGCCATGCCAGTTAATATGTCCTGAAATCAAAAATTTACCGAGAGTTGTATAGTGTTCACTTGTCAAATAACCAATCTCTTTAAGATCAGAACGCAACGCTTCTAGTGTTTATATCTCCCAAGCTCGTGCAAACTCTGAAACGAGCCTTTAGCCGCAGGGGTTCCAGCGGCGGTTAACTTTACCTTCAAACGGGCTTCAAGCTTTTCCTCGCCAAGTGCCCAAGAAATTCAAAAAATCTTCGCAAGCAAATGGTTAGTGCTATATGCTGTCCACGAGAATTGGAACAATGTTACCTACACCAGTGCCTACGTCTCATTAAATAAAGTTATCCTTACCAGTGCCCCAGTGATAACTGCCTGAAGTCCTGACCCACAGGATCTATTGACACCTAAAGCTGGCCGGTCAATCGGGACTCCCGAGTAGAGCCCGCTGTATCTCGGCGTCTTTCCGCCATCGCATTGGCTGAGCTGCAAATAAAACAGTTTATTTGGTCCTTCGAGCCAGATACATCTAGGTTATCTTTTGCTTATTTTTTTTTTCAATTCAAAAGTCATTTTTGAAACTTTTGGCGCCTGATCTGATCTGATCGCCGCTCATCGACACCCACGACGCCAGTGGAGTCACAAGTGCGCTGCTAAGCTTTAAACCCCCCTTTCCACCGGATTGGGCCTCCGGTACCCTCACGCAAACACAGCACAGTGCTGCTTCACGCCGGTTTTCTGTGAGGCTGTGGTATCACTCCGGTCGAGCCAGCCCATTTATGCCGAAGCGTAGCTCTCCCACTCTGAAATTTTTATTTATTATTTACTTACATAATGAGCGTTTCCTATAATAGTGTTGTCTATGAGCATCGGGTCCAGCCCGGAGGTCCGTATGGCCTCCTTCCCGGCGGCGGCAAAGGCCAAACCTGCTGGGGTCTCCCGCAGGGGTCCGCCGATACTGCAGAACGGAGTGCGTTTGGCTCCGATTACAAATATTCCTGGAGCACAGACATTATAAATTATAATACAAGTACCTGGAGTAAACATTTCACCAATATTTGTGAGGGAGACTAACTTGAATTAGAATTGCAGAAAATTTCTGATTTGGTTACAAACAGCATCCGTGGATGCCTAAAGACAGGAGGAAATTTAAACATACGCGGGTTTTTTCAATAAACGTTCTTATCATGTGAATATATACTTTTGTAGGTTATTTTTTTCACACACTCGAATAACATTAATTTGGAAATGTTTGAATCATTGTTCTTCAAGGTCAATGACAAGTGGTCATTGACCTTGAATAAGAATATAACGAAAAGGGAATGGACAAACAAATAAAATAATTAAATACACGGTGTTTCGGTAAAAATTTAGAACCTTTCAATCTTCTAAGCTTCCAACCAGCACTTCTACCAAAAATTTTTCTACTTTTTCAAGTTTCGTCGAAAAATTTACGTGACCGACTTTGTAGGAAAAGTTGAAATATTAGTAACATAATATAGTACTGACCTTTAGACGCTATCGCTGCCATGTTGCGAGTCCTTGATAGAGATACAATGTCGAAAACACTTGACGATTGCCTTCGTTCTGTCGCAGCGTCTGATGCTCAGGCGTTTTATCAGTAGGTACCTACATCGCACGTACCGTCTGATGTTGATACAGCGGCACCTATTGTTTATTTGCGACTTATAAACTTATATTTTGGATGTCTGTACGCTGTATCTTTTTACATTACATACCTATGATTCGCCTATGACTGCCTCGCTGGCGCAGTGGTTAGTGGGTCGCACGTTAAAACGACGGCTGCGCAAGAGGTCCTGGGTTCGATCCCCGGGTCGGGACAAAACTTTGTAGGTACCTAAGTTTTCGGTAAGAAATTCTTAGTGTTGCCCGGAGTCTGGAAGTTGGCGGTCTTGTACCCCCGTGCCTCGTAAGGCAAGTGAAGCCGTTGGTTCTGCGCCCAATCCTTGTCACGCCGGTGTCCCATCGGATTATGAGTGTAAGGGAATAGAGAGTGCATTTGTGTTTGCGCACACACTTGAGCACTTATATTATAGTGCTTCCTTATCCTGAGTACCTACGTGGCTGATCGTTGAGATTTTCCGCAGTCGCCGTAATCGGTCGGAGGATATACCTGTGATTCGATGGTGTAACCCGGTCACGCATACATGGATACATAAATGCGCACAGTGATTTTGGGTGTGGTTCAGAATGAGACAGAGCCCTTGGCCCTTCCTACCTACCCTCTCGCTCACCGGGTACTTGCTAAGAGCTCCTTCTCCTGTGCGGTTCTTCACGCCCTACAAAGTATTTGTTCTGTCCGACCTCGATTTCACTTCTATCCTTTGTGACATAACTCTAGGTAAAAGTCCCATTGGCTTGCACTTGGAAACTATTCTCTAAACGTCATCAAAGCAATTCCCCCGGGATATTTTTTTTACAATGTCACTTTGCCTCTCTAATCACCAAACATTTTACTTTTTGCTTTTTAAAATTGCGAGTTGAAAATGCTTTTTATTTTTGGGAGCTGCTCAGACATCTTGCTATCTCTTTATAAGTCAACTTTAAGACTTTATGAAATTTATTATGTCACACGCACCTTAAATGCTCAAACGTTTGATTATTCGAGCGCTATTATAGCTTATTAATAAGAAGAAAGAAAGAAAAACCATTTAATGACCACAACACATAATACATAAAATAAATAATAAAAAAACGGTACAGAGCATAAGAGTTGCGGCCAACAAGGCTCAGCCTCAGCATATGCTGCTACTGCCGCAAGCAACAGCTGCAGCGCTGGTTTTCAGGCAGGACCTTGGGTGACGCCTTTGCATTAGAAGAAATTATAATTATTGAGATGCGATACAGAAGATAACAAAAAAGGAAAAAAAATAATAAGCTGCCCATTCCTCTGTTTTTTCTTTAGGTAAGGTATAATCATTATCATCAGTTCCGCCAATAGACGTCCACTGCTGGATATAGGCTTCCTCCAATGTTCTCCACACAGATCGGTCCTGTGCCGCCCGCTTCCAATGGATTTCCGCGATCTTCACCAGATCGTCGCGGTCCACCTTGTGGGGGGGCCTGCCACGGCTGCGACTTCCTGTACGCGGCCTCCACTCGAGGACCTTTCCACCCCAACGGCCGTCTGTTCTCCTCGCTATGTGCCCTGCCCATTGCCACTTGAGGCATGCAATCCTTTGGGCTACGTCTGTGACCTTAGTTCTCCTGCGGATCTCATCATTTATGATACGAGTACGATCACGCAGGGAGACTCCGAGCATAGCCCTCTCCATTGTTCTCTGGGTGACTTTGAGCCTCCTTAATTGGCACATTGTAAGCGGCCACGTTTCGGTTCCGTATGTCATCACTGGCAACACACACGCAATGAAGACTTTTGTCTCGAGACACTGCGGTAGATGGGCCGAAAATATGCTGCGTAGCTTCCCGAACGCTGCCCAGCCGAATTTGATTCGTCGATTTTGATCGACCTCTTTCTAGAAGTTGCACTTGTCAAACTGGACTTTTTGTCCGAGGTAGATATGTACTCGTCTACAACTTCCAGTGTAGAGCTTCCAACCTTTACAAGAGTGGGTACGATTGATTGACGATGATTTTCGCCTTGTCCATGTTCATTTTAAGACCCACTTGTTGGGAGACTCTACTGATAGTACTGAAGGTATAATATTTTCACTAAAACTTTCTTCTCTTTTTCCATTAGGTATAGAAGATAAATGAAAAAACCCAACATGAAATAATATTTTTATTTAACATTAACTTGTAACAGTAGGTAATCAGTCAACAATAAAATTAACAAAATATATTCATAAATGCTGTTTGATCCTCTCATGGTCTCTAATACCTAAACTGACTCCAGAAGAAGGGCGATGCCCTGGCCTCCCCCGATGCAGGCCGAAGCGATGCCTCTCTTCAGACCACGCCGTCTGAAAAGATGGGAATACTTAACTGGTTAAATATTGTTATTGAGCATCAGATGCACTCAATGGCCCATTTAGTAGTTGTGACCTTCTAATAATAATATCTATCAATCTTCGATCAGCTACTTACGTACGATATATTATAGTGATCAAGTGTTTGCGCAAACACCAACCGACCAACGCAGCGCAAGCAAGACCAACGGCTTAGGATGCTTTCCGAGGCACGGGTGTACAAAACCGCCATCTTCATGACTCCGGGCTGACACTGAGAATTTCTTAACAGAAACACTCAGGTACAAATTTTAACCCGACCGACCCGGGGATCGAACCCGGGACCTCAAGCGCAGCCGTCGCTTTAAAGTGGGACGCCCTACCCACTGCGCCAACGAGGCTGTCACAGTCAGTGTTGTGGCCCTATATTGTGCGCAAAGGGCCGTGGCTCTACGATTTCCACTCTGGTAATGAGGATCCAGTTGGTCTGGATCCCCTCTTTCAAGGGTTATGAAAGTCAGAGGGAGTCGCTTGATTGTATTCGTAATTACGGTCAGAGATCGTGACCCAAATCGACGGGTTGTCACTTTGAACATCTGCGAGTCATTGATGCGTTACCGGTCTTTTAGGAACGAGAAGCTTGTCTCTTGAAGGTCCCTAAGATATCTTACGGCCGCACTCAGAGACGTCATTTAAGCTAATGTTCATTAACTTCAGTATCGGTAATCTTTATGCGTATCAAAATAAGTGTTTCTTAAGGTGACGGGCACACTAGCGACGCCAATCGATTTCAATTTTAGCTACTAAACCGGATCTATTTTAAACAATTTCGGGGGTTACAACCTCTCGGCAAATACTTATACTATTTATTAAATAACCATGCACAAATGTCGGGTCCGTTTTTGTACGCTAAAAATTGATTCAAGTGTGAATAAATTTTTAGCGTACAAAAACGGCCGCTTTTGGCGGTAATAATCAATTTAACTTGATATACATTGATCTGACTCCGAGATAGGTAGCTCAAGAACTTGTGTTGCGGATATTACAACCATCAGTGGAATCACAAATATATAATTTAATACGTTTCTTTTGTAAATACATACTTACTTATACTTAATACATAGAAAACACCCAGACGAATACAAACAGACATGTTCATGCACCCAAATGTGTGTACCGTGCGGGGTTCGAACCCGCAACCCTTGCACCAGAAGTAGCGTTCACTGCCACTGATCCAAACTGTTTGTAATTACCAGGCTTATCAAAAAACTGGATCATGGCCTTAGCCTCGTATGGAGCTCTGACACTACCAGGGTTTAACAGTTACGATAAAAATATGTCCTGGACCCTTACCTCAGTTCGTAAGCCAAATGCCCTGTAATTCTGGCCCCGGAGGCGCCCACGGGATGACCTATGGCGATGGCGCCTCCGTTCATGTTGAGTTTGCTGAGGTCTAACTTCAGCCCCTTCGCGCACGCCAGGGTCTGCGCCGCGAACGCTTCGTTGATCTGAGAGATCACATAAAAAATAGTTTTTTTTTATTGATGGATGGGCTTTCCCTTGGCTTCACACTGCACCCTAGAGCTGAAAAGAAGCCTATGATGAGATAGCTTACACAAAAGCCCGTTCACTTTAGCTTTAAAACAATTGAGGTTGTAGTCATTGGGGAAAACAGACATAATAATGTCGTCCAAACCGATAATTCGGTCATGGCCACCAATCTCAGAGGTTAGCCATCGACGCAGAACATATTATAGTGCACAAGTGTTTGCGCGGACACAAGTTCACTCTCTATTCCCTTATCATAATTTTTCGATGGGAAACCACTGCGATACGACCGAAGAGGGATCAGGCGCAGGACCATCGGCTTAACGTGCTTTCCGAGTCACGGGGGTCCAAGACCGCCAACTTCTTAACTTCGAGCTGGCACTGAGAATTTCTTAACAGAAACACTTGGTACAAATTTTGGCCCGATCCGGGTATCGAACCCGGGACCCTCTGCGCAGCCGTCCACTAACCACTGCGCCACCGAGGCAGCATAACAGACACAGGAAGGGCGTTGTACTCCTTGGCATTGTGCATCACGATTGAGGTGAAGCACATTGTCGCTTTGGAAATCGTAGCATAATCAGCAAAAAGTATCATTTTTGATAGGAAAGTGTAGGGCGTCATAAAAGATTGGGTGCCGTAAAAGATGACATGCTTGACAATAACATCGCGTCTGTAAATGCCAAATATCTCCATGCGAAGTGGTGTAATCGCTGGTCTGCTGGAACGCTGCAACGAGACCCCGATCGAGCTGCTAGCTTAAGGAGGTCTTCTGATGGTGGCTGTAGAAAGACACTGCTGTTAATGTAGAATTGAAAGATACTTTGTCTTACCTCAACCATGTCGATGTCATTCAAAGTTAAATTGGAAAGACGCAGCAAGTTCTCTATGGCGGGGACTGGCCCGATGCCCATGACGGACGGCTCTACCCCCACGGTGGACCAGCCGGCCAGCCGCGCGATGGGCTTGAGGCCGTTAAGTTGGACGGACTCTTCGCTGGCCAGGACTAAGGCCCCGGCGCCGTCGTTCACACCCTGAGAGATGAAGAATGAGTCATTAGTATCCTGGGTTTTCAACGCTCGTAGCACTAAACCTTTCCCTCCCAAACCTGCCAACTAATATTTGAGAAAGAAATAGAAGGTAATGCGTCTATCTATTGCATTGTTATCCTCTGCCTTATTCAAATGTGTGCGTATTTTTTTACCATTAGCTCGGCGATTAGATTATTGATGAGATAATGATTTTGATCTTGTACGTAACCATGATATATGGTTTGACTATATGACCGTGGGAGAGCCACGCTTCGGCATGAATAGGACGGCTCGTCCGAGGTGATACCACGGCCTCACAGAATACCGGCGTGAAACATCATTGTGCTGTGTTACGCTGCGTGAGTGACGGTACCGGAGGCCCAAACCGGGGGATAGGAGGTTTATCAGGTGAACCTTCAGCTCGTCTATTACACCTGTCATATAAAAAAAATGAAAATGTGTATGTGATACGTGGCAGACGAGAAGACGGTCTGGTCCGCTGGAATACGAAGGTCAGACCTGAGTCTGACTGCAATCGTCTCATCGTAATTACCAGACTCATCAACTGGACCATGGTCCAAACGTACCAGCTCCAAAGCGATGGCTTTCAACGCAACCAGGAAAACATGCTGAGAATGATGGAACTCACAGAAGCATTTCCAGCAGTCACCACGCCTCCCTTCCTGAAGAGCACAGGCAACTTGCACAGGGCTTCGATGGAGGTGTCTGGGCGAGGGTGTTCATCTTTCTCCACCACCACCTCCTGCTTCTTGACCTTCACTGTCACGGGCGCCATCTCCTCCTTGAACACGCCCGCATCGTGAGCTGTGTGGAAAAGAAGTCATTACACTCGGTAAATGGCTACGAGTGTGCAAGAGTTGTGTGGATTTAAGACTTTGAAGTCGCCCAAGATCGTGAAAGATTACTTATAAGTATCAGCCTATAACTATCCCACTGCAGGGCAAAGGTCTCCATCATAGAATTCAAGTCATCGCTACTATGATGGGATTAGGCTTAATCACCACGCTTGCCTAATGCGGATTGGTGATCACAAACCCGAGCTGTGCTCGAAAACCCCGAAACATACTATTTTGCTCGACCCGGGAATCGAACCCAGGACCCCGAGATCACGGCCCGGTACTTAAATCACTAGACCAACAGGGCGTTTGAAGAATACTACTTACGTTGCATCAATCCGGTTGAAGACGATAAGAAGAAATGGAAATTTACTCTTAGTAGTAGGTAAGGTATCAGCATCAAAAGTAGCTTAACACTTTAGTATGTACCATGTCGAAGTAACATTTTTACGTACCCCTTAGAAACTGACTATAATAGGCAGAACAGTTACTTTGACTTGGTACTAAAGTGTTAAGCTACTTTTGATGCTGACCGTACTCTTCTGTCAAATAAAAGATTTAAGGACCCACTACTGAGGAACAACTAGGCACGCATGCTGACATCATGCAGGCCACCAACAATGCTTTTACGCTGTCCATGTGGCAGAATACTTAGCCGAGAAAAATTATAACCTCCATCGTAAGTCAAGAAGAATCGTAACCATTTTGACCGTGGGGACGCGTGGGTCGGACCGAACTGATGTGGTATCCTCACACAAAACGGGCGAGAAGCTTCGCTTACGCTGTGTTTCGCCGAGCGAGGGTACTGGAGTTTTATTGGCAGCGCACTTGTGTCCCTACTGCTGTTGCGTGGAGTAGATACACCCGCACATGGGCGAGGGCATTGCTTACCATTAGATAATCCGCCTGCTCGTGCCGCCACATTCCACGTAAAATAAAATAAACTCACCAGCTTTCCACTTCCTCTGCGAGTCCAGGGCAAATTCATCAACTTCACTTCTCTTCAGCTTATACTGCTCGGCCAGGTTTTCCGCCGTCTGCGGCATGGTGAAGTTGCAGTACGTGTCCAGGCTGGTGGCCGTCATTGTGTCCTCGAAGTTGATCTTCGTCCCGAGGGTCGTGCCGAACCGTACGTCGCGGACCACGAAGGGCGCTGCTGACATGTTCTCTGTGCCCCCGGCTAGGGACACCTGGGCTACTCCTGTTAGTATGTCCTGGAATGTTGGGTAGGTACAATTTGAAATGTTACCTACTTAAAACTAGCGATCTGATGATTTGATTTCTGTTACTCTGATTTGCAGTGGGACAATAGGTATAGAGTCTGCACCACCAAAGAAGTTCCATGAAGAAAAAAAAGCAGAGGTTTTTTCCAGCAGTGGGGTAGGAGAGCCTAGGATTAGCTTTCTATTCTCTGCTAGAGTTTGCTAATTACGGGAATGTTGGTCCAGGTCGTCACAGCCCACGACCTGTGGCTAGAGGCGTTTAAGAATACTGCCAAGGTTTTCCCGGCTTGTCGTAAGAGGCGACTAAACGGGCTTTCGGAGTACGTGAGCGTATCCACTGTTGGGGAGTGGCTCGCTCAGCATAAGACTCCGCGGGGGACGACATTACTGGGTGTCCTGGTAGGTCGTACAGCGTTGAAGGGCTGTATTGCGCCAGATAGGGGTGAAGCAGCGAGCGCGATTAGCGGTACGGTCTAGTCCCGGCTGTGGGGTTACCGACTGCGATTGCGCGGAGATGGACACCCCAGGGGTTTTAGTTAGGGTTTGAGTCCCACACACCATCTTGTTCCCTACATGTAGCCAGGTGACGGCTATGATGGTTTCCCCTGGCCTTCTCTTTTTAGGCCGACCTCTTGGACGACAGCCATCTACAGGCTGCTCAGTAGCTCAGCTGTTTAGAGCAGTCGTCGGGCTACCGTAAAGTCGTGGCTTCGAGCCTCACCCCTCACCTGATGACGAATCGATAATAATCGATATAATTCGTGTGTTCTGTGAAATCCAGTATTTTTAAGGTGATTCTTTTCATTATATCAGTTTCCTTTTTTTATGTCATAGATGCCAGACGAGCAGACGGATCGCCTGATGGTATGCGACTGCCGACGCCCATAGACACCCATAGACACCAGTAGAGTAACAAGTGCGCTGGCAACCTTCAAACCCCCCATTCCGTCGGATTGGGCCTCCGGTACCGTCACTCACTCAGCAAAACACAGCACAGTGCTGCTTCAAGCCGGTTTTCTGTTAGACACTCCGTTCGAGCCGGCCCATTCATGCCGAAGCGTGGCTCTCCCACGGTCAATATCATCTCAAATACTCAACATAGTCGAGTTGGATTATTAATTGTTGTTTACCTGAGCGCTGTTGATCACGGCCTGGAAACCGGAGCCACACAGCCTGTTGACGCCGAGCGCTGGCTTGTCCAGAGACACTCCAGACTTCAGGGCGGCATGACGCGGCATGAGGCCGCCCTGTGATGACCCGCTTAACTAAAACACGTAAAACATTTTGAGAAAGTGTGGCGATGCGTAATCTTTGACATCTTCAATGCCAAAGGTCTCATTATCATCATCATTTCAGTTAAGAGACGCCCACTGCTGGACATAAACCCACCCAATGTTCTTACACTGATCGGTCCTGTAATGTGACTGCCCGCCAGCATTGAAGGAAATTAATATGATTTTTTTAGGTATAGCAATTTTTACCAATGCACTCAAACATTTTTAACCCCCGACGCAAAAACGACGGGGTGTTATTAGTTTGACGTGACTATGGCATCGTAGCTCCCGAACAAATGAACCGATTTTGATTTTGTTTTTTTTTTGTTTGAAAGATGAATAAGGAGGGAGTGTTCTTAGCTATGTTGGATAAAAATCGATCCAAGAGGGCCGCCGTCACAAAGATTTGGATTTTATGTTTTAACATAACTCCCACAATATGGGTATCATATAAAAGGGTTTGAGTAGCAGAATATATTAATTGTGAAAATTTTTAAATCCAAGATGGCCGCCGTCAGAAAATATAAAATAATATAGGTATCAAATGAAAGAGCTTTAGTTGTGTCGGGAGTTTTTTAAATTTTCAATTTTTTTTACAGTCTTCCGGTGGTACTCGAACCCACGATCTTTTGCTATCCGGGCAACTGCTTTACCGACTAAAATTAAATTAAATATCATTTATTTCAACCAAATTACAGGTCATATACAAAATAGAATAGTAATAACTACTTATAGCAATACAATATTTGACATTCATACATTGTAATAAATAAATAAATGTCAAGTTAAATTAAATTAAAAGGGGATTATAAATGTCAGGTTAAATAGAAATTCAGTACATAAAAATCTACCGGATCTTGACTAGGCTACCGGAGCCTTGGTATGTCGAATTTTGTACCTAAGTGCTTATTTATTGAAGGGACTACCGCGACCTTCACCAGATCTTCGGTCCGCCTTATTATTTCAAAGTTAACTTACCGTAAGAACGTGGCCGATGTTGACGGAGTCCACGAGGGTAGGCGCGATGCCGGCAGCGTTGAAGGCTTGTTTGGCGGCGGTGACGACCAGGTCCGTTGGGTGCACGTCCCGCAGGACGCCCCCCATGCGCCCGAATGGCGTGCGCTTGGCCGCCACTATGTAAATACCTGGAGCGAAATATCTGGGCTTTGTATTTTTTTTTTGTGTGATAGTTGGAAGACGAGCAGACGGATTACTTGGTGGTAAGCGATTGCCACCGCCCGTGGACACCCGCGACACCAGTAGAGTCACAAGTGCGCTGCCAACCCTTAAACCCCGCTTTCCCCCGGATTAGGCCTCTGGTACCCTCACTCACGCAGCGAAACACAGCACAATGCTACTTCACGCCGGTTTTATATAAGGCCGTGGTATCACTCGTGAGCGTGGAGCGTTCGGAAGCGTGGTTCTCCCACGGTCAAAGGTAGTTAGGTATTCTAGAAACCTATTCTAATTAGACCACATAATTTCTTATGTGGTCAATAAATGTTTACTTACTTACTTAAACCTAGAAAACGGTAGGCCGGTCACACCAGAAAGTAAGAGATCACCACCTCCCATGTACCTACCTGATCATAAGAGTCGCTGTTACGTTGTCAACCAATTAGAAAGGAGTACCTATGCTCGACTTTTGAAGATCCTAAGGTTCATAACCATCAGGAAATACTATTCACTCTTGCCTTAAAGAGGCCCAGGTTATACATTTTGTTCAGGAAATATATTAGCGGGCAACGAGTTCGAGGCTGTTCGCATCAGAAAGGTGTATGAGTAGCGCTTAGTACGAAGGTAGCCCAATGTCCGTCCAGCCAAACTATTCAAAAGAACAAAGGTTCTTTGGAATAGTTTGGCTTCTTTCAAATCTACCTGATTGAAAGATCCGTTTTAAACGGAGTCCTGGATCCTGGATCCATTCATCTAGATGAGGAGGTCACGTGCCATATGCAAGACTACAGATAGGAAGAACGTACAGTTCATCAGTACCCTTACCATGTGTTTGAAAAACTGTTCTTGCTATCGAAAACTATCGCTTTGTCCCTTTCATTGTGGTGCATGTGAATGAGACAGAGCAATCGTTTTGGATAGCGAGGATAGTATCTCAAAATCATGGTAAAGCCTCTGAACACCCGTGATAAATGCCGTAAAGTAATGCGGTCCTTGCCAAGGTCTGTTTTTCCGAACCACTACAATCTGGACATCTTTAACAGGCATCTTCTAGGCGAACGCGTTCCATCCTAGACCTCATCGCCACTTTCCATCAGGTGAGTCGTGGTCAAGCATTGGCCTAGGTATAGGTAAGTACCTAGGTAGTTCATAAACAAAAAAAAAGTAGTTCATAGTTCTAATGGACGCAAAAAAGACCACCTTTTTGGAAATTTTATACAAGCAATCACCATAATTCACAAAATAAAATACTTATTATCGGTAGGTAGGTAGGTAGACTTTGACTTCAATACCTACAGTCTAAAAACCTTATCACTTCATTGGCCTATTCGGCATATAAAGATTGACTGTCTAATCTACAAGATTATTGTTCCCTTATTGGACGGATAACCCGTAAAGAACACTTTTAGGAAAAAACCTAACCTTTGTAATTCCTTGTGTTTATGCCGATTATTTTTTAGTATGGCTCTACCCGAAGATAATTTGCCAAATTTGAAGAAGTAGGTAGTCAACTGTCGAAGTCAGTCAAAGTCACAGTCACTCAATAAAACGCCGGTGTTTTACATTGCCACTTGAGGCATGCAATCCTTTGGGCTATGTCTGTGATGATGTGTTTATGATCAAAGCATAAATTTGAATGTTGATGGCGACTCAAGCGCGTTTTTCACGGGATTTCTTTGGTGGCACGAAGTAGCGTCACATGAATAAATAATCATTCATGTGGTACCTTGCATGCTTCGCTACGTTTGGCATGAATAGGCCGGCTCGACCGGGGCATAATACCTACCACTACCTCACGAAAAGCAATGAAGCAGCGTTTGTGCGATTTTTCCGAGCACATTAATTCGTTTCCGAGACATTCTATCATATAGTACCTACGCTACCTAGCTACATAGTTATATAGCACATAATACTTAGGTGATAATAATAATACGGGATAATGACAGTCTCTCTAAAGCGCGTTCATTTCGCGGCATTGAATCGCTCTGGCCAGTCCATTCAACTTTCGAGGTAAGTAGGTAAACAATTTCTACTGGAGTTTATTAAGCTATATAAAGTTCCTTAAGTCCATCAAAGAGGTTATTTGTATTACACGATTTCACGTTAATGACATCCAAATGTTTTATAATTTTAAACTATTGCTTCCACCTGCCTTAAATCAGAAGATAAAGTTCAGAGAACTTATTTAACGTAAACAATACCGGAACCTTTGATTATATTACTATCTATCTACCCATCAAACCTGTTTTATCAATAGTAGATACTTATATGTATTCTATGATTCAAAGTCCAATTTAAAAGTTACAGAAAACATCGTAATCACTTCATTACACACATAAAAACAAAGCAGAAAATGTTTTAGTTAAAAGTTTTATACATCAGTGCTCACCTTTATTAATAACCACTGACATTTTGAGATGTTTCTGCACAAATCACATGTAAACACGAGCGGCCGACGCGTGCGCACGTCTACACTGGATTCTCGTCTCGCCCGCGATAATGTTGCGGCAGGTATCAGTAATCAGCATAAGTAGTAAGTGTTTTGTAGTGGTTTCGTATACACCCCTACTTAAAACTAAAAACATCTGTCATGGATAACGTTTTTCGCAACTGATCACTGGGTAGCAGGATCCTTTCCAAGGCGAAAAATAATGATGCCAGGGTTTCTTCTCTTTATTTTTGGTGCAAAAGGCACGGACTGTCACATTCAAATCTGCCAAATTTCTGGTTCAATATCAGTTGAGGAGATTTTAAGACAGATCCTCCTACAGAGCTAACCTGATGTGTGGCTGACTGTACCTATCTGTTATTCATCAATGTTTCCGATTGTTTTTCACAAAGTCGTAGTTAATACCAAAACATTAAGTCTATTTTTACTCAAAATATATACACAAATATAAGACTGTTCAATGTTGCTTGGAACTCACTTAAATACAAACAATCCCATATCAGTTTACTTCAACCTGTATATTTGCGTTAATAGATATATTAAATGTATTAAATATGTGTTAGTAGTTTATTATGTTGTTGTAACAGCTGTTGACGATGGACTGTTTATAAACTTAAAGCGCTGGTTTAAAGGATGCTAATAAAAAGTCGCTGATATTAGCAAAGCCATGTATTTTCGTTAAACCGACATGAGATATCGCAAGACACATAAAAACAAAACAATAATATATCAAAATTAGTAAAAAAAGTATAAAAACATAAACAATACAAAAGAGGCTGGTCCAGCCGTCGATCCTCAACAAAAGTCACTGATGTTAGCAAAGCCATGAACCAGCGCTTTAAGTTCATAAACAGTCCATCGTCAACAGCTGTTACTGTATATTCAATACATTTAATATATCTATTAACGCAAATATTCAGGTTGAAGTAAACTGATATGGGACTGTTTGTATTTAAGTGAGTTCCAACCAACATTGTACAGTCTTATGATATTTGTGTATATATTTTGAGTAAAAATAGACTAAATATAATACCCAGTTTGTGAAAATTTCAACTGTCTAGCTCCCAATATACTTATGTATAAGTTACTATATGGCCTAGCTATATTTGAGGGCACGGCATTGCATAAACACGGTATATTTAAAATTTCAGTCAATTTAAACTTGCTAAAGTTTCTGAATTTTGTAATAATTTGCATGAATAAATTTGTAATCTAATATAAATGTATAGGATTACAAAGTTACGTTTGCAGTTGTAGGTGAATGCACCGGAAAGAAAAAAGTAGGTGGACTACAAAAAGAAATGATATCCCATAAAAACAAAACTTGTCAAAAAATCCAAGTCTCGCACTCAGTTGTTCTACCGTGAATCGGTTATTGAATATTTGACTCGGCCATTGCATGAAAACACAACCGATTGCAAAGTTAATAACCGACTTGGTAACATAGATCTCACAACTTTTCCACGGTAGAATAACTGAGTGAGAGACTTGGATTTTTTGACAAGTTTTGTTTTTTTATTGGATTATAGTTCAGTACAGCCTGATGACAGACAGCAGTCTTAGTAAAATTTGATGGCGTTTTGACCCTTTATAATCCATGTAATATTGGGCCATTTCCCAAAACATTATCTTCGACACAGAGATCAGTAAGCAACTTTGGTTTCGATTAGTTTAATTAATGTGAAATGTAGAGCTGGGAGAAAATAAAAATAGTTTAATAAAAATAACAACTTTATTTACTCTCGCGCATGTATTATTTTCACTGTTAACATTATTATGTATATAGATTACACTTATCTTTTCACAGTTATATAGGTAATATAAATAACAATATTGTAAAAATACGCGTAGGTATATAATTAATACAAAAATATTTTAAATAACATTATTTACATTTTCAATAGATGTTTTAAAAAATGTATCAGTCTAACAGGTTCATATTATGCCTACTTTAGTTTATTGATTCATTCATCAAAGTTAACGAAAACATTTTTTTTTAAACAATTAATGTCTAAAATTACAGCATAGAACTAGTATAGGTAACATACAGTAGTTCATTTTCACAAGCAGTGAACAGTGAATGCAATTAATAAAATGTCTGTAGATTATCAAACACTTGATTAAAAATGTGGAAGAGCCGCGCTTTGGCATGAATGGGCCGGCTCGACCGGAGTGATACCACTGCCTCACAGAAGACCGGCGTGAAGCAGCGCCTGCGCTGTGTTAAGAGGGGTTTAAAGGTTGGCAGCGCAATTGTGACTCCACTGGTGTTGCGGGTGTCCATGGGCGGCGGAATACGGCTTACCATCAGGTGATCCGTCTGCTCGTCCGCCACCTCTCATATAAAAAAAAAATAATAATTTGGAAGTAATAAAGTATTGAGTATAGAACAAGTCAAAAAAGTAAAAATAAAGTAACTACCATTAGATAATCTTTAATGGCTTGAATCCAGAAATAAATGATAAAATCTCTTTTTAGATAACTTTATACCTGTATTTTGTTTTTGTGCAATAAAGAATATCTATCTATACTTTAGATACATTTTTAAGTATTAGTTTGAATATCCACGACCTTTTTTGTGGGAATAGGATGCGGATCGATGCCCTGATGCTATACGACCGTTGGCCACGGACGTCTTGCGCTGTTACACTATGACAGAACTGTCGTACGAAGATGAGCTGGTTTGTATGGCAATGCGCAAGTTAGACGGCCTCAACCATGATCGCGATGCCCTGGCCTCCTCCGATGCAGGCGGAGCCGATGCCCCTCTTAAGCCCCCGTCGTCTGAAACAAAAGGGCTTTAAGTTAACAAACTTTAACGGGAAATGGTAATGGTAAGTGAGATATATTCCCGCTGTCCACCCTCTGCTTGTCCACCCCGGATGGACAGTGAAACAATTGGTAAAAAAATTTCCCGCTGTCCACCCCTTCTTGGTTGAAAGAGGGGGTGGACAGCGGGAATTTTTTTAACAATTGTTTCACTGTCCACCCGGGGTGGATAAGCAGAGGGTGGACAGCGGGAATAAACCGTAAGTGAGATGTGCTAAAAGAGGTCAAACGTATAATACGTACAGTCACGTGCACAGCTTCATTCAAATAATATAATAAATATTTCACATATTTTATTCGTAGGTTCGGTCACCTCGAGAGACTGGACGAGCATCGTCTCGTGAAGAAAGCATACCAGAGCCGACCGATGGGCCGACGCCCGGTAGGCCGGCCTAGGTATCGCTGGAAGGACACCGTCGAGAATGATCTGCGAGAACTTCAGGCCGGTGACTGGCGACAAGTAGTGCAGGATCGACCAAAGTGGCGTTCTCTTGTTTCGGAGGCCAAGACTCGCTTCGGGTGGCTGAGCCAGTGGAGTAAGTAAATATTTCACAACATCACATACATTGCTCTGACTCCGAGATAGGTGGCCCAAGCACCTGTGTTACGGATATCAGAATCAGCAGTGGGATTACAAATAAAGGTTGGACGTCCGTTTGTGACTCCACTGGTGTCGCGGGTGTCCATGGGCGGCGGAAATCGCTTACCATTAGGTGATCCGTATGCTCGTCTGCCACCTATCTCATAAAGTATTTAAAAATTAACTACTCAAATGTTCATTCTGTACCTACAGAACAGAATGAACATTTGAGTAGTTAATTTTTAAATACTTTATATTATTTATGGTATTGAATTGGTTTTAAGCGATAAGTAGGTAGGAAGTTGACCACCAGATATTTTTGACAGAACTGACAGACAGGTGCTTGTATGGAAGTGCCGACTCTTATAACGTAGTGATTATGATACAGCCTAATGAAACACTCCGCATATTTGGGCTATATGAACTTTATCAATCGTTCGTCGACCATCTTGGAAAATTTAACACGGGACGTGGCATGCGGACGCGTTCCCCTCTGCCAAAGTACACGAACAAATGTTCGTGTACGTTTATTAAAACTAGATCGGCGCGATCAATCGCCATTTAGAATTCGTATCTCTCGTTGAGCGGAACTCGTCAAAATGGTTGTTGTGAAGTTTTTACTTTCGAACGACGGTCAGAAAAATCAAAATTTATCTTTCTTATGACTTCATAAGTAGTATTCTAATAAAATAGACGTTATTTCACGGAATAATAACCTTTTTCATCGTGGTACGAATAAACGATGGTGCACGATGTTGATTATTGTGAAAGTAACAGAAAGAATGAATAATAAATGTCTCACTATTGCTATCAGTTATTGAAAACTTTAGTTTCTCTAAGATACCATCAGCAGATCCTGAAATATTTTGAAAATGTTCTACGCACAGCCTTTAGATGCGTATTCCATTTTTACTAGAATGAACTACTAGCACTGTATGACTGTTTCTAAAATCCAACTAGACCACTAGGCTATCGAGGTATTAAATTAGGTATAACTCTTCTAGTACTTATCTGCATTTTCGCTGCTGTGAGCAAGTGATTCACCTATGTTCGTAAACAAAAATCATTTCATTTCATTACTTATAAATAAGCAATTTAACATGCTTTTGTACATGTATCTAATAACAACATTTTTGTATGCAACTAACTCATTCCTAGAATGTCACTCATTTATTCATATCTAGACCACTAAACCCTCCCCCCGCGGAAGAGTGGCAGAATGTTTTAAAACTAGACCTGCGCTATACCACGTCCCGTGTTATAGTCTAAGTCGACCATTAATACTTCGGCAAAAAGATTTTCGTTTTGCCGTGTGGCCCCCGGCAGAGTAGAATAGGTCACCCTCACTCTTACCGAGGTGTCGTAAAAGGCGACTAAGGTAAAGCTGCTGGCATGATCATCAGCACCCAGAGAAGGAAAACTCTGCATTTATATCAAAACCCTCGCCAACCCGTCTGCCAAGCGTGGTGAGTATGGCAATTACCCCTCATGTGAATGAGGGAGGCCCGTGCCCCAGCAGTGGGGACTTAAATGGGCTGATGATGATGATGATGATGATGAAAAAGATTTTCACTTTTACGACAAATCGACCACTTGTTGTTCGGCAAATAATTCATTCGACCAAGTGTATTTCGCATAACCGTTTCCACAGTAGATATATACGCAAACAGTATGGACTCTACGAACAAATGCTCGATTACGCACGCACATGGACGCACACTTTACACGGATTCTAAGGTCCCATCGGAGTACAATCGTAGGAACTCTCGGCTGTAGGTTTTACTCGAGTGCCGCTTACTTTATTTTGGTAGAGAAAATAAGTAGATACATTATTATGTATGTTTTTTTTTTTTTTTTTTTTTTTCTGTAGATAGGTAAGCGTTTGACCATATTTCACCTGATGGTAAGTGATAATATGGTCTAAGATGTAGCACGATTACCTAGAAGATACCTATTTCTTATGTATATATCTTATTCTATACTCGCGCTTTGAAAACCCCCAAATTGTAGCCACTAGGGAACACCTCCTCAGGCAACTGATTCCACTGTTTCGCAGTACGAATAAGAAAACAGGATTCAAACCTCTTTGTGCGGACTTTTATGTTTAGCGTTCTTTCTATTTTAGTCGAAATTTCCTGTAGTCTGCTGTAATTTACGAGTTACGATCATAATTTGGGGGGTCGGAGAAGGAGATTGATATGGGGGGATGGTGGGACCTCACTGTGTCTGGGCCCAAGCGATCCGGTGCATGAACAATACCTTAACGTGGTTTATTTGTAACGAAACAAAACGTTTTTTAAAGTATGTCTAATTTTATGTATCTTTGCGTAGCTTTTTGCAAGTTTAGGAATCATTTTATTAATATTGTATGCTAGTATTATGCTTATCTCTTAAGAAATATCATTAGTTTTAATTTAACACGCACCAGATGATCCTTGTTGTACCTAGGACCCCGCGATCACGGCCCGGTACTTAAACCAGTAGTCCCAAGGTAAGAATAATATTTTACAAAGATAAGAGACAACCCTAAAAAAAATAAGAGACAACGAGTTAAAGATCATTTCTTATCTTTCTAAGCCTTTGTAGTTCCTTTCATTGTCTCCTTTCCCTGGTTACGTATCTATCAATCCAATAAACTGCTAGTATGTATGTTTATTTGTGTTGTAATGTACTAGTATGTATTAGTATTTATAGCTAGTATATATTTATTTAATATAATGTATGTATGTATATACCATACTCGTATTTATACAATGTCTTTTTTTTCTCTTTTTCTGACTTGCACTGCCTTACCCCTTTTTTTAATTCGCTATACTTTTCCTCTACCCTGAGTTGGTCTGGAAGAGCGATAAGACCGCCTACATTGTTTTAGTATAATAACTTAAATAAATAAATAAATATTTCACAACATCACATACATTGATCTGACTCCGAGTTAGGTAGCTCAAGCACCTGTGTTACGGATATCAGAATCAACAGTGGGATTACAAATATATACATATAATACTTTTCTTTTGTAAATACATACTTATAATACATACAAACACCCAGACCAATACAAACAGACATGTTCATGCACACAAATGTTTGTACTGTGCGGGGATCGAACCCGCAATCCTTGTATCAGAGGCAGCGTGCACTACCACTGTTCCAATCGGGTCATCGGGTCAACGAAAAACTTAGGCTAAGATCTGTAAATTTTGTGCAATAAAGTGTATCTATCTATCAAGGCGTGGCGAGGGGTTTCATTCATACGTTGTTGACTTACCCCTTATCCGCACGAAGCGATTTGCCTCCACGTTCATAATGCGGACAGCCAAGGAATGGAACTCCTTGCCAAGGTCTGTTTTTCCGGACCACTATAATCTGGACATCTTTAAGGCAAGAGTGAACAGGCATCTCCTAGGCAAACGCGTTACATCCTAGACCTCATCGTCACTTTCCATCAGGTGAGATTGTGGTCAAGCGTTGGCCTACAGTTCATAATAAAAAAAAAAAAATCTATCTATAACCCTATACGGTAGGCAGTGGCGTGGCGTGCCTTAACGGGGCCCCATATAAAAAAAAATTTGGAGACCCTTATATGGGGGTAAAGATTTTTCACAAAAGAAAAAAAATATTTTGAAAAGAAATATTTAATTATATTTATTTACATACATAATTTAACCACTTTACAAATAAAACATTTTGTACTTTTGAACGCACGCTTAAGGCGGGAAAAAAAGTAATTGCTTTATAGAATTTTGTCTTAAATAAATTAGAAAGATTTTATTTTCTTTCCTTACACACTTTGGGGGCCTCGTGGCCCGGGGGCCCCGTATAATTGATACGGCAGATACGGCGGTAACTACGCCCCTGCTATAACCCTATACGGTAGGTAAGTTTCTGTCCAAAATGGCGGAGTGTCGATACTGGTTTGGCGTGTTTATCTAGTGTGTCGTGGCGGCGGTACCTGAGCTCGTGCACGAGGTGCGCGGCGATGCGGCTGCCGGACGCGCCGAGCGGGTGGCCGAGCGCGGTGGCGCCGCCGCTCACGTTCAGCTTGCCCGAGTCCAGCTTCAGCGCCGCCGCGCACGCCAGCGTCTGCGCGCAGAACGCCTCGTTGATCTGCGCATACACAGCATAACGGTACAGAGGAAGAACGATCAAAATTCAAAAAAAAAATTTCAAAATTCAAAATCTAAAAGTGCTTTATTTGCATAGGCTTATATACAGCTCTTACAAATCGTCATACATGAAAAATATAAATTATAGCTATGTATATTATACATGTTATTAAACATGCACCCTTAGTAAAATACCGACCTAACTCAAAATTTTAATATGATGCTAAGTGAAAATAGTATCGGCTAAAATCCAGGGATGAAAGGTCTTCTAACAACAATTTTGAGTTAAGTAAATAGGTACACTCACTTATGAACACGAGATGAAATTTGAAGTGCGTTATTTACTCAAGACTACCCAAGAATAAATTGCAAAGAATTGCTATAAAAATATCAACAATTTTGAGTTAGGTCGGTATTTTACTAAGGGTGCGTTAATTGTCGATACAAAAAATATACTAAGAAATGAATAAATATAATGTGATTCTACCATCATAGTCCATTTTTGTAACCTTAACACATCGCACATCCTCTGAAAAACTGTCATAACACAAAAAGCTACTTTTGAGAAAAACGCGTTTTCACTACTGGTCACTTCATTAATGTTATTGCTCAATTGCGACTGACCAGATGGCACAATTGGTAGTGACCCTGCCTCTTACGCCAAAGGTCGTGGGTTCGATCCCCACCCTGGACAAACATTCGTGCGATGAACACTTGTGTTTGTTCAGTGTCTGGGTGTAATATATGTATTTAAGTATGTATTTGTGTTCCTCTGTTGTCTGATATCTGTAACACAAGTGCTTAAGCTACTTAGTACAGAGTCAGGTCAACGTATGAGATGATGTGAGAATTATTATAAAGAATTATCAATGCTGTGTTTTTGGTTTCAAAATATTTTAACTGTTGTCGAGTTTAATAAAGTCTTTTCTAGAATGTAAAAAAGGTTTAGAATTAAGAAAAAAGACGTTTACGCATTGTGAAGGTGTTCTTGTCTTATGACAGTTTTTCAGAGGATGTGCGACATTGGAAAAAAAATCTTACATAATAATTCTCACATCTCATACATTGACCTGGTTCCGTACTAAGTAGCGTAAGCACTTGTGTTACAGATACCAGATAACAGAGGAACACAAATATATACTTAAATACATATATTACACCCAGACACTGAACAAACACAAGTGTTCCTCGCACGAATGTTTGTCCAGGGTAGGGATCGAACCCACGACCTTTGGCATAAGAGGCAGGGTCACTACCAATTGCGCCATCCGGTCAGTCAAAAACATATAACACATATAATTTAATTTATTAGCTGAAATCTAAATTCCAGATATCAAATTTTATAACACATAACCATATAGTATAAACTCGTGCAAACTCTGGAATGGGCTTTTAGCCGCGGTGTTCCCTGATCGCTATGTTTAGCATTGTTGATGTCTATGAGCGGCGGTTACCGTTTACCATCAGATTAGCCGCAGGCTAATCTGCCTATTTTAAACAATAAAAAAAACTTTACAATGTTTTTAAATAATGACTTTTAAAAATGCAAATAAAAATTAATAATTTTCTCAAAAATCTTAGTAACAACGATCTTTCTTCCCCTGTACCCATCTGGATCTGGATTAAAATGCGAAAATCCAGACACAGATAGAAAAACAGTCAAGAACGTTAATTTGGAACCCATTGCCGTTAAACGTGCAATAATAATTTTCAATGTCAAGTTAAGACATAAAATGTCTTATCTAATCGACCCTTCAAACGATAACCTGTTTGCAAAAAGGTAACATTACAGTTTTCTAATAACGAACATATGTTGTGTGACTCTCACTCGAAAACATCAGTAATGATGGTATGCCCTCGCTCAAGTTGGCGTTTTTACACGGTTGCCCTTATAAAAGTAAAGTTATTGATGGTAAATATTATGACTTTGGCACGTTCACAAAATATTTGCTCTTAATAGCGAAAGTTTGCTACACGTCATTCACCCTTGGGTGGGTTCCAAATTAAAGCTCGTGACTGTACCTAAGTTAAAAAACTCTATAATTAATTCAGCTACGTTACAGCAACCGTGGTCAGAGTCCGCTTATGACCACGGCTGCTGTAACGTAGCCGAAACGTCAAGCATAATATTATGTTAGTATATAATCCCCGTTTAATCCCCGTCTTCATTAATTATACTTATAATGCAACGCGAAAATCTAAAAAACGGGTTTTGTGACCCCATTAAAATTTCAAGCCTATACACGCCTTATCATAAGTGAATAGAATCGATTTTTTTTTATTTGCGTGAAAAATGCAAAAAACAGATTATATAAAATATACCTAAATGAACTCATAAATAGCAAATTAGAGAAAATTATTGGATACAATACTCATTTGAATGATTCCAAGTATGATGAGGTGATGGTAAACATTGAGCGACATCTCGGCTTCAAGCTTAATATACTTACACAAACGACGGCAACTTACCTCAACCAGGTCCACGTCATTTAGTGTCAGCTTGGTAGCTTTGAGCAAGGTTCTCAATAGCAGGCACGGGCCCGATGCCCATGATGCTGGGGTCCACGCCCACCACGGACCAGCCCACCAGGCGCGCCAGCGGCTTCAGGCCCTTGGCCGCCTCCTCGCTGGCCAGCACCAGGGCTCCGGCCCCGTCGCTGATTCCCTGCACGAATAATAATAAACTAATCATATTCGTAATAGGTACCCGATAAACTTCTTGAGTTACTCACTACCAACTTTTAAGCCCCCCTTTTCTCCGGATTGGGCCTCCGGTACCTTGACTCACGTAGCGAAACACAACACAGAGCTGCTTCACGCCGGTTTTCTGTGAGGACGTGGTATCACTCCGGTAGAGCCGGCCTATTCATGCCGAAGTCTGGCTCTCCCAAGGTCAAGTGTACCTAAATATTTTTCCTCATCGCATTTTTTTTTAAATAAAACAGCGCTATCGTTATCTGTCACTTCCATCAGTGACAATAAATGGCACCAGATTATTATCATTATCTAGAAGTTAAGATCATTTATCTATCACAAATACTCATAGCAAAGATTAGTAAAAAGCAAATAGAGGGGCAAACTCTAAAGTCCGTCTGTCGCCACAAATACTCCATTGGCAGAAGGCCGCGTGGTCCCCGGCAGAGTAGAATAGGCCACCCTCACTCTTACCGAGGTGTCGTAAAAGGCGACTAAGGTAAAGCTGCTAGCATGATCATCAGCAC